>CM077171.1:35018074-35618074 GCA_039654105.1 Coreius guichenoti
ACTGGTAAATAAAACAAAACCTTTGCGAACATTTATGAACACTATAACTACTCGTGTGTGGGAAATGCACTATACAAATAAACATACTTGCATACCTCGCTCATTCAGCGCAAATCCAAATGACAGTAAATGCATTATATAAGTCTCTTTGGAGTAGCGCGTATAAAGAAACAACAACTTGTATTCCAGAAAATACGGTTAGTCATGTCTCACTGTATCCTTTTTTTTAACGTCTCGCACCATGAGTGGTAATTGTTTTTTAAGATGGTATGTCAAGTTAAAAGTAGTTAAACTTTTGTCATGCAGTCAGTGTCAGAAAGATCTACCAGATATCTGGTAGGAGAAAGTGGGGTAAGATGTGCCAGCATGTAAGCTATGGCCCTGTCCTAAATGGCACACTTCATATGCTCTTACATAGGGTGTCCCATTTGTCATTTTAGGTTTCAGAAGGGTGCTCGCGAGCGCCCCCTCTGTGGTCGATATGCGCCAAGCCCACACTGAAGCGAGCTCCGCAGCAGACTTCTGCCCAGCAGTCAAAGCGGCGTTAAGTCACGAAAGTGCGGACTTGTAGGAAAACCTTGAGTGTTTAGGGTGCCATTTGATCTTTTATCTAAGTAATTAAAAAGATGAATATTTTCTACATAATTATATATCAAAGCAAATGTTTTTTTTTTCAAATGTAAAAATAATAAATACGCATTAGTCAGTCGCTAATGTATAAAGTCATGCAAATGATGTAGCTAAAGATAAATTATTAAACAAAGCACTCTTGCCAAAATGGTAGCTGTGGGGTAAAGTATGTTCAAATATTCTGAATATTAAACCCTTTTTGGCTGATATATGAAAATGTGAATGTGCAGCTAAATAAAATCTGAACATAAATTACTTATTTTTTTTTTTTTTTTTTGTATATTTTTATTTGAAAAATATTTCCCAATTATTCATATATTTCCCAATTAATTCTCCTCAGCATGACAAAGTTAACCACTAACGTTGATCAAAATGCATCAATGGACCACTTTTTTTTCTGACAAGTTTATTCGTTTTACACTGTGCACAACCATAGAAAAAGTGGCACAGCTTACCCCACTCTCATCTACATTGTCAGGTATGGATTTAGAATGTACCTTAAAACTGCTTTTATTGAAGAGGTTAGGGAGAAGCTAGCAAGCTACAGGCTAATTAACTGTTAATCCTGTGCACTAACAACACACCTCGAGATCCCATTCTGTTTACTGGGAATTTTGTGTTTCTGTATTTGTGTGTGTATTTTAGCTCTCTTTGACAGATTTCAGCCTTGTGTTGAGGAGATTACAATAGTCAGAAGCAACTGTTGGAGTGAAATTAGGTTTCCGCAAGTGAACCGAGCCAGATGAAATTGAAATGATGAATGGTGATAAATGGTGTTGCTTAATGAATGAGCACACACTTACAGGTCACTGCTGCATATTTTCTAGTCTAGCAGAGTTTAACAAGAATGTGTGTATCATACAACCCACCCCCACCCCCCACTGCTTGCTGTCTGTTGACTACCTTCGTCTTTTTCTCCTCCGTTTAAGGCCTGTTTCGCACCTGAGAACGCTCATATTAACATGTTACAGCATTCACACTGGCTGCGTAAGCAGTGCGGCGCTGTATCTTGAATACAACTCTATTTTGTCTTACTGCACTGGCAATTTTTTCCATTATTTTTTTTTTTTTTTTACTTCTAATCTGCTAGTGTAGCAAGACAATATATGTGTGTATATTAAAGATTCAAAAGTTTGGGGTCTGTAAGATTTAAAAAAAAAAAAAAAAAAATTTATTATTCAGCTAAGATGCATCAAATTGATTTGAAAATGAAAGTAAAGACTTTTATAAAAAAAAAAAAAAATCAAATAAATGCTATTCTTTTGAACTTTTTATTCATCAAAGAACCCTGAATCACCGTGGTTGCCACAAATATAAGTAGAACAACAGTTATCTGTGATGATGATGATGATGATGATGATAATAATAATAATAATAGTTTCTTGAGTATCAAATCATCACATTAGAATGCTTTCTGAAGGATCATGTGACACTAAAGACTGAAGTAATGAAGCTTTGCCATCTCAAGAATAAATTACATTCAAAAATATAGTTATTTTAATTTGTAATATTTCTCAATTACTATTTTCACTTTATTTATTAAATAAACGTAGTCTTGCTGAGCATAAGCGACTTACAAAAACTTTATAAAGTCTTACTAACCCCAATTTTGTTTAACAGTGTACATTCTCTTAAAATAGGTCTTAATATCTTATGCAGCGTTTCTGCTCAAGCAAATGCATCTTGTTTGAAAGATTTTTAGATATTGTAACTGGGAAATAAAACTAAAAAACCTTTTATCTGTACTCTTTGAGGTTTGGGATTCATTCTATGTAGATTTATTACCAGTTGGATGTAAATGTAATTCTCACGCCTTATGTAAATTCGATTTCACAACAATCAAGTTTTTAATAGTTGTCAATGGCCAGCCTCTGATAAACATGTTATAATTTAAGGACATTAATAAAATCCACACCCGATGTAGTGACCCTGAAATCACTATTACACAGAAGAAACCCTGTCAGTGTGATGCTGTTGCAGTCACGCTGCCGCTTCGCTTGCATGCTGCTTGTTGTGTGAAACAGGGCTAAGAGCTTAGATATGTCAGAGTGGGACTGCGGTTGTAGAGAAGTTTCAGGGTTGTGGTAGAGCTGAGCAACACAGTTGTGCTGTGTGTGATGGATGAGGAGGGTGTGTTTGTTTGTCTGTATGCTTTCCTGTGTGCTGTGTTTGCTGTTTGATTTTCACTGAAGTGTGGCTCTGCGACTGCAAGGATGTCCACGGTTGCAAACTTTTGTTTACCACACACACAACATGTACATCCACTGAAACACACACATACTTTACTGAATCTCCCATAAAGCTTTAGTCAAACAAGTGGCAAGTCTGACTCACCCAACAGACCAGCCATTCACCTCAGTGAGATGTGTATCAAAGGTACCTCACACTTCCCAGAAAGACCTCCTGTCTTTAGTCCGTGCTCTCAGACTGTGGTTGAAATTCATCTTATACTTTGCTGACATCTCAAGTAATTTTCTCTTTAGGGACTCCAGCTCCCCTACAAGCTTGAAAGGGCCAATTTAGTTTTGCTCCAGTGCACTTTAGGGTGTCATTACTGTCACAGGTTTAATGAAATGTACATTTGAATGGCCCCATTGAAAAAAAAATGACAGTACTACATTGAATTAGAAACTATAGAAGCTGCATTGAGGGCCTCATTAGGCAAATTATATTTAAGTTAAAAATCTTTAATGTTTAATGAGAGTAAGCAGCAGCATTATGGAAGATATAGAATCAAGTTGAAGACATTCAGACCAAAAATACTCATTATTGATAACACTACACTGAACTTTTTGTGTTGTTAGAAAGTCTGAATACAATTACTGTGGTTCGTTTTAGTTGAACTGTTCATTCATATGGTTTTCAGTGAACTGATTCACTAAAACAATTCATAGAACCGTTTGAACCAGGACCCAAGTGCCATTTTACTACTTTGTTGTAGTCAAAAGAGTTATTCACCTATTTTATACATTATATTTTTATATTTTATATACATTCTAGCATATTGTATAGAAAACAGTTTTTGCTGTTAGGGGTGCAAGTGGATAACAAATTTTTTTTTTTTTTTGCTCAATTGAAACTGAACTGGACAGCCCGTGATCTCTATGCATTTTTGAGGAACATGTGAGAAGGTAAATGAAATTTTTATTTTAAGCAAGTGATTTGACTTGATGGATTTACATACAATAAGTATGTAATATTTTTTTTTTTTTTTGGAATTTGCATTTGCACTTTGAAATTGAGCTTTTGGTTGTTTGATTTGGTTCTTGATGAAGTTATTATAATATTTTCCCTTTATTATAAATCATTATCAAATGTTTTCAAATCAGCTGTTCAGGCTCTTGTGTTTAAAGTAAAAATATGTACAGTACCTCACACCAGAGTGTCAGTTGAAAAGTGCCATTCTTATATATGATTACCTGAAAGGAATGAACCGGGTGCCGTAGACTTGGGATTTGGATTTCCCCCAAGCCCAGTTGTTCCCTTTAAGTTCATTACGCGCCTAGACACCAATTCTCAATCAATGCAGAAGATGTGTCCTGTTGTTGTGAGTCCTGTGGGTTTGTCTGTTTTGTATTACAGCTGTATTGTTGTACTAGTCTTTGATCTTGTCTTCAGACTGGAGGATTTCCACAAGATTTTGTAATACAGTAATAACTCTCTTCACTCGGCATGTCTCTTTGTATCCTGCAGTGCTACATATGTGGAGTGCCTATGAAGTCACTGGTGTCATTTTTATTTATTTTTTTTCATTCCTTCCTGCCTTTTTTTTTTTCTGTTAGTATTCAGCTAGATGCAAATGCAGCTCTCTCGCCTGAATATATTTGCCATAAATTAGATCTGCACAGCCAGCAACTTACAGAGTACAGCAGAGGAACTGAGCTCCACAGTGGAGAAAAAACACGTCGCAGGGCGATTGATGGTTAGCCTCTAGACCCCTCAAACATCGTGAGCAGAATCCTAACATTCTCAAACAGCTGCCAGCAGCACTGACCCATGAGCCCTGTGTGGTTTGAATGTGATGCAAGCCTGTATAAGAACCACAGGCGATATTTTGCCTCTAGCATGTCATTGTGCTGGCAGATTTTGACAGACGGGGTTATGGTTGATTTGATTGGTGTAATTATTTATATGAGGAGAACTTTATACAAATACATACATGCTTGATGAATGCTGATATTGGAATACTTGGATAATTTATGATAAAAGTGATATCTGGACAATTTAAATTGGACAAATTTGGTTCAGGATTGATGCCAAAAACCAATGTAAGCTATGGAAGTCATTATTTAGGGTAACACAGCACATTGTTTCCTTAGCCTCCCTGCTATTTATATATACACTACCAGTAAAGGTTTGCAAACTGTACTATTTTGATTGTTTTTGAAAGAAGTCTCTTCTGCTCACCAAGGCTGCATTTATTTGATCCAAAATACAATTTATTTCTGTAATTCAAAGCTGAAATTTCAGCATCATTACTCCAGTCTTCAGTGTCACATGATCCTTCAGAAATCATTCTAATATGCCGATTTGCTGCTCAAGAAACATTTATTATTATTATTATCAATGTTGAAAACAGTTGTGTACAATTTTTTTTTTCAGGATTATTTAATAAATAGAAAGTTCAAAAGAACAGCATTTATCTGAAATATAAAGCTTTTGCAACATTATAAATGTCTATACTGTCACTTGATCAATTTAATGCATCCTTGCTTGCATCCTTTTCTTTCCCAAAAATTCTTACCGACCCAAAACTTTTGAACGGTAGTACAATGTTACAAAAGCTTTCTATTTCAGATAAATACTGTTCTTTTGAACTTTCTATTCATCAAAGAATCCTAAAAAAAAATAGCTTTCAACATTAATAATAATCATAAATGTTTCTTGAGCAGCAAATCATCATATTAGAATGATTTCTGAAGGGTCATGTGACAATGAAGACTGGAGTAATGATGCTCAAAATTCAGCTTTGCATCACAGGGAATAAATTACATTTTATAATATATTCAAATAGAAAACAGTTATTTTATATTTTAATAATATTTCACAATAATTACAGCTTTTTTTGTATTTTTAATAACATAAATGCAGCCTTGGTGAGCAGAAGAGACTTCTTTCAAAAACAATCAAAATAGTACAGTTTCCAAACTTTTGACTGGTAGTGTATGTATCCTTTTACCTTTGTTTGTTTGAGCTAACTTTAGACCAGGGTTGAGTTGAGAATGCATTTTAAACTAGAATGTAGAAAACAGAATGTAGAAATTGAGTGTAAGGAAGTATAATTAGAATATAAATTGAAAATTTCTATATATTTTTTTCAATTTAAAGAAATTGATGTAACTGTTTGACAAGAAAACTTTGAAAAACTTTGGTTTGAAAAAGGCTTGTTTGAGGGAAGAAAAAAAAAAAAAAAAAAAAGGTAGAGGTAGATGAAGATGAAGATATGGATAAAATTCCTCATGTAATTCAAATGCAATGTGGGGTGTGGCCAATTTAATTCAAAATTCTTATTTTAAAGGGAGTCAATTCTTGAATTCTGCATTTTTGCACAACCCTGGTCTGGTATTTGCAGGCTTTTCACCAGGCTGTGTTTAGGAAATCCAGTCAGGTTTAGCAAACCAGTTAACATACTTTAGAGAATGGAGCCCCCAAAGCTGTTGACTTTTTGTAGCTGTTGGATTTCAAGGTTTGTTTTTAGTTCTTCAGAAGTCTTCAGTCTCTTCTCTATATGCTAGTAATGTAAAAATATCCCATAGTCCCTTTATTTTGGTCAAATTACCTCTCATTATCTTTTCCTACCACCTTGCTGCAGCTCTGCACCTCTAGACCAATGTCACTGTCCATTCTTGCTGACAGAAACTGGCCTTCTGCCCAACCCACGGCGAACTGTGCCAGATGGGGTCTATTAATGTGGAGGACTTGTAGAATCAGTCCTCCTCCTAAAAGAGAAGTATTGAATCCAGCAGTTTGACTGAAATTAGAACATTGTCCAACAAATAACGATAATCATTTTCATGCCTTTTGGGATTGTCGCTATATTGGTAGGCAGGCTATCGGAGATTCTTGAGCTCAGCATCCACATTAACCATATCTAAACATCAGGAGCAATTCATTCTCATTGCACTAACTACAGCAAAAAAGACAGTCTTGCTTAATTGGAAAGACAGATCAAAACTTTCAGTAAACATTTGGCTCAATCTACTAATAACACACTGTAATATGGAACAACTCAAAGCTTCTTTGAAGTCAAAACTTGACACCTTCAATGAGGTTTGGTTCCCATTCCTTCACTACATAAAAGTCTAATTCATCTTGGCATTCCAACACTACATGTTTACAACCATTACATACTACAAAAAAAAAATAAATGTATTTTATAAAAGTTGTGTAGAACAGTAGAACATTCACCATAAACATAGCCTATGTTAGGATGCTACCTTTGTATATATGTCTATGTATGTATGTATGTATGTATGTATGTATTACACCACTTTGAAAAAAAAAGAAATTAGAACATTTGAAATTAGTGGTTCTCAAGTGTTAAGCCCAATTATTCACACCAAGAACAATAACTATAACGATAACTACACTGTGTTTCTTCCTCCCCGTATTGCATGGGAACTGTGAGTTGCTTAATAATGTGGAACAACCTCTTTAAGTAGGGTTTCCATTTACCTAAGTAGGCCTGGCAAACTATTTAACAAACCTGCCTGAGATTGATACCGGTTATCTAAAAAAATATGGAGAAATAAAACAAACAAACACTTTCTTTGAAAAACTCAAATCTGAATGTTTATTGAAATCCTACTGATATGTCACTTGCATTATAATTTGGATCTCAGTGTATATTTGCGCCCACATCAATGTATGTTTCGTTTCTTATAAGCACACGCTGCAGTTATGTCTCCTGTCGCTTTACATGCTTGAGCACTTGGATTCTAATTGGTCAATGTTTTTATTGTCCATCAGCTTGAAAAAAAAAAAATCATTCTGAAAGTGATACCAATGATGTTTCTCTGTGTGGATATCGTTATGTGGATTATGTTGGTGTGCACGTTCCCTATTCTCATATTCAACTTTTATAGTTATTTATGAATATTGTTATTGTATTAACAGCCCTTTAAACTCTATCACCCTCAAGACCAGCGAACCCTTCATATCCCTATTCTGGTGCTCCAAAGAAAGAGGATTTTAGAGCAAGTCCCACATTATGAATCTGGCATGTCTTTATGTATTGTCTTTTGGATTGTTGGGATTTGAAAGGAACAATACAGTTCGTGGGTAGATGTGCTGGTGATCTCTTCAGTATACTTCCAATCCGGTAAGCAACAGACTGCAGCTCTTAATCAGCTTTTAATGGTCTCCTAATAATCTAATAATCCAATTTCATTGTTATATTCTGGCAGATACATGAAGCACATGGCCCTACTGAAATAGTCCAGAATAGACCTTCAGGAATGTCCCCGCACTGCCAGATTTGGCTAGACTTTGGCTACCTGTTTGCTGGTCTTCTCATAAAGAGGTTCATCAATCTCATCTGGACTTTGCTGGAGGGTCATGGAGGGTTCCTCATCCTTCAATGACTCCAGTCCCTCCAGAAGAACATGTTCTCATGGTAGTGTACATCCTTATTTTAGGGAGTTTCCCACAGATAAGATTGTTCTTGATTTCAAGGGAGGTATTGCAAAAAAAGAAATGTATCCAGTTCTTTGGGGTGATGGGCCTCTTTGACATTCTTATCTCATGCTTTCTTTCATGTTTTACACCCTTGAATTAGGCGCACATGTTTGAGCTGGAGATTGCTACATAGAGCCAGAGAAATCGAGCTAAATATGCAGTGGTGGTATTTGTTTCAGTTGCATCAACTTTCATTATAAAATCGTTTCAGTATGTCTTTTCAAGTCCATTGACACTTTGTTGGATCTATATATACTTAAATCTTTAAATTACAGGACAAACAGCTTTCACAGTAAAACCATTGTGCATATTTGAATGATTGTAGTGACTTGTTTGTGCACGTGTGCACATGTATGTACAGGTTTGCTTGCTATATGTTCATGTATGCCTGTTACCACTGTGAGTGTGTGTATGTAGGTATGAATGTTTTTCACTGAAATTACTGGAATAGCTAAACCTGCTAATAAGAAGGGGGTGTATATACTTTTGGTCATGTAGTTTATGTTGACAGTCTGACTGGAAGGTATAATTTTACTCACTCACACACACGCATACATTAGCTTATGTAGATATCTAACTGGAGACATACCATTAACTTGTATTGTTTACATTAACTTGTATTGTCTAATAATGAATACTATAGACTAACCTAGTGCTTCCCCACCCTGTTCCTGAAGGCACACCAACAGTTTGATGTCTCCCTTATCTGACCATTCAATTCAGGTCTTGGGCTGTGTCTGAAATCACCCCCTATACCTTTAAATAGGGGTACTATTTGAAGGGACAGCTATTTGTAGTGGACACTGAGTGCACTCATTTCAATCCCACAATGCACGGCAGTAACGAGTAGGGTTGGGTACTGAAATTGGTACCGGAACCTATATAACCGGTATGTAACTGGGCCGAATCAGAACACAGACTTCAGTGCCTCATTTCGGTGCCACTTAAATTCAAACGTGCTTTTGCGCCTTGGCTGGCGCCAAGCCAGAGACAGATTCGTTCGTCACATATCAAAACTATTCAGTGTTTTCAACCACATAATGTTTATTTTAGGTTTCAGACATTTAAATGCAACAAGTACAAGCAATAAATACATACAATAGGTACAATTACATACAATACAAGTTAATGTAAACAATACAAGTTAATGGTATGTCTCCAGTATTTATATAATTTATATTTATATAAACACTGATGTCAATGGAAGCGGCGATTACAATTCTTTCCGTTATAATTTGACTACGTGTCTTATTTATATCAGATACACATTATATAGTTAACTATATAGTTTACTCCATTCTCCTCCCAGTTCACCAGTCACTTACTTTCATGTCTTTTGGGAGACGTGGATGAATTTACGTGATGTAAATCCGACAGATCCGATTCTCTGAATTGCGACACAAACTAACATGGCATAACATCGTGCATTATAGATCAACTAACATGATCATTATAAAGGGTTTTAAATGACAAAACCCATTCACTTACACATATTTGAAAATCGTAATATCAGATAGTTCATTACATAATTAACAACTTTATGAATATTTTGAATAAAAAAGGAAAAAAACTAATAAAAGTGATACATCTGTCATACGGCACTATTGTGGCTGTGGTGTCAAAAATATTTTGCCAGAGAAGACAATATGGTCATATTTCTGCAAATATTTATATTTATATATTTAAGTATACTTTAAACTTTTAATAAATTGTTTAATTTAAAGTTGTTTTTTTTTTTTTCTTTTTTTTTTTCATTCTTTAATGTAATCCACTGTCGTTTTTTCCCCACTGTCGCTCTTTTTAAAAAAAAATTTATCGGTTCAGGCACCGATACCGTTTTAAAAGTATCCATTTGGCACCGGTATCGTAAAAAACCCTAACGATACCCAATCCTAGTAATGAGTGTACAACAATGTGTGCAAAACGGCTAGAGAATACCCATAATGCACAGTGAAAGTTGCATGTCGAGTGAATTCCCGCGTCTGACCAGAAGATGGCGCCCACAGCTGAATCATCCATCCATTTTCCAAACTGCTGGTCCAATGTGGCTACAGCATAATATTATACAGGTACAAATTCCTTTTTAATTGATTTATTCATTTGTTTAATTAGTTTATACATAGTGTCCTTGACAGTTCAATATACATCTTTTCATCTTACAATTGAAGCTGCCAGTTTGCTAAGTTTCTAATAAATATTAAACAGCAAGCACAAACTATATAAAAGTGGCAGCCCTTCCACTCTGTGTCTGAATTTGCTCACTCATTTTCATTCACTCCCTCAAGTGAAATATATTAGTGGACTAATGTAGGAAATAGTGAAGCCATTTCGCCCCCTATACCCTTAAATAGGGCACTTTTTGAGGGGACAGCCATTTGTAGTGGTGTCCGAAACCATAGTGGACGTTATCGAGTGCACTCATTCAATCCCACAATGCACCGCAAAACCGAGTGTACAACCGATGTACGCTCAATGGCTAGAAAACACCCACAAAGCACTGAGAGAGTCTTGCCGCACTTCAAATGAAGTCCTGCGTCTGACCAGAAGATGGCGCCCACAGTCGAATCATCCATCCATCCATTAATTTTACAAACCGTTGGTCCAATGTGGCTACAGCGTAATATCATACAGGTATAAATTCCTTTTTAATTTAATTAAATTGTTTAATTAAGGGTTACACATGCTAGTTCCATGGCAGAGTTCAAGGTAAATCTTTTAATTACTAGCGGCAGCCCTTTTGGTGCACTCAGTGTCCAAATTCGCTCACTCGTTTTAATTCACCCCCTCAAGTGAACTATATTAGTGGAGTAATGTAGGGAATAGTGAATGAGGGTATAGGTAGTGAATGAGGGTATAGGTGGCGATTTCGGACACAGCCCAGGGCTGAATCCGAAATCACCCCCTATACCCTCAAATAGAGCATTATACTCCATCACGTCTATTGTGGTCTCAAAATTCTGGCCAGTTGATAATACCTAGAATATCAAAATCAACTGCAGGCGGTCGATCCTTTTCCTATTTAGCACCTAAACTCTGGAACAGTCTTCCTAGCATTGTTCGGTAAGCAGACACACTCTGTCAGTTTAAATCTAGACTAAAAACACATCTCTTTACTATGGCATACACATAAAACATTTTTAATTTCTGTTATTCAAATCAGTTAAATGATTGTTTTAGGCTGCATTAACTAGGTCAGCTGGAACCGGGAACACTTCCCATAACACCTGATGTACTCGTTACATCATAAGAAGAATGGCATCTACGCTAATGTTAGTCTCTCTGTTTATCCCGAGGTTTACTGCAGTCGGCCGGATCCGGGCCGTATCCGGACCAGATGGTGGCCCTTAGCCTGGACATGACGACCATATCCCTGAAGTGTCTGTAGAGACCGTGTCAATTAAACTCCCCCCTGTAAATGCCGCATCGACACGACATCCTCATTAAACCCGTTCCCGGCGTGACGACTTCAATCTTTCGAATAATCCTACGAATATCTATTGCTCTAATATGACTTCTGACCTGTAATGTTGCCAGAATCATAATCATACACTGTTTGTTCGTCGGCCAGAGGAGAACTGGCACCCCGACTGAGCCTGGTTTCTCCCAAGGTTTTTTTCTCCATTCTGGCCCTGAAGGAGTTTTGGTTCCTTGCCACCGTCGCCTTTGGCTTTTGGCTTGCTCAGTTGGGGACACTTAAATTTCAACTATATTACTGATCTGCCCGCATTGACACTATATGATAACTGAAATGAGCTGGATGACATCACCGTTTTCACCAGAGCGGCTGTACAGCCGAATCAAATTCCGTTGCATTATTTTCCTGTTACCACTGTGAAGCTGCTTTGAAACAATTGGCATTGTAAAAAGCGCTATATAAATAAAGGTGATTTGATTTTGATTTGATTATTTGAGGGGACAGCCATTTGTAGTGGTGTCCGAAACCGTAGTGGACGTTATTGAGTGCACTCAATAATATCCCACATTGCACCGCAATAACGAGTGTACAGCCGATATACACTCAACGGATGTCCCAATTCACTCACTTGTTTTCATTCGCTCCTTCAAGTAAACTGTATTAGTGGACTAACGTAGGGAATAGTGAATGAGGGTTTAGGGGGCGATTTCGGATTCAGCCCTGGAGTCTTTTGAATCAGGTATGTTTGATTAGGAAGTGTTTATGGTTTTGTCAGATTTAGGGTGCGTCTCAATCAGCTCCCTAGTTCAGTAGTCAGGGCACTGATCAGGGAATCAGTCAATGGGCTGATTCCCTGATCAGTGCCCTGTCTACTGAACTAGGGAGCTGATTGAGACTCACTTCTGGGGACAAATTTATAAGCTCCAGCTCAAAGTATAGCTAAGTATGCACTCATACACAGACATGCTGTACACACACTGTAGTTAAGTACTTTGTCCTTATCAGTGGTGCAGTGACTGCAACACTTCTGT
Source organism: Coreius guichenoti (assembly GCA_039654105.1). Classification (NCBI taxonomy): domain Eukaryota; kingdom Metazoa; phylum Chordata; class Actinopteri; order Cypriniformes; family Gobionidae; genus Coreius; species Coreius guichenoti. Next base: position 35,030,828 of record CM077171.1, read on the forward strand.
CCAGATGGAATAAATACCTCAGCAGTTTCAGCTGAATCTATTCTCTGGCCTTTTCAATTCTGGCAAAGATGTTTTATAATTATATTAAATTATATTAATTATATTATATTATATTATATTATTAATTATATTGTATTATTCACTTAATGTTATACATTATGCACACATTTTGTCACGTCTCAAATGTAAAAAAAAAAATTCTAAAAACAAACTAAAACTTGAGTTTGTTCAAATGGATTTGGGTTTTTCCATTTTCTTATTTTTTGCTGTTCAGACTCTGAACATGACAACTTAAAAGATTTGATTCTGTTCAGTTTTGAGTTTTTGCTGTCTGTATGAACAAAGCCACTGTGTACTGTACAAGAATGTAAAAAAAGTGTAGAGACTCTTTTCAACACAACAGGCAGAACACACAAGAGAGGTTAAGAGAATCTGAACAGAGAGAAAAAGTTTGAGAGATACAGCTGAATAGCTGCTATCGAGTGGGAGAAAAAGAGAAAAGAGGAGGAGGAGGGTGCGTCTGTCCGCCTCGCTGATGAGTGAACATTTGTGTGTGTGTGTGTGTGTGTGTGTGTGTATCGGGGGGGGATGTACGATCTTGGCGCATGCGCCGGTACCTGGCAGTCGCCCTCAAGACTGCAGATAACTCTCTCTCTTCTCAGCATCACTCGTCTAAGCATTTTTCCGGACTTTTTCCTCATTTTTTTCATTTTCTTTTATCTTTTTCTTTTTTCATTAACCTGGACTCCAATTTCTTCAGTTATTTACCATGCATCTTGATTTGACTCTGTTGGGATGTGTATTCTTTGAACCCACAGAGGTGAGCTACAAGGTCCTGAGATTTTTGGGTCGTGCTGACAGATTTTGGGGTCTCGTCTGGGATAGGCGATCTTTAGCAACAGACTCCTGATAAACTCAAAGGAAATACCCCAATAGATTCGGACAAGATTTTGACAATTTTGAAGAGCCTGTAGGACTTGACTTCATGCTGTCTTGGGTCCTTAAAAGCAAAGGGTAGCAGAAACGCTGGTGACAACGTGCCCCATCTGTCATCTCACAAGAGTCTCACTGATGTGTTTGACTTTTTCACCTTTGTGGCTTCCTTGACGGCACGTGAGTATGATTTCTGTGGCGATCTTTGTTAATTGATTACCGAATGAGCTTAATGAGTTTTATAACAGTAGAAATGAAAATACTAATGGGAAATCAAAGCCAAATCTGACACGCATACGCTAGCACATTTAGCCACTTGATCACTGAAATTTTAACACCTACACTACAGTGGGCAAACAGACACACACACAATCACGTAGTCACCTACATGATCCCTCCCTATCAGTATTCCTCGCCCACTCAGCGGTGTCAGCAAAGCGAGAAAGTAACTCTGTGTGTGTGTGTGTGTGTGTGCTTATATGCCTGGATCTGTAATCTCCATTTCTCTGTGTGCGTTTGAAAGACGTCTCTAGTGCCTCGTCTCTTCCTTTGTGGGTGAGAGATGTGCAAATTCATTCTATACTGGGTTGAAGCACTCTTCTGAGTCCTCCAGGGCATTTTGCGAAGTACAGTGTGGAGGATGTTTCCAAGCGTGGGACATAAGCCAGGACTTGGTGATTGGGATAGCACAGAACACTTTGAGGGGTGCGTTTATTGGCTAGTAATCAGGTGAACACCGCAGATGTGGCAGGTGAACACCGCAGATATTCTGTATTAAACATCATTTTTACAGCACAATTCCCAATCTTTCCTTTTCTGAGTGCTGTAGAGGATACAGCAGACCACATTGATCCAGAATACTTTGGAAGGACTATACTGCATTGCTACAGGTAACACGCATACATGATTTGATGGGCAGTTGCATCACTAGCGAAGTCAGTTTAATTACACTTCTCAGTAGTAAGGTGTTAAGGCCCTGATATACGCCAAGCGAAATTGAAGAACGAACTTATGTGGTGTCATTTCTAAACAAAGTTTGTTTGGAGTTCGTTTTGGGAGTTCGAAACAGCTTGCCAAAGCGAACTTTCTGGAAAAGTTTGCTACGGCTGGTAAACACCTTTGTACTACCATTGGTCCGTGGCGATTACATACATACTTCTGATGAAACGAGACACTGACACTATTTTCATGTTTAATACGGTAAAGCTGCTTGTTTTTAAGCAATCTATTGTATAAAGTGCTATATAAATAAACGTGACGTGACTTTACTAGAATGCCGAATTGCAGAGCTTGTGCAGACGTATCCACGTTGCTATGATAATATGCTTTTCTTATGCTTTATTTAAAAAAATGCTTGCTGTTTTTTCAATTTTGTTGTGAGTTTTTGTTATTGAGAGCAAAGCGCGCAGCACATATTTACATATTCATCTAAACACTGCTCTCAGCAGTGTGGGCAGTGTTGGATGTTCGCTAACAGCATATTGCTGGTCACATATTTCGAACTTCGTTTTACCCCTAAGCGAAGAACGAAAAAGAACTTCGCTGTAAGTATATCGGGGCCTTTAGTCACTATTTTTCTGAATATACATTACATACTTCCTACTATATAGTAAGCGAACGACAGTGTGCAAGACAAGTATTATGTCTGAATTCATAGTAGGCTATTCATTAAATAAATGAGTGTTGCTGTGTTCATGTCATTACCGTAGTCTCGAGATGACAACACGTTCTCGGACTGGGAATTATGCATTACTATGGCAACACTATCAACACCTAAATGAATCTGCAACGGTCATGTGGTACAAGTATGAGCTCTCAGAAAATTCACGTCTTCTAAGTTGTAATTACGAGCGCTACGAAGACGTGAACGTTTTTTTACAAGCTGAAATCTAGTAGTTACAGTAATTACAACATGGTGTAAACGCACCTTGAAGTAGGTCACATGACAGTGCCAACATGTCAAATGTAATGCGTCTAGATTTCATTCATACTATTTAGAACGTACTACTTTTTAAAAAAGCAAGTTCATCAAAGGTACTACCTACTCAGACAATATGTGAGCAGACACTTGATCAAATTACAGCTACTTTCTTTAAAGGGTATTTTTAAACTTAAACATTAAACGTTTTTCTAGAAGTTTGTAAATTAGCTAGCTTCACATATCTTGAATATCTTGCCCAACACTGCTAAAACTGCTTAAAAAGCGCCATGTTTGGCACAGTCGCTTAATTGAAATGCTTACTGTTTAGTTCCTGGTTAAACTGGACCGCGGATGGTTAGGGAGTAAGAAGCAGGTTTTAAAGCAGCGTAACTGTTTGGAGGATTCGGCTGATTGTCTTTTGTTGTCAGTTAAATGTTTTTGTGAGCTAAATGAAAATGAAGCAGGAGACTTAGCATTCTCCTCTATTAAAGGCAATATTAGCAGTTCAGGCCTAAAGATACGTTGGTATAAAATTTCTGTCTCACCACGAATCAGTTTTCCCACTGAGATAAGCGAGATGGGTTAAGTGCGTAGGATTATGTGGTGCCTACATGCTTTCACTCTCTTTTTCTTTCTTTCTGCCTCTCTTTCCACACTGTCTCACAGGGCTAGGTTAAGCTAGGTTGTGCTGACAAAGCGTATGCACAGGATTTATCACGCCACGGCTGTTGCTAGTCATTTCAGAGTTGAGTCTTTATAAAATTTACTGAGGGCTCTAAAGGGCTCTTTGCATTGTAATATAACAGTGTTATGAAACTGCCATTGGCTTCTATACTGTATTTAAGTAATTCATTGTTTGGTATCTTTAGAGCTCTTTGTCATATTAGAGTGACATTATGGCGTTAGATCCTGTATATGCAGTGCTTCTATGCTATTATATGCTTCCTTGCGTTCATGCTGCCTTAGTTGCCTTTATAGGTGTGGCATCTAACTTTGAATATAGTTAAACCTGAGAAACAGTGTTTTTAAATGCATCGCAGGAAGGGCTAGGCGATTTATATTGAACATTTAACAACATTTGTAAGCATGCACAGTGAATACTGCAATGATTATGATGTACTTTTATATTTGCCTATAAGCTTCGGATTAACACAATGTAGTGCCCTAGGGTGACCACATTTGAAGTACCCCCCCCCCCCCCCCCCCTTTGTTATTTATTTATTTAATTATTTATTTATTTATTTATTTATTTATTTAAACATAATTAAGAACATAATTAACATTGCTTTATAATCTGATAAGTAAAATATCTATAGCAAAAGAAACAGCAAAGTTTGAACAAAACAAACATCTCTTTGTAAATGCACCATTTGTTTTATATGCATAAGAACAAAGAAACAAAGTGCAAACAAATGGTCAAATAAATGCACAATAAACAGTGCTTTAATTTCAGGAAAGTATACTAACATTAAGTCATATGGCCTACAAAATAAATCTAATAAAGTTATGAAATGTAAAATAACACTGCATAGTTTTCACTGTATAAAATTAAAGATTAATGCTTATTAAAGCTAAAGTTATTCATTCAAGAGCTGTGAGTATTTTCTCTTTGCCTTTTGTTGTTTGCTTTACATTAATGGCTCAATCATCAGCAGGTTTATTAGACGCTGCCCCTTTAAGACCGAATGCAGATCTAATAATATCATTCTCCCATTTCTCCAAACTATTTACACCAATTTAAGACATAAACTGTGTTTAAGTGAATACTCTCCGATCTGGTCATTTTGACAGGCTATTTGTTGTGTATTTGATGGTTTAGACGTGCACACGAAGCCTAAAGTATAATGTGCAGGTCAGTCCGTTTCGCAGCGTGCACACACATAAACCGCTTTGAAGTTGGAAACTGCGTCTCTTGCGCGGATTATTGAGCATTTAATAGCTCTTTTTACTATCAAACACGACCTGCAATTTAGCAACAGTAAATAAAATAAATAATAAATAAAATAATTTTATGAAAATGAAATAAGATTAATATCACTCTTTAGAAATGTTGGCCCATATTGATAGGATAGCATCTTGCAGTTGATGGAGATTTGTGGGATGCACATCCAGGGCACGAAGCTCCCGTTCCACCACATCCCAAAGATGCTCTATTGGGTTGAGATCTGGTGACTGTGGGGGCCATTTTAGTACAGTGAACTCATTGTCATGTTCAAGAAACCAATTTGAAATGATTCGAGCTTTGTGACATGGTGCATTATCCTGCTGAAAGTAGCCATCAGAGGATGGGTACATGGTGGTCATAAAGGGATGGACATGGTCAGAAACAATGCTCAGGTAGGCCATGGCATTTAAACGATGCCCAATTGGCACTAAGGGGCCTAAAGTGTGCCAAGAAAACATCCCCCACACCATTACACCACCACCACCAGCCTGCACAGTGGTAACAAGGCATGATGGATCCATGTTCTCATTCTGTTTACGCCAAATTCTGACTCTACCATCTGAATGTCTCAACAGAAATCGAGACTCATCAGACCAGGCAACATTTTTCCAGTCTTCAACTGTCCAATTTTGGTGAGCTCGTGCAAATTGTAGCCTCTTTTTCCTATTTGTAGTGGAGATGAGTGGTACCCGGTGGGGTCTTCTGCTGTTGTAGCCCATCCGCCTCAAGGTTGTGCGTGTTGTGGCTTCACAAATGCTTTGCTGCATACCTCGGTTGTAACGAGTGGTTATTTCAGTCAAAGTTGCTCTTCTATCAGCTTGAATCAGTCGGCCCGTTCTCCTCTGACCTCTAGCATCAACAAGGCATTTTCGCCCACAGGACTGCCGCATACTGGATGTTTTTCCCTTTTCACACCATTCTTTGTAAACTCTAGAAATGGTTGTGCGTGAAAATCCCAGTAACTGAGCAGATTGTGAAATACTCAGACCGGCCCGTCTGGCACCAACAACCATGCCACGCTCAAAATTGCTTAAATCACCTTTCTTTCCCATTCTGACATTCAGTTTGGAGTTCAGGAGATTGTCTTGACCAGGACCACACCCCTAAATGCATTGAAGCAACTGCCATGTGATTGGTTGATTAGATAATTGCATTAATGAGAAATTGAACAGGTGTTCCTAATAATCCTTTAGGTGAGTGTGTATATATACAGTGGGGAGAACAAGTATTTGATACACTGCCGATTTTGCAGGTTTGCCCACTTACAAAGCATGTAGAGGTCTGTAATTTTGTAAAAATCCAGAAAATCACATTGTATGATTTTTAAATAATTAATTTGCATTTTATTGCATGACATAAGTATTTGATGCATCAGAAAAGCAGAACTTAATATTTGGTACAGAAACCTTTGTTTGCAATTACAGAGATCATACGTTTCCTGTAGTTATTGACCAGGTTTGCACACACTGCAGCAGGGATTTTGGCCCACTCCTCCATACAGACCTTCTCCTGATCCTTCAGGTTTCGGGGCTGTCGCTGGGCAATACGGACTTTCAGCTCCCTCCAAAGATTTTCTATTGGGTTCAGGTCTGGAGACTGGCTAGGCCACTCCAGGACCTTGAGATGCTTCTTACGGAGCCACTCCTTAGTTGCCCTGGCTGTGTGTTTCGGCTCGTTGTCATGCTGGAAGACCCAGCCACGACCCATCTTCAATGCTCTTACTGAGGGAAGGAGGTTGTTGGCCAAGATCTCACGATACATGGCCCCATCCATCCTCCCCTCAATACGGTGCAGTCGTCCTGTCCCCTTTGCAGAAAAGCATCCCCAAAGAATGATGTTTCCACCTCCATGCTTCACGGTTGGGATGGTGTTCTTGGGGTTGTACTCATCCTCCTCCTTCCTCCAAACACGGCGAGTGGAGTTTAGACCAAAAAGCTCTATTTTTGTCTCATCAGACCACATGACCTTCTCCCATTCCTCCTCTGGATCATCCAGATGGTCATTGGCAGACTTCAGACGGGCCTGGACATGCGCTGGCTTGAGCAGGGGGACCTTGCGTGCGCTGCAGGATTTTAACCCATGACGGCGTAGTGTGTTACTAATGGTTTTCTTTGATACTGTGGTCCCAGCTCTCTTCAGGTCATTGACCAGGTCCTGCCGTGTAGTTCTGGGCTGATCCCTCACCTTCCTCATGATCATTGATGCCCCACGAGGTGAGATCTTGCATGGTGCCCCAGACCGAGGGAGATTGACCGTCATCTTGAATTTCTTCCATTTTCTAATAATTGCGCCAACAGTTGTTGCCTTCTCACCAAGCTGCTTGCCTATTGTCCTGTAGCCATCCCAGCCTTGTGCAGGTCTACAATTTTATCCCTGATGTCCTTACACAGCTCTCTGGTCTTGGCCATTGTGGAGAGGTTGGAGTCTGTTTGATTGAGTGTGTGGACAGGTGTCTTTTATACAGGTAACGAGTTCAAACAGGTGCAGTTAATACAGGTAATAAGTGGAGAACAGGAGGGCTTCTTAAAGAAAAACTAACAGGTCTGTGAGAGCCGGAATTCTTACTGGTTGATCCTCGGGTGTAGTCTTACTGGTTTTTGTTTTAGGTTCGTCACTCACAGTTGAAGTGTACCTATGATAAAAATTACAGACCTCTACATGCTTTGTAAGTGGGCAAACCTGCAAAATCGGCAGTGTATCAAATACTTGTTCTCCCCACTGTATATATATTGTATCATTAACTGTTCATTTTGTATCTGCATCTCTTCCAGCAAAATAATATATATACAAAACATGAAAAATATTTTAAAGGTCTAGTCATTATCTTATTCACTTGGTGCCCCCCTATTGGCTGGTGCCCCAGGGCACTCGCCCAATCCCGTCTATGGGTAATCTGGCCCTGCAGTCAATAGACTAATAATTTTGCGGTTCTTCCCTGCTAGTGTGAGACCGCCAAGAAAGAAATATTTTAACATTTAAATTCAGTTGCAAAAAGTTAAATTCATTTTTTATAATTGTAATTTTTATAAATTATAATTTCAGTGAATAGATTTAAAATTGATTCAACAGTTTGTTTAGCTCAAAAATATTTGTCTCCTTGTGGTATTTTCAAATATTACTTTTTTTAGTTAAATATTGATATTTATTTATCTTAGTGTGTAATTCCTAAATAAACGTAAATTTCCTAAATTTACTTGTGCATAAACTTATTTTTTACTGTATTTTACTTATTGCATTTAAACATTTTGAATCTCATTGCATAAAATGGCTATTTAAGTTCCTGAATAAAAATCAGTCAGAGGGAGATTTGAATATTGTCTGAAAAATGCAATTTTTCTTTAGCTATATCGTCTAGCTCTAACAGGACAGGGCAGGGCAGGTTGGTTTCTTGGCTGGTGGTGTTTTTACAGATTGGCGGAGTTAACTTTGATGTGCCACGGGCAGCTGAGCCTGACTACTAACCGCTAGATAAGGGCTCAGTTTGGATGTAGACCGCCTTGTGTGAAATAAGAGAGAGTGAAAACAGAAAAAGAGAGGGATGTATCCGACTGTTCCGATATCTTTTCTGCAAAAGCCTATGTGTGTCCAGAAAAAAAGACTAAATTATTCATCAGTGACAGACTACACCCGAGGATCACATTTCTAGACGTGCACACACTTACTTTAGCAGTACATTTGCAGTCCTCTGTGGATGCCTGACCCGATGCTCACTAATAGGCTCCCTTTTAATGGTGAATGAACATCAACCAATCTAAGCAAGGTCTGTGTCTGGTCAAGCATAGTACAACTCTGGAGCATTTTTTCCAGTAAAACCATTTTTGTCAAACAACTGAATGGGAAAAAAAAAAAAAACATTTTATGAATCCAAGGAAAGGAGGGAGCATTTCTAAAGAGTTATTACAGTTTGCGTAATGCATAAAATAATTATGGTAATGCTTTCTCGTTTGTTGACATTAATGCGTTAGCTAGCATGAACTAAAATTGAGCAATGTATTTCTTACAGCATTTATTAATCTTTGTTAATGTTACTTAATACAAAATACAATTCATTCATGTTACAGTAGTTTACATTAATGTTAACAGATAGAACTTTTGATTTGAAAAATGTATTCATAAATGTTGAAGTTAACTTTAAGATGAATAAATGATGTATTATTGAAGTTCATGTTAGCTAATGTAATTAACTAATGTTGATAAATGGAACCTTAATGTAAAGTGTTTGCTGGTCAGTGAACTGATGTCTTGCTAAATTTATTGAGGGGTTTTGTGTAACAGTGAATTCCAATGAGATTTTTTCTGACAAAAAACTCATAGTATTTCACCTGTCCAAAAATTACCTTCATGATGCAACTGTGTTGCTAGGGCATTGCTATGCAGTTACTAAAATAGTCATACTGTTTTATATACTTGGTGTTGTATGTGATTGCTAGGATGTTGCTACGTGGGATACCTTCTATGTTCACCAAAGCTGCATTTGTTTGATAAAATACAGTAAAAATAGTCATATTGTAAACTATTATTACAATTTAAAAGAACTGGTTTCTATTTTAATATACACCGATGAGCCAAAACATTATGACCACCTGCCTAATATGCTGTTGGTCCTGTGCATGCTGCCAAAACAGCGCCGCCCCGCCGCGGCATGAACTCTACAAGACCTCTGAAGGTGTCCTGTGGTATCTGGCACTAAAACATTAGCAGCAGGTCCTTCATGCCACCGTGGATCGAACTTGTTAGTCCAGCACATCCCACAGATGCTCAATTGGATTGAGATCTGGGAAATTTGGAGCAAAACCTTTAACTCTAAATCATGTTTCTCAAACCAATCCTAAACAATGTGTGCAGTGTGCATTACCCTGCTAAAAGAGGCCACTTCCACCAGGGTACACCATTATGATGCAACAATGTGTAGGTAGGTGGCACGTGCCAAATTGACATCCACACGAATGACTGGACCCAAGGTTTCCCAGCAGAACATTACCCAGAGCATAACACTCCCTCCACCGGCTTGTCGTCGTCCCACAGTGCATCCTGGTGCCATCACTTTCCCAGGTAAACGTTGGCCTTGTGCATTGATGAGCCTTGGGTGCTCAAAACCCTGTCGCCAGTTTGTGGTTTGTCCCTCCTCGGACCACTGTTGGAAATTTCTCAACACTGCTTACCAGGAGCAACGAACAAGCCCTGCAGTTTCAGAGCTACTGTGACCCAGTCACCTTGCCATTACAATTTAGCCCTTGTCAAAGTGGCTCAGATCTTTATTGCTGCCCATTTCTCCTGCATCCAACATGTTGATTACGACAACTGATTGTTTGCTTCCCATCTAATCTACCCAGACCTTAACATGTGGCCTTGTTAGATGATCAACTATATAATGTTTAAGGTCATAATGTTTTGGCTCATCAGTGTATTTTAAAATGTAATTTATTCCTGTGATGTCAAAGCTGAATTTTCAGCATCATTACTCCAGTCTTCAGTGTCACATGATCCTTCAGAAATCATTCTAATATGCTGATTTTCTGCTCAAGAAACATTTCTTATTGTTATCAATGTTGAAAACAGTTGTGCTGCATAATGTTTTTGTGGAAACCGTGATACTTTTTTTCAAGATGAATAGAGGGTTCAAAAGAACAGCATTTATTTGAAATGTGAAAATCATTCACGTCTGTTGCACAAATGGTGCAGGAAGAGTTACACACTCTAGTTTACTCTCCCCAAGTATGCGCAATAGTGATGCTCAGTGTCTTAGCACACTGCACTAAAACGCAGGCAAAAGCTTTTGTGAGGTCAGCTCTAAATGGCAGTCTCATTATGAGAATCAAAGTGGGTAAGAAGTCTGATTCATAGAGGATTTGAGATGTCTGAAACGCTCATGTGCGGAGTGTTTGAAATGGATAATGTTGAATCTTGGTGTTTTATAGCCGCTGAGCTCTCACTCTACTCTAATGCACATCGATCTTTTATACTTATTACTCATTTCATATATCCTATGACTTGCAAAACATGTCTCAATCAGATCTTCACAGATTTCTCCAAGTCGTACAGTATGTGATGTCCTCAGCTCTAAAGTGATGAAGTGAACAGCAAGTGGTAAATTAAGAAATGTGCACAATTGAGCTAATGGATGAAGGTAGTATCTGGAGGACATGCCGAAGGTCTCTGAGTATGCGGTACGTCCCTAGTGTTGCAGTGGAACTGGGCCACCATATGGAGCAATGGCTTACTGCCATCAAACCACAACACACAGCGGTCATCCGCGGTTATGTGTGGGTGTACGGCGGCAGCTGCTGGGTGGCCGCGGGAACTTGCTTTCTATAGAGCCTGTCAGTTCGGATCACCTGAAACCTTTGCTCTCAGGTCACAGAACATTTTAAAGCTTGAAAATGAAGGAGCTAGCTAATGCGAATGGTGGCTAATTCTTTAACTAGCTGAGAGAAATGCCGTATCATTCCATGACCTTATTGATCCAATGCCAATGAGAAGGACCTGGAGGCGGCATACATGCTGTTTATGGGCAAAACTATGTAATGTTCGTTGTGTGAATTTCACATTAGATGCTCTGGTGTAGGGTATTGTGGTTTAGTTTGTGTGTGATATTTTATCTATAGCTATACTATTTTTGGGAGTACATTACCATTCAAAAGTTTAGGGTCGATACAATTATTTAATGTTTATGAAATTAGTCTTTTTATGTTCACCAAGGCTGCATTTATTTGATCGAAAATACAGTAAAAACAGTAATATTGTGAAATATTACCATTTAAAACTGTTTTCTATTTTAATATATTTTAATTTGTGATGTTTCACAAATGATGTGAATTTTCAGCATCATTACTCCAGTCTTCATTGTCACATGATCCTCAGAAATCATTCTAATATGATAATTTGATGCTCAAGAAACAATTATTATTATTATTATTATCATCAATGTTGAAAACAGTTGTGCTGCTAATTTTGTGGAAACTGAGATTTTTTTTTTTTGATGAATAGAAAGTTCAAAAGAACAACATTTATTAAAAAATACATTTTTGTTAAATGTTACTGTCACTTTACTGTATTTTTTGATCAATTTAATGAATCCTTGCTTGAATAAAAGTATACATTTATTTAAAAAAAATCTTACAGATCCCAAACTTATGAACGTTATGAACTTACATAAGGTAAATTTGTTTTTCACTGAACTTACTTTGGATGTAATTTTAACTCCATCCAAATCATTTCCTTAATTTCCTTCCCTTAATTATATACATCATCATAATAATTTATGTATAATAATATATATAATCCTATCTGAATCAGTAAGGCAAGGCAAGTTTATTTATATAGCACATTTAATACACTGTGGCAATTCAAAGTGCTTTACACAGAAAAGGGAATTAAAATAATCAAATAAAGCAAGGAAAATTAAAACAGTTATAACATGAATTAAAAGAGATACAAAGATGATACAGTCATAAAAGGAATTAAGAGTAAATAGAATATTCATAGATAAACTTCTCATCTGGCTTGTTTTACTGTGAGATTTTCCCATGTTGATTGTACTGTGTCTGTGGTGTTCTTTCGGCGCACGTAAGTGATCTATTTGACATCTCCAATAGAGCCGATTTTTCACCTAAAATTGGACATGAAGAGCTCTGGGAATGTAACCAGAACAGATTTGGTCCCCGACCTCGAGTTTCACATTAAACTCACTACTCTACCACAGACTCAGATCATCAACATGGTCTCATCTCTCAATTTCTCAATTAACATTTCATAATAATTTATGTTTGTTCCCCACTTGCTCTGGGACTTCCCCATACTGGTTGTCTCTTTCTCTGTGGATTTCTTTTGGCGTGCCTAAATAATCTGTCAGACGTCTCCAGCAGATCCGATCTTTCACCTAAGATTGGCCAGGCAAAGCTAGGACTATTTCAGTCCATGCTCTGATTTATTCCCCACGCAGTTTCAATTTCTCTTCCAGAAACTTCTTAACCACGCTACATTACCACAGAGCCAGACCAACCACTATGGTTGTAATTATCAGAAATAAATAAAATAAAAGCAAGGTTTAATTAAAACCGTTCTAAAAAGAATTAAAAGAATAAAAATATGATACATAGATAAGATAAAGTGCAATCAGTTGGACGTACATGAAACCACAGATGTCCTATGTAACTCTGAAGTTGTTTGGAAAGCTAATTCTGTCCAGATAGTGATTCCTCTTCTTTTTCTGAAAGTACATTAGTAAAAGGACAAGAATTGATTGTGGGTAATTCAGGAAATGTCACAAGCCAGATTCAAACCTGTGTCGCCCACATGAGCGCCACTGATCTGAACATGGTTTAAAATGCCAGCAAAGGTCATAGTGACAACACCACAGGGTCTGTGATTTGACATATTTGGTACACACTAATGTGTTAAACCACATGACATGAGATCTTAAAGACTGAACCTCCTGATGATATTAATTTCACGCAGCACAACAAAGGTCTCAGTGGGGATTTGTGGGAAATGATCCTGTTCTCTCGCTATATATCTCTGGTATTATTTCCAGGCTCTGTCAGTGTGTGGTTGGATGACGAGTGATGGTTCTGTTCCAGGCTCAAGGGCATTGGGCCGATCCGGGCTCAGATTTAGTGGGCTGTTTTGATTAGGCGAGCAGGTTCTGCTATCAGCCTACATAAATTAGAGAGCAGCTCTCTGAATCACACTCACAGTTCCCACTGGGCTCATATCAGCTCATAACGGATGTGTGTGTGCACCGAGAGGCTGTAAAAATACTCATGTAATAAAGTACAAGAGTATCTGAAGTATGCGTTGATTAGCTCCCAATCGGTGTTGTTCATTTACCTCCCAATGTGTGTTCTCTGATAAGGGATTTTTATAGCTGTATACGATTCAGGGTGTTAAACTTACGCAGGACAGATTTACTTCTGTACATCAGAGTCACCTTTCCATTTGCAGTTTGCAAATTTAACCAGAAGTTTTAAAGTTAAACTAGATGTCTCAAAATGTGTCCTTTTGAGTGTAAAAAGTGCTTAATCCGACAGACAAGAAGCCACATAGGCAGCTGTCTTTAAGAAGTGCCACTTAAAAAAAAATAAATCTATCATAAATTAAAAAATAAAATGACAACAAGTACATAATACATTTTCAAATTGACACAGAAACGTCCATATTTATTTATATCAGTTTTTAAAGTGTGGTTAACTGTAACAATGAAGTGTTACAATTAACATTTAATTAGAATTTTTATTAGCAATTACAATTATTTTGGCATCCATTTGGGTGCTTTTCTTTTTTCTTTTGCCTTTCAAGTTACAAAATGCCATTAGACAGTTCATACATGGAATTTTACAAATATGGCATTTTTTTGCATTTAAAATTATTTATTCATGTAATACATTAATAATAAAAAAGTTTTATTGTTATGTTTAAAACCGAATCATTAATTTTTAGGGATTTGTTACATTTTTATTGCATTTTAAACATGATTAAATAAACCGATTTAGATATGGCTATTTATTTGATTTATTATTCTTTTATTGATAATGCATTTTGCGTTTAAGTTCTGTTTAAAATGTATTTATTAATGTTTTTTCTTATTGTTTAATTTATAAATAAACCATTTAAAATGGCTATTTTATTTTCTATTTTTCAAAATTAATCCATTATAACAGATTATGGTTACACTTTATTTTAAGGTGTCATTGCAACAGTGTAATTATACATTTAAGTACTAAGTAATAATAATTAACAACATGTACTTACTGTAGGGTTAGGGTAGGATTAGAGTTTGGTTTAGGGTTAGTTGCATGTAAGTATGCATAATTTTCTGGTATTACTATGGCAAGTGCATGCAACATGTGTAACAATGACACTGTAAAATAAAGTGTTACCCAGATTATTTTATTTTAAGTGGCTCTTTTAGTCCTCAATGTATGACCTACAAGTATCATCACATCCTAGTTTTTTATAAACATATTATGCAGCCTTAGATTTTCACCAAAACAAGATGTTGAGAGCCTTCATAAAACAGTATCATTCTTTTAAACCGGTTCAAATTGCTGCATACTGGTTGGACGCAACGGATATGCGAGCTTGAATTTATAATACACCTGCTCTCCTTCCACTCTTCTTAACAGTAAGCCGGTCCTTCTCCACCCCCTGCCATCGGACCCTCTCAAACCTCAAACCCTCTCTCTCTCTCACCTTTAAGTCTGTTCCTTCTTTTCAACTCTCTTCCACTAAGCATTCTTTCATCTTATCGAGGTAGCGGGCAGCACTGTAAATCCGCTTTTCTGATGTGTCCTCCGCTTGTGCTGCTTTTCCTTATCGAAGGCACAGTATTCCTCACCGTGAGTGTCGTCATGGTGACACTGCATCCACCCCTCTGGCAGCCCTCAATCCCGCCGCTCTTGTTGCATCATACGTCATGTGACAGGAGTGATATAACGTGAGATGTGAGACTGATGCCTGGGGTACTCGTAAGAGCAGGTGCCTGCTGATGTGATTACATTTTTAATGAATCATAAACTAGCAACACTTTACAGGTACATGGCCTACTTTAGTTTTACGACAGTGTAACCTGCCATTTTGAAAATTGCTATATTTGTTATTCATAAAAAGTTTATATGAAATATCGAAAAATCAAAATACTGCTTCTTGTGCTGAGGTGTGTGCCCACGTTTCCACTGACTTGAGAACTGAACAACGAAGTTATTATGACCAATATCCCTAATATTGTGTTGGTCCCCCTTTTGCTGCTAAAACAGCCCTGACCCGTCGAGGCATGGACTCCACTAGACCCCAGAAGGTGTGCTGTGGTATCTGGCACCAAGATGTTAGCAGCAGATCCTTTAAGTCCTGTAAGTTGCGAGGTGGGGCCTTCATGGATCAGACTTGTTTGTTCAGCACATCCCACAAATGCTCGATTGGATTGAGATCTGGGGAATTTGGAGGCCAAGTCAACACCTTAAACTCGTTGTTGTGCTCCTCAAACCATTCCTGAACCATTTTTGCTTCGTGGTAGGGCTCATTATCCTGCTGAAAGAGGCCACAGCCACCAGGGAATACCGTTTACATGAAAAGGTGAACATGGTCTGCAACAATGCTTAGGTAGGTGGTACGTGTCAAAGTAACATCCACATGTGATGCCCAAAGCATCACACTACCTCCGCCGGCTTGCCTTCTTCCCATAGTGCATCCTGGTGCATGTGTTCCCCAGGTAAGCGACGCACACGCACCTGGCCATCCACGTGATGTAAAAGAAAATGTGATTCATCAGACCAGGCCACCTTCTTCCATTGCTCTGTGGTCCAGTTCTGATGCTCACGTGCCCACTGTTGGCGCTTTGTGCAGTGGACAGGGGTCAGCATGGGCACCATGACTGGTCTGAAGCTATGCAGCCCCATACGCAAAAACATACACTGTGTATTCTGACACCTTTCTATCAGAACCAGCATTAACTTCTTGAGCAATTTGAGCTACAGTAGCTCGTCTGTTTGATCCGGACCACATGGGTCAGCCTTCACTCCCCATGTGCATCAATGAGCCTTGGCCGCCCATGACCCTGTCGCCGGTTCACCACTGTTCCTTCCTTGGACCACTTTTGATAGATACTGACCACTGCAGACCGGGAACACCCCACAAGAGCTGCAGTTTTAGAGATGCTCTGACCCAGTCATCTAGCCATCACAATTTGGCCCTTGTCAAACTCGCTCAAATCCTTATGCTTGCCCATTTTTCCTGCTTCTAACACATCAACTTTGAGGACAAAATGTTCACTTGCTGCCTAATATATCCCACCCACTAACAGGTGCCGTGATGAAGAGATAATCAGTGTTATTCATTTCACCTGTCATAATGTTATGCCTGATCGATGTGTGTGTGTGTGTGTGTGTGTGTGTGTGTATATGTGTGTGTATGTGTGTGTGTATATATATATATATATATATATATATATATATATATATATATATATATATATATATATACACAGAAAAATAATTTAAATTTAAAAAGTTATATTATAAATTAACAAAATAAATTATCATTTTAATATTATTTTTAAAAGGATTTTTTAATAAAATAATTTTACTAATTAAATATTATAAATAAAAAATATAGAAAATAATTTACAATTTAAAAAGTTATATTATTTATTAAAATCATTTTATATTTGAAGTGTTTTGCAGTGCAGCAAAAATAGAAATGGAATGTCTGTCAACTGAATGTGCCACATGCACAGCATGCACTTTTAATGTACATTGACATTGTAGATTGTAATAGTAGCAAATTAGTTTTTCCATTTCTTACATGTGGCACCAATATTGGCAGCCTGTTGGTAGAATGTATTAGTGAAGTGGAAGAAAGCACAACTAAAGTGACACATGAAGAGTGTGTCTGTGTTTTCTGTATTTGTTGTAATAGCAGGTGGGTGCTTCATTCATCAGTCTTTCCTCTCCTTTCCTCTCTTCCTGTCTGTGCCATCTGTCGCTGTGGCCAGACTGGGCGCAACATGGCCTCTTCCTGTCTGACGCCATCCTATGACGCAGCTTAGCTGCAGTGGACACACACTGCGAATTTCGGCAGAACCTAAAATTCTTTAAAGTATCTCATACAGAAACAAAGGACATTGCATTTTCAGTCCTAAATCTGAGTCTGATTTGTTTATTGTAGTCACTAGCTTTTCTTCACACACACTATAGCTGATTCTGCGGCATTGAAGCGGATCGTGTCTGATGATTAACGCCCGAAGGTTCGGCTCGGATCGGCTCTCTTGCCGTCTGCGTCTGTGAGAGCATTCTGCTTCAGTCCACGTCCTGCAGTGCAGTAGCATCAAATTCAGGAAGACACAATAAACGATTCCACATCTGACAGCTCGTCATGTCTCTAAAAGAGGTTTTATCCCCTTCTACTGAGGCGAGAGCGAAAGTGAGAGTGCTTAGAGACTCTCAAAGGAGTTTTGAACCACAAAAACTGCCTTATTTGATGAGAGAGAATGAAGAGATGGATTCTTAGGGTCTGGCTCTGTTTTAGATGCAAATCTAGTGAACTACCTACCTAGGCAGCATTATTGGACATACTGTAGTTGCATGGGTATGTTACTTGGGTATGATGGCCAAATGATGTCTAGGGAGCTCAAAATGTACACCTTTGTGTTTATTTATTTATTCAAGCGTTATGCCAAAGTAGCTGAACCGCTGTGAGAGAGGAAATGAGAGAAAGAGGTGAACCGCGGTCAGATATGAAATGCATGAGAGTGCATGATGAGGATGTTGGGTGGGGCTGATGGATGGAGAACAAATGGGATGAAAAACTGTAGTGGAATGGAGAGAGAGAGAGAGAGCGAGAGAGCGAGAGAGCTTGACATCAGCAGAGTCCAGACCCCACCCAACCACAGCAGTGCAAACACACACACACACACACACACACAAACACAAACACACACGGTAGATTTACTGAATGGTAAATACGGGAAGTGTACTAAAGTGAGACTCTTAGTATTTTTTTTTTTCACAACGCTCTGATCTCACTTGTCTGATAAGTATCACAAGCGAGTGAATAAATGCTCTTTATGTATAAAAAATGTATATTGAAAAGAAATTAATACTTTCATTCAGCAAGGAGAGTAAAGACATTTACTGTATAATGTTACAAAATATTTCTATTTCAAATAAATGCTGTTCTTTTGAACTTTCTATTCATCAAATAATTATTTCCTCAAAAATATTAAGCAGCTCAACTGCTTTCAACTGATAATAATAAGAAATTATTCTTGATCGCCAAATCATCATATTAGAATGATTTCTGAAGGGTCATGTGACACTGAAGACTGGAGTAATGATGCTCAAAATTCAGCTGACATCACAGGAATAAATTACATTTTAAATTTATTAAAATAGAAAACAGTTATTTTAAACTGTAATAATATTACACAATATTACTGTTTTTACTGTATTTTGATCAATTAAATGCAGCCTTGGTTATTTTTTTTTAAATTTATTTATTTATTTTAGCCTTGAATCAATCAATATGGCTTACTGAACCCAGGTCTGCGTCAAAAACACAATATCAGTGCTCAAAAAGCAATGGCTTTTTGCTCTTTATCCATTTCCTGTAAATCTGCCCAGTCCAATCAATTCAAAATTCAATCAAAAGTCATTTGAATAATTTAGCTGACTTCAATCAGCTTGTTCAGTCATCAATCTATCATTCTGGAACCTCCATGAGTCATAATTCCTGTCGCTCATCTGCATCATCAGTTTTCAGTTGATCTTTTGATTGAGTTTACAGTCTGTGTCCTTCCCTGAACACAACAACAAAAAAGTAAAATAAAAATGAACATCTCCAGGCATCTGAATGTCTAGTTATAGGCATCATTTTTATGTCTGTTTCATTCTTGCCATGTTTGAGTTCTGAAATCTGATTTTCACATTGTGCTTTTTTTGTTTTGTTTTGTTTTGAACAGGCAAACCTACATACTGTACTAGTACTAGTATGGTTGCTTTTCTCTTTCAGGTCAGCTACTGTCATGGCAGAGTTCAGTTTGAACCAAATCTTGCTAAGCAAACTAGTGTGAAGTCGAAATTTAAAGGTGTCCATTCACACAAGGTGTTTGACATGTTCAATCTCTCTCTCTCTCTCTCTCTTTCTTTCGGTTTCTAAATCTGGAGGTGTCGTCTCTTCAGGAACACTGATAGCTAAATGTTAATGAGCTGAACTGCATGTTTGTGCCTCTGACATGCAAATGAGTCTTTACGTCGAATAGGCTCATTTGATTGGTCGCTTGAGCGTATCTCGCTAGTGCAAAGAATGTGTAATTCATTCTGGAATTGATTTATGATCTCTGTCTCACTCTCCAGGCAGTGACTCTGTGGAGGGCGAGTGTGTGTTCGAGGGGGATTACGCTGTCCCTCCTCTCCCAGTGACCGAGGGCATGCAGCACATTCGGATCATGGAGGGCGTGTCGCGCTCTCTCCCCTCCTCTCCTCTGCTGTCCCACCAGGCCCTCAACATGCGTCTACAGCCGCT
Source organism: Coreius guichenoti (assembly GCA_039654105.1). Lineage (NCBI taxonomy): Eukaryota > Metazoa > Chordata > Actinopteri > Cypriniformes > Gobionidae > Coreius > Coreius guichenoti. The sequence continues at coordinate 35,050,642 of CM077171.1, forward strand.
CAAGAGACTGCCAGGTAACATCGCGTGTGTTGTGCAGTCTTGTATGTGTTGCAGTTGTGTTTGTATGGCTTGTATACTGTATGTGTGTCAGCGAGAACCACCTCCTGTTTCCCATCTCAAACACTCCAGCTGAATGCCAGAACTCCCGCTGAGGGCACAAATGCCTTCACCTTACACACCGGAGAGAGTGTGAACGAGTTTGTGTGCGTGTTTGACGATGTAATGAAGTAGCAATGTGTAATTTTTAGGGTTGTGAATTTACATGTTCATTTAGAGTGATTTAATTGATGAAAATTAAAAATGACATTAAAAGTGTTCTGCATAGTTACTATTTAAAAGTTTGAAAATTCTGTAAAATATTGTGAAATTGTATTTTATTTTTAAAATAACTGTTTTCTATTTTTATATATTTTAAAATGTAATTTATTCCTGTGATGTCAAATCTGAATTTTCAGCATCATTACTGCAGTCTTCAGTGTCACATGATCCTTCAGAAATCATTTTAATATCATGATTTGATGCTTAAGAAACACTTATTATTATTGTCACTGTTGAAAACAGCTGTGCTGATATTAATATTTTTGTGGAGTATTAATATAAATTAATATAATATAAAAAAAGTATTTATTTGAAATAAAAATCTTTTGTAACATTATACATTTCTTTTACTGTCACTTTTGATTAATTTAATGCATCCTTGCTAACTTTTTATCTTTCTCTAATTTTAGTCATCCCAATTTTGGAACGGTAGTGTATATATTTTATATTTTTTAATATTTGTTTAAGAACCATAGTTCAGCAGTTGGAATGCTTTTGCACTCTTTATTCCTAATCATAGACACTGCACTTCTGTTAACAGCCACAAGGGTGCACTCATTTTATTCTTTTCCTCGAGTTGCCTTTTTTTTCTCTTTGGAGAAGTACTTCAGCTGAAGGACTGTTAGTGCCCCGTTAATGTTTCAGAAATGCTAATCGCATCCTCTGAGCGTCATTTTGTTTTCAGCAGATGCTGATGGCAGCTCAGCAACACTATATTCAAACAATCAGACTGTAAGCTGAAAGCAGTAGCAGTTTTGTGTTGTCTCATAATGAATAAAGGCTGGTAGAAATATTACACTAGAGGTTAAATATAAATAAAGGCAGCTATATATGTATTTATGTACAAATATATTTAATTTGTACTTTTTATATTTAATTTTTACATATAAATATATAGCACTTCTGTTTTTTTATCTTATTTTATACATTATCTGTATATTATATACCCCGTGCGGGCTGGTAAAGTAGTTACTGTGTAACGCATACTGTGACACTTTTTTCCACATACCTCTCTCTCTCTCTCTCTCTCTCTCTCTCTCTCTCTCTCTCTCTTTATTGTTTCCTGTCCTCCTGCTTCCTGCTCTATTGTAAAGTGGTGAAAGATCAGAAATGAATTACTCTGTGAACTGAGTTCAAATTCTTGTTTGTATCCTCTCTTTAACCTCCCCGGCTGTTCCATCTCCCCCCATGAGCTTAGACCACCGCCAGTGGCTTTTCCATCCATGCATTGTTTTTCCTTCTTGTATCATTTCCGAGTTGTTCCACCGAACGCGTCCAGTCCAGCTAGCCCACGGAAGCTCTGTCCAAACACAATGACTTGTTTTCAGCCATACACTCCTGGAAGCAGGACAGCACGGAAAGTGTGATTTCCTTCTCTTTCCGTGTCCTGTATTGTTCATCCAGCCCTCTGCTACACCAAACATTGGTTCACTGTTCATTTTCCTCACAATAATCATGTAATATTTGATTTAAGCCAAAAAACACTGGATGTGTTTCACCTGCCTGCTGGATATACAATCTCTACTTGCAGCTTGTGTTTAAGGAGTAGTTCACTTCAGAATTAAATCTTCCTGATAATTTACATACCCCCACATCATTCAAGATGTTCATGTCTTTCTTTCTTCAGTCAAAAAGAAATTAAGGTTTTTGAGGAAAACATTCCAGGATTTTTCTCCATATAGTGGACTTCAATGGGGTACAACGGTTTGAAGGTCCAAATTGCAGTTTCAAAGGGCTTCGAAGGGCTCTGCACGATCCCAGACGAGGAATAAGGGGCTTATCTAGTGAAACAATCTGTCATTTTCTAAAAAATATAAAAATGTATATACTTTCTAACCACAAATGCTCTTCTTGCTCTGGTCTGCACATTGGAAAGGTCACGTGTGACCTATGCGAAAGTACCGATCAAGTGTTTACAAAAGACCGTGCAAGGACCAAGTCAAACGCCCTTCACAGAAAAAAGATAAAGCAACGATGTCGGACGATTTTGAAGTTGGAGGTGAAAATTAGATTTTCGCCCTACCGCGGTACTTCGGCCTACGTCACACATGACCTTTCCAACGTGATGACGTAATGTGTGGCGCATCTCAGATCAGAGCAAGAAGAGCATTTGTGGTTAAAAAGTATGTACATTTTTATATTAGAAAATGACCGATGGTTTCGCTAGATAAGACCCTTATTCCTCGGCTGGGATCGTGTAGAGCCCTTTGAAGCTGCAATTTGGAGCTTCAAACCGTTGTACCCCATTGTAATCCATATGGAGAAAAATCCTGGAATGTTTTGTTCAAAAACCTTAATTTCCTTTCGACTGAAGAAAGAAAGACATGAACATCTTGGATGACGTGGGGGTGAGTAAATTATCAGGAAATTTTAATTCTGAGGTGAACTACTCCTTTAATCCACCAACCATATCAGCCAAATTTATTGGAATAGTTCACCCCAACAACAAAAAAAAATCATCGTCATTCTAATGTTTTTCCAAATTTTAAACAATGTACTGAATACTCTTTTATTTGCAGTTACAATAAGAGAACCAGAGCTTTCAAGATTCAAAAAGAATGCAAAAGCATCATAGAAGTTGTTTGTATGAGTTGTAGAGCTGGATGATTAATCGTTAAAAGATCGCGATCTCGATTCAAACACCTACGCGATCTTATTTCTAAATGACAACGATTCCGCTATGTCTATTACCATGGCTGATTCACGTCAGCGGAGCGTGAGCAGCGCGTGTTTTCGCTGCCCATGTTAATGAATGAGAGTGTCGGCCGTCAGGCTTCTGATGTGAATGCTCTCGTTCATTGATATGGGCAGCGAAAACGCGCTCCACTTACGCTAGTGACGTGAAACAGGCTTTAAACCAAATACTTTAGGGACTTTGTTTACCCTTTTAAAGCAAGATCATCGCACTGCAACATTCAAATCTGCGTTCGCGCTGCCGCTGATCCGGAGAGAGAGCAGCTGCCATGTAAACGTACAGATAAGCAGCTTCACAGTCTTTTCAACCACAGATTTTCGTTATTTATGTGTTACAAACATTTAAATAGCAGGTGGACAAATGTGTACTGGGATAAAAGTTTATAGTTTGGGTATAAACATTGATATCTAGCGATCAAAAGGGTTTTTTTTTAAAGTGTTTTGACACTATATTAATCGCTTATTACACCAGGAGGTGGCGACAGGAGACTGTTTAAAAAGTGTTTGTCATTGAATCATTCATTCAAGAGATTCATTCACAAATGCTGATTCATCCAATAATGAAACAAGTCTTTATGAATGAGACATGACTCCTTCATTCAAATTAATGTATTTTTTTAATAGCCTGAAGCCATGAACATTTTGTCAGAACCTCTAGTAAATTATTTTGTTTAGTTGTTTTAATGTTTTTTCTTCAGAATCGTGGGAGAATCGCGATCTCCATTTAAAAAAAAAAAAAAAAAAAAAAAAACCTGATTCTCAATTTATCCTGAATCGTGCAGCTCTGAGTTGTGCTATATTCCTGGGTGGGCAAATAGTGACAGAATTTCCATTCTCTTTAAAACCAGTTTTGTGATCTGAGACAACTGATTAATTGAAAAGATCAAACTCAACTCAAAAGAACATTTGTTTATGGATCAGACATTGCAGCTTCTTTCATAAACATGCAAAGGAAAGCTAGAATGTATATAAACATTTGATTCTTGTCAATTCAAGAATGACTCAAATTTCAGTCTGTTCTTCACACAAAACTATTTTAGAATATACTGTAGTGTACACTTTTATGACACTTTTGTGTTATTTTCGAGCATGACAGCCCCAGTTCCAATTCATGTTCATTATGTTGAAAAAAGTGACCAGGATATTCTTCTATTATCCATATATTGAAGCATACAAGTTTGGAAGGACATGACGTTGAGTAAATGTCCCTTTAAGGCAGAGGGATAAAACTGAATTCTTGCCCATTCGATTTGTGCTGGCTATTAGAGGTTTGCTCTTATTTCATTGAGAATACTGATGAGTCTGTGTGTTTGCACAGCCGTTCTGATGTTACATATGCTTTCATTATTCACGCTCTCAAGCCTTCTTTTTTTCCCCCACAAAGTACCCCACGCTTGTGCTGTACAGTTTAATGGTCTTAAGATAAAATCTAGTGTCTTTGTCTTGAATGACTTAAGCTGCAATTACTGATGGTCATGGAGCTGGAGGGAGACTCGGCTCACATGATCTAATGGCATCCCAGATGGATAGTCTTGGTAACCCACATTGGAGTTATTCTCCAGTTGAAACATTTCAGTGTTTTTTCATTTAGAATGTGTTCCTGGAACTGGAGGCTACATTTCCACCATAATGATGGCAATCACTGCCGAGCAACTGCTTCCGTTCCAGTGACTGAACAATGACCTTTGACCTCTCCAGCCATATTAACCAGTGCAATTACAGTAATCACCAGCATTTTGAGTTTATAATTGCATACAGGTAAACATGCACACACATACTTGCTCTTCAGAAGCCTCACATAATGCATAAGGGACGTGACCTTTGCTCTGTCTTTAATATGTGTTGGTCCAATATGTTAATGCATTTTTCTAGTTAGTTCCAGCATAACCATACGGAGCCCCCTAAAGGGACATGGTGATGGAAAAAAATATGAGATGGGAGGAAAAATATGTATTTCAATGATTTTGTAAGAAACTTTGCGTTCACTCACAAAACTTCTGGGTTCCCCTGAGAAACTTTGCAAGAGAACGCAAAGTTTCTATAGGAACGCAAAACATTTACGAGAGAACGCAAAAGCATTGACGTAATTTTTCCTCCCATCTCATATTTTTTTTCTTCACCATGTGCTGTTAGGGAATATGAATAACAGTTCCTACATGATGTGTGATTCTTGTCTTCCTATTTCATATTAAGTGGGAGAACTGTGTTCACGTCCAGCAGATGGATGGATGGATGGAGGGATTGATGAAGGGGTGGATGGATGAAAGAATGAGTGCATGAATGGATGAATTGGGGGATTAATGGATGAATGGATGTGTAAGTGAATGAATGGGTGGACTGATGGGATGAACGGATAATTGAGTCAGTCGAATAGATGAATGAGTGAGTAAATAGATTGATGGATAAGTGAGTGAACACATTAAAATGATCAAAAGGGCCAGTAAAGACTTTTATAATATTGCAAAACATTTTTGTTTCAAATAATTGGTGTTCTTTTGAACTTTCTATTCATAAATATATATTTTTTTTATATTAAGCTGTTTTCAACAATTTTCAACACTGATAATAATAAGAAATGATTCTTGATCGCCATAGCAGCATATTAAGCCGCGCTTCTGCCGCAGGAACTTTTGGGGTGAACTAGGAAATTTGGGGTGGTATTCGGTGTGTTTCGACCGCAGGGACCAGGGTCTAAATGAAGTTCCGGGTAAAAATGTCCCCCTCAGAAAGTCCCTGCTCGTGAGGTAGTACTTTTTCAAAGTTCAGGAACTTTCGGGGGTGGGGCTTGGGCACTGAACATGCTGATTGGTTGAGTTCACGCAGCATTTTATTTTAACCACCATTTTTAAAAGTCTTTTGCGGTGCGTGCAGTAAAAATATGACCGATGGACCGACGCCGAGGTTCAGGCTTTATTAAGTTTATATGTGGAGGACGAAATCCAGCGGGAACTGGAAAGTCAAGCGCAGTCCTACGTCACGGACTAATTTGCCTAATCTTCACAGTACTTTAGACCACGATGGAAACGCAGACAGCAACAGGTCTGGGGGGAAAAAGTTCCTGGGACAAACTGTTCTGGGTAATTTAGGTGGAAACGACGCTTTAGAATGATTTCTGAAGGATCATGTGACACTGAAGACTAGTAATGATGCTGAAAATTCATAGGAATAAATTACATTTAACATATTAAAACAGAAAAAGTTATTTTAAAGTGTAATAATATTTTACAATATTACTGTTTTTACTGTATTTTGATCAAATAACTATAGCCTTGGTGAACATAAGAGACTTCATGGATGTCATACATGGATGGATACATTAGTGGATGGATATTTAAATAAGGGGATGGAAGATTGATTGATTGAATGAATGAATGAGCATATTGGAGATGGATGGATGGATGGATGCTGCATGAAAATTTTACCTGTAACTGGGACATATGGCAGTAAGAAGGAATGGCGTGTGAAAGATAGAATATGCAGTGTGTATGCGCTGACTTTGACACTTTGAGTGTGTTAATAAGCTGCTCTGGATAAGTGTGTTTGTGTGTGCGCATCTGACACACTCGTATTCAAATAAGCCTGTACATCTTTTAGGCTGTTCTCACTGGCTGTCGTGTGAATCTTGTGGTTACTGAGTCACTCTTAATCAATTCAGAACAGCGCTGTATCTGTCCACAAACTGATCTCATGAGGTTCTCAAGGAATTCCCAAATTTGACCGTATTATAGCCTACAAAATGAGGAGAAGGTAGCATCTATATGGATCTCATATTGTGTGACTCCGCCTCCTTTGCGCTGTTAAGCACCCCCTCGTCATGACAACAGCATCTCTGAATGAATGACGTGTCTCCCTGGGCTCTTAAGCACTGTTGTCCTCGTCACTCTCACTCGTTCTTTCCCACTCTCTGCCTCTTCTTGTGGCACCTCTCCTCTGCAGGCTGAAAATAGCCTGGTGTTTAAGCGGCCTGGGGGGCCGCAGAAGTGGGATATAATTGGAAGCATGACACCTCCTCGTTTCCTGTCCCAGGTGACGCTGACTTTCACATGCGCAATGATCTCCTCTCTCTCTCACTGGATCTCTCCATCCCCATTCTAACCTTCTTTCCTTCTCTTTTGCTCCTCCTTCTCCCGAAATCTCTCCTGTCACCTCTTCCCTCATCTTGAGCATCAGTTTCTCAAGATCACTAGTGTAGATGCTTCAGATCAGCAGGAGTTTGCTTATAATTCAGAGAATATGACGACTTGGATTTATCTGTTTGTAAGGAAGGAAGAGGAGAGATCTGTTTTTGGATGAAAACGGTGAGCACTTTGCCAATCTTCTTGTCTCTGATTATCACTTACACTTGTTCTCTTGTTTTGTCAAGCATCACTGTTTCTATTGCTCATTCTTGAGGTTTGAAAAGACTTATTAAACTTTGGTGCTACGAATGATATCTCAAATTGTGTGCTATTACTTATATACTTAATATAATATATGCTTTCTTCAGATAATTTACAGCCATAAAAATAGATGCTGATGAATTCTTGACTGCATTTTCCTCATTGAAATGGTCCACATGTCGGCTGTTGGCGGGCTCATATCTGTGGCAGTTCGACCGGTTCAGCATGTTGAATTGGCGTTGGGCCGTCAGTGAGAGAGATCACTCTGATTAACTGTTCAGTTTAGTGAACGAGTCAGTGCACAAGAATAAAAGCTAAAGAATAAAATATATATATATATATATATACACTATTGATACCTGTTGATATAGACAGTTATTTCCTTGCATGTAGGCGCAGAACACGTGCTAGTTGACAGTCAGCTGTAGTCTTTGTGGTGTGTTCAAGCGCAGCTTTTTGTCCCAGACAAAAAAACAACACTGTTAGCTTTCGTCCCTGCTAATTTTTGAACGTCGGCTTGGAGTGTCACAGCCTTTAGTACTTTAGGGCAACAGGAGTCCATATAGGAGTGTTTATTTATGTGCTACATGAGTTTCATTCATTAATAGTGATTTCATTTACTGTGTTTTCGTATTATTTTCTGGATCAAAAAATACGTCTTAAGAGTCTTTCTTCGCACAAAAAGCCGCTTGACAAATGAATGTCAAGATATGTGTGATTTGTCCTGCAGAAACACATTGGACTTAGAACATCCACATAGGAACAAACTAATCATGGCAACTGTAGACAGTGTGTAAGATGCTTCGGTGTCCAGGGCAACGCTTTACATAATTTACCCGCATCATTTGAGGATGCCTGTTGTTGGCTGCCTTTCACTCCCTTGTGCCACCTTATCACAAGGGACATAAATGAGCCGTCACTCCTCGTTAAAATGGAATCACAGCATACAAGTCGTGACGGATGAGTTCTGACGGGGGTTGGGAGCGTTGACCGACCAGCTGTTGTGTTTTGTATCAGAACCAAAACAAGAAGCTTCTACACTTAAGCAAGTGTGAGAGAGACGTTTGAATGTACTGTTAAAATGCATGGCATCCAGGTGTGAGTATCCACCTCTTGCTGTTTAATATTTTTCTGAGGGAATGACTTACTATATAAAGTTGTTTATGCTGACCATTGTTTATGATTGTTTTTCTGCTCTTGGTGATTGTATTAGCTTGTGTTACGTGATGTTTCTTGGATATACATTTCCTTGTGTTAATATCACAAGAAATGTGTGCTTTTGACAGGTTTTCTGCAGAAGAAGGGTGTAAATCACCTCAAAATGCAGCCCAAGGGAAACTGTCATTCAGAGTTCAGTTCTCACAGCTCTAAAATAACAATCTGTCCCTGCTATTCTACCCATGAAATGTTTGCTTTTTGACTATATTTGCTCAAGATTGTCTGCAGAGCTCACCAGTCATGCACTGGTGTCTGTTCGACATGTATTCAACACCCCAGAGGGAGGAGTCTAAATTCACTGTGCAAAAATGACAAAATTACGTTATACAGTTATCGCAGTGAACATTCCATCACCTCACCCAATCCCAGCAGAGAATCCTCTGTCTACGCTGGAATCACCTAAAGGTGTTTCCCTGTAAATGAGTGTTGGGTTTCCTGTATTAGCAGGTGTCCTGGCAGTTCTGGTGCTGGAGAATGAGAAACCGTATGACAGCATGAGCAGGACTGGAGAAGCACTGTCATTATATTAGTAACAGATCGCTGAAGATCTGTCATCTTGAGCCCTGTCCATGTGGGAGGCTGTCTGTTAATCGTAGGGATATCTTTAAAATACAACACTTGTCACTTTCCGGTGCTGCCACGAAATCTTTCACACCTTCACTGACGTGGGTTATCGCTCTTTATGTGCCAAGACTTCCTCAACCTACTCAGTCTCGAATAGACAAAAAAAAAAAGAAAAGAGTATCTGTTAGTATATTCTCATATGAGGGTTGATTATTAGCACATTTGGCTATGTGATTATTAAACAATTGGTGTATGTGCTCTTATTATCTTGTGCAAATCCAACAGATGGCACTGGACCGTTGAGGAAACCCTTTATTTTTTTTCTTCATTACACATCATTACTTTCTAAATGTATCTACTGCTGTCTGAAGCATTCTGACTAGTATTTTTCCTTCCTAAAAAAGGCCTAAAGGAATATTTTGAAATGTTCACATAACGCACTGGAATGAGGGACACTTCACAAAATGTGTGGCTTTTTAATCTTTGCTTAAAATTCCTTCCTGACTGGAAGATAAAGTGCACAAAGATAGTGGATATCTCAAATATTTTTTTGATTATTTGATCTAATTGTGATCTGGTGATTATGTAGTGACTGTTTTTAAAATTGTATTTTAAGGTATATGCAATGTTATTTACGACATACTAGAGGAATAGTTCACCTAAAAATGCTATTGTTTCTATGAAACACAAATTAAGATGTCTCAATGTTCTTTTGTCCATACAATGAAAGTCAGTGGGGTGCAGTGCAGGGCCGTAACCACCATAGACATTGAGGGGGACAAGTCCCCCCGAATATTTAGAAATGGCCAAATTGCCCCCCCAATATTTGATGTTCTTGATGCTGCTCTGCTGTACTCCATTACACACCGCTCTGTTTATTGCTAGGATGACAAAAGTAGAACTGGAACTTTTACCATTCTTATTTATTTTTCTTTATTTCCTTAAATCCCTTTTAATCCGTTAATAATTTAATTCCTTTGAATAAACCAATAAGACCAATACACCCCCCTCCCCACGCAAAAAAAACAAACAAAAAACCCTTGGTCCCCCCCAAATTCTAAGACATGGTTACAGCCTTGGTGCAATGTTGTTTTGGATCCCAGTGAGTTTTTTGTAAAGGCAAAAACAGTTGAATCATTCTTCACAATGTCTTGATGCTCTATCAACAGGTGTTGCATCTTGTGTATATTACAACATAAATAATTGCAACTCTTCCCTCAGTTGGGACAAAAAACATGTTAGACAAGTATGTAACAGTGGCTTAATGTTACTCTGAATCCAAAAATTTGACACCACCAAGTGTCGTTTTTCTTCATTTTTAATGCTCAAATATAGATCTCTCGCATTCAATGGAAGTTAGATGACTATATCCTTGTGTCTTTTCTGATTTTCAATTGTTGTTTCTTGGGTTATTTACACTCAAGTGTTACCCAAGTAGCTCCACACTGTCCAGACTCACACTTGATTTGGCAACATAGTTTCACAGAAGATGCCAGAATCCGGAGCATCACGGTTCCCATAATGTGTGTGTTTTTATATTTATTTATTTGAGGACGTGGGAAGTCTGCCTTTCTCTATGTACCACATGTCGTCTTTTCAGTGTTCTCTCAGGGTTTCTGTCACAGGAAGTCAGTAGGAAGTGTTGTAGTTGTCATGTAGGTTAAGGAGTAAGTACTGTTTGAATAGTTGAGCTCGTCACACAGTATTGTAAGAACTCTGTCTGTTAGCTCCTCACTCGGTTCATTCTCGAAAAAAGAGCAGTAGCATTTGTCAATTGTCTTTACATTTGTTTTGTCTCATTTTTTTCCTTTAATGTGCAATTCTTTGAAGTGATTCAGAATCAAGGCTATGAGACGTGGCGGAGTATGAAACCTCGTTTTAACCACATCAACACATCTGCACTTAAAACACACTGCATTGTTTTGATGTTGTGTTCTCTGCATAGCAGCTGTAGTTTTTCCCCACAACATCATCCCCTGAATGTAAATTTGGTCTTTGTACAAGCTATTTCTCAATAGACTGGCTGACCCATATCTCCTTTCATTTTTTTTACACAATTGGCAGTACGATGAAAGCTTTGTGTTCACTAAACAATTTTTTTTAATGTATGAGAAAAAGATGTATGGCTTACTGTTGTTCTTGAAGAACGTGTATGGATGAGGCTTCTATAGAGGTTCAAAGTTATTTATTATCTTCAAAATATTATATATATATATATATATTATCATATATTTTGCTGACTATATTTATAAAAAATAAAGACATTTAGAAAAATAAAATAATATATATAATTATAATTTTATTTATTATTTCCTAGGAAATTTCCAATGTGTCTAATTTTGAAAAATTATTGATCAATTTTAATATTATAAATATCTTATTTAATATATTTTTTAAAAATCTGAATTCATCAAGATTAGACACGATTAAAAAATCTTGTATTAGAGTGAGTTGTGGTTATAGATCAGAGTATCTCCTTGGGGTGGAGGCCACCTAAAACAGAAATGATGGATTGAGCGTCTTGGGATTATAGTGAAACGTGACCTGCTTGGACCAAACTCTCTCTCCCCCAATAGAATACATCTCTCGGGGCCGTAAGGGTCAGAGAGGAACGACCCTCGGCCCCTTTAGTTTAAGCATCCCCGTGCCTGTGACCAACAACAGCGTAATCCGACCCCTAGCCTTGCACACTTCGTTAAGCACTACCATCTGTTTTTCTGCTTCGCTTCTGCCCGTCACTTTTTCTCCTCTGTTTGTTTTGGGGTCATCCTGACCGTCTCTTATCTCTGGCTCTGAAGATGTTAATGACGTTACAGTCTGCACATGTACTCTAGTGAAAAGGGGGACCTTTCCTTTAGAAACCAGAAGCTGGGTTTCCTCAAAGTCACTCCTGGTTTGGCCGGGATTCTTGACCTGGATATGCTCTGGACTGGTAAGTCTAACCCGTTGCACTCTTGTTCAACAGTTTTTCATTCTCTGTTTGTGCAGGCCTTGCGTGTGTGCATGCGACACATGCCCTTCCAACATTTTTAACTGCGCTGAGCAGGGAACACAGAGCGATGGGTTTAGTGGTTTCTTGCTGCTCTTGCTCGCTCGCTCCCTCCTTTTGTGGTGTTTGGACTCCGACTTTTCAGACTCCTCATGGTTCCTGTTAAAGCTTGAGCCAGCGGTTTCTCTGAAGCTCAGCAGAGCAACCAAACCGCCGTCGAAGTCCTCTCCTCCCCATTCACTGACAGCCACAAACTGTTCTGAAGGAGAAAAGAAGCAGGGTGCTCATTTTCCGCTCAGTCCTTGCGACTGCATGGACCCTAAAACGAACAGATCAAACTCTCCCTTCTCACCGTTCTCCTGTGGAGCTGGACACCAGCTGTAAGCAGGGAAAACCGCTTGTTTGGATTATGGATTTCGCTTTGACGGTCAGGAAGGCGTGTGCCGGAACGAGGGCCAGATGCACGTGGCAGAGGAGGAAGCGGTCTCGTCCGTACGACCGCACAGGACGAACCAGCCTAGGGGCGACGCGACCGAGTCGGACCTCTTCGCTCCTGAGGCAATGGATGTCTCACTTCTGCTGTACATCTCGGGCCTGTACGTCCAGTCTGAGCCTGTCTGATCAGTCCCTGCTCCAGTCAGGATGCTGCACCAGTCCCAGAGGTGCACAAGGTATTGTTGGAGATGATAGAGATGGACAGAGAGAGGTGTACGGAGAGGAAGTTTGGGTGGGAGAAGTTGAAGACGATGAGGAAGGTGAGGATGAGAACGAGGAAGAAGAACAAGATGATGATGATGATGATGAAGAGGAGGACAGTAAAGAAGAAAAAGGTGAGGTGGACATAAAGAAAAGGTTGTTGAGGGGAAGCTGACTAAGGTGGTTCTAATGTCGCAAGAGGACGACTGGAATGCCAAGCTCTGTTGTTCTCATTCCATCCGGCAATAACGCACATATCGACTTATAATCTTTGATGCATGGAAGCGCCATGCTGTCATGTAGGCTGAGTGTCAATTAGAATGATGTAGATGGACTGGAGACCCGCCTGGGGTGTAATGTGTCTCGATTAGAGGAGATTTCAGAGTAGATGAGATGTATGCATGGCTGGGGTATGAATGGTTTGAGTTGGTGGAGAGTGAGAGTGATGATTGATGGGCCCCACCGTGGCCTTCAGATGGTACCACTCACCTTGTTGTGGTCACATGGGTTTTGTTCACACGTTTTTTCAACTTTAGCCTTTTTTCGGTTTAGACAACAGTCGCTTCTGCTAGCACATCCACATTGGTTGACATTGTAACAACACAGACTCGTCGGTTCATCCAAAGACTTTATATATAGGAAGATGGTGCACTCCGATTACTTATGAATGGGAGAAAGTGCAACTTCAATATGGCGAATAAGCCCTGCTTTCTAAATGAAAGAGCCAATCGTTGATTAGTAAAGTCATCGCGTCACTGCAGCTGCTGTTAGAAGCTCCGGTTGCTATAGAAACAGGCAGTGTTCTGAGACATGCTTTTAGGATTGCGCATGCGCATTAACTTTGTCCAGTTTTTTTTGTCATGATTTAAGTGTTTATCAACAAAATTTATGAGACAGTTGTTGTCAGATTTCATTGGTGATTTCAAATATGAAATTTAATCGTAAGCTTGGCCAGCAGTTTTGGAGAATTTGATGTTTCCCCATTCAAAGAGATAGGAGCTGCACTTGCATGCCCGAGAGGCGTTTCAAAGATGGCCGCCGAGTGAAATGACTTATCTTAAAGGGACTTTGGTTCACCTTTAGCAATGTTTCATTATACAGTGTTTTTCATGAGGGCAGTATACAAATCTGAATATATTAAGAAACCGGAAAGGGTGTTACTCTGCTAAAATCATATTCTCGTTGTATTCTCAGTTTTCCTCATATTTTGGTCTTCCATTCATGTAGCTCAAACAGTAGCAACACAGAAGAATTGGATTTAATGAACTGATAAAATGTGTACCTGAAAGCAATGTGTTAGTCTTTATGTATAAGGCAAATGTTATTTTCTAGCTAAATATTTAAAGAATCCATAAGATAAATTCACTTGAGAAGCAACACTGAGTAAGACTTCTTTTTTTTTTTTCACTGAAGAAAGTCATATGATTTTGGAACAATATGAGGGTGAGTAAATTATGACTTTCCTTTTCAATTTTTAAGTTAAAAACAAGTGGGAAAAAATACACTAGCATTAAAAATACATTCTCTGAAAACAAGTCTTTATATCTTATGCAGTGTTGCTTCTCAAGTAAATGTATCTTAAGGATTTTTAGATATTTTAATGAAAAACTCCATTAAGACTCATTAAGAAGCCATTTTTGCTGTGCATAATAAATGTTTATTGCTCCTGTCACTGCGGGTTCATTTAATGGCAACGAATTACAAATTAAAAAAAAAAGATGTTGTTGAAACTGAGATACATTTAATGAAAAATTAGGTAATACTTTATTTTAAAGTGTCGTTATTACATGTTACATGTAGTTACTGTAGTAATAACTCTAAATTATGCATAATTACATGCAACTAACCCTAAAACACACCCTAATCCTAACCCTATAGTAAGTACAAGTAGTTAATAATTATTACTCAATACTTAAATGTGTAATAACATTGTAACAAGGACACCTTAAAATAAAGTGTAACCAAAAATTATTTGAATCAGATTTGACTGACTTACAAATGACTTGCAGAGGTGATTTGTATCAGACTTGTTGAAAAATGAATGTTATGTATGTTCAGAAACGGAAAACAAAGACAATGATATAGGCAAAGACAATGGTCGTTGTTAAATCTTATTTTACAGCTGTATTGTTCAGTCTGCACTGAAAACAGTCAGTTTATGACTGTTTATTTCCATCATCAAATGTGGTTTATGACTGACCAGGTAAAAGCGCTAGAAAACTTGTTAACAGAAATCTGATTGATCTCAATGCCATGGTAATACAAAATGATCTGGAAACCAGTGTGGGTTAGCAGTCTCAACCAGCTACTTATATTCTGGAAAGTAGACACAAGTGTTTCCACTGATTTGACACTGCATTTTTCATGCTTAAAATGTCTTACAATGACAGACCAGCTTTTTCTCTAGCCTATTTATTTAGCCAAGAGTTTGTTTGCAAGGCCCTTTGTTGTTCTTTTTTTTTTTTCTTGTGCCTTCTATTTGTAAACCGCCAGCACAGCCGGTCCGCAGCTTGGTGCTTGGCTTGTTAGCTGTGCCGCCCTGTTCAGACAGGCACCCTGTCATCGTGCAGCCGTCTTCTCCTCCCTGTGAGCCTTGGAGCTTTGCTCGGTTAACTCAAACCAGCTTTGGGATGTTATTTTCGGACTTTCTTGGAGCAGCATTGCTTGTGGCCAAATGTAATTCAGCCCATCCAATTGTGCTTGGTGTCTCTTTCTGTTTTTCTCTGTCTCTGTCCCTTTTTTTAATTCCCCAACTCTATGCATTATACTTCTGCAATCTGTCTGTCTGTCTGTCTGTCTGTCTGTCTGTCTACACCTGTCTATCAGTCCATCCATCCCTCCCCGCAACCTAGCATTTTGCCTGAGCTCGTACCACATTTACTTAAGTAAATAATGTTTTGTTTTGTTTGTTTGTTTGTTTTGAATGTAGTTATAGAGTAATATTGTCCAGGATGATCTGTAATGTGTGTTTGAGAAAGGTCTCCATTTTGTCCAACTGCAGTATTGTCATGGTAGGCCAAGTGTTGGCTTCCCTGCAGTTTAGTGGGACGGTATGCAGCCTTTTGCAAGTGTAGGAAACCCTGTGTCAGAGGCAATGGAATGATATTTGAATTATTAGTTTAAATGCGCCCTGCCTCACTAACTGCAACCCTGCTATTAGAAGTTCAACCTTTCTATTTTTTTCCCCCTTTTTTGCTGAGCCTTACATTCTCTGCTACGCAAGCAGCTTTTTGCATGTGTGGTTTTGTTAGAAGCCATGTGTCGATTGCCTTTATACGGCACTGATTTCTGCTCTGATTTTAAAAGCCTAGCGGTGCATATCAAGGGCTGTAAGTCATACCTTTGTCATTGGACTAATCAGCATTCCTATAACCTCTGCTGCAGGTCTTTAGGTTTTACAGGAGGCAATGCCATGACGAATGACGAGGTTTAAACTCCTGCAATGCTGATGTTTTTTGCTCTTTTGAAAGCACAAACAGCATGCTTTCCCATGGGACCGTCCTCCCCAGGGGGGTCTGAAACAGGAAGCGGAGCTGAATTTGTTGCTCTGTTGTGGAGTTAAAGAGTGGAACTTTAAGTGACTCCCACGGGGGCGTTAGAGATGAGACATACGACTTAAACATCTGAGGTTTGTGTTGTCGTCATTTTGAATAGCAGGCAGAACCCTCAGGTTTGTTTTTAAGGCACTTTTGTGGATTATCATTTGCTAGGGCTATCAATTAATTCAATAATTTAATTAAATGAATTGCTTAAAATGCTGATTAATTAAATTAAATGAATCATATGTTTATGAAATAATTTTATTGTTAATTATTTAAAATATTATTATATTATATTAAAATATTTTATATTATATAAACTAAAATATATATTATAATATTTACATTATTATTTAAATTGTTAATTTATCAAATTTGTGTATGTATATATATATTTATATATTTATATATTTTTATATATATATATATATATATATATATATATATATTTAATTTACTTTAATTTACTTATCTGTTGCTGTTTTGGCGAGATACTTAGTGTAATTTTTTTTTTATACGCAATATTTTTAATTATATTATTTACTATTTGTAACATTAGCTTTTTTGGTTACTGAACAGTATTCATGAACAATGTTCATGCTTGTTTTCATGATTATTTTCCTGTGCTGAATGGTACTGTTGTAGTAAAAGGCAGTCGTCAGACTTTTAATTCAAAGCTGAATAGATTTGTGGGATAAGATCCCTATCTGATCCCAGCTATAACAAACCTGTTGGTCGTAAATCACCTTGTATTTATCCTTTTTTCTTTTTTTTTTTACCGTAGTACTGCTCCCCGCTGATGCCCCACACATGTCTCCAACCCCCTGTGGCCTGTCTGAGTATCAGATAGCTCATCATCACCTGACAGAAGTGCACTGATTCGTGATAGCTGCGTTTTCTTAGCTGTGAGATTGTCATACATGAGTACGTGTGTATGATTGTTTATGGTTATGCCTTCAGATATGTGTGTGGTGCACAAATATGTGAATGTGTTTGAATGTTTTCTTGTGCTTGTGTCCTCAGGCCTACCTTTAAACCACAGATTCTGTGAATCATCAGTTCAGAATAGTCTATTTTTTTCTTATCCTTTTTTTACCATCTGTGGGCCAGAGAACTTTTGAAGAGGTACAGCGCTTTCTTCAACGGATGGCAGTGTGGGTCAAAAGAATAAAAAGAGAGCTCAAGACAAACAAACTTCATATAATGAACAGAAGTTTCCACCATTGTGCTATTTCAGCTCCTGCTGGTGTCATTAGTGGGTTTCTGAACTTTATTATATGCTGTCACAAGTGACATACATCCCGCCCGAGGTACAGAACAACGAGAGAGCGATAGAGGAAAAATGTAAGAGGAATGTTCAGTTGAAGAATGAATGAAAGAGATAGCACAATCTTGAGCAAATCCATAGTTGCCATGACAACATTTTTGTGTTGCAACTGCACCACCGAATAAATTCCCATGTGTCAACTCCTGTATTATAGAGACTCAAAATTCAAAACAGGAAACCAATTTGTAGGCTTGGTTATATTGTCTGGAAAAAAAATATTGTTCTTTGCACAGCTTTAAACGGTGGCTAGACAGTTACGTGCAGAAACAAAATGTGCAAGTTGGCAAAAAGAAGTCATTAGATTTGCTTTGTACGAACGGCACCTTAATATTGAATAATATTTCATATTAAAATACTGAAATTGAAATATTACTTCCCTCCTCAGTGTTATTTTGGTATTATTTATATACTATTATAGTTTTATTAATATTTTTGATTTAGCTTTTAGTTTTATATTTTTAGACGGAATCTAAAACAAAAATCCAGAAAATCACATTGTATGATTTTTAAGTAATTAATTTGCATTTTATTGCATGACATAAGTATTTGATACATCAGAAAAGCAAAACTTAATATTTGGTACAGAAACCTTTGTTTGCAATTACAGAGATCATACGTTTCCTGTAGTTCTTGACCAGGTTTGCACACACTGCAGCAGGGATTTTGGCCCACTCCTCCATACAGACCTTCTCCTGATCCTTCAGGTTTCGGGGCTGTCGCTGGGCAATACGGACTTTCAGCTCCCTCCAAAGATTTTCTATTGGGTTCAGGTCTGGAGACTGGCTAGGCCACTCCAGGACCTTGAGATGCTTCTTACGGAGCCACTCCTTAGTTGCCCTGGCTGTGTGTTTCGGGTTGTTGTCATGCTGGAAGACCCAGCCACGACCCATCCACGACCCATCTTCAATGCTCTTACTGAGGGAAGGAGGTTGTTGGCCAAGATCTCGCGATACATGGCCCCATCCATCCTCCCCTCAATACGGTGCAGTCGTCCTGTCCCCTTTGCAGAAAAGCATCCCCAAAGAATGATGTTTCCACCTCCATGCTTCACGTTTGGGATGGTGTTCTTGGGGTTGTACTCATCCTTCTTTTTCCTCCAAACACGGCGAGTGGAGTTTAGACCAAAAAGCTCTATTTTTGTCTCATCAGACCACATGACCTTCTCCCATTCCTCCTCTGGATCATCCAGATGGTCATTGGCAAACTTCAGACGGGCCTGGACATGCGCTGGCTTGAGCAGGGGGACCTTGCGTGCGCTGCAGGATTTTAATCTATGAGGGCGTAGTGTGTTACTAATGGTTTTCTTTGAGACTGTGGTCCCAGCTCTCTTCAGGTCATTGACCAGGTCCTGCCGTGTAGTTCTGGGCTGATCCCTCACCTTCCTCATGATCATTGATGCCCCACGAGGTGAGATCTTGCATGGTGCCCCAGACCGAGGGAGATTGACCGTCATCTTGAACTTTTTCCATTTTCTAATAATTGCGCCAACAGTTGTTGCCTTCTCACCAATCTGCTTGCCTATTGTCCTGTAGCCCATCCCAGCCTTGTGCAGGTCTACAATTTGATCCCTGATGTCCTTACACAGCTCTCTGGTCTTGGCCATTGTGGAGAGGTTGGAGTCTGTTTGATTGTGTGGACAGGTGTCTTTTATACAGGTAACGAGTTCAAACAGGTGCAGTTAATACAGGTAATGAGTGGAGAACAGGAGGGCTTCTTAAAGAAAAACTAACAGGTCTGTGAGAGCCGGAATTCTTACTGGTTGGTAGATGATCAAATACTTATGTCATGCAATAAAATGCAAATTAATTATTTAAAAATCATACAATGTGATTTTCTGGATTTTTGTTTTAGATTCCGTCACTCACAGTTGAAGTGTACCTATGATAAAAATTACAGACCTCTACATGCTTTGTAAGTAGGAAAACCTGCAAAATCGGCAGTGTATCAAATACTTGTTCTCCCCACTGTGTGTATATGTGTGTGTGTGTGTGTGTGTGTATGTGTATGTGTATGTGTATGTGTATGTGTATGTGTATGTGTATGTGTATGTGTATGTGTATGTGTGTATATATATATATATACACTCACCTAAAGGATTATTAGGAACACCATACTAATACTGTGTTTGACCCCCTTTCGCCTTCAGAACTGCCTTAATTCTACGTGGCATTGATTCAACAAGGTGCTGAAAGCATTCTTTAGAAATGTTGGCCCATATTGATAGGATAGCATCTTGCAGTTGATGGAGATTTGTGGGATGCACATCCAGGGCACAAAGCTCCCGTTCCACCACATCCACTGTGGGGGCCATTTTAGTACAGTGAACTCATTGTCATGTTCAAGAAACCAATTTGAAATGATTCGAGCTTTGTGACATGGTGCATTATCCTGCTGGAAGTAGCCATCAGAGGATGGGTACATGGTGGTCATAAAGGGATGGACATGGTCAGAAACAATGCTCAGGTAGGCCGTGGCATTTAAACGATGCCCAATTGGCACTAAGGGGCCTAAAGTGTGCCAAGAAAACATCCCCCACACCATTACACCACCACCACCAGCCTGCACAGTGGTAACAAGGCATGATGGATCCATGTTCTCATTCTGTTTACGCCAAATTCTGACTCTGCCATCTGAATGTCTCAACAGAAATCGAGACTCATCAGACCAGGCAACATTTTTCCAGTCTTCAACTGTCCAATTTTGGTGAGCTCGTGCAAATTGTAGCCTCTTTTTCCTATTTGTAGTGGAGATGAGTGGTACCCGGTGGGGTCTTCTGCTGTTGTAGCCCATCCGCCTCAAGGTTGTGCGTGTTGTGGCTTCACAAATGCTTTGCTGCATACCTCGGTTGTAACGAGTGGTTATTTCAGTCAAAGTTGCTCTTCTATCAGCTTGAATCAGTCGGCCCATTCTCCTCTGACCTCTAGCATCAACAAGGCATTTTCGCCCACAGGACTGCCGCATACTGGATGTTTTTCCCTTTTCACACCATTCTTTGTAAACTCTAGAAACGGTTGTGCGTGAAAATCCCAGTAACTGAGCAGATTGTGAAATACTCAGACCGGCCCGTCTGGCACCAACAACCATGCCACGCTCAAAATTGCTTAAATCACCTTTCTTTCCCATTCTGACATTCAGTTTGGAGTTCAGGAGATTGTCTTGACCAGGACCACACCCCTAAATGCATTGAAGCAACTGCCATGTGATTGGTTGATTAGATAATTGCATTAATGAGAAATTGAACAGGTGTTCCTAATAATCCTTTAGGTGAGTGTATATATATATATAATATTTATAATATTTATAATATTTATTTAGGTTTATTTCCCTGTTTATTTATTTTTTGTTTTTTTTTCCAGTTAGTAATTTTAGTGCTTATTATTATTTCTCATTATAATTTGTCTAATATTTATAAAATAACAGATATAGATATATTTTATTTCAGGTTTATTTCAGTTAACAAAAATGTGTTTTTACTAGTTTTTGTTAACAATATTTTTGGGGCATAGGTGCAAATATTAAATATTAAATATTAAAATATACTATATCAAATATTAAAATGCTCCTATGATGCCCAAAAATCAATCTAAGGCACATACATAGATGACGATTGCCATGCTTTGACCTATAGATGCTGTGCCTGATTAGCATAATTAGCTGTAGCATTTTATTCTTTTAATCTGTATGTCCAAGCAACTTTTGAAACCATTGTAAAATAGCCTATGTATATGCCCAAATGTGCGTATTGAAATGCTCCAAAAGGCCCAATGTTTTCAGGTCATTTAAAGGTTTTGAGGCATAGATGGCCATTCGTATGCTTTGAATGAATTAGCATATTTAGCTGTAGCATCTATTGTGTTGATTTTTCTTGTTCAGGACTCATTCGGTAACTGTTATACAGAGATTTTTTTCTTTTAGATAGTTTGTACTTTTTAGGACAACTTATAAAAGCTAACCATATCTGCTGCACAGAGCCGCTGCTGCCTGAGGCATTGGTTTATCTGAGTGAAATTTTGAGTCTCTGGGGATGGGTTTGACAGTAAGACGAGCATGTTCCTCAGAGGTGAGGCGACTCGCCCAGTATTTCTGGGAAAGACTGTTTGTTTTGCAGTAGGTTCTCTTCAGTTCTGTTCTGTTCTGGTGAGAGGTGAAAGGCATGGGGAAAAAAACTAATCCTGAAAAAGCTCTCCTCACTGGATTTAGCCACCGTAGGACACCCCTTCTTTTGAAGTCTAGTGATTAGCCTTTGACTGTGATTGTAAACGCACAGGCTCAGACGCTTCATCTGCGCTCACAGTTCAAGAAACGTTACGACACACAGACATCCTTCTGATAAGGATTGTTAGGTAGTGTAGTGTGACGGTGTTTTACAGTCTTTTTGGGATTTTTATCTCACTGCTAACTCACTTGTCCTTATTTGCTGCGTTCTCAAAAGGATATATGATTTGTAAACGAAGTAGAAACGGTCAAATTGCATTCGAATGGGGCTGTTTGAGACCACAGGTATGCAGCATAGAGTCTGGATTTGTTAGTTGTAGTGGACATTGGATAATGTGGAATTTCAAGAATCATAAGAATTCCATTATTAATGAAGTCATGGAAAGCAATTTCTCTGAATGCCAGAATTACTTAGATGTAAACAGTCTTTACATTTCCTGCCAACATTACTGCAGTTTTGGCAGTACCAAATACATAATTACACCTAATTATTCCCTTGTATCCACTGTATTTAAAGATTCTAATTCAAATAAAGTTTTTCAAACTTTGTAGAATCCTGGAGAGAGAAAGAAGTTTAATGTTTCCACAAAAGTATTAAGCAGCACAACTGTTTTCAACTGATAATAATGAGAAATGTTTCTTGAGCATCAAATCACCAATATTAGAATGATTTCTGAAGGATCATGTGACACTGAAGACTGGAGTAATGATGCTGAAAATTTAGCTTTGCATCACAGGAATAAATGACTTTTTAAAATATATTCAAATAGAAAAGTGTTATTTTAATTTGGAATAATATTTAAAAATATTGCTGTTGTAGTGTATTTTTGATCAAATAAATGCGACCTTGATTTATGTTTGGTTTGCATTATTACCTGTATTGAAATTGGCTGATACCAGATGATAATAATTTTATTTATTAATATTATTTATATAGCAAATATTATCAACATATAAAGTTCAATTATTGTATGTTTTAATCTAGAAAAGAAAAAGAAAATGGCAAAAAAAAAAAAAAAAAACCTAATCACTGATATCAGCCGATAACTGATATGCATCCTTAGCTGAGGAACTATATTGACATAAAAATAGTTTGGTGTGATTATTATTGTTTTATCATATTCCTCTTGCTGCTGTTGGACATTAGCTTTACATTGTCAACAACAGCCTTTAAGTGGTTTCTTTCTTTTACTCTCTTACAGGGGACGAAAGCCAAGAACTGGGTCCTCCTCCGTCTGTAGACGAGGCCGCCAACACACTGATGACGCGACTGGGATTCCTGCTCGGGGACAAAGTAAACGAAGGGCCTGGTGGAGCACAGTACAACATGGAGGAACAAGATGACCCCCAGGTTTAATACATGCATTTGATGCTCTATCCAGTCTCTCTCATTATTCTTAAAAATAATTCAAGTGACTTTTTGGCCTAGTGATGATGGGAGGTGCTTCTCTGCAGCTCAGGGTTTTGTCAGTGGGCGGCTCCCTACCTCAAAAACACAGATATTCTTGCTCTCTAAATCATGGCAGATGTTCCTGGGTTTTGGATGAACACCAGCAGTTTGCGCTGGTGTATTCGTACAGTTCGAGTCTAACTAGGCATGTCGCAGACAGCAGATGCTGAAACCCCTGCTGCTACTCTATTTACAGTCCACACTGATCTTACCCATGATTTTCCAGTGAACATCTGCTTTTGGGTTTGGAGTGCTTAGAAACCTTTCAAGTCAGAAAAATTTAATCCAACATGTTCAATTCAATATTCAGTACGGTAACATATAATTCATGTCGGACGAAATTAAATCTATGGCTTTTCTTTTATTATATTTTTTAAATAAATGAATTGCTTAATATACAGATTAAATACTTTTCATAAAAATGGATTAGTTAATATATTGGAATTAGACGTTAATAATAATAATAATTTGTTACACTTATATAGTGCTTTTCTGGGTACTCAAAGGGCTTTACATTTAGAAGGGGGGAATCTCCTCAACCACCACCAATGTGCAGCATCCACCTGTTAATTAATATATTGTTTGTTTTATTTTAAACATTGTTAGAATTTCAAAATCAAATTAGTCCAATGATACAAAATTCCATATTACGTAATTAAAGTTGACATAAAACCCAAGTTGCGATGGTCTTTTCTTCCCTATTGTGATGTATATCCAAGTGAAACAGCTTCTCGAAGTGTAGGGCGTGTGGTGACAGGTTGTCCCGCCCTCGCGCCGAAAAGCACGTCATCAGAGAAGAGATGTCCCTGCAAGAGGGAGAAGTTATTTTAGATTACAGTTAATAATAATGAAAAATAATAATGCACGTGGATAAATCATTTATAATAGATACTGCAATATTTTATTTTTTAAAAAAGGTCAATTTTGATTTCATGGTGACTTTAACATACAGGTCAGGGAACTTGTATATATTTTTTTATATTTTTATAATGTATTTTACATAACTAAAAGCATAAAATTGACAACAATTATGAAAACAATTATTTAAAAAACAAAATGCATCTTAACAAAAACGAATAATGGAAACAGCTTCGCCTTTTTTAAAAGGCCATTTTGAACTCTTGAATGTAGCGCTTGTTAGATTCTGCTGGTTAAAATCAAAAGCATTTCATTCTCTTCTAACTGTTCGCAATCCGACTCATAGTTGAGTCCAGGAATGTATCGCACAACACACGGCTCCTGCCGTCCACAGCTGGGCAGAGCTTTTTCTGAGGCTGGTCCCTGCCAAGCGAGCATGGTCACCGAAAGGCCACAATTTCTCAAAACACCGATTCAGAGCCAATCTCTCCCACACACACCAAAGCCTGAATTGGACAAAAAGGTGTAGACTGAGCTATTTAGACATATTTGGGTAGTTATTGAGTCCAAGATCTGGCTCAGAGCGCACTGCTGGTTCATAGTGAAAAGTATTATTATTTTTCAGTGGTTTTCAGAAATAGTAGACATTCCAGTGTTGCCGATTTAAAAGTGCTCTCAAATCAGCTGTACACATAAAGAAATGAAGATCTTTGAGTGCACTCTTAAAGAAACACAAGGTTAACTACTTAGTGTTATATATTCAAACCTGAGTTTGTGAAGAGTCTCGTGTTGCATCAGAGCCGTGAATCATTTTCAAGTTGTGTTTTGCAAATTTATCCTTAAATTGATGTTTTTATGAAAGAACATCCTCTTGGTTTGCAGTAGAATCTCTTTCGTATTATCTAAAACAACTTCTGGACAGAAGTACAACTGACTGACTGAAGTTCATATCCATCTGAATGATGTCATTAATGTGGCCTCCACCGCAGACCCAGAGTCAGACATGAACTACTTATTCTTTCCATGTCTCTTCCACTCTCTTTTCTACTCCCTCTTTACTTTTTTTCATGCAACCCTTTCATTATAAATTCTTGTTATCTGTTTGTTTCTCACTTTGTCTTTCTTGCTCTCATCCCATTGGGTAAAATGATCCACCACCCTGGTCGGGTTTTGTAGATCATTTCTTGTAGCCGACCGCAGCATGCCAAAATAACACACTCATTTCTCTCTTCTTTCCATTTGGTTAAGAGTCAAAATTCAACATTCTCTCAGTCATATACCATAAAGCAAATAACATTGTATTAAATTACATAATATTGAGTCATGGTGGAAAAATTGTTCAAGTCAGCCCAGGCCATAAAAAGAGATAATTCCACATGAGTATGCAGTCCTCAGCAGAAATATGGGACAGTACTGTATCATTAAATACCAGTCAGCAGATTTCCACTTCTGGGGGCATTTTTGTGTGTGAAAGTCATTCAGCGGTGCTACTTTTCTGGAAGAGGAATGTCATATACAGTCAAACCAAAATGTATTCAGATACCTTCAACATTTTCTTACATTATCACAGTTTATTCGCTATAGTTTAGAAAATGGTAATAAAATATGACAAGAACTGTTAAACTGTTAAACAGTTAAACTGTCAGAACAAATTCATCTTGATAATGTCAGATAACTTTGATCGAAAAGTATGTAATGGATTACAATCAACCAATCAGCTGTCAGCTGTTAAATTTAAGTACACAATTAGATAATACCAATTGCCAAGCAATGCCTAATTTTGTTCAGTCTGTGGTGTAAAAGGTCGCATTAGCAATTAAAGAAAAAACACTAAAGCAAAACATGGTCAGGTCAAAGTGTCTGAATAATTTTGGTCCCAAATGTTTATCAATTTTACTGGTAGTCAACTGTATGAAGACTTTTTGGGTGTAATATGCCACAGTTTACTTTATTTTGCTATCCTCACTTACATAAATGAACTATAGTGTCCTGCACCCACTAGTAAAAAATGATATCTGGTGTCTGAATAATTTTTGGTTTGACTGTATATGCAATGGTGCACTGATCTAGCAGAATCCTTTAATATGCTATATTTCTGAAGTGTAACAATGAGTGAAAACTCTACGCCTCATTTATGAAACGCAAGCAAAACACATGTAAATTGTTTGTACAATTATTCTAATGCGAGATGCCCAATTGAATAATTTCAAAAAGAGTGGTTTTACAAATGATTAACTCAAATTTGTTCTATTAGTGTTTCATGAATGAGGCCTAGTGAATGGCCACCTTGAACTCGTGCATGTTTATAAGTTTTGTTTATTAGAAAAACATAAGCTCAAGCTTCTAACACAAACTTGGTAGTACAAGGTGTAGTAGGATTTTTAACCAATGAGATTTCACTGTGTCTGGGCACTAGTCTGAGCTGTGAAATAGAAAGCAAGCAACAAATGTTGACATTTCATTCATTGCTGATATACTTGTGGCAAGTTTGGAGTTCTCTAACTCTCTTTCTTCTGATGTTCAGGGCATCTCCATGACCCAGAGGATCAGCCCATGCTCTAGCTTAGCTAGCAGCACAGCGTCACCCCCTGCTGGCAGCCCCTGCTCCACATTGCCCGCTGGAGCCCCGGGTAACATGGGCACCCGAGACTGTGCTTACGGATCCATCACGAGTCCCACCTCCACACTGGAGAGCCGAGACAGTGGCATTATCGGTGAGAGACTTTCTGCGGCTTATTTTAGGAATAGAAATAAATGCTAATCATTGATGTCCATTTCAAAAAACTCATTGCTTTCTTGCAGCAACACTCACAAGTTACTCTGAGAATGCTGAGCATGGAGGTAAACACAGCGAAAGCTCACGGGGCAGCCTGAAACTCTGGCAGGCACAGAAGTCCATGGGTACAGACTCCTTTCTTTATCGGGTGGATGAAAACATGGCCGCCTCCACATACAGCCTCAACAAAATCCCAGAGAGGAGTCTGGAGCATTCTGTCTCTCACTCCGCCCACTCCATCCCCCTCTACCTCATGCCCCGCCCCAATTCTGTGGCTGGTAAGTTTCTTCACCTGTCAAATTTTGGCTACTGTATGTTCAGAAAAGTGTACACTAC
This sequence comes from Coreius guichenoti, assembly GCA_039654105.1. Classification (NCBI taxonomy): domain Eukaryota; kingdom Metazoa; phylum Chordata; class Actinopteri; order Cypriniformes; family Gobionidae; genus Coreius; species Coreius guichenoti. Next base: position 35,078,001 of record CM077171.1, read on the forward strand.
ACTGAGCATTGCTTATTGCATACTGTGCAGTATATACATGTATGCAGTGCCGTCCTTAGGGTGGTGCGACCGAGGGGCAATTATAGTTGAACATTTGCATACTATGCACAGTGTACACTACATACTAGTGCCAAAATATGTATGCCAGTCTGAACATATACTTTAGATTAGATTAGATCAGATTAGATTCAATTTTACTCATTGTGCAGAGTACATACAAAGCAAAAGGAATACAGAAGCATCTAACAAATAGCAATACTAAGTGTATTTATATATTATTTAACTGTAAGATGGCAGAAACTTCCATAGTCAAGACCAGGCCCGGATTAAGAACACGTAGGGCCCTGGGGCTATAACAAACCCAAGGGCCCCCATAGTAGCCGATGTTGGTGCCACAACGTTTTCTACCACAGAAATAATTAGTATTTTTTAAAAAACTAAATCTTAAAAGCACAGAGATACAATGAGTATATACTGTCTGAATATTAAATTTTAATATGAAGTAGGCCTATATATAAATATTGCAACACATTAAGAGCATAAATACATAATTGTACTAGACATGTGTGAAATTAATATGGGAAAAAATAAATACTCTGAACCCCAAGTGGATTTACACAAACTGACAAAGTCAAAAAGCGTTAGGTTGTGCCCCGCTCTCCCCTAAACATAGGGTCAACTGATATTTAGCCTATATTTTATTAAGCATTTTCTTAGACAAGTTAATTCACTGAAGGCTACAAACGCTAAGTAAATAAGTTATTTTACATTAATTAAATTAATTCACAATATGTACACACAATTGGCTTCATTAATGTCCTTTTTAAATTCAAAATGGCGAAATTAGACAAAATTGTATTAGTCTGCATGATTATTTTTGTCGGTTGTTTAACATTTCTATCATAAAACAGCTGTCAAATATGAAATGTTTAGTTTAGCTACTTACATCTTGCACCGTTTACTGAAGCGTTGCGCGCTGCGCGCTGCGAAATGTGAATTCGCAATCAGCAGCTTCTGTGAACATAAAGCCCGCCTACTTTAATTTGATCGGTCATCTCAAATATTTTAACATTGACGAGCCGCGGTGACAGACAGCAGGCAGCTCAGATGAGAAGATATCCTTGCCATTATGAAAGTAGTGTTTAATACTCTATTAGTCAATTATTTCAAAACATGTATTATATACACCTAGGGAAAAAAAAAAAACTTAGGTCCGGACCTCGGTGACCTCATAGCTGGCTACGGCCATGATTACAGTCATGTAGGCAGCCTATAGTTTACATCAACACTTCAGTTTACATGGTCGGAGCTATTCAGTCTGGTTCAGCTAGTTTCGCCACAGAACCGCTGCTCTCGCGCTTCGACCGCTGGATGCGCGCGCGGTTTAATCAGGTAGCGCCGCTTCATTAGCTAGCTTTTGGTGTTTGTTTCCCATGCACTCGCAGCAGCACTCCAGTAAATAATAGCGCTTCATATGTGGGGGCGTGGTGGGGTTTGGCGAGCGGGCCACCAGGAAAAGTTCAGGTGCTCCCGATCGGCTGTCAATCATTTCCTCGGCCAATCACGGGCCCCCTCCGTGCTCGGGGCCCTGGGGCTTCAGCCCCACCAAGCCCTTATGTTAATCCAGCCCTGGTCAAGACTCAGTCCAGCGTTCAAATCCTGTTAGTTACAAACACTAATATTCATCTTTCACGGCGTGTGAATATTTAGAGTCAGCTCTGTGTGCAGCTCATTGAGCTGAGACTCTTTGAACACTTCTGTTCATGAATGGTGACCTGCAGAGACAGGAAATATCCCACATAATCCAGACCCTAAAAGTCAACAGACACGTGTTTCCAATTCCCTCAAAATGTCAAGGTCAGTAAAAGCACATAGTGATTACTGTGAGAGCTATAGACATGCCCCTCTTTTCAGCTTTATGGGCCATTTGAGCTCTGGAGCGGCTCCTAGCTCCTGATGCCGGCCCGTTACAACAGAGCAAGGACATCTGTGTGAATCTCCTCCAGGTTTTATGAAGGATTTGTGATTTGTGCTGCTGGGTTTGGATCCATATGAGAGAAGTTAGTGTCAAACTCAGTAGCTCAGTTCCATGTGATGTAGATTTTTTTTTTTTTTTTTATTTACTGTCGACTTTGGATTTTTGAAGGTTTGTTAGAAGAAATTTCCAGATAAAGTAAATTGAATAGTGGGAAATTTAATTAATGTCTAAAATCTGATTAAATAAGACTTTATAATTTAATTAATGTGACAAATAAAGGTTAACAAATTATATTACTTATTCTTTATAATAACCATAACAGCAGCATCAATAATAATAATAATAATAATAGCATCAGTGTTCAGTCAGTTTTGACATATTTAAATCTGCATATTTATGATATTTTTTTACCTTTATAAAGGTATAATAAAAATAAATGAAATATAAAATATAAAAATATTTTTATTTTGTGATAATAACGCAATGAAACATGCCAAATTGTGCGTCCTATTTTTTGGCCAGAATGTCAATCATCTTTCATTTTAAATTCTTAAATTTGATCAATAAATTCAATTAGAATAATAAGACACTATAGGGCTGTTACCAGTCAAATTAAATAATTTACACTGAAAAATTACAACTCCATTAAAAAATGTTATGAGATTGCTTTGAATATTTTTTGAATATACAAATAAGAAATGTTTGAAAGAATTATACTTTTAAGCATGAAACTAAACCTCCAGTAGGTGGCGGCAGTGAGTCATTCATTCAAACGATGAAATGAAATCAGTATCACATTTTCAATCGTGATGGTATTCAGCACTCTTGGTCGTGTGATGTTGCTTAACTGTATCATATGTTAAAAATATAAAAACTCCACATTTTGAATTTTTACCACAGTAAGTTAACTGAGTTTCTTTGTACGAGCTGCGCTCATTTGTTGCGATTTCTCCTCATGAGGCTGCGCGAGCCTCAACAGCGCAACCTTGTTACCGTCAGTACATTTTATATATATATATTATATTATTATTCACTATCAATCGCCACTTACACTAAATGAATGCAGAATCATTCTCGCATTTTGGTGACACCCTAGATTTTTTTTGTTATTGACATTTTAATCAGGCTACTTGTCTGGTCAGGCAAGTAAAATTCTCCTTCACTTGCCCCATCAAAAAATCCACTTGTCCCGGACAAGCGGACAAGCGTTAATGTCGAGCCCTGAATAGTATAGCAGCCTAACTGTAGGCGGAACAAATTATGGTGACATTAATTCTGTTTTATTTTCATTCCAGTTTGTTTGTTTAAATTATCTATTAATTAATTTTATTTTTATTTATTAATCCCTTATTTGTTTCTCATAAATTAAATTCATTACATTATTATTATTATTATTATTAATAATAATAATTTATTCATTCATTTATTTATCTTTGAATGTATTTCAATACATTTACCTCACTCTTTCTTGTTACAAAGTTTTTAATTAATAGAACGTCAAAGTGGCATACAAAAAGCATCACAAAAGCATCATAAAAATGGGAGTTAAATAATGATCAAATTTTGTGTGACATGTAAAAGATTTGAGAAGACAGCTGCAGCAGTGAGTGAATGACGTGATCTGTTTGTTCATCCATCTGTCTGTCTGTTCTTGTTACTCTTCTCACCTCTCTCTCTTTCTACTCCCCCTGATTGTCTTTCTTACTCATGCATGCTCACCTCTCACACTTTTTATCTTTCTCATTCTCTTCTGTCACACTTTTGATTTCTTTCTCTCCTCATCCCACCCACTCATTCCATCCCCTCCTCTCCCTCACTCCATCTTTCATCACATCTTCCCCTTTCAAAACCTGTCTGATCTCTGAGTTCAAGATGCATTTGATTATTCTTTCAGACAGAAAGACTTGCATGAGTCTTGACATGTTCTCACTTCCTGTCACATATTCAAACATGCACCCTCATATATGTACATAAGACACAATGTGATTTAAAGAGATTAACGTACTGGCATCTTTACATGCAGGTGGTTGCCAGGGTGTTGCTAGGGTGTTCTTGGTGGTTTCTTACTGGCACAAGTTAAAATAACCCACTGTCAAGTCTTATTCAAGAATATTCTGGTCTCAAGAAATGGCTCAGGATTCTTGCCTTTTTAAGACTAAAGGTGCGGACACATTCGCGAAATTGTCCAAAGTCTATTGTTTATTGTCAATGGCATAGCGATGTTTGTAGCACAACTCGCACAGAAATCAACAGAAGCAGCATTCTGTAGGTCAATATTTGGACAAATTTGTGTTGGATCCGTTGCAAAATCTGTGTGAGGAAATCTATCGACCTCATGCAAAATTCCTGATCATGTGCATTCCAGTTGAATTGACTGGATTTCGCCCACAAACATTTGCCGAACAATGGTAAATGTGAATGCACCTAAAGTGTGAAAAGGTGAAAATTGCAAGTCTGATCACATGTGAGGACACAATCAGATCTCCATGTTCAATCAAAGTTTAGAGATATGTAGATATGAACATGCTCAGACGTTTGGTGTAAATCGCAGACGTGCTTTCTGGACCAGCGCCACGTGGGGCTGTAAAACACCAGTTTAGTGATGGGAGCCGAAGTCATTGTGACGCAGTTCAAGCAGCCATAAATCCAGCAACACAGTCATGCCAGCCAGACAGTCTGCAGTGCAGATGGAGGGGGTGGGGTTGGGCAAGACAAATGCTGGTGTCTAAATAGCATTTTTTTATTTTTTTCATTTTACAATGATAACCATAGTTTTAGCCAATATACAGTTAGCGGTGCTGGCTAAGTCTCTTAAAATCGCCATAAAATGGAAGTTATGATTCTTTTTTTTCCCTATTGTGACATATTCAAGGCTTCTCAAACAGGGAAAATGTAGGACGGGACTTGATTTTTGTCCATTGAGAATTGATTGGATCATTGGATTTGTTGTGGTTTACTATTGCTGAATTGTCAATTTTGATTTCATGCTGACATTAAGGCCCATTCAAACCAAGAACGATACCTATAAATGCAACAAAACTAAATTAGTGTCCACACCAAAGGAATACACTGGGTGGATTCTGATTGGCTGTCAATGTTTTTATTGTTAATCAGCTGGAAAAAAATATTCCAATGATATCGTTCCTCTGTGTCGTTATTGTCATAGCTGTGGTGTGGACTTCCCTATTCTTATAGAATTGGAAGGATTATTAAAACTATATTGTTTTAGTTATCATTCTGGGTATTAACAGCCTTTATGCTGATGGGAATCCTCTATTCATTTATTATGGTTTTACAATAGTAACATTAATTGTAGTAACTTGTAAAAACATAAACTGTAGCTACCGAATTTTGTAAGTGCAGCTTTCCTAGCTTGCTTAAGGTTTGCGAACTTTGTTTCAATCAGCTCTATAATGTGGGGTTCTCTTAGAGGAGAGTTATATTACTGAACTGTTGATCCACACATGTACACCAACAGGAAGTTGTAATTTGTACACATATGTACCATGGGGCCATGGTTGTGTTTCTGAAATCTGTCTTCAATTAAACATATTATAGAAGATCGAAAGACTTTCCTTAGTGTGTTGCACCTGTCACTTTACATGGCTGGTGGCCATTCGTCCTTAGCGTCTGTTCTAATGTTAGCTGTTGTTAAATAGTTTCAAAAGCTCTCTCCATATGCTTTGAGACGAGATAAATTCTGTGGCCACCCACAGCGTTCTTAATATTCTCGTGCATCAAGCCGTCATGAACTTTCCTCCTCATTAGCAATAGAAAAAAGGCTCAAAATTCATGCATGCATCCTCATGAAAGCTCATAACCACAAGCTAAGCAAACACAAGCTCTCATACAGTTTGTCAAAGGGTTTGACCCATCTCTAACTGCAGATAGAACCATGGTATTACCATGTTTTTGATAGTACTATGAAATACCACTGTATTGGAAAATACCTTGGAGAATATTATACCTTTTTTTTGTAAGCCTTCATTTTTTGAATAAAAGCATGTATTGAATTAATGTAATTACAAATATTATGGTTTATAATATTAATTCCTTAACCGTTCACCATAGACACAATATTATATATCCAAGTACAATCTGAGGTCATTCTTTTACCACGGTAAATGAACAAAAAAAAATAAAAATTTTGGTCTAAACTTACTCTCATGTTGGAACAGCGAGCTCCTACAGAAACCTGTTTGCTAGAATATTTTAGTTTTTTTTTGATAGCTTTTCTTCCTTTATTTGGCTGCTGGAATGAGGAAATGCATAATTGGGTTCTGGTTTGCACTGTTATTGTTGTGTATTCTCCGTCTGTTTAATATGTATGTGGGTGGCATGAGTTTAAAATAGTTTATCAATCTCTCTCACTCTTTTTCACAATTTTCAATACCAATGCAATATTTATTTCAGTGTTCAATTTCAAAGTACTTAATTGGCATCAATATTTTAAATATATTATTGCCCAAGCATCAATACACACACAAAAATGTATTTAAAAAAAAGTGATGAAAGTGGTTATTACTTTGAAATTGTAATCATTTTAAATACAATTAAATAAATAAAGCCAATATTTAATGTATTTAAAAAAATAACAGTATTTTTCTCTCTCTATCAGCCACTAGTTCAGCTCACCTGGAGGATCTTGCTTATCTGGATGAGCAGAGACAGGCTCCACTGCGCACATCTTTGCGTATGCCACGTCAGAACTCCGGTTCCAGCCGCTCTGGACAAGCAGACATGAGAGGTGTGTATATTCTTTCTAGATTTTGTGCTTCTATGTGATCGCATGTACCTTTTACTCTTCCACTTTCTTTCACTTCATCACCAGCCTTGTGTATAGTAACAGTCACATGTGGACAAACCTACTCGTTCTTTATTTTGCCACACTATGAAATAACATAAACAGAACCATGGGATTTATGTATTGACCAAATAAATGTGAATCAAAGCAAGGTTAGCTCACTACTTAAAAATCCATTGCGGTCTCAGAAAAATATCAAAGACAGAATTAAGTTTTTGGCAGAATATGGGAAAGTTGTATGTGGAGTGATGAATCACAATGAAACATGAGTCGCATGGTGATGCTCCAGAGCGATGCCTTCGAAAATCTGCTGCGAAATATTATAATAAATGCATCTCTTGCACAGTGAAGCATTGAGGAAGAGCTGTCATTGTGTGTGGAGCCTTTTTAGCTGCTGGTATTGGTGAGATACTTCACTGAAAAAATCATTTACTGCTTTGGAGTACAGGAGAATATTGCAGAATGGCTTGCTTCCCACAAGAAGTGTCTTCAGCACAAGTCCATCAGGCTCATGTTTTGGCCTGATAAGAGTCCAGATTTCAACCCTATACTCAATATTTGGTCTCACATTGATCACATCCTCACATTAATTTTGACTAATTTTAAATTTGACGTGCTTTTTTGGGCGGGAAAAATAATGGCACAAACACCAGTAAACTGATGAGCGCAAACCTTAGTAAATCACCATGCATGATTCATTTAAATACTCTCCTCCCATTAATTTTGTGTCTGAAAGTGAAACTCTTGCATATGCAATAAGGTCAGCCGCAAAAATAACTTTGCCCACACCTTTTCAGCCCAAATTTTTCATTGCGTGTTTTCCAGTTTTCTTTTCAAGACAAGCCATGATAATAAATGCTAGAGATTGTTTTTGTTTGCTAGCCTCCATTTCAATCCTGCATGTAATGCAGTTCACAGTCACTGAACTTGTCACAGATAGATGATGTAAAACTCCGGATGAGTCTTCTTGCGTGCATTTGTTTTTAACACATCTTGACTGTCGTACAGTCTCACATTAATGACAACTGAGATCCAACAGTGTGACATGGTTTACAGCGGGGATCATGTTCGTGCAGTCTGACAAGCAACAGTCGTAAAAGAGTATTATAAATCGTACAGTGTGCACCCGGCTTAAAGCGATAGTTCACCCAAAAATGAAAATTACCCCATGATTTACTCACCCTCAAGCCATCCTATGTGTATGACATTCTTCTTTCAGACGAATACAATCGGCGTTAAAAACATTGATTAAAACATGTCCTGGCTCTTCCAAGCTTTATAATGGCAGTTAATGGCAGCCCAAAATTTGAAGCCCAAAAAAGTGCATCCACACAAACCTATCGCTTTGCTTCAGAAGGCCTTGATTAATCCCCTGGAGCCGTATGGATTACTTTTATAATGGATGGATGCACCTTTTTGGGCTTCAAATTTTGGGCTGCCGTTTACTGCCATTATAATGCTTAGAGCCAGGGCTTGTTTTAATATAACTCTGATTGTATTGGTCTGAAAGAAGTCATATACACATAGGATGGCTTGAGAGTGAGTAAATCATGGGGTCATTTTCATTTTTGGGTGAAATATCCCTTTAAAGGTGCAGTGTGTGATTTTTAGCGGCATCTAGCGGTGAGGTTGTGAATTGTATCCCCCCCTCCCTTTTAGAGCACATAGAGAAGCTACGGGGGCCAACACGGGACAAAAATGTCATCGTCGGAGACAGCAGAGAGTAGCTAGTGCTCTGTAGAGCAGTTTGTCCGTTTAGGGCTACTGTAGAAACATGACGGCGCAAAATGGTGACTTTACTGTAAGGGGACCCGCGGGATATGTAGATAGAAATGGCTCATTCTAAGGTAATAAAAACATAACGTACATTATGTAAGGTCTTTATACTCCACTGAAAACGTATATTATATTGCATTTCTGTCAATAGATCCTCATAAATACTACACACTGAACCTTTGAGAACAAAAATAGAATTCTGCAAAATGGTACAATACGTCCCTTTTAAAATTAACCTCTATAATAAAATGTTAATTATATTGATGTGCATGTGCACCTTGCGTCTCTCACATCTGCTCTCCGCTACACACAGCATGTCCCATTAAAACCCTCAACACACTCCGCAGCTCTTCAGTGGACCCCCCCCCTCCTCGTCCTGCTGTTCTTGGTTTCCCCTTTGGACTGCCGTGCCATAATCTGTCTCCTGTCCAGATCGAAGTATTGACTTCCTATTAGCATTAGCGCTGGCTCATCTGTCAGAGCTCAGCCTGCTGTCTAAAGCTCACAGTCAAGGCTCCACACATCCTAAATCAGCAGTGGAGGTCTGGGTTTCCTCTCTGATTTACTCAGAACTCCAATAGCTTGAGTCACAATTCACCAAAAAACCTGTTTATTTCAGGATGACTGCACTGGTGACGAAGAAGTGGAGGTGGACTCTATCCGTGTGGTTAGTTATAGTGACATGATGCTCAAACTGTACGACAGACATAAGGTATCTGTAGATAGTAATTCTAGCACACTGTGGCTAATTTTACCACAATTACAAGCAGGTTCTTTCATGTATAAGTATAGTACTCTTTCAGAAGACATTTAAGAGCCATTTCCACCAGTAATAATGATGCTTAATTGTGGAAAACATTCACCCTAGCTGTGCCATGAAAGGAGATTTTAATGTGTGCCACTGAAACGCTATGGGTTAAATTGTTCCTTTCATCTTTTCTTTATTTACAACCTTCCCAGCTCTAGTTCTTTATAGCCATTTTACTGCTCGGCTTCCCTGGTTTCTATCTCGCTCCCTCTATATGTTCCAATAGTGTCTGCTCGCATCCAAGCTCAGCATATGCTCATAAAGGTCACCTCGCCATGTGTAACCCCGCCCACCTCATTATGCTAATGCACAGATAATTAATTCACATGTTATCTGGCTAATTAATAGTGCACATGCAAATGGGAGATAAATCACCTTAAAATATCCTCCATCGCACTTGTTGCAGTATAAGCATATACGATCAGGAAATGATCTAGCCGCATTGAATAATTTAAGCTAATTAAGTTGATCCCCATCCTGCTTTGAAATGACACTTGCTTAGAATATTATCAGTAATTTGGATTAACTGTTTGTATAGTTAGGCTTATGATATGTATAAGTAATGAGGATTATACAACTGAATATGAGGATTTTTTTAATTAATGTTAATAATGTATTGCAAGCATATGTGGTGGATTAACATGACGATGAATATAAATTTTGCTATGTGCATGGTGGCAATACGTTTGACAAATAATCTATGAACAAAAGCAACAATCATCCCCCAGGGTGGGTCCCGGTAAGCATGGCAACGGCTCAGTGATAGCTCTGCTCCTGTTCTTGATGCATGGAGGCTTGTTTCAGATGTTTTCTGCTGTACATTAATGGGTCAAGGCACCCCATTGACGACCATTGATTCATGGTGTTTCACACTGCAGCTTCGTCTTGCGTAAGATGCCAGTTCTGGCCTTTTTCAGACAAAGCATCTCCCCCTGCTGGTTAAAAATGATTACTGCAATGTGAAGAGGTTTGCATTTTGAAGGCCTGGTTTCACAGACAGGGCTTTGATTAAGCCAGGATTAGATTAGTTCAATTAGTTTAACGTGCCTTAGAAAAAAACATTACTGGTGTGAATCTTGAGACAAAACAATGGCAGTAACATTTTTTTAAGATATGTCAGTGCAAGTCACTTTAAGTTAAAACCGCTCAAACATGAATTTTAGTTTGGGACTATAGGCTTAAGTCTGTGAAACTGGGGTAATATTGTGAAACTTCAGCTTTGATGGATAAAATCACTGTAAAAAGAAATGGAAGGGGAAAAAAGGCTTTGGTTGGGATTTTTTTGTAGAAGGAAAGTTTTTATATGTATAAACCTGTTTCATTTAGTACATTTCCTAATGTTTCCCATGATGCAGTGCGCTTTGCTCCATACCGGCCACCGGACATCGCCCTAAAGCCGCTTCTCTTCGAGGTGCCCAGTCTGATGCCCGATACGGTTTTCACCGGTCGGGAATGGCTGTTCCAGGAAGTTGACGTGTGTCTCCGCAGCAGCGAGCCCACCGCCAATCAAGGTGTCGTTATTGCCGGCAACGTGGGCTTTGGCAAAACAGCCATCATCTCTCGCTTAGTGGCTCTCAGCTGCCACGGCATCCACATGAGACAACTCGCCTCTGACAGTCCACACGCCTCACCTAAACGTGAGTGGATTAGTTTAAAAGAAAATCACATAATTGTCTGTTAGATGCTTAAAGGTCTTATAGGAATATATTCCTATTAATAAACATCTAACAGACAAGCTAGTTCAAGCAAAAAAACAATTGTCATAAGTTGTCATTATTTACTGACCATTGTGTTGTGACCTCAAACCTGTATGCTCTTTTCCATCACAACACAACTGTCAAGCTCCAAAAAAGGGGGAAAAAAAAGCACCATAAAGTAGTCAATAGCTGCGCCCGAAATCGCATACTATGTGAGTAGGTACTACATTTGAATTTGAACTTACTTCACGACCGTTAAAAAAGTATGTTCTATATAGTATGAATGCGTGTAGTATGAATGTAATCTGGACATACTACATCCACCATGTTGGCATTATCATGTGACCTACCAGTGTCACTTGCGTCCCTTCACCTCCATTCATAAATCCTCTCCTGTGGCCTCATGGATAGTAAAGTGTTCATCTAATGCGCACTTCAAAATCTCGTCAGAAGTAGTAGGTCATCCTGGGACTTTCGCCTACTGTTTTTCGAGTACTATGTATTCGGACATACTACTCTGTTGGCGTACTGTTTTTCGCATACTTTATAGTAGAGAAGTATTTGATTCAGACGCAGCGAATGTGACTAGTTGCTGATACTAGTAAATATAGTAGTAGTACTAGTATACTAGTAAACAGTATATTATATTTTTATTAAAATATATATTGTATATTTATAATATTGCTTTTAATATTTATTTAAAAATAAATACAATTAGTAACAACTTTAATGACTTCTCGTTGCACAGTTTTTATACTATTTTTTATTAATGAGTGCTTTGAAAGCAGTATTGAATATTAAAATCCTGCAAATCCTAAAATGAACTACGTCTGATATATATATATATATAAAGTTTCTGACAGTGTTCACATCCCATGCATGCCATGTCTTTCTCTCAGATGGCGACACACTTCCCTTGAGCCAGCCTCAGTCCGCTCACGGCACTCTGGTCGGAGGGAGCAGCTGTCCTGGAACACCAGAGATGCGGAGACGCCAGGAGGAGGCGCTCAGAAGGCTGGCTTCTCAGGTGCCAACTAATACCAACATAATCAACAGGGCCGGGCATATGACCAGCCTGCCTTTCAATCTCTCTCTCTCTCTCTTCTTCTCTTCTATTGTTTTATTATCTCTCTGTCTCCCTGTTTCTTCTTGTGTCTCTTTCTTTCATTAATTTGCACTTTCTCTCTCTCTCTCTGTCTCTCTCTCTCTCTATTCTTTTAAGCACAAAGGTTTATTGCAGCTCTGTTGCCTTATCAAATATTTATATGCACAGAGTCTCCCAGCACAGCCATTAGATATACTCAGAGCTCTGCATTGCTAATGATGACAAGCTTTTGAAACACACACACACACACACACACACTGCGTGATGAAGTGAATCCAGGGGAGCAGCAGTCTTAGCATATTGGAATAAGGCCATCAATGCACTCAAACTCCATAATGTTTTATGCATTAATAAAACTTTGAATCTTTCTCTAGTTTTATATTCATTGTGTTTTTGAGCTTAAAGCAGTTTCTGCACTAAATCTCAGAGACTGGAAATGTTTTTTGCTTCTGTGTGTGTGTGTGTGTGTGTGTGTGTGTGTGTGTGTTTCTCTTTGTCTAAACCTACATTTAGCAGGAGTCTCTAGATGTACTGAGCACCTTTACTCTGTTAAATGTATCACTGAGTTGTGTTTGCCATTGATACAGTAGTAGTGCCTGATGCTCTAATAATGAATACACATACAGTAGTGCTGCTGATACAGCTTTTCACTTACACTGCCGTTCAATAGTTTGGGGTCAGTAAGATTTTTTTTAACGTTTTTCAAAGCAGTCTCTTGTTCACCAAGGCTGCATGTATTTGATGAAAAATACAATTAAAAACAGTAATATTCAGAAATATTATTTTTCTATTTCTATTTATTTTTCTTTTTTTAATTTTGTAATTTGAAATGTAATTTATTCCTGCAATGACAAAGCTGTTTTTTCTCCAGCTGTATTACTCCAGTCTTCAGTGTCACATGATCCTTCAGAAATCATTCTAATATGATGATTTGATGCTCAAGACACATTTCTTATTATTATCAATGTTGAAAACCGTTACTGCTTAATATTTTTGTGGAAACCGTGCAACTTTTTTCAAGATGAGTAGAAGGTTCAAATGGAACAGCATTTATTTGAAATAGAAATCTTTTGTAAGTCTTTAATGTCACTTTTGATCAGTTTAATGCATCCTTGCTGAATAAAAGTCTTACTGACCCCAAACTTTTGAATCGTAGTGTACTTTTCATATGCAATATTCTTGCTTCACCAATGAAAACAACGTTCCAAACGAAGCTGTATGAACAACAGTAGTGGTATTTTGTTCCTGAATTAATGCGTTTTTTTAATTATTCAGTCAGTGAAATATCAGCTCTCTTGGAACAACGTTTGGCCAAACAAATTCAGTGAGTGGAACTTGTTCCTAAGCAAAGGTTAAAACAGGTTCTCAACCCAAGCTGTCTTGTGAATGTAAATGTGTGCTTATATCTCATTTGCTCCTTCCCTCTGCTGTAGGTGGTGGCGTACCATTACTGTCAGGCCGACAACGCGTACACCTGCCTGGTCCCTGAGTTTGTGCATAATGTGGCAGCGTTGTTGTGCAGGGCTCCTCAGATGCAGGCCTACCGAGATCTTCTGCTCCGCCAGCCGCACCTGCAGAGCACACTCAGCCTGCGCTCCTGCGTCCAGGACCCCTTCAACGCTTTCCGCAGGGGCCTGCTGGAACCTCTGGAGATCCTGCATCGAGGTGCGTAAACGTGTTCATGCATACTCACATACTGTACGTACACATACATGCATGTAATATTTAAAACATGCAATATTTACAGAGAGGAAGATTGCCTGTGAGGAGAATCTCATCATCTTGATTGACGGGTTGAATGAGGCAGAGTTCCATAAACCGGATTATGGAGAAACTATTGTTTCCTTCCTGTGCAAAACCATTGAGCGTTTCCCTCCTTGGCTCAAACTGGTGGTCACCGTCAGAACGACGCTACAGGTCTGTATCCCATCTATCCATAGCAATCATTCTTTCTTTTCATTTACTTTTTTACTTATTTGCTCTGTGCTATTTTTTCTTTCTATCTAAGGACGTGACTCGTCCGTTGCCGTTCCACCGTATCTCTCTGGATCGCCTGGAGGAGAGTGATGCGATTGACTCTGACCTGCAGGGCTACATCCTGCACCGCCTGCACGCCAGCCAGGAGATCCAGAACAACGTGGCGCTCAATGGCAAGCTGGACAACGCGGCCTTCACCAAACTCAGCGCTCATCTGAAGAGTCTGAGCCGGGGCTCCTACCTCTACCTGAAGCTCACACTGGACCTCATCGAGAAGGGTTACCTCGTGCTCAAAAGCTCCAGCTACAAGGTCAGGGGCCACACAGATGCCTCCTTTATTAATAAGTACATCATAGGAGTGACACTTCATGCATGAAATAAAACAAAACAAGGAAAAGACAGTAAACAATTAAAAATGATTGAAAAAAAGTTGAGCTTTTTAGTGTTATGTACTATTTTTATTACAGTACATGTATTTTATTTTAGCATTTGAGAGATGTATATGTTGTTAGTTTATTTATTTTGATATATTTTTTATTTTAGCTTTTTAGAGTTGTATAAGTGGTACAAATTTATTTCCTTATTTAAATATGGAGAAAGAAAAAAGAGAGAGAAATAGAAAGAAAACAATAAAAAATAATAGAATAGTTTAAGTAGTATAACAATTACAATATTTTATAATTTTTTAATATTTTTTTTATTTTAGATTTTTAGTTATGTGGTGGGATTTCCTTTTATTTTATTAAAATAAGGAAAAGAAAGAAAAAGAGTAAAGGAAAAAAAGACCATAAACAACAAAAATTACAGCTTTTCAGTGTTATGTATGTTCTTTTTATTTCAGATATTACTTTTATTTTATTTTAAATTTTCAGAGATATATGTGGTGTTAGTTTATTTTTTTTTTATTTTTCATGTTTATTTTATTTTAGCTTTTTAGAGTTATATATGTGGTATAATTTTATTGTTTTTTTTTTTTTTTACTTTACCTTTTCAGAGTTATGTATGTGGTATGATTTTGTGTTTCATTCATTTTTTAAATAAAGTAATAGTGGAAATAAAATCCTTTTTGAATTTTGCCATTTAAAAGCATACATCTAAAATGATTAAATATGTTTCAGATTTTTTGCGTGTATTTATTTTTTAAATCGGTTTGTGTTCAGGTTGTTCCAGTGAATCTGGCTGAGGTCTACCTTTTGCAGCTGAACATGCGTTTCCCAACTCAGTCATCGTTTGAGCGTGTTCTTCCACTGCTGAACGTGGCCGTAGCTTCTCTACACCCGTTAACTGACGAGCAGGCCTACAGTGCCGTGAACGCCAGCATGGTGCGTGGAGCGGCCCTGGACTGGGATGATTTCCAGCAGAGGTCTGAACTCCTGTCGCCTTTCCTGGTGAAAAGACGTGATGGAACGCGAATGTTTGTCCACCCCTCGTTCAGAGAGTGGCTCATCTGGAGAGAGGACGGAGAGAAGACCAAGTTTCTCTGCGACCCCAGGTGAGGAGCTCGAGGAGTCAGAATGTATGTCTTCTGAATCTTCCATCAAAATATAATAACTTGATTCCTGTCCCACATTTTGTCTTGTTGAATATCCTGTTGCACTCAGTAATACATCACAGTACTGAAGTGAAATCTCTTACCTACCATTCTCTTGTTTCTTTTCCCATGATTCTTTAGGAGTGGCCACACACTGCTTGCTTTCTGGTTTTCACGGCAAGACAGTAAGCTTAATCGACAACAGACCCTCGAACTTGGCCATCACATTCTCAAAGCTCACATCTTTAAGGTTAGGCTAACTATAACAACTACAACACTTCTGATGTTTGCTAAATATATAATATAAGTATATAATGTATCGCCAAATTGGGTGTTTTTTTATTAACTACAATGTCTCTTGGTCTCAGGGCCTGAGTAAGAAGGTTGGGGTTTCCTCCTCAGTGCTGCAGGGGCTGTGGGTGTCCTACAGTACAGAAGGGCTCTCTGCAGCTTTGGCTTCACTTAGAAACCTCTACACACCGAACATCAAGGTATAAAAAACAGACAGCCACAGAAAACCTGAAAATACTATGGATTTTAGAGTGATTTCCAGATCTGAAAAAGGTCAAGGAAAATCTTTAAAAATCTTGGAAAAGTCATGGATAGATCTACAGTGAATTTATGCTACCATTCAAAAGTTTGGGTTCTTTGAAAGAGGTCTCTCAAGTTAGAACATTACATGATAAAAAAACATCTTTAGCAAACACACGGTATAAATTTTAGTTTTTTTAAACACTACTGTTCAAAAGTTTGGATTGGTAAGATTTTTGAAAGAAGTCTCTTATTCTCACCATGGCTGCATTTACAGTATTTGATCAAAAATACAGTAAAAAAAACAGTAATATTGTGAAATATTACAATATAAAATAACTTTTTATTTTAATCTGTTTTAAAATTATTTATTTAAAATGAATTTGCCAGCATTTATTTGAAACAGGAATGCTTTATAACAATGTAAAAGTATTGAAGGTGCAGTGTGTAGTATTTATGAGGATCTATTGACAGATAATATACATAACTATGTTTTCAGTGATGTATAAAGACCTTACATAATGTACGTTATGTTTTTATTACCTTAGAATGAGCCATTTCTATCTACATACACCGCGGGTCCCCTTACAGTGAAGTCACCATTTTGCGCTGCCATGTTTCTACAGTAGCCCTAAACGGACAAACTGCTCTACAGAGCGCTACTAGCTGCTGTCTCAGACGACGGCATCTTTGTCCTGTGTCAGCCACCGTAGCTTCTCTATGTGCTTCGAAAGGAAGGGGTTGAGTGGTTGCAATTCGCAACCTCACCGCTAGATGCCGCTAAAATTTACACAGTGCACCTTTAACTATGACTTTTAATCAATTCAAAGCATCCTTGCTAAATAAAAGTATTAATTTTTCTTTTTTTAATCTTAATGGCCCAGTAGTGTATAATTTTCTAGTTGTGTTATGTCTGTAATATGTTATCAGCAAGAAATTGTTCAATGTGAGTGCAGTAAAATAAGCATGTTGTACATAAAAAGTTATTGGAAATATCATGGAAATTTCTTTATGGAAACCCAGATAAACATTTCAACTGTTTATTTTTTACTCTACTCCCCCCTGTCTTCATCTCTTTCTCTAGGTATCTCGGCTGCTGATTATAGGTGGAGCTAATGTCAACTATCGTACAGAGGTGTTGAATAACGCCCCCATCCTGTGTGTGCACGCTCACCTGGGCTACCTGGAGACTGTGGCTTTGCTGTTAGAGTTTGGGGCGGAAGTGGAGGGTGTTTCAGAGAGCGGGCTCACTCCCCTCGGCTATGCAGCCGCTGCGGGTCACCTACCCATCGTCACTGCCCTCTGCAGCAAGAAAGCCAAGGTCAGCCATGACATGTCTAAATAAAGACTGATAACCAATAGGAACACAAGGTAGTGGCTGTTGTTTTTCAGCTATCAAAGTTTCATCTCTGTTTTTTCTCTCTCTTTGTTTAGGTGGATCACCTGGATAAGAACGGTCAGTGTGCACTGGTCCACGCCGCCCTGCGGGGTCATGTAGAGGTGGTGAAGTATCTGGTGCAGTGCGAGTGGAACACAGACGGACAGCCATCCGGGTCCTTCAGCAAGAGCCATGCAGTACAACAGGCACTCATAGCAGCCGCCAGTATGGGCTATACAGAGGTAAGAGTTTTTTTTTTGTTTTGTTTTTTGAAAGACATTTCTTTTATTTATCAAGAATTCATTAAACTGTTTAAAAGTGACAGTAAATACATTTATAATGTAACAAAAGATTTCTTTCAAATAAAAGCTGTTTTTTTTTACTTTCTATTCAGCAAAGAAAAAGTGCATCACTCTTCCACCATTCACATTTTCCTATATTTTTTATATATTTATATATACCATATATAATATTACAAATAAATACAAATATGTGAATGTATTAATTATACTTTAATAGATTTAGCAGTGTTAAAGCATTTTTAAACATCTCTGTTAACATGTTAAGTTTGGTAATGGGGGGAAAAAATATAAAAACCTATAATAACCTTAATAAAAAGGTATAATAACCTTACACATATTTTGTATTTATTTATACACAGATTGTATCATACCTGCTTGACCTGCCTGAGAAAGATGAGGAAGAGGAGGAAAGGGCTCAGATAAACAACTTTGACACGCTATGGGGCGAAACAGGTACAACACCACTAGACAACCTGTTTTGTATTTTGATTTAAATATGAACACACAAACTGCTCACTTACGACTATCTCTATACCTCAGCACTGACAGCAGCAGCGGGTCGGGGGAAGCTGGATGTGTGCCGTCTTTTATTGGAGCAGGGTGCCGCTGTGGCTCAGCCCAACCGCAGGGGCATTGTGCCACTCTTCAGCGCTGTGCGGCAGGGACACTGGCAGGTGGGCACCTCCTACACTGCAAAAGTCACATTTTTATTTAGTGCATTTTTATTTTGTAGATGATTTAGTCTGAGATGTCTGTGTTGGTTGTGCAGATAGTGGACCTGTTGCTAAATCATGGTGCTGATGTGAACATGGCTGACAAACAGGGCCGAACTCCTCTAATGATGGCTGCATCTGAGGGACATCTGGGTACGGCAGAGTTCCTGCTGGCTCAAGGTACAGCTGTCCTGCTCATACACTAAAATTTGTTGTTGCAGTTATACAATTTCATTACAAAATAAATTTTAAAGTTGCATGTATGTTAAAGGAGACTGTCAGTCAATACCAAAGACTTTATATATAGGAAGAAGGTGGGTCATTCTATAATTGCGGGTACATCTCATGTCCGTTATGTATATTTTTAATATACTTCCATAAATATAAAGCCCCAGTGCTTATTTTCATAGTACAAAATTATATTTTCCCCAGTCATACTACTACATGTGGAAAAACCCATATATTTTGTTAAAAAAATGAGGTTCATATCTCATAGAAATCTCATATCTTCAACTGTCCAATTTTGTAAAGTTGCTCATTCTAATCTGCATTTAAACATGAAAATGATCTCAAACATAAATTAATTTCATAGTTTTACCTTCAGTTAGATTAGATAATCAAGACATTAGGTTGTGCTCTTCAAAAATAATAAGTGTTTATTGTGATATACCTTATTTTATGTGTGTCCGAAAAACCATTGTCAACTAAGTTACCCACTAGGAAAACCCCCTTCAAAAAGAAATGGATTGTCCCAATCTCACATAATTTGCATAGTGTGATGTCATTTCATCTTGAAGCACAGGGATGAAAGACAAAGTTGGGTCCTCTCTCTTTTCTATAATATTAGTTAAAAAAGCAAACCTGTGTCAAGAGTGGATTAATTGACTGTCCACAGTGTTACATAAGTATTATTGCTGCAAATTTTAACAACAAAATTTTACAAAAACTTATGTTTATGAAAATATATTTCTAAACATACCATGTGCTCAGTGGTTTTAGGCTTCCATGTTGAGTATAGGCCCAAAATGCTAAAAAATGTCAACTAAGTTACCGTCAACTGTGTTACCCAGTAAAGGTAACATAGTGGACAGTAGCAAACTTTTATGCGTGGTGAAACTCAGGGACCAAGGCGAGAGGATCCAAATGCAGATGAGTTTTAATAATAGAATTAACAGGAACCAAAACAACAGAAACCATGAACAGGAAAGAACCAAACACATAACAGCCATCAAAAGACATGACAAGATAAGATTAGACCTAG
Source organism: Coreius guichenoti (assembly GCA_039654105.1). Lineage (NCBI taxonomy): Eukaryota > Metazoa > Chordata > Actinopteri > Cypriniformes > Gobionidae > Coreius > Coreius guichenoti. The sequence goes on from CM077171.1 coordinate 35,097,862, forward strand.
AACATGAGCAAACACTGGGGTATTTATACACAAGTTAACCAGGGGCTGACGAGGGACAGATGTTGGTGATTTGTTTACCCTTAAGGCCAAAGTATACTTCACTTTTTACGTGTACGCGAGGGTCAGCGGACCGTGCGCGTGATGCGAATTTCGTCATCAGAAGAGTATGTGCGTACTGAACGCGCACCGCTGGATTTTTGTAACCGCGCGTACTTTGCACGTGCAGGTCGCACATGCGATTTTAATTTTTTAGCAGTATTTACATGGGTTGTAACTCAAGGCGAGAGATTGCTCAAAACTGCGCATGCGTCAAACGTCTGTGTATGCATACGAGTCAAAAGAAGTATACTTTGCAAGGCTGTGCGCATACGCTCGCGTCTGCGTAAAAAAATTAAGTAAACTTTCGGCTTTACACCTTACACCTTGACCTTGTTGGCATGGTAACTAAAAGGTGGTTGCTATGGAGACAAACAAGGCAGCAAGGCAAACAGGTGCTGTGTTCGAATTCGCCCCCTATACCCTCATTCACTATTCCCTACATTACTCCACTAATATAGTCCACTTGAAGGAGTGAATGAAAATGAAACATAGTTTCTGCTTGCTGTTTAATAATTATTTGAAAACTGGCAGCTCCAATAGTAGGCTAAAGATTTATCTTGAACTCTGTCATGGAAACTAGCATGTTTAAACCGTAATTAAACAATTTAATAATCGATTAAAAAGGAATTTGTACCTGTATATTATGCTGGACCAGTGTGGTTTGGAAAATGGATGAATGGATGATTCAGCTGTGGTCGCCATTTTCTGGTGAGAGGCGGGAATTCATTCAGCGCGCGGCTATCACAGCGCATTATGGGTATTCTCTAGCCGTTAAGCATACATCAGTACACTCGTTATTGCGGTGCATTGTGGGATTGAATAAGTGCACTCAATAACGTCCACAATAATTTCGGACACCACTACAAATGGCTGTCCCCTCAAATAGTGCCCTATTGAAGGGTATAGGGGGCGATTTCGGACAAAGCCAAGGACAGGAACTAAACAAAGGAAGTAAACTTTTCTCATGTCCAGTCAACTGTGTTACCTTTGTCAACTTTGTTACTGCTGAGTTTTTAATTTTCAAAAATACCCAGCTGCCTACTGTACAACATGTTTAGTGTAATGAGATTACCAGAGGTGTCCTTTGTCCATCAAGGTATTTTTCTTCCAAAACAGCATATACAAATTTGACTTGTTTGAGAAAATGTTAGGACCATTTAACTACTTTTGTGAAAATAGAGAGGTATTATACCTCTACATATTTTTTCCATAAAGTGTTAATGATTATAATTTTTTATTTTGGTAAGTGGATACATAATCTGTCAGTCAGGTGACTATTTAAATTGTAGGTATTTTTCCAAGCTATGAACAAATACTTATTTTGTCCGTAACATAGTTGACCGGAATATATCTAACATCTGCTTTTTGGGGGGGGGAATCCAAAACCAGGAAACCCTGAGTTTGGCTAATAGAATAATTACTTGATTTTAAGGGTTTTATGTAAGGTCCTGTTTGTGTTTTAGGAAAAAAGAAAACTTGATTTCTTCATATTGTCAACTTCCAAATGCACCCCTAATTATAGAATGACCCGGGTACACTCCGATTAGTTATGAATGGGAGAAAGTGCAATAAGAGCGAATAAGCCCCGCCTTCAAAATGAAAGAGCCAATCGTTGATTAGTAAATTCATTGCGTTAACTGCAGCTGCCGTTAGAAGCTCCGGTCGCTATGCGCATTAGCTTTGTCCAGGCTGAAAAATGCATTTTTTTGTCATGATTCGAGCGTTTAGAAACCAAATTTATGAGACAGTCGTTGTCAGATTTCATTGGTGATTTCAAATATGAAATTTAATTGTAAGCTTGGCGTGCAGTTTTGGAGAATTTGATGTTTCCCCATTCAAAGAGATAGGAGCTGCACTTGCATGCCCTAGAGGCATTTCAAAGTGGGCCACCGAGTGAAATTACTTTTCTTAAAGGGACTTTGGTCAATACTCTCTATTCTTCTGACTATTTCTAACTTATTTCACAGGTGCCTCATTGTCTTTGATGGACAAGGAGGGGCTAACAGCACTGAGCTGGGCGTGTCTTAAAGGCCACCTCCCATTGGTCCGTGCTCTGGTTGAGAGGGGTGCGGCAACGGCCCATGCAGACAAGAGCGGCCGCACTCCGCTGGATCTTGCCGCTTTTTACGGAGACTCAGAAGTGGTTGGTTTAGTCATAGTCAACTAACTTTATGTAGATCTACTTTATTTAAAAATTTTAACCTTACGTTTCCAAATTGGGATGCTAGTGTAAGCTTATGGTTCTGCACAGATATCACGTAGGACCTGACAGGAGATATACAGACAATAAACCATAGCTCTGGTCTTGATGTGGTTTCAGGTGCAGTATCTGGTGGATCATGGTGCGATGATCGAGCATGTGGACTACAGCGGCATGCGTCCACTGGATCGTGCGGTTGGCTGCAGGAACACGTCAGTGGTGGTGGCACTGCTCAAGAAGGGCGCCAAGATAGGTAGGCTGGAAGGTTCTTACAGAAAAAAATCATGCTAAATTACGCTCTTGTTTTAAAAGCACAATAACTTTTAAAAGTACAATAATTTGCTGCGCTAAAAAGTAGATAGCCATATGTTGAATTTTAGGTAGATGTTTGAACACACCATTTCACACAGTTTGTTAAAAAATATATATATATAATAATTCATTTGGGTTGTAATGCTGCGCTCCATTCAGCTTGTAAAGTCAGAGTCACCAGCTTCCTACTTGGAAAAATCCAATTAAAAATCCACTTCAAGTTGGAAACTCTTGCTGAATTATTTCTGACTGAATAATTTGCTCAGTGAGAAAAGAAAACAAGGTTTTCTGGTCATTCTAAAATGCCGGAGTCAAAGCATTGCCTGACACACTGTTGCTTCTAAACATAAAGCATCTGATGTCGATTGCTAGCAACCGTGAAGTTAGTCAGAGTGTTTTGTCTGCATGCTTTAAACCACAAGAAATGCATTACATTTAAAATGTAAAAAAAGAGCCATGGCTTCTCAGTGGCTACAACTTTCATTTCCATTCCTATTTATATTGTTCTCTTTAACACATGGAATGGAACTGCTTTATTTGTAAAATGCAATTTTTACCTGCCATTACTCAAGTCTTCAGTGTCTCATAATCCTTCAGAAATCATACCATGATGATCCGGTGCTCAAGAAACCTTTCTTATATTTAATGGTGAAAACAGGTTAGCTGCTCAATTATTTTTGTGGAAAACGTGATAGAAAAAAAGCTTTTGTAATATTATGAATGTCTTTACTTTTACTTTGATCAATTTAACAAACATATTAATTAAAAGTAATTGCTACTGACAGCAATAGTAGTGAATGATAGTGTACGTCATCTTCTGAGTGTCAGGCAGTGGATCTGGTTGTACATCCAGAATATCCCACAATCACATTTGGATGAAACGCAGCATAGATTCCAAAGGTTATACCTTAAAGAAATGCATTAGGAATTTAAGCAGAACATGCACTGAATATCATATGAAATTAGCTTTACATTTAGATGTCTTTCTCCTTCATACCCCTCCCTGTGACCTCAGTCATCCTAGTCTAACCCTCCTTCACTGAACTGCAGAACTCCACTGATGTGCAGCCAATTGTTGCTTTTGCTAATGTTGCTGCTTGCCATGGCTTCTCACGGCTGATCTTCCTTGTTCTTCCTTTCACGTCACTCTTTCACCCTTAACCACAACTATCAATCTCTTTCTTTTTCTTCCCTTGACTCTCTATCACACTCTCCGTTTCCTGTTTTCATAAACCTTTGCTCTCTGTCTGATATGGACGCCCCTCCCATGATGCTTCACTCTGCCCTAATAACCTGTCACCCTTTCACTCGTGACCCTTCCCACCTCTTCTCTCCTCGTAACCAGGATGTCAGACACTCCCCACCCGTGCTCGAGGTAAAACGCAGACCTTTGTCCCCATCTGCCATTTTTGACTGTGTCCCTTCATCTTGTTACCCGTGTGGTCCCTTCTCCATTGATCGGGTCTGATAGTGTTTTGGATGCCCAAATGTGAACGCCATATTCATATCACAATTCTTGGCTACAAAAAGTGGAAAGAGCTGCTGTCAGCCATAAACATGGGTTGATTTTGTGTAATCTTGTACTGCTGCAAAAATCTGACGGTAGACGTGGATCTGTTCATCCGTTCATTCTGTCAGCTTGCATGGCTGCATGTAGGAAAAGGTGTTGCATTTTGGCATGATGCTGCAGAATGTTTTGTGGTTTGGGGGGACATAAACACAGAATGCATTCTTGCACTGTTTTGTACCTTTTTTTTCATGTAAACATGCACTAGATAGTCATCTTTGACCATTGTGTCGTCTTGCTAGGGTTTTTTTATGTGTTTTTCTAGTGTTGCGTTTTTATAATGCTATATCACATTAAAAGTTAAAACTCATCTCGATGCTGTATAGTGACACTTTTTGCTGTTTTGCAGCATCTTGGGCTATTAGCATCACATTTTAAGATGCTGTGTCAAGTTAAAAGTTAAAACTTATCTTGAGATGCTGTATAGTGACGCTTTTTGCTGTATAGCAGCATCTTGTGCCATTAGCATCACAAATAAAGATGCTGTCAAGTTAAAAGTTAAAACTCATCTCGAGATGCTGTTTTGTGATGCTTTTTGCTGTTTTGCAGCATCTTGTGCCATTAGCATCGCAAATAAAGATGCTGTCAAGTTAAAAGTTAAAACTCCTCGAGATGCTGTGTTGTGATGCTTTTTGTAGCATCTTGTGCCATTAGCATCGCAAATAAAGATGCTGTGTCAAGTTAAAAGTAGTTAACTCATCTCGAGATGCTGAATAGTGACCTTTTTTGCTGTTTTGCAGCATCTTGCACCATTAGCATCGCAAATAAAGATGCTATCAAGTTGAAAGAAGTTAAAACTCATCTCGAGATGTCATTGCGATGGACGTCTTTCAATATTCTGATTTTGTCTAGAAACGCTTACATTTTTTTCCTAATCCTTTGTGCTGTTGCATTGTGATGGATGTCTTTCAATGTTGCGTGCAGCTGCTTTTCATTAGCGTCGCATTTTAATATTGGGATGGATGTTTTTTGACCTATGTGATCATTTTCAGCATCTCGTGTCATCAGTGTCACATTTTTTTAGATGCTGTGGTTTTAAAAAGCCTGTTGCGATGTTATATTCTGATGCACTGCTGTATTATAATGGATGTCTTTGATTACTGCGAAACGACTTGTTTTTTTAGTATCTCTTGCCTTTAGCTTTATCAAGTATCAAGTTAAAAACATGTCTCGAGAATTCTCTGAATTCTCTCCCTTTCTGTTGCGCCGCAATTCTGTATTGCGTCTAGCTGTTTTTGAAAGCAAGAATGCATTCTGTGTGAACAACCCCTTCATTTTTTTCCACAGTTGCTCTCAGTTTGGCTTTTTCAGGCTACTGGCCAGTTTGCTAACTGATCCCGTGCTCATTAGTTTGTCCTCAACTGCGCCGTGCATGAATTGCACTAAATCACTGCCTGCCTGCATACGGCAACTGGCTGCCCATGGCGAAATCTACAGCTCTAATAGACCCCTATCAATCTCTTATTCCCACCCTCCCTCCACTGTACATTCAGTCCAAACCAGTAGAAACACTTGACCTCGGTTCAGGCTGTCCACAGCGAGCTCAAACATGTTCAGTTCAGTAGCTGTTGGATTCAAATGTTTTTATTGCCAGTATAAACCGATTTCAATTTCGGCAAGGTATAAACAGCCAAGCTGCTCATGATTTGTTTCTTTCTTTTTTGTCTGGCGTGTTGCCATGGCTTTTTGTGATATCCAAAAGTTGTTTGTAGACTCTGCCTCCTTTTTAAGCAAGATATCCTGGCAGCCAGCTTGTTCCTTTGTGTCCCTCAGAGATTAGCAAGCTACTTTGTGTCCATATGGACTATCAGTCTGTGGTGACTCTTTGCTTTTCCTCTTTTTCATGCTCTATTGCACTTAGGTCCTGCAACATGGGCAATGGCCACATCCAAACCTGATATTATGATTGTTCTGCTGAGCAAACTGATAGAGGAAGGAGATGGTTTCTACAAGGTGAGTGGCTTTTATTTGAATTATAATCATACACAATGAATAGAATAGAATATTCAGCTGAAGAAATGTAGTCTGTACATACACAAAACTGTGTTTAGGAATATGCTGCCAATAGTAATATACATTGTTAGGTGTAATGCATTACTAAGTAATTACAGTAATTTAATTACTTATCCCTTGAAAAAGTAAAGTAAGCGATTACTCAGAATTTTTTGGTAATTTAATTACAGTTACTTCTGATGTAATTGCATTAAATACTGTATAGATTATAGAACATCTGTATGTAAAACAATAGTGGCTTTAACGTCAAAATTTAAAAAAGTTTTAAAAAATGTATGCTTTTAATGTACTTTGGTTCAGAGTTCTGTGTCGTATAGTATTTGTTTTTATGAAGATATATCATAATCATATATTATTTTGAAATTGAGAAGTAAAAATGTCTTGCCAAACCAGAAAGGAAAGGTGAAAGAAGCCGCCCAACGCTACCAGTATGCCCTGAAGAAGTTCCCACGAGAGGGTTTCACAGAGGACCTGAAGACCTTCCGTGAGCTCAAAGTCTCTCTGCTGCTCAACCTCTCCCGCTGCCGGAGGAAAATGAATGTGAGTCCAAAGCACTCCGTTTCATAAAACTCTCTTCCTTCTGTCTCTCTTTACTCATAGCGACGTTATGAGGAAGAATTGAGATTGACCTGACGACATTAATCTAGTTTGATCACCCTATGTAAAATTACTTTTTGACCTTGAATTTTTCAGTCATTCTAACCGATTGATAATTTGTTCCTAGGTGTATTGATAGTCTGTTTGTTAAGGATATGGTATTACAGAAAAAGGATTGCAGGGCAAATCCAAAATGGAGTTAGTGGTGCTGTAGAGTTACGGCACGTGATTCCAGCATCCACTGATAACTGTGTCTGGTTGGTCCTGTGCTAAAAACAGCCTTGTCAACATTTTCATTCAGTGTATTATTCAAATATTGTGTAATAATTTATGCAATTGTATTAATTTTTCATTTGTTACCTTTCAAATTATTTACAATTGTATATATTATATTTGTGGTATACCTTATTCTGGGTAGAACGCATATTTAACTTAAATGAAAAATCAACAAGATTGAAAATTGGACATTAAAAAAAGTTCCATCTGGAAAAAATGTCTGAAGACAACGCACTGTACACTTTATTTGTGTTAAATTAAATATGCTGTCTACCCTAACTAATATCCATGATATGCTGTACTCCAATGTCGATATTGACATTGGCTGTTTAAAAAAGCAGCTAGTATACTGTAAATCATCTTGTTTATAAGCATATATGCAATGGCAACTTACCTAACCAACAAACTGCATGTATTAGTTTTGTGTTTGGTCTGTGTTCTTAATTGCTTTTGAAAACACTTCAGACCAAAGCAGTTACGGAACAAGGATTTTAAAGACAGTATTGCTGTATTAAGAGATATTTTGATCTTCCCATTTTTTTTTTTTCTTTTCTCACCTTTATTGGCATAATTACATTATTTCTCATTTTGGATGATTCTTTCTCATTTTCCTCTGAATGAAGAAATTCTCTTGAAAGCTCTCTATACACTCAGCCCATGCTGTAGTTTATCTTCCCATCACGATCTCATCCCTGTTTCGATTTGATTTGTTGGTTCATTGGGTTTTTCTGACACTTGTTGAATTTGTTTAAGAGTTAGGTTTAGCACAGGTGGAGGTTTGAGCTGTCACATTGCATCTTCCCACTGTCTCTGTTGAGCATATATTTGTGTGTGTCAGCACATTTTATAAGTGTGTACGTGCATTTCCATAATTGTATGTCTGTTTGTCATATTTGCACTAATGGGGTTTAAAATATGTTGATTTTTGTGTTGATTTTTGTAATAATCAGTGTTCACATCCTCATATAAATGTGACATGTTCATGTCCAACATGAGTTTGTGTGCGTCAGTGATGTTAGAGTGTGTGTCTGTGTCTGTGTCTGTGTGTGTTTGTGTGTCAGTGTTTGTGTGCATGTCCGCATGCACATATGTGTGTGTGTCCTCCCTCTGACCTCATGTACGGCTCAGTGTATGACTGTTGGTCCTGTTGTTGCTTGCAGGACTTTGGGATGGCGGAGGAGTTTGCCTCCAAGGCACTAGAGTTGAAACCCAAATCCTATGAAGCCTATTACGCACGAGCCCGTGCCAAGCGCAGCAGCAGGTAACCGTAGCAACCAACAGGCAGGACAGCCTATAAAACACATTCTGTCTAGCACAGATAAAGTGCTGACAGATCATGACCCAAACTGGCCAAATGTGTTTCGATTGGTTGATGTAGTGCTATGCTAGAGTTTCAAGATAGAAGTCAATTTTAGCCCCTTGACTTCTCCCTCATTAGTTGACAACATCAGGATTAGACCTGTTCTTCATACTTCATGTTGTGTTGAACAATCAAATTATTTTTCCTCAGAATGTCCATCATTCATATTTTATTCCTTTTTCTCTTTTGATCAACTTGCTTTGTTTTGGAACTTGGGGCGGGGGGGGGGGGGGGGCGGTGGTGGGTTGTCGTGGTGTATGATTTTGATTGGTAAAATGATTAAAGGAATGTTCCGAGTTCAATACAAGTTAAGCTTGACATTTACAGTGAAAGTCTATGGGCATCCCAGAAGAAAGCTTGTGTTTTTGTCAAAGCACTTAAATTTGTTTCGGTACAATATTATTTTATTATTCTTTTTTTGATCTGTCTAAATAGTCATTTTTGTGTTGGGACTACTGTTTTAGGTAAATTAACTTCTGGTTATGCACTGCAGACAATTCCTGTGAGTGAATTTTTCCTTTGTTCTTGCGCATATATATATATATTATTATGATATAGGTTTTACAGACTTTACAGGGTTTGTAAACCAAGTCAACATTAGTGTCATGTTATAGTTGGCTATTGTTTACGTTTAACTTGAAGGTCGTTGACCCATAGACTTCCACTGTAAGTGCATTACTGTAAGAATGATTTTATTACAAACTGAGGAACGAGTCATAATTATTCTGTCTGGTAATTTACAATGAGCCACTTCAGATGCTGTTGACAAGGATGAACTTACATTGAACCCAGAATATCCCTTTAGCAGTAGTCGTTTCTCAGTCTTTAACAAGCATATTTCTTTCTTTCTCTCTTCCTACTGCCATATTCCACCTTCCTACTCTCTCTTATTCCCTGTCTCCCTTGCTGTAGGCAATTCCACGCAGCCCTGGAGGACCTGAGTGAAGCTGTGCGTCTGTGTCCCAATAACCGCGAGATCCAGCGCCTGCTGCAACGTGTGGAAGAAGAGTGTCGTCAGGTTGAAGAGCAACAGGAGCTGGATCCTCCTCCTTCCCCTCCCCGTGATCAAGCCCCATCCATGATCCCGCCTCCACCAGTGGAGCCCCATATTTCAGACATGGAGCCTGTCCAGGACTTGTTTGAGGAGGAGGAGGACGATTACCTTGAGCGGGACTTGGATGGCCTTCCGATTGGTGTTCCCGCTGAGCCCCACACTATTCCATCGGGACTTCCAGTCATTCAGAACATGCCTCCATCTCCGAGCCATCATGACTCACCCTACTTGGGCCAAGCATATGACCTTCGCCCCAGCCCCCCTTCAATGTCCTCTCCTACACGGCAAGGCTACCAATCCACCTCCCCGTCGCTCTCCCCAACGCACCAGAGCTCCCACTTCCGGCCCAGTCCCCCTCATCAGGCCTCCTACCACTTCAGCCCACCACCATCACCATTACGCCGTGGACCACAGTATCGTGCCAGCCCCACCTCTGAGGGAGTTGCCATGTACCGTCCCCAGTCCGCCTCTGCAGGACGCTACCAGCAGGACCAGCTTGCAGGACGACCCAAGTCCCCTCTGTCCAAGATGAGCAGCCAACGTTCATTCCAGTTTTCCCAACAGACTTCCCAGCCATCACAACAAAGCCAGTGGTTGCAGCCAGCTAAGGCACAGATCGTCCGCACCAACCAGCCCAGCACCGCGGTACACTCCAGTGCCGTACTGGGTAGTAGTGCGTACAGTCAGATTGCTCACTCGATGAGTGCCCGCTGCCCAGGTGACATGGATGAACTTGGGGATGGAGGATACTCATCCTCACTTCAACCTCAGGGCAGTCTGAGTGCAGGGGCCTTGTACCAGCGTGCCATTAGCATGGATCCTGGCCTTGTGGAGGATGAGCTTCCCCACAGGCCCTCCTCTGCCTACAGACCCAGTCCTGGAGGTGTCCGCTACGGTCAGACACCGCAGATCAGCCGCAGTCAGTCAACCGCCTACTATCCGGTCTCACCCCACGAAATGGAGCGACAGGTGACGCTAGGTTCACCTGAGAACCTTCATGCACACCGACGTCCAGTCAGTGCCAATAACGTAGAACCCAAACAGCACCCACCGGCTCCACGCCCCCTCATTCACTCCCACAGTACAGGTCTACGCTTCTCTCCATCCAGCAACAGTTTGGTGGCAGGTTCTGCTGCTAATCTAGGCCCAGGGTTCAGGGCGTCAGCTTCCACTCAAATGGAGATACCCCTAAAGATTTCCTATGAAGGAAGCTACCATGATGACCTTTCACCGATGTCACCCCCACAAGGCACAGAATTCCGGGTGGTGGGTGGAACATATCCAGGAGAGGCCCTTCGCTCCCGCACCACGCCTTTCATGGGCATCATAGACAAGACTGCACGGACTCAGCAGTACCTTCAGCAGCAGCCTTCGCTTGCATCGTCCTCCTCTGGTTCTCGACCCTGGGCTGTTTCTTCTCTGGATACAGTGGTGAACAGTCCAGCCACTTCCCCAAGCAACATGGGATACGGGCAGCAAACGACACCCCTCAGCCATATCGCCTACTACAACCGCACCAACAACGCTCACAATGGCCACCTAATGGATGATGATTTCTACGCCAACCCTCCTGGTGTGACGCGGGACCGGGCGGATGCTATGGGCAGAGTTAGCCAGGTTCCCACATACCCAGATGTGAAAGTGGCACGAACTCTACCAGTTTCCCAGGCCTACCAGGACAATGAGTATAGGCAGATGTCTCGCAATGAAAGGCAAGGCCCAACCTCACCCATTAAACCAAAGAGACCTTTTGTGGAGTCTAATGTATAAGAAGAAAGAGTCAGTGTGCAAGATTTATTAGAACATTCCAGAAGAATATCTAACATGTTTAACATCTTATCGCTTCATTTTTTTTGTTCAATATCTTGATGATGAAAATACTGAACTGATGAGGTGAATTCCACTTATGTGAAGTGAATCTAGCATGTACAAATCAAGTGCATCTGTATTTGCTCTGGACACAAATATGGAAGCATCAAGAACCATTGGAGTAAAAGTAGGCCTGTGTCACTGCTGTACACCAACCTTCTACTTTTCTGTACCTTCCGAGTGGGCCGCTACTCAGTGCCAGCCATGGACACATTGCCCCCTGGACCAGATGTCCCCACTAATGTCCCCACTCAGACCAGTAATAATCCCTGAGAATCCTACTGTGTCTTGAGTTGAAAATGTACCTGAAATATTCCAATATTGCTTAAGCAAAAAAGTAATATTTAACATTTTAAGTTATGTTTGTAAAATATATATATATATATATATGTGTATATATATATATATATATATATATATATATATGTGTATATATATGTATATATGTATATGTGTGTGTGTGTGTATATATATATATATATATATATATATGTATGTGTGTATATATATATATATATATATATATATATATATATATATATATATATGTATGTGTGTATATATATATATATATATATATATATATATATATATATGTGTGTGTATATATATATATATATATATATATATATATATATATATGTATATCTAAATTTTAGTGCAGTTGTGTTTTTCAGTTTGCCTTTAGTTCCTAAGTTGACAGCAATGTGAAATATTTTTAGACTTTTTATGGGCATTTTTATTTTTTGTCAACCGGTTACAAAGATCAACAGGATTGCTGCAAATATATGTAGTGTTTGGTTAGTAATCTGCTCATGGGAAGTAGCATCCAGGTGGTCAGTCGTTAATTTACTTAGTCAAACCATTAATGCAGAAATTGTCTTTTCCAAAGAAACTTTTCTCATAGGAAATAGGCGTGGGGAAAATTCTTTTTTTGCAGCCTCAGAATCCACATGCTCTCATCCATTATGTTTTGAGAGTTTATTTGTGCACTGAAACATTCACATACTGTAAGTTGTGAATCTGTTTGCCTTCATGTTTGCCTCACCATACTATTGGAAGGTCAGGCACTTTTTTATGGATGTCTTGACGGTATATTTTGGGAGGATGGCAGCAAGTCAGATTCGCTCACTGGATCTGGCTTTACTAATCAATGTCAACTGCTGTTGAAAAAGAGCAGGTCTTTTGCAGCGTTTAATTTTTTTTTTCTTTCTCTTTTTAGAAAAATATGCGGTGCACTCAGAGTTGACCTGGAATACTGCTTACTGTACAACAGTCTTTGTATTTAACTATTTGTTTTCCTTTTGTATGACCGAAATGTACATGGCTGTAAATAATGTGCTGAACTAGAACGCATGCTCTCTGCTAATACACAAACCGGAGTGTGGTTTTATGTATGAGAGAAAAGACTGTGGCACAATATATTTCCTCGTTTCCCTTGTTAGACAAAAAAAGAAATAATGTTTTGGTTTTGTATGTAATTTGTTTTAATATTTTGATTTTGTTTATAACTGGGCTTGCGAAGGAGGAATTTATTGTAAATTGTCTGTAAATGTGAGCTGTGATGTTTTGCTGGGAAGGAAAACATGAATGAGGACTTTTTATCCGGTTACACGATTGTAAACACTACAATCGTCTGTATGTATGAGGGAAATAATGAGCTTATTTAAAAAAGAATACCACTTCAAAGAAAATCAAGGTGAAATAATTTACCACTGAGTCAAACTTATTTCTCATGAATTTATTATGGTTAAAAACTTGGTATAGTGTACATCCTTAAATCACAACTGAACTTATAAATCAAGCATTATGAACACATACTGATATTTTATATCAAATAGAAAACATAGTGATAATATTGAAAAACATAGTGATAATATTGCCACTACACTTGCAACAGACAAGTATACAATACAAACACACCAACGAAAATACAGTACAAGGGCACCTGCAGATCATCTGTACACACTCTTTCAGATGGAAAGACAGATTTGTGTGTGTGTGTGTGTGTGTATGTGTGTATGTATGTATGTATATATATATATAAAAATAATGCACAGTGTTGGGTGTAATGCATTACTAATCAATTATTGTAATTTAATTACTTTTCCCTTGAAAGTAAGGGATTTAATTACAGTTACTTCTGATGTAATTGCATTAAGTACTGTATAGATTATAGAACAATTCTATATTAATAGTGGATTTAAAATCAAGATTTAATATGTGTTAAATATTAATGTGCTAATGTTAAAATTTATGTTTTTAATTTAACCTTCTCCCTTTAAAAACTTTGGTCAGTTCAAGAACAATTTATGCAATTTTATATTTATTTTAAAGAATTAAAAGAGTAATTTCATTGCTATCCTTGTAAAGTTCAACTGGTTGAGGTTGATATGGGATTTAGAAAGTAATAAGTAATGCATTACTTTTTAGAGGGAGTAATTAGTATAGTAATCTAATTACAATTTTGAAGATGTAATAAGTAGCTAGTAATTAAATACTTTTTAAGAATAACTTCCCAAACACTGTATGTGTGTATATGTGTGTGTTTGTGTATTTGTGTATGTATTTGTGTATATATATATATGTGTATGTGTGTGTATATATATATATATATACTCCGATCAGGCATAACATTGACCACTGACAGGTGGAGTGAAAAAACACTGATCATCTCTTCATCACGGCACCTGTTAGTGGGTGGGATATATTAGGCATTAGCATCAGAACTGGACCACGGAGCAATGGAAGAAGGTGGCCTGGTCTAATGAATCACGCTTTCTTTTACATCACATGGATGGCCGGGTGCGAGTGCGTCGCTTACCTGGGGAACACATGGCACCAGGATGCACTATGGGAAGAAGGCAAGGCGGCGGAGGCAGTGTGATGCTTTGGGCAATGTTCTGCTGGGAAACCTTGGGTCCTGCCATCCATGTGGATGTTACTTTGACACATACCACCTACCTAAGCATTGTTGCAGACCATGTACACCCTTTCATGGAAACGGTATTCTCTGGTGGCTGTGGCCTCTTTCAGCAGAATAATGCGCCCTGCCACAAAGCAAAAATGGTTCAGGAATGGTTTGAGGAGCACAACAACGAGTTTGAGGTGTTGACTTGGCCTCCAAATTCCCCAGATTTCAATCCAATCGAGCATCTGTGGGATGTGCTGAACAAACAAGTCAGATCCATGGAGGCCCCACCTCACAACTTACTGGCCTTAAAGGATCTGCTGCTAACATCTTGGTGCCAGATACCACAGCACACCTTCAGGGGTCTATGCCTTGACGGGTCAGGGCTGTTTTGGCAGCAACACAATATTAGGTCATAATGTTATGCCTGATCATACATTTTTTTTTATATATATATATATATATATATATATATATATATAGTATCACTTTTCTTCAAGATGGAATATAGGAAAGAGTAATCTAAGAACAGAACAACACTATGCAAAAGACTTTCAATATTGAACTGCTCTGTTTGGATGATAAATTGAAATTTTACTAATTTTTTTTTTATTAATTTTCTGAGATATTACAGTCTTAATCCACAAGTATTTTTCAGTCATTTATACAGGAAGAGACGTTCAATATTTTCATATAAATATGGCGTAATGCAGGTTTCTGCATATAATATTAAGTTATGTAGTTATAAGTAATGTAAAACAAACTTGCTGTTCAAAGCCTGTGAGAAAACATTTGCTGCTGTGTCTGCGTATTTCAGTTTTTTAGTACAGTCTGGTAAAATAAATTCTAAGGCACAAGAAAGTACATCCTGATATTTTAAATAATCTAATGCATTTAAACAATATATCAACATATATACAACTCTAATATTTCTTTCATATTAATTTGGTTTGGCACAATTACATGGTGGTAATTTAATCCTGCCTTAACATTCATATGACAAGGGGGTGTTAAATACAAATAATATGAAGACTGCAAATGAAGGAACTGGCTGACAGGTTTGCTAGGACATGGGCAGAACGTGCAGAAAGGTAGTTGTTGGAGTATATTAAGACATTAAGGAGAACTGGGGATTTCTCCTTCCGACAGGGTCTTAAAGTGCACGGATAGAGCCTCCTCTTCAGGATTCGGCGGTCGCCTAAAATCGTCTCTCGTCACCACGTAACCCACCACGACCCCAAAGCACACCAGCAACAAGCCTAAAATATTTGCCAGGACCCCCTCAGCAGCAAACTTAGAGTAAGATGGCCTGAGAACAGAAAAAGTGCCATAAAATGTTTACTGGTTAATGAATGGAAAAACGTTGTAGCTTGCAAATCTTAAATAACACAAGCTTCAGACCCACTTCAACTGAAACACTGTTTCTTATGGCACATTCACATCAACAATGTTAACTATAATGATAAATATATAAGTGTCCACACCAGCGGACGATACCGTTCTGTTTATTCTAAGCATGTGCTGCTGTTTTGTGGTCTGCCGTTTTAAATGCTCGAGCTCGTTACAGCAGGATGGATTCTTATTGGCTGTCAATGTTTTTATCGTTCATCAGCTGGTAAAAAATCATTCTGAAAGTGATTCCAATGATATTGTTTCTCTGTGCTGTTATAGTTGTGGTGTGGGCTAACAATTTTTAGAACTTTGGATATGTTTACACAACAACGATCTAAAAACAGAAAAGATTTTCCTTTGCTTTTTTAACGTACAGACGATAACGTCAAAATGATTCCCGTTCACACGGATCTGCGAAAACGTCTAGTAGTTGGCGATGTCGCTTTGTAAAGAACTGAATACATAACACACATGCATGATTTCACCGTTTTCACAGATTCACGTTTTTGTAGTTTACACGGAGACGATAACGGTATCGTTTTCAAAAACTTGCACTTTAAAACCCATTTTCAAAAGATTGCGTTTTCAGGACCCCAAAACACAGTTGTCGTGTAAATGAACGGCCGAAATGCATAAAAAGTTTTTAGTTGAAAATGGTGTTGTGTAAACATCTTTATCGTTATAGTTATCGTCCTTGGTGTGAATGAGCCTTTACAAGTTATGTCAGTGTGGGAACTTTTCCTATTTATTTCCATTGTATTATTTGGACATTATGAATTCTACCTGCAGCCACCAAATGTGTGAAGAGTGTTTATTTATGTTAATGAAATGTGCAGCATATTTTATCATTTTTTTTAAAATAAACTATTCATGAGTTACGCAGTAAATAGGCACACAAGGAATATCTTGAATAAAACCAGCATTTGATGCTCTACAGTGAGAGATGGAGAAAAGAAGCCAAATATCATTAATATTCATTGAAAGTGCCTTTCCGCTGTGACTCATTCGCACGGTGACTCATTCCTTTCTTCCGATTCAAAATGTTTACCTCAGCTTAGTGACATCAGTTTTAAAAATATATCTGTTAGATACATTGACTGACACTCACATGATACTGAAGAGCAGTTTCTCTGTGATTCCCAGCAGACAGGATCCTACAGACATGACCAGCAGCAACAGGCCGAAGAAGACGTGCAGAGGAAGATACCAGCTCCTCAACTGAGCAGATGCCCATGGGAAAAGGAAAAATCCCAGTCCAAGTAACCACTGGAAGAAAGGAGAGGAGAACTAGTCAGTCTTAAGACAACTAGAGGCGATCTATTCTATTGGCTTCTTAAAAATGTTTTAGGATCAGGTATCCTCAAATTATGAAAAGGTTCTATACAAAATTGATAATCCATAAAAAAACAAGAAGAAGAAAATTAAGTTTGTTTTAATATATATTTGTATTAATTATATATGAATATATATATATTTGTTTGTAAATATTTTTTTTCATATATATAATGTGCATATATATATACAGTGGGGAGAACAAGTATTTGATACAGTGCCGATTTTGCAGGTTTTCCTACTTACAAAGCATGTAGAGGTCTGTAATTTTTATCATAGGTACACTTCAACTGTGAGAGACGGAATCTAAAACAAAAATCCAGAAAATCACATTGTATGATTTTTAAATAATTAATTAGCATTTTATTGCATGACATAAGTATTTGATCACCTACCAACCAGTAAGAATTCCGGCTCTCACAGACCTGTTAGTTTTTCTTTAAGAAGCCCTCCTGTTCTCCACTCATTACCTGTATTAACTGCACCTGTTTGAACTCGTTACCTGTATAAAAGACACCTGTCCACACACTCAATCAAACAGACTCCAACCTCTCCACAATGGCCAAGACCAGAGAGCTGTGTAAGGACATCAGGGATAAAATTGTAGACCTGCACAAGGCTGGGATGGGCTACAGGACAATAGGCAAGCAGCTTGGTGAGAAGGCAACAACTGCTGGCGCAATTATTAGAAAATGGAAGAAGTTCAAGATGACGGTCAATCTCCCTCGGTCTGCGGCACCATGCAAGATCTCACCTCGTGGGGCATCAATGATCATGAGGAAGGTGAGGGATCAGCCCAGAACTACACGGCAGGACCTGGTCAATGACCTGAAGAGAGCTGGGACCACAGTCTCAAAGAAAACCATTAGTAACACACTACGCCGTCATGGATTAAAATCCTGCAGCGCACGCAAGGTCCCCCTGCTCAAGCCAGCGCATGTCCAGGCCCGTCTGAAGTTTGCCAATGACCATCTGGATGATCCAGAGGAGGAATGGGAGAAGGTCATGTGGTCTGATGAGACAAAAATAGAGCTTTTTGGTCTAAACTCCACTCACCGTGTTTGGAGGAAGAAGAAGGATGAGTACAACCCCAAGAACACCATCCCAACCGTGAAGCATGGAGGTGGAAACATCATTCTTTGGGGATGCTTTTCTGCAAAGGGGACAGGATGACTGCACCGTATTGAGGACAGGATGGATGGGGCCATGTATCGCGAGATCTTGGCCAACAACCTCCTTCCCTCAGTAAGAGCATTGAAGATGGGTCGTGGCTGGGTCTTCCAGCATGACAACGACCCGAAACACACAGCCAGGGCAACTAAGGAGTGGCTCCGTAAGAAGCATCTCAGGGTCCTGGAGTGGCCTAGCCAGTCTCCAGACCTGAACCCAACAGAAAATCTTTGGAGGGAGCTGAAAGTCCGTATTGCCCAGCGACAGCCCCGAAACCTGAAGGATCTGGAGAAGGTCTGTATGGAGGAGTGGGCCAAAATCCCTGCTGCAGTGTGTGCAAACCTGGTCAAGAACTACAGGAAACGTATGATCTCTGTAATTGCAAACAAAGGTTTCTGTACCAAATATTAAGTTCTGCTTTTCTGATCAAATCAAATACTTATGTCATGCAATAAAATGCAAATTAATTACTTAAAAATCATACAATGTGATTTTCTGGATTTTTGTTTTAGATTCCGTCACAGTTGAAGAGTACCTATGATAAAAATTACAGACTTCTACATGCTTTGTAAGACCAGCTCTCTGGTCTTGGCCATTGTGGAGAAGTTGGAGTCTGTTTGATTGAGTGTGTGGACAGGTGTCTTTTATACAGGTAACGAGTTCAAACAGGTGCAGTTAATACAGGTAATGAGTGGAGAACAGGAGGGCTTCTTAA
Source organism: Coreius guichenoti (assembly GCA_039654105.1). Classification (NCBI taxonomy): domain Eukaryota; kingdom Metazoa; phylum Chordata; class Actinopteri; order Cypriniformes; family Gobionidae; genus Coreius; species Coreius guichenoti. Next base: position 35,116,729 of record CM077171.1, read on the forward strand.
AGAAAAACTAACAGGTCTGTGAGAGCCGGAATTCTTACTGGCTGGTAGGTGATGAAATACTTATGTCATGCAATAAAATGCAAATTAATTATTTAAAAATCATACAATGTGATTTTCTGGATTTTTGTCACTGTCACTCACAGTTGAAGAGTACCTATGAAAAAAATTACAGACCTCTACATGCTTTGTAAGTAGGACAACCTGCAAAATCGGCAGTGTATCAAATACTTCTTCTCTCCACTGTGTATATATATATATATGAATGAGTGGACTAGCGGGTCAGGTTTCAAGGCTGGATTGCCAGTGTCAATAAAAACACTAATGGCAATGTTCTGATGTAAATAGTGATGTTAGCCGTGTAATGGATGTGACCATCCACACGGGGGTTTGCTAATGCAGAGCAAAGTTGCTTCCAAACCACAGAACAGTCATGATGCAGCTCGGCTGTTCAAATAAGGAAGAAGGAAGATGTTTAAATGCTAAATAGACCTTCGCATTGGTCAAAATGAAATAACTGCAAATTACCTGCAAGAAAAACAGCACAAAAGTGAGCATGCCACACCAGCTGTGCAGAGAATACATGTGAGAGATCTTAGCCGATGAATGGAAATCAAATACGGCCACAAGACCTGAGGGAAGAGAGGGAGAAGAAAAATAACCACAAAAAAAAAAAATCACCAAAAAATGTGCATATTTAATTGATATTGTTCTTTTCTTTCTTGAATATACTTATCCATCTACACTTCCATTCAAAAGTTTGGGGTCAGTAAGATTTTTTTTTGTTTTGTTTTTAAAAGAAAACAAAACTTTTACTCACACGAAGTCTGCATACATTTGATCAAACAAATAACATAAATGGCATTACTGTCTCTTTTGATCAATTCAATGCATCCTTGCTGAATAAAAGTATTCATTTCTAAAAGGTGCAATGTTTTTGTTCAAAATTAACAAAATTTAAATAATAGGTAAATACATCATCTAACCTGATTTCCTGACTCATTATGGTAAGCCTATTATAGTTTATACAAACCCGATTCCAAAAAAGTTGGGACACTGTACAAATTGTGAATAAAAACAGAATGCAATGATGTGGAAGTTTCAAATTTCAATATTTTATTCAGAATACAACATAGATGACATATCAAATGTTTAAACTGAGAAAATGTATCATTTTAAGGGAAAAATAAGTTGATTTTAAATTTCATGGCATCAACACATCTCAAAAAAGTTGGGACAAGGCCATGTTTACCACTGTGTGGCATCCCCTCTTCTTTTTATAACAGTCTGCAAACGTCTGGGGACTGAGGAGACAAGTTGCTCAAGTTTAGGAATAGGAATGTTGTCCCATTCTTGTCTAATACAGGCTTCTAGTTGCTCAACTGTCTTAGGTCTTCTTTGTCGCATCTTCCTCTTTATGATGCGCCAAATGTTTTCTATGGATGAAAGATACTGGACTGCAGCCTGGCCATTTCAGTACCCGGATCCTTCTTCTATGCAGCCATGATGTTGTAATTGATGCAGTATGTGGTCTGGCATTGTCATGTTGGAAAATGCAAGGTCTTCCCTGAAAGAGACGACGTCTGGATGGGAGCATATGTTGTTCTAGAACTTGGATATACCTTTCAGCATTGATGGTGCCTTTCCAGATGTGTAAGCTGCCCATGCCACACACACTCATGCAACCCCATACCATCAGAGATGCAGGCTTCTGAACTGGATGAGCGCTGATGACAACTTGGGTTGTCCTTGTCCTCTTTAGTCCGGATGACATGGCGTCTCAGTTTTCCAAGAAGAACTTCAAATTTTGATTCGTCTGACCACAGAACAGTTTTCCACTTTGCCACAGTCCATTTTAAATGAGCCTTGGCCCAGAGAAAACGCCTGCGCTTCTGGATCATGTTTAGATATGGCTTCTTTTTTGACCTATAGAGTTTTAGCCGGCAACGGCGAATGGCACGGTGGATTGTGTTCACCGACAATGTTTTCTGGAAGTATTCCTGAGCCCATGTTGTGATTTCCATTACAGTAGCATTCCTGTATGTGATGCAATGCCGTCTAAGGGCCCGAAGATCATGGGCATCCAGTATGGTTTTCCGGCCTTGACCCTTACGCACAGAGATTGTTCCAGATTCTCTGAATCTTTGGATGATATTATGCACTGTAGATGATGATAAATTCAAACTCTTTGCAATTTTTCTCTGAGAAACTCCTTTCTGATATTGCTCCACTATTTTTCGCCGCAGCATTGGGGGAATTGGTGATCCTCTGCCCATCTTGACTTCTGAGAGACACTGCCACTCTGAGAGGCTCTTTTTATACCCAATCATGTTGCCAAATGACCTAATAAGTTCCAAATTGGTCCTCCAGCTGTTCCTTATATGTACATTTAACTTTTCCGGCCTCTTATTGCTACCTGTCCCAACTTTTTTGGAATGTGTAGCTCTCATGAAATCCAAAATGAGCCAATATTTGGCATGACATTTAAAAATGTCTCACTTTCAACATTTGATATGTTATCTATATTCTATTGTGAATAAAATATAAGTTTATGAGATTTGTAAATTATTGCATTCCTTTTTTATTCACAATTTGTACAGTGTCCCAACTTTTTTGGAATCGGGTTTGTATTTTAGACAGAGCAGAATGCTTTTCGCTCGAAATTGCGTTATTCGTCTGTGCGTGACTCGTCCAATCCGTAAATAGAGAAAAGTTGCTGCGGCTACTTTGAAGCATATGGGAGTGGCAGAAGTTACAAACAGAGGAGAATCTGCTGGCAAAAAGAGAACGCAACAGAGCTCGTAATAAAACAAGAATTATCATTAGATGGCAAGAACTGAGGGATTTGAAATGTTGTAAAAGCGACATGTAGATGGCGTTTTTTTTTTACTCAGGTGAGTAATGTATTTTATTGAACAGATAAATTGCCATATGTAGCTCTCTAACAGAGTTCAGTGTAAAGCATTATCTATTGTGAGAGTCATTTCATGGTTGTTGTAGCTGTGCTGAAATTTATTTTCAAGGAAGTATTGGTCTATTAATGGGTTTAGCTACAGTAATGTCTTCAGCTAGTCAGCTTAAGATCCTTTCCATCTAAACTGGTTATATCTCTTAAACCTAGTAGTGAATGTTTTATGAGCAGTATGATAACCATATTCATCCGCACAGTCACGCAGAGCCGAAGCACAACCAAAACAATGTTCTTCCGCAAAATGCATGCAGTTTTGTTTTTAACCTAGAGGGCCAAAAGTTACATAGTGTACCTTTTTTAAAAAAAAAAAAAAAAAATCTTACTGACCCCAAACTTTTAAACGGTAGAGTACATATATAGACTGCTACAGAGCAGTTATGTTGCATGCATTGGTGTTGACTTCTGGAAATGCAAATCTAGTTATCCTGTGCCTTGCGATTAATAAAATACATCTGTTTATCTGAAGGAAATTTTAGTTTTCCCCTTGTTTAACGGTTAAAACTGCACATTAGTCACGGGAAATGATTGTGACCGCAGCTTTTGAGAATTGCAGCTAAAATCGCTGTCATTAAACAAATACCCAGCAAAACAACAGTGCTGCCAAATGTACATGTAATTGGCTTTTTCTTCGCATGTTGGACTTACCTACAATACTGATGATGAGGGCCATCATATGCAGCAGAGCGTGGAGAATTTTCACAGAACGTTTAGTCTCATTTCTAAAGACACGGTAAACCAGAACCGCTGCGGTAGAGATAGAACAAGCTCTTATAAAGCCATTATATCATATGTAAAAAGGTTAGCCAATTATAAAAGGCATTACAAGTATAAAGTAACAGATAGAAGTCTTAAAGGCACCAAAATCAGCCTGTGTCAGGTTTGAAACTCTACAGATGCTGTGACTTGTCAAATAACAAGCCGAGGATGTATTCCCATGTGTGTTTTTAACCTTTGTACTAGCAGACAGATCCCCTCTGGGCTCTTTTTACTGGTGCTTTTTGGGAAAGCTAAACCTCTAATAGGCCAATGACCTTTCAGCTGTAATGTCCTAATTAAATTGCCATGACAAGGGCTTTGAATCAGAGGATCACTGCTAAAGATATTAGCTCAATTAGCATCTGTCTCTGTTGAGTGCTTTATTAAGTCTCCAGATGGAAGAACCGTGAATTGACTGTGATTATGCTTTAACAGCACAGAAGTCTGTTTATGTAACATACACCGATCAGGCATAACATTATGACCACTGACAGGTGAAGTGAATAACACTGATTATCTCTTCATCACGGCACCTGTTAGTGGGTGGGATATATTAGGCAGCAAGTGAACATTATGTCTTCAAAGTTGTGTGTTAGAAGCAGGAAAAATGGGCAAGCGTAAGGATTTGAGCGAGTTTGACAAGGGCCAAATTGTGATGGCTAGACGACTGCGTCAGAGCATCTCCAAAACTGCAGCTCTTGTGGGGTGTTCCCGGTCTGCAGTGGTCAGTATCTATCAAAATTGGTCCAAGGAAGGAACAGTGGTGAACCGGCGACAGGGTCATGGGCGGCCAAGGCTCATTGATGCACGTGGGGAACGAAGGCTGGCCCGTGTGGTCCGATCAAACAGACAAGATAATGTAGCTCATATTGCTCAAGAAGTTAATGCTGGTTCTGATAGAAAGGTGTCAGAATACACAGTGCATCGCAGTTTGTTGCGTAAGGGGCTGCATAGCCGCAGACCAGTCAGGGTGCCCATGCTGACCCCTGTCCACTGCCGAAAGCGCCAACAGTGGGCATGTGAGCATCAGAACTGGATCACGGAGCAATGGAAGAAGGTGGCCTGGTCTGATGAATCACATTTTCTTTTACATCACGCGGATGGCCGGGTGCGTGTGTGTCGCTTACCTGGAGAACACATGGCACCAGGATGCACTATGGGAAGAAGGCAAGCCGGCGGAGGCAGTGTGATGCTTTGGGCAATGTTCTGCTGGGAAACCTTGGGTCCTGCCATCCATGTGGATATTACTTTGACATGTACCACCTACCTAAGCATTGTTGCAGACCATGTACACCCTTTCATGTAAACGGTATTCCCTGGTGGCTGTGGCCTCTTTCAGCAAGATAATGCGCCCTGCCACAAAGTAAAAATGGTTCAGGAATGGTTTGAGGAGCACAACAACGAGTTTGAGGTGTTGACATGGCCTCCAAATTCCCCAGATCTCAATCCAATCGAGCATCTGTGGGGTGTGCTGAATAAACAAGTCCGATCCATGAAGGCCCCACCTCGCAACTTACAGGACTTAAAGGATCTGCTGCTAACATCTTGGTGCCAGATACCACAGCACACCTTCAGGGGTCTAGTGGAGTCCATGCCTCGACAGGTCAGAGCTGTGGCAGCAAAAGGGGGACCAACACAATATTAAAAAGGTGGTCATAATGTTATGCCTGATCAGTGTATATGATCTCTTATTCTATCAGATTATAGATTACTGTAACCTTGACTGTAACCATATTATTACTGTAACCATGACTACAGCAGTTACAGATTAATAGAGAAAACCACACAATACTATCTCTCAGTAGGGCTTCATCTCGGTTTGAAAACCAACCATAAAGTATTCTAGCCCATATTGATTCATATATACACAAACTCAGGAAACAAATTAGATCTTAGCTCTAATAGCATTAGCTGGCCCTTCCTGTTCAGTATTGTGTGCGTTTTATTACAAGTCACACACACACCCTAAGGTTTGAGAGACACAAGATGTCTTATTAGACAATTACATCGTATCTCTTGGTCTTTGCAACCAGCTATTCTACATTTGACATTTGGCCAATACACAGTATTATAGAAAAAGAGAGACAATTTTTTGATGAAAGTTGTTTTGTTTTTTGTTTTTTTGAATTACCTGGATTGATTATTAATCATACACCATTAGACCACAGTAAGTATTACAAAAAAATATATAGTAGATTTTGTTCATTAAGACACAATATTTTTACACAATATCTTTAATATTTTTTACTACATATGTAACACATTACGAGGAACATATTTTAATATTTGTATGTATATGTATACACTATTGTTCAAAAGTTTGAGGGTTTCGAACTGTTTTCAACTTTGAAAATAATAATTGAAAAAAAGTGTTTCTTGAGCATCAAATCATCATATTAGAATGATTTCTGAAGGATCATGTGACACTGAAGACTGGATTAATAATGCTGAAAATTCAGCTTTGACATCACAGGAATAAATTGCATTTTAAAATATATTTACATACAAAAAATTTAAATTGTAATAATATTTCACTATTACTTTTTTTAATGTATTATTAATTCAATAAATGCAGCCTTAAGAGACTTCTTTCAAAAACATAAAAGAACGTACAGACCCCAAACTTTTAAACATTATTTACCATATAAACATTTTAACTGTTTATATGATTTTTTATATATATATATATATATATTGCATATAATAATAATTTTATTTGTTACATTTTTTTAACCACATTTTATACCCAATAGTGTAGTTTACAATAAACTGTTTGAGTGAGGGAATAAATGGGTTGATAAATAGCTCAAATAATGGCAACATTTGTTCATGTCACCAACACAGCAGAGGAAAACTAGGTTAATCAGTAATTTCAAGGTATTAAAAATTATTAAATGAAAAAAAAGATTCGTTTTCTAGGCAGCTGTAGCACTGCATGTTCACCTGCTGGGCTACAGAAAAAATAAATATATTCAGCCCAGACAAACTATATCAGTATCCTTGGTGTCAAAACTAGCATTTATACTATTTCCTGAACTGCACCTCTTCTATTATTTTAATTCTGCAAACATCATAAGTAAACAATAAAATATATATATATTTTATCTTTACTTATAATTCTTACCATCTCCATAGAGGAAGACCAGGCCAAGGACCATACAGAGAGGGTGGACGTTAAACTCTTGTGCTGAGCCGTCCCAGGCGTAGCCTCCCTGGTAATGTCCCATCCACACACCTGTGATCACCACACACGCAACCCCCAGCACCTGAGAACACACCACGTACCACGGCAGTGCCCGCAAGCCACCCGCGCTCAACGGCATACCCTCCATTACCTGGGACACAGGGATGAAAGAAAGAAAACCTTTAAGAAGTTGAGATGTACAAGACTCCACCTCTTATGCAAATTAAATATTTAATGCATTATACAAATATGAATAGTAGATTTGCACTCTTCATGTAAAATATTATTGCGACCCGGACATGTTCAAGATATAATGAGAGCCAAGTACCTGAAATGGTTATAAGAAACATTCAAGTAAGTGAAATTATTTGTTTTAATAATAATAGTGATAATAATAAGTGTATACATGCTATACAGACATGAAATAACGAACAATGCACAATAATTTAGTTCTATAATTGCAATATTATTTAACATTAATATTGGCAGAAAAGAAGCTGCATGCATGTACAATGGAATTGCGATAGGTCTTCATATTGTTGTCTGGATAATCACGTGATTTCAGTTGTTTGCCTTATGAGAGCCTTGAGTAAACACACAATGCAGATAATGACCTTCAGTGTGTGTTTAAGTATCATGTGCTCTTTGGAAGACTTACGAAAGCACAACATCATCCTCTTGTAAAAACAATGTGTTATATCTGACTGCATGATGATTAACAAGCTTAAACTCCCACTTAGCTGGTGCAAACACATCATGTTTAGGTCTAGAACCACTAACCTCATCGTGATAATAACAAGTTTTAAAATGAACCCTTGGATAACGGTGGGAAACTCTTCCAGACGTCATGCAAACCATAAATTGTATTTGGCACTAAATTATGCGCGCTGTCAATAGTCTGAAAAAAGTGTCACTCACCTGAGCCACGTCTCCAGAAAGACGGAGGAAAGGGCGTGTTTTTATTATTTTCTATTTTAAGACAAGAATCACGAGATCCTTATTGCTCGGAGGGGTTTTGTAACCTACTATCAAAAATGTATCTGATATTCTCTCTATACAGTAACTCGAAGTCTCTGCTGATTTAGACGCACAATGAACGCGCCTGCCTGACTTTTAACATGTTCATTTCTGTAGCTCGTCTTGACGCACTTGGAAGTTGACGGGCAGATTTTGGCCACGCCCTTACGCTATCACTATTGGCTGCTGCTCGGGAGATGGGAGGGATTATTATGCAGAGGATGACGCTTCCGTTGCCTTGGTAACCTGCATCTTTGAGTGATTTGATCATATTGCTTAACCATACTTAAACCACATTATATTTCAGTACTTTCAGTCATTTATCGTGCAGAGAGAATGCAGAGGCTCACGTCTAAACAGTAGGCTAGTAAGCAATTGATTGATAATAATTTATTGTTTATTTGTAATTAGTGATGTCTGTTTTGATTCTTTAGTTTTATTTATGTACACTGCCATTCAAAAGTTTGGGGATGGTAAGATTTTTTTAATGTTGTTGAAAGAGTAGCCTACCTTTTGCTCACCATCAAGGCTGCAGATAAAAAATACAATAAAAACTTAAATTGTAAAATATTTTTACAATTTAAAATAGAAAAATAACTGTTTTCTATTTTAATACGTGTTAAAATGTAATTTATTCCTGTGAATTTTCAGCATCATTGCTTCAGTCTTCAGTGTCACATGATCTTTCTGAATTTCTGCTCAAGAAACATTTATTAGGCTATTATTATTATCCTAATTTTATCATTTATCATTTAATTTTAATATTATTTATATGTTTATTTATTTAAGTAAAACACTTACATTGGCAAGTGGTTTGGAAAATGGATGGATGGAAGTCAAAAACTTCCTAAATAACATGTAAATAAATAAATACATTTTAAATAAATACATTTGTTTATTTGCATAGCCTGTTGTAACTTAAGTCTTGTTAGGGGGGAAGTAGATTTAAAAAAAAAAAATATTCAAATGTAATTTTCTACAAAGCTTTTGCATGAACTAAAAAGCTACAGTTCTGCTCATAAGTTTACCTTCCCTTTGCAGAATATGCAAGATGTTTATAATGGGTGATCAATTACGCCATAAGTAACTTTTAATAACTTTTGAACAGGATCATCATGTGTAATTTTTTTCTTATTTTGTTTAAAGATCATATTTTTTTGTTTAGTACTGCCCTCAGTCGTTGATCATCCAGGTAACAACACATAGATTCAAGAGTCTGTAAACTGTTGAACTGGTTCATTTATGTAAATTTAGTTATTATTTTGTCTATGTAAACATCTGTTATGTGAAACAGCTTATTCAGGACAGTACTAAATAAAAAGAAATAACATTGACTCTTTGTGATCCCTCTTATTTTGTTAAAATTTTCTGCAAGTGGTATGTAAACTTATGAGCAGAACTGTATATCTATTTGCCTTGTCAGGACAGAATTATCTGTTGAGTTTGTTTGCATAGCCCACATCATTACCAAGTGAACCTTGAATATCATCCTTTATATTATGTCACACACTGACCACAAGAGGGATGCAATGAGCTGTGGATATCGCTGCAATTCATCTGCAATATCTCCTGTCGTCATTGGCCACAATATTAGAGCTTATGCTGACATAATGTGTATGCATGATGTGTCACAGTCTGACATTATCTTCAGCGCTATAATCCTGCTCTCCGTCAATAACACCATTCTTCCCCTCGCTTTCCCTGTCCTTTCATTTCCTGCCTTTCTGCTGGGGGTGGGAGTGAGTGATGGGAGATGACATTTCAAGTATGACTTCACAAAGCAATGACTCACAATTGATTCACTGTTTTACGATTACAAAATCGTAAAACGTAACCCCGCCCCCACCACAGTGATACTTGCACAATGAGGCTGGGATTTCTCACAGACATGCATCTATATTGATGTCCGTCCTGTTTTGACCTTGTTTGACAGCCGCAGTAATGAATATGTATGGGAATTGCATCATGGTCCCGCAGATGGTGCAATGTTCAAGTCAGCTCCATATTTTGAGGGGATCATACCTTGCTTTCAGCCGCTTAGTATCAAAAATCAGGTACCCGCGCACTGTTTTCTGTGCGCATACACACAAAGTGCGCACACAGAGCTGCATCTCAGCGCGCCATTACTGTACTGAGTTCTCTTTTGCGTCTTATGGGGCTTAAATGCACGAATACACACAAAATTACGTCATAATGCCCTTAACTGAGTTTTTTTTTTTTTAAGTCTTAATGAATGTAAACAGCTGGGAGAAAATCTGTGGCAGATCCATGCATTTGGTCTTAAAGTGACAGTAGCATAATATAGCCTACCTGCTGCTGTCTTGTGTCATTAATGTTACAAAAGTAACATAGTCTTACTTAGTAATTTGGCACATAGTCTTAGAGCTAAACCTTGACTAACTGGGGCCCAGGTCAGGAAGCAGACGGACTGGCTTACCCGACCGCCCGCTAGCTGTCTCACGTCACAGAAGTCAGATAAATCCCAGCACATAGAGACTCTTTCACCTAGATATTATCACATAGAGACTGTGTCTGTTCCACGAATTAGTAAATACAAAAAACCATCAAAACCATTCAACGGTAAAAATTTAATTGATGTCCAACAAATAAACAACAGATATAATACAGATGATCAAATGATAAAGCTCGGGCTGCTGAATATTCGATCCCTTTCCTCAAAAGCGCTTATTGTTAATGATATGATTACAGATCATAACCTAGATGTGCTGTGTTTGACAGAAACCTGGCTAAAACCTGACGATTACATTACTTTAAATGAGTCCACCCCCCAAGATTATTGTTATAAACACGAGCCGTGTCTGAAAGGTAAAGGGGGAGATGTTGCTGTAATTTATAATAATATCTTCGGTATTACTCAGAAGTCTAGTTTCAAATATAATTCCTTTGAAGTTTTGGTGCTTTATGTAACGTTATGTAGTGAAATTGATAAATCCCGTTTGACATTTGTGCTGGCTACTGTATACAGGCCACCAGGGCACCATACAGACTTTACCAGAGAATTTGCTGATTTTCTATCAGAGTTAATACTGGCTGCAGATAAAGTCCTAATTGTTGGTGATTTTAATATCCATGTAGACAATGAAAAAGACGCATTGGGATTGGCATTTAGAGACATTCTAAACTCTATTGGAGTAAGGCAACACGTGTCAGGACCCACTCATCGCCGTAATCATATGTTAGACCTAATACTGTCACATGGAATAAATGTTGATACCATTGAAATTCTGCAGCAGAGCGATGACATCTCAGATCATTACCTAGTATCATGTACACTTAATTTAGCAAAGGCTGCAAAGCCGTCCCCTCGCTTCAAATATGGCAGGACTATCACTGCTGCGACTAAAGATTTCTTTGTAAATAATCTTCCTCATCAGTTTCATCTCCTCAGCATCCCAGATAGCCTAGAGGAACTCGATGTTGCAACAGAAACTATTGACTCTCTCTTTTCCAGCACTTTAGACACAGTTGCTCCCCGGCGCTTAAAGAAGATTAAAGAAAATAGTCCAACGCCGTGGTACAACGAGCACACCCGGGCCCTTAAAACAGCAGCCAGAAAAATGGAGCGCAGCTGGAAGAAAACAAAACTAGAAGTTTTTCGCATTTCGTGGAAAGAGAGCATGATTGCATACAGAAAGGCCATAAAAACTGCTAGATCTGCTTATTTCTCGACTCTCTTAGAAGAAAACAAACACAACCCTAGGTATTTATTCGATACAGTGGCTAAATTAACCAAAGATAAAGCTTCACCTTCTGATGTTTGTAAACAGCACAGCAGTAATGACTTTATGAACTTCTTTACTTGTAAGATTGATAATATTAGGAAAAAAATTATAACCATGCAGCCGTCTACTACAGTATCACATCAGACAGTGCATTGTAGTGTCACTGAGGAAAAATTACATTCATTCACTGCTATAGGAGAAGAAGAATTGGCTAAACTCGTTAAATCATCAAAATCAACAACATGTATGCTCGACCCCATACCGGCTAAACTACTAAAAGAGATGCTTCCAGAGGTCATAGATCCTCTTCTTAATATCATTAATTCATCCTTGACATTAGGATATGTACCGAAAACTTTTAAGTTGGCTATTATTAAACCACTTATTAAAAAAACGCAACTTGATCCAACAAAATTAGTCAATTACAGGCCAATCTCAAATCTACCCTTTCTGTCAAAAATACTAGAAAAGGCAGTGTCCTCACAATTATGCTCCTTTTTAGAAAGAAATGGTATCTGTGAGGATTTCCAGTCAGGATTTAGACCGTATCATAGTACTGAGACTGCTCTCATTAGAGTTACAAATGATTTACTCTTATCATCCGATCGTGGTTGTATCTCTCTGTTAGTGTTACTCGATCTTAGCGCTGCATTCGATACTATCGACCACAACATTCTTTTGAATAGACTCGAAAATTATGTTGGCATTAGTGGAATTTCATTGGCATGGTTTAAATCATACTTATCTGACCGTTATCAGTTTGTAGCAGTAAATGAAGAGATGTCACACCGATCACAAGTTCAGTATGGAGTACCGCAGGGCTCAGTGCTAGGACCGTTGCTTTTCACCCTGTACATGCTACCACTGGGAGATATTACTAGGAAGCATGGCGTTAATTTTCATTGTTATGCTGACGATACTCAGCTCTATATTTCTTCACGCCCTGACGAAACTTACCAATTCACAAGATTAACAGAATGCATAGCTGATATAAAAAATTGGATGACTAGTAATTTCCTGCAACTTAATTCAGAAAAAAATGAATTTTTAATCATTGGACAAAAAAACTCCACAAGTAGTAACCTAGAATACTGTCTAACACTCGATGGCTGCTCTGTCAAGTCCTCGTCGTCAGTTAGGAACCTGGGTGTGCTCTTTGATACCAATCTTTCATTTGAAAGCCACGTTTCTAGCATCTGTAAAACTGCAATCTACCATCTTAAAAATATATCTAAATTACGGCACATGCTTTCAATGCAAAATGCTGAACAGTTAGTTCATGACCTCAAGGCTAGATTATTGTAATGCTCTACTGGGTGGTTGCCTTGCTCGCGTAATAAATAAACTGCAGCTGGTCCAAAACGCAGCAGCTAGAGTTCTTACTAGAACCAGGAAGTATGACCATATTAGCCCGGTTCTGGCAACACTGCATTGGCTCCCTATTAAACATCGTATACATTTTAAACTCTTGCTGATTACTTACAAAGCACTAAATGGTTTAGCTCCCCAGTACTTGAGCGAGCTCTTAACACATTATACTCCATCACGTCTATTGTGGTCTCAAAATTCTGGCCAGTTGATAATACCTAGAATATCAAAATCAACTGCAGGCGGTCGATCCTTTTCCTATTTAGCACCTAAACTCTGGAACAGTCTTCCTAGCATTGTTCGGGAAGCAGACACACTCTGTCAGTTTAAATCTAGACTAAAAACACATCTCTTTACTATGGCATACACATAAAACATTTTTAATTTCTATTATTCAAATCAGTTAAATGATTGTTTTAGGCTGCATTAACTAGGTCAGCCGGAACCGGGAACACTTCCCATAACACCTGATGTACTCGTTACATCATAAGAAGAATGGCATCTACGCTAATGTTAGTCTCTCTGTTTATCCCGAGGTTTACTGCAGTCAGCCGGATCCGGGCCGTATCTAGACCAGATGGTGGCCCTTAGCCTGGACATGACGACCATATCCCTGAAGTGTCTGCAGAGACCGTGTCAATTAAACTCCCCCCTGTAAATGCCGCATCGACACGACATCCTCATTAAACCCGTTCCTGGCGTGACGACTCCAATCTTTCGAATAATCCTACGAATATCTATTGATCTAATATGACTTCTGACCTGTAATGTGCCACAATCATAATCATACACTATTTGTTCGTCGGCCAGAGGAGAACTGGCACCCCGACTGAGCCTGGTTTCTCCCAAGGTTTTTTTCTCCATTCTGGCCCTGAAGGAGTTTTGGTTCCTTGCCACCGTCGCCTTTGGCTTTTGGCTTGCTCAGTTGGGGACACTTAAATTTCAACTAAATTACTGATCTGCCCGCATTGGCACTATATGATAACTGAAATGAGCTGGATGACATCACCGTTTTCACCAGAGCCGAATCAAATTCCGTTGCATTATTTTCCTGTTACCACTGTGAAGCTGCTTTGAAACAATTGCCATTGTAAAAAGCGTTATATAAATAAAGGTGATTTGATTTGATTTGAAAAGAAAGAACAAAGAACAAAAGAAAATTTAAAAAACTTCTTTAGCTTTTATAAGGATTAATATGTATATAATTTTAATTAACACAGTATTTCGTATTTGAATACTGTTAGACCCACCTCTGTTTATTTCATTTTTATTTTTGTTCTATTGTAGCCTATTTTATGAAAGCTTGTTTCCGCCACAGAATAAAAAAATGTAGAAGATAATTGCGACTTTTTATCTCACAATTCTGACTTTTTTATAAACTCGAGATATAAACTTGCAATTGTGACAATGTCAGAATTGCGAGATATAAACTCAATTCTTCTCAATTTTTGCGAGTTTAGCTATATCTTGCAATTCTGACTTTTTTTTCAGAATTATTAGAAATAAACTTACAATTGCGAGTTATAAAGTCCAATTCTGAGGGAGGAAAAAACTGACTTTTTTCTCAGAATTGCGAGTTTATATCATGCAATAGTGAGATAAAAAAATGACACCTTTTTATTTTTTTATTCAGTGGTGGAAACAAGCTTCCATAGTAGGTTATTTACTTGGGCTATTGCTTGTAATTTGTTCATTCATTGTTATTTTATTACTGACTGTTTACTTGTCTTTATTTAACATTAATTAACATTATTTAACAGCTTTAAGACATCCCCCTTTTGTTATAAAATATAGTTACAAAATCTGTTACAGGAAAAAATAAAATAATGTTAAAACTCCAGTCCAGTTACGCTGGAATATGTGTGCATGTTTAAGAGATAGAAAGAGTGATTAGTGTTTGGGACCTTAAATTGAAAAATTGCAGTGTTTTGATTTGCTGCCAGAGCACGCTAACCTGCTAACTGGTAACCTGCAGTATGGCGACGTGTCGTGTCGCCATGACAACAGTCCGCTCTCTGCACTGCTGCTGCCTGTCGGCCTCCAACACCAGCCAAGAACACAACGGAGAGAAGGAAGGCAGGAAAACAGCTAAAAATAAAATGCAAAAGAGCACATCTGAAAACAGACACAACTGGAGTCCAAATAATTACTTCCTTATTTTAATTCCTTTAGTAATATGAATAATAGGATAATATGAGTAGTTCATGATGATATGATATAGCCTTTATAATAGAGGGCCTATTACAATTATGCCTGTTTTGACTACCTAATTACCTCTTTCTCTGGATGCTTTTGTGTCTAAGACAAGAAAAATAACATGCAAATTTTATAGGCTATATAGTTTGTGTGGGGGTGGGTGCATGTAAATTTTTATATAGGTTATGTATGTAAAATATATAGCATATTATGGGGGAAGAGGAAATGGCTGGAAATTTGTTTGTGTAAAAAGAGTGCAATAACCTCAGTGTGTTTTCATTATAGTGAGAAAAGCTGCTAAACAATGGATGATCATAATCTTTGTGAGAAATAACGTCACAGATGCTTCTGGGAGGACTATAACCGCGGAGGTTTTCATGCTTTTATTTCATGCGCTAATGGTGAGTCATAACTGTTAGGACTGGAGATGCTTCTCCATGGAGATGTGATGCTGGATCTCTGCACTCTCCTAAAGATTCGCCTTGGCACATCTAAAATTTTAAGCAATTTAAAGCTACTTTAATTTACAGTGTCCTTGTTACACATTACATGCAGTTAATGATAACTATAAATTATGCATAATTACATGCAACTAACCCTATAGTAAGTAGGCCTACATATAGTTAATTATTATTACTCAGTACTTAAATGTATAATTACACTGTAACAAGGACACCTTAAAATAAAGTGTAACCCAGTATTTTTATATGCAT
This sequence comes from Coreius guichenoti, assembly GCA_039654105.1. NCBI lineage: Eukaryota > Metazoa > Chordata > Actinopteri > Cypriniformes > Gobionidae > Coreius > Coreius guichenoti. The sequence goes on from CM077171.1 coordinate 35,132,674, forward strand.
TTTGCAAAAACACTATGGCTGTGTCCAAAATTGCATATTATCTTGAGGTACTTATTTTGAATAAGTGCTTTGCAAGCGGTAAAAAAAAGTATAGTATGAGTGTGTTTAGTATGAATGTAATCTCACTACATTCGCCATGCTGTCATTATCATGTGATAACCAGCGTCAGTTACATCTCTTCACTGCCATTCATAAATCCTCTCCCGTGGCCTCATGGGATATAAAGTGTCCATCGTATGTACACTTCAGAATCTCGCCGGAAATATTAGGCCATTCGGATACTTTTTGCCTACTCTTTTATGAGTACTGTGAATTCTGACATACTTCTTTTGTCACATACTGTTTTTCACCTACTATATAGTAGGGAAGTATGCCGTTTTGGATGCAGCCAATGATTATCCTTTGACCAACTGACTATCAATATTTAAATAATGAATCAACTAAGAAAAAAAATCAACCAAGATGCATAGCCGGACAGCAAACAAAGAATCAATAAATAAAATAATATGAATTGTGAATGCAATATTATTAAAAGACCAAATAAAATAACATTTAAAATGAATATTTTCATAATAATAAGAATGATAGATCCTTTTGGTGTTGTATATTGCCATTTTAAATACATTTTCCCCACTGTGCCCATTGGTGCTGTCCAAATTGCTGTCATTATTTGCCCTGAAGTTGTTAAAGGAAGACTTTCTTTCTTCTGTGGAACATAAAAGATAATAATTTTTGTGTTTTTTGTCCATACAATGGCAGTCAGTGGTCACCAACATTCTTTACAATATCTTCTTTTGTATTCCATAGAAGAAAGAAAGTCATACAGGTTTGGAAGAAGATGAGGGTGAGTAAATGATGATGTAATATTAATTTTTGGGTAAACTCTCCATCATTACCAGGCTGGATCAAGAAACACTGAGTTTATTTAAGAATTTGAAGTGTCTCTGCATTCCAAGATCAATCAACTCCCACTTCCCCTGTTCAACTATCAAATTATAGGAGCAACGATGCTTTTTAAATGTATGCAATAACCTGCAACTTTTAAACACACACACACATCTACACTCATGCAGTCTTGTTGTATGTGTTACTGCTAAACAGAGGGGGCTGGTTTCTGTGACATTTCCTCAATCTTTGTTCTGTGTTCATCCTCTTATCCTGTTTTCTCTGTTGTACCAGGAAGAGAACAAAAATTCATGTGTTTGTCCTTGCGGCTATGAGGTGGTGGATGGTTTTTGCTGCGGATGGTTTATTTTTAGCTGCTTTTCTTATCTGTCAACATGTGAACAACGATCGCTCCACACCACCTTCACATGAATGAGCCTTTGACGTAAAAGTGCAAACTATCTGCCGCTCGCTGGGAAGAGAGGCACAGAGAGAGAGAAAAAGTGCGATCTGTTTCCCCCTTTGCTTGGAATTCCAGTCTGCTCTGATGCACTGCTTCACTCTTTTGCCTTGTCTGAAGTCTAAAGGCAATGACTGTGTTTATGTGTATAAGCGTATAGTGAATATATGCAGATGGGCACAAGCGTATGTATTTATGTTTAAGGCATGGCTCTGTAGTGACCTGTGGACTACAATGAGGCATGCAAGCAGGCAGTCAGATGCATCCATGGCAACCTGGTGAGTGTGCAGAGCAGAGTAAACATGGACTGTGTGTGTGTGTAAAAGTTGTGTGTGTGTGTGCATGTGCATATGAGAGAGAGAGAGACTGCATTTATGAGACTACCACGATAAGACGTGATCTACGTGATATGTAGGGTAATTGTGCACTGGAGGACAGAATACCGAACCACTTGAAATCAACTGTCAAGATGAACCGCCCACAAAAAGCCGTCATTCCACCTCCTGAAACGCTAATTCGAAATGTCAAAAGCATTACCAATGCAAAAACTCATTTGAGAGTGTTGCAGCATTTGAATGAATATAATTTAAGCACAAAACAGGTGGGTGTGGGGTCAAGATGTCAAACCCTAGCAGGAAGCAAAACTACACGAAAATTCCCAGAACTCTCTATCCAGAAAGCATTGGTTGAGTACAGATAAGAGGGTTATTCGCTTTAAAGGTGCACTATGTAAATTTTAGCGGCATCTAGTGGTGAGGTTGCGAATTGCAACCACCTGCCGCTCACCCCTTCCTTTCGAAGCACATAGAGAAGCTACGGTGGCTGACACAGGACAAAGATGTCGTCATCTGAGACAGCAGAGAGTAGCTAGTAGCGCTCTGTAGAGCAGTTTGTCCGTTTAGGGCTACTGTAGAAACATGGCGGCGCAAAATTGTGACTTCACTGTAAGGGGACCCGCGGGATATGTAGATAGAAATGGCTCATTCTAAGGTAATAAAAACATAACGATTCATTATGTAAGGTCTTTATACACCACTGAAAACATATGTATATTATATTGCATTTTTTTTTCTGTTTTAACAAATGGTCAGTGAAAAGGGATTTGTAACCTGGTTGCAAAATGTTGCAAACATCATTTTTTTGGTCTAATGTAATAAAAAATAAATCTCAAAATTTAATAGTCTTTATTTAAATTGTATTAATACAGTGCATCTGGAAAGTATTCACAGCGCTTCATTTTTTCCACATTTTGTTATGTTACAGCCTTATTCCAAAATGGATTAAATTCATTATTTTCCTCAAAATTCTACAAACAATACCCCATAATGACAACGTGAAAGAAGTTTGTTTGAAATCTTTGCAAATTTATTAAAAATAAAAAACTAAAAAAATCGCATCATGTACATAAGTATTCACAGCCTTTGCCATGACACTCAAAATTGAGCTCAGGTGCATCATGTTTCCACTGATCATCCTTGAGATGTTTCTACAACTTGATTGGAGTCCACCTGTGGTAAATTCAGTTGATTGGACATGATTTGGAAAGGCACACACCTGTCTATATAAGGTCCCACAGTTAACAGTGCATGTCAGAGCACAAACCAAGCCATGAAATCCAAGGAATTGTCTGTAGACCTCCGAGACAGGATTGTATCGAGGCACAGATCTGGGGAAGGGTACAGAAAAATTTCTGCAGCATTGAAGGTCCCAATGAGCACAGTGGCCTCCATCATCCGTAAATGGAAGAAGTTTGGAACCACCAGGACTCTTCCTACAGCTGGCCGCCTGGCCGAACTGAGCAATCAGGGGAGAAGGGCCTTAGTCAGGCAGGTGACAAGAACCCGATGGTCACTCTGACAGAGCTCCAGCGTTTCTCTTTGGAGAGAGGAGAACCTTCCAGAAGAACAACCATCTCTGCAGCACTCCACCAATCAGGCCTGTATGGTAGAGTGGCCAGACGGAAGCCACTCCTCAGTAAAAGGCACATGACAACCTGCCTGGAGAAACAAAATTCTCTGGTCTGATGAAACAAAGATTGAACTCTTTGGCCTGAATGGTAAGCATCATGTCTGGAGGAAACCAGGCACCGCTCATCACCTGGCCAATACCATTCCTACAGTGAAGCATGGTGGTGGCAGGAACTGGGAGACTAGTCAGGATTGAGGGAAAGATGAATGCAGCAATGTACAGAGACATCCTTGATGAAAACCTGCTCTGGACCTCAGACTGGGGTGAAGGTTCATCTTCCAACAGGACAACGACCCCAAAATAACAAAGGAGTGGCTACGAGACAACTCTGTGAATGTCCTTGAGTGGCCCAGCCAGAGCCCAGGCTTGAACCCGACTTAACATCTCTGGACAGATCTGAAAATGGCTGTGCACCTACGCTCCCCATCCAACCTGATGGAGCTTGAGAGGTCCTGCAGAATGGGAGAAACTGCCCAAAAATAGGTGTGCCAAGCTTGTAGCATCATACTCAAAAAGACGTGAATACTGAATACTTATGTACATGTTATATATATATATATATATACACTCACCTAAAGGATTATTAGGAACACCTGTTCAATTTCTCATTAATGCAATTATCTAATCAACCAATCACATGGCAGTTGCTTCAATGCATTTAGGGGTGTGGTCCTGGTCAAGACAATCTCCTGAACTCCAAACTGAATGTCAGAATGGGAAAGAAAGGTGATTTAAGCAATTTTGAGCGTGGCATGGTTGTTGGTGCCAGACGGGCCGGTCTGAGTATTTCACAATCTGCTCAGTTATTGGGATTTTCACGCACAACCATTTCTAGAGTTTACAAAGAATGGTGTGAAAAGGGAAAAACATCCAGTATGCGGCAGTCCTGTGGGCGAAAATGCCTTGTTGATGCTAGAGGTCAGAGGAGAATGGGCCGACTGATTCAAGCTGATAGAAGAGCAACTTTGACTGAAATAACCACTCGTTACAACCGAGGTATGCAGCAAAGCATTTGTGAAGCCACAACACACACAACCTTGAGGCGGATGGGCTACAACAGCAGAAGACCCCACCGGGTACCACTCATCTCCACTACAAATAGGAAAAAGAGGCTACAATTTGCACGAGCTCACCAAAATTGGACAGTTGAAGACTGGAAAAATGTTGCCTGGTCTGATGAGTCTCGATTTCTGTTGAGACATTCAGATGGTAGAGTCAGAATTTGGCGTAAACAGAATGAGAACATGGATCCATCATGCCTTGTTACCACTGTGCAGGCTGGTGGTGGTGGTGTAATGGTGTGGGGGATGTTTTCTTGGCACACTTTAGGCCCCTTAGTGCCAATTGGGCATCGTTTAAATGCCACAGCCTACCTGAGCATTGTTTCTGACCATGTCCATCCCTTTATGACCACCATGTACCCATCCTCTGATGGCTACTTCCAGCAGGATAATGCACCATGTCACAAAGCTCGAATCATTTCAAATTGGTTTCTTGAACATGACAATGAGTTCACTGTACTAAAATGGCCCCCACAGTCACCAGATCTCAACCCAATAGAGCATCTTTGGGATGTGGTGGAACGGGAGCTTCGTGCCCTGGATGTGCATCCCACAAATCTCCATCAACTGCAAGATGCTATCCTATCAATATGGGCCAACATTTCTAAAGAATGCTTTCAGCACCTTGTTGAATCAATGCCACGTAGAATTAAGGCAGTTCTGAAGGCGAAAGGGAGTCAAACACAGTATTAGTATGGTGTTCCTAATAATCCTTTAGGTGAGTGTATATATATATATATATATATAATTTTTTTTTTTTTTTTCTTCCATTTTTAATTTTTTATAAATTTGCAAAGATTTCAAACAAACTTCTTTCATTTTGTCATTATGGGGTATTGTTTGCAGAATTGTGAGGGAAAATAATGAATTTAATCCATTTTGGAATAAGGCTGTAACATAAAATGTGAAAGAAGTGAAGCACTGTGAATACTTTCCAGATGCACTGTATATCCTTAAGCTATATGACTCAGCTGGGGCTGTAGCTATAGGGTCAAATGCTGGTTTGTAGTTGTTGATAAACAAATTTCTCAAAAATTACAGAAATATTTTCTCTATAAAGAAATAGTGGAATATGGAAGAGTCAAGAGAGTGGCCTGGCCTTTATTAGCCAATCAGATGCCTAATTTTAATTTCTCAAAATTGTGTAAAACTTTAATTAGCAAAGAATTACAGATTACCTTTAAGTGACTAAGGCTGGCATAAATTAGTCAAAACGGGTTAAATCGCATAAATCAGGGGTTTTCAAACTGGGGGCTGTTAGGTGGTCCATGGAAAAGTCTAAAGAAAAATAGTGTAAAAATAAATAATAAAAAAATAAGATTAAACTAATTAAATAAATAAATCGAATCAAATAAATAAAATGTTGAAATCGAAAAAATTTAATAATGCAACACAATACAAACTAAATATGTTCCAAATACTATTGTAGGCCTGCACATTTTATAATAATAATTTTCAAAGTATACATTTGGTCTTTATACACGAGAATATATTGGTGTTTTTTTTTTTTTTAGATTTTAGGATGGAGGGCCCTCGCACCAGGATGATCATATTTGGGAGTCCATGGCATCTAAAATAATTAAAACCCCCTGCCATACAGCACCTTTAAGAAATGTTGTAAGTGTGTAACATCCTCGCTCGCCCACCACATTCTCCCCACGCATCACATACTCCATAACCTACCAAAAGGGTGCGCCCTCCTCTCTAAAACCAGTTTAGTTCCTGTTTAAATATAGGCTATACATATATAAAACATGGAAGACTCCTGGTAAAATTATCCCATCCTTTGTAGCAAACTCAGACACTCGGAACACATCGTCATAATTAACAGCGGTCTTCACATCGGCATCTTTGAGACCCGCGAGACCCGCTCTGCGGGTTGTAATCTGTCGTGTCGCGCGCTATTTTTAGAACCCACTGCCGTGGTCACGTGACCGTCGAGAGCACGTCATTAATGTTGTTGTTGGTGGAGAAGCTGCAAATATGGAGGAAAGAGAGTTGAGACAGGAAAAATTGCACTTTTCATGAACAGGGGAGGAAAATAGCTTCGCAAAAGTGATAAAGAGGAAGACAGGCGTTGAAATAAGACGGGCTGTGACGGCGAGCGGAACGACAACAAGTATCAGGTAAAGTAGAAAGAAACATTTACATTGTCTGATAGTGATGGTTTATGTTCTGTCTTTTCCCTCCTGGGTTTGACACCCGCCGACAGGCAACGGTCTTACCCGCAGGGAAACACATTATGTTGACAGCAGATGGATTTTGTATTGCATTTAGAAAGCTTTACACCTTTTGCACATTTGCGAATTCGCACACTGGACAGCCTTAAACAAACATCAGGAGTTTGTCTGATTTAGTCTGAGTTCCTTCAAACTATCGCCATTTCTTTGCCCGTGGGAATCGCCTGACGGGATGAGTTTGATATTTTCATGACCACCAGTCTCCCAGTATAATATCTGTGCGTTTTGAAGGTTGTCAGTTGAAGGTTGATCTGTTTGAACTCCAGTATAGCGCAGAAGATGTTCTCCTGAGCTGGAGGAGAAGCGATTATATCATATTCATCATGATCTTCTTTTATTGCGCAACGATGTATGAAAAGAGAGTGTCACGCGAGCTATTTTTTTTTTTTACAGCCATACCGCAAGGTTATGATGACATTTTACAGTGATCAGAATAAATGAGCTATGTCCGAAGGAGATGTCTGAACAATTTAATTTGATTAATGTATATTCGGTTCTTTGGTTTCGACATAAGTTCTAGATGATGATTATAAGCAAAATATGCTGAATTTATTCTCAGACAAAACTTCAACTGAAGTATTTTATCAGAGAACATTCTGTACTTTGGTAGAAGAGTTAAATTAATTTAAATTATATTATTAGTATCTATCTATCTATGTATCTATCTATCTATCTATCTGTATCTATCTATTCTGTCTGTCTGTCTCTATCTATCTATCTATCTGTCTATCTATCTCTGTCTGTCTGTCTAAAATTTGGTTATGAGACAATAACTGTATTTCACAGAGGCCAAGTCAAGGCTGTCTGCTGTTCAGCGTTTTCACCTCTCTTGTCAAGTGGGTTGACCGAGGACTCCAAGTAATCAAATCATTTCTCAGTTTTTTTTCTTCTTCTCATGATTAACTCATCAAATGAAGTCACGACTTCAGCTGTCCCAGGAAATAGGCTGGTATATCACTCATGCACCAAGATTGACATTTTTCGCTTGGCTGACGCAGGATGTAGCTCTTTTGTCTTGATTTGTGTGAATGGAAGATGATGCCATTGTAGCATTATTATGTTATGAGCTCAAATGGGTGTAACAATGAACACATCATTGTAGGTTAGTATTGCTAGGTCAGGTTCAATTATGTAACATTAATTGGGCTAGATGAAAAAATAGTTTTGGTTGCATTTTATTGTGGTGCTTCTGAATCCTGAGAATCTCAAGTAGTGACTTTTTTTTTTTTTTACATGCATTTAGAAGATTATTGACTTAATGTGTTCTTTTTAAACCAACCATTAAAGGAGCTTAAAAAGCTGTGTTTGCTCTTTAGGATGTGAGAGAGGTCAGCTAATAGTGGATATGACCATGCTCAAGGATACAAGCACAATCTGCCTTAGTCACGTTTACTAGTGAGTTGACTCCAGTTATTTCCAGGAAACAATGTCCTCTTTACTGCTTATGGATCTGGTGAGGACCACAATGTGTTGTTGAAGAAAAAAATAAGTGTTCCTTAAAAATGTGATTTCAGAATTTGCGAAACAATAGGTCCAGGGATTGATGCACTGATATGTCTGTGTATTTTTTTAAAATCTCAGGATTGATTTTTATGCAAATCAGATTAATTGAATTTCATATTTAGCTATGACTCTTGGTCGGTGCTCCTGTGTTTTGGATGCAAACCTAAGTTGCGGATACTAAGAAAACATAGTGGAGGGAATTTGCTAAGATTGAGTTTTGCCCCCCGATAACATTGTTATTTTCACACACTGTTTGCACTGTTTTAGATTTATGCAGATCACAAACTGACCCAAATTCACTCTCAAAATATTTTCTGAATATAACTTTCAAACCTGCGATTCAGTTCTGAGTGCTTTCTCTGGGCTTGAATAGCACAGGATTGATCGTGCCAGCCAAATATTTCGATGAATAAGGTGCAATACAAACTAGAAGCATAATTTAGGAAAGTGGCAAGTTTGCATTGAAAATAATGACAGTCACTGTCAGGTGTCAGTACAGCAGAAGTCTATGAGCAGAGAAGAAATGGAGAACAAGACAGTGGTTTCTGAAGTAAAGGATGTCCTTGTATTCTCTTAAATACATCACCTTTGACTTGATTATACAATACAGATTCAAGATAATGTGCATAGGATTAGATTAGGATTACTTTTCTGTTTATTCGGCCGATATATTTGCACTATAGGTGACCACAGATGCAATAAAAAGTTATTAAAAATTGCATAACGGTTATATTTTGGTAGTTTTATTCAATTGCATTTGCTCTTATCTTACAGTATGTATAGTTTTGTCTATTTTTGGCTGTTTGCTCGTGGTTTGTTTTGATTGGCTCAATCTGAAAGGCTATTGGACTTTGACCCACTCTTCCAGGGAAGCTGAGTTACACATTGCTTGTAGTAAATGTAAGGTAATTGTACTTTATAGGTGCATAGATCAGGGTTTCTGCAGGTTTCACCAAGTCAAATTTAAGACTTTTTAAGACCTTTTTAAGACCATTATGAATGAAATTTAAGACCTATATCACGCAATTAAAAAACGTACAAAGGAAATGCAGAATCACAAAATTACTCAAAGCAAATTAATTTATTTAAATTGAACAAAGTATCAGTAAACTTGCACTCCCCCATAGCTCAATCCCACCAGGATTTCAGGAAATTTTTTTTTTTTTTGGGTGATTTTTTTTTTTTTTAGATCTTAATGACTTTGGTGGTAAAATATTGTGGTGGTCATTTCCAGAAATGTGCATGTTTTTTTTTTTTTTTTTTTTCAATAATTAGGATGCCACATTTACCATATTATTATGTTAGATGCACAATAGTCACACATGACAATAAAACAAACAAAATGCATAAATCTCTTTTGGTATCTTACAAAAAAAAAAGGCTTGTCCAGTGGTGTGCTATCTAGTTTTAATAACATGATTGCTTAGGGTGGGAAATATGACCAAAATCTTACAAGTAAACCACAGCAATAAGCAATTGCTTAATATAAGTAAAAAGTTCTCAAGTAATTAAATAATCAAGTAAACGGTCAGTAATAAAATAAGAATTTATAAACAAATGACAATAGGACAAATAAATACAACATAAAGATACAGATACAAACAGTGCTTTAAGTACTGTTTTTCCCCTGATGTTGTTGTTGGATTAACATTAACGACACAAACAGGAGCGGGTATAGGCTATATTAGGACCTATACTTTAAGACCTACAGTAATGCGCAGATCCAATACTGACACACGTCCCAAACTTTTTTACACACAACATAACCGCCAATATGGACATAGGCATAATAATGTGTGTGTTTGATCGTTCAAGGGCAATAAGCCTAGAAATAGACACATTCATATACTCACACGAGCGCTGACAGGCGGCAAACGCGTGCACAGAATCCGCAGCCAGTCTGACATCGGTCCGCGTGTCAGAACCGAACTGAGTTCGTGGTTTACAGCTCTTTTATTAACTCTTTTTTTTTTTTAGTGCGCAATCGCTTCGCCCGGTCCTTGGCGCTTATGCGAGACGGCAGGTGAGAAAGATTCCCCTTCGCTTTCACGATCATGGAACTGGAAGAACTGGAGAACTGTTAGCTGAAGAATAAAATCCGTTTTATGTGTCTTTGGCACAATCCGAAAGAGACTTGCGCCAATAACATGAAAGCTGATTGGCTGCAATATAAGATGCATGTTGGTCTCATTTGTAGTTGTAATACAGCGAATTATACTTGGACTAGCGAAAGAAAGAGCTACAACACCCCGGAATAAAACACACACACACACACACACACACACACACACACACACACACTAAAGCGCTGCGGGAGCATTTCAGTGAGCAATAGAGGTAGCGTTACATGGACGTAAGAAAATTAAGACCTGTTTAAAATTATTTAAGACCTAGAACTCAATACTTTAGCGAATTTAAGACTTTTAAAGGCCTAAAATTTTTATTTTTAAATGTAATACTTTTTTTTAGACTTTTTAAGACCCCGCGGGAACCCTGATAGATACTTTGAGTATTTTCTGTTTTCAAAGTAGGTCAATAAAAGGTGACTAAAACATTTAGTTTACATTTTTGCACTGGACATCTGTAGTTTTTCCAATTGTGTCTGTGCGTAAAACTTGTTCCGCTTCTTTGGTTGCCTTGTGCCTCACCTACACGTCCACGTTCACACCCTCGTCTTTACGACGTGGTTTGTTAGAATGGAATGCAGAATTCTAGTCTGTTTTGCGTTCTATATGAAGGGCATGGTGAGTCCTAGTAATGAATAGATCCGAACCTCTGCACCACCCACAGCCACACCAGGCTCCTTCAGGCGCTTAACAATATGAGCGCAACCCCTCTGGGCCAGGAGGTGAGTGTGGAATGTAGGAGTGTGAAAATCTGAAAATATTTTGATGTGTTGAAAACATATGTTGCCGTGGTTACACTACACAGATGACCTGTACCCTCTTTCATGATCCTGTCCACTCAGAGGCATCCAAAAACTCCCTTTCAGGATTTTAGCAGACTGTTGAGGGTCTAAACATTTATGGTTGGGGTACATTTTCAGGGGCTTCAGTGTTGGGAAATCCTCTTTCTCTTCCATAATTTGATCAGAAGATTGAATTATACAGACATTACAGGTTCAAAAACAGTTGAGCAAAGTGGCATGTAATCAGTGTGTAATCTAGTGACTGTGTAATCAAGGTGTGTTTCAGATGGTGTGTGACTTCCAGTTCCATGAAGAGTTTGTGTAATGAGCTTTTGAACATGGTAGTCATCCAAATCAGACTGTGATGTGCCTCATGCACTCTCTGCAATGAATGAAAAGTCAAAAAACAAGACAAGAATTGTCATTTGTCTTTGGATTTATAGGAGAGTTTTAATGGGTGCAGCATCCACAGCCAACTAAGCTTCTATTTAATATGTTGTGATATTATTTGATTTTTGTCATATATTCAGATATATACACTAGCATTTAAAAATTTGTGTCAGTATTTTTTTTATTTTTTTTTAAAGGAATTAACACTTTTAATCAGCAAGGGCGCATTAAATTGAGCAAACTTTTGCATTGTTAGAAAATATTTTGATTTCAAATAAATGCTGTTCTTTTGAACTTTATATAAATCAAAGAATCCTGAAAAAAAATGATCATGGTTTTCACAAAAATATTGAGCAGTATAACTGTTTTCAACATTGATAATAATAAGAAATGTGACTTGATCACCAATATTAGAATGATTTCTGAAGGGTCATGTGACACTGAAGACTGGAGTAATGATGCTGAAAATTCAGCCTTTTTTCATCACAGGAATAAAATATATTAAAATAGAAAAGAGTTATTTTAAATTGTAATATTTCACAATATTACTGTTTTTGCGGTATATAAATAAATGCGACCTAACCTTGGTGACACGTTTGTTGGGTTTTGTCGGATCTGGCAGCGTCTGTTGGCGTTGGTTGGGGTTTGTTTTCACCCGATCGAACGTTCAATCAGCGGGTATTTTTTCTGTTAGTAAATATGTCATATGCTTTCTCACTATATTAGTATTTGTGACTATGTTATTAAAATTTCATTAAGGTCTTAAAGACCCCATGTGGTGAAAATCAAGTTTTCAATGTTGTTTATATGTCTATGTGGTGTTTTTAATTTGATTGAAGACAAACCATATTTTCTCCATTAAAACCCCAGTGAACCAAAGACAGTCTCAAAAACGCGGTTTAAAATCGCTGGTGTTGCTTACGTCACAAATACTTTTAGCAATATAGTGGTGAATTATGTATATATGATGTATATTACAATGTTATGATGAAGTATATGCCTTTCTCCACTCACGTTCTGAGTTATTCAAAGTGTTTCTAAGGATGCTGATTTTCAGAAGGCATCTCTCTGACTCTGAGATGGCGAACGGGAACATGGTTTGTGTAATATTAGCAACACATTATTAGCTATTTGATAACATAGTCAAGCAAAAGGCTAATCATATTAATTACTGTTATGTGTCCGACGTTGTAGAGAGCGATACATAAAACGCATTACCATTCTGATACATTGACTTGTAGACGAGCCTGTATAATTCACTCTTCCACTTCTTCTGAATCAGTTTCTGGTTCAAACATATATTGCTGAATTAAACCAGTATTTCCAGTTGCCATTGTGTAGCGTTTACTACAGTAAAGTTGACCAAGTGGATCAGGAAGTCCGAGCTTGTGTGATTCCATGTATACTAATTGAAGCAAAGGTGTAGAGTTACATTCAAGATTTTCACAGGAAATATGTTTAAATACGGCATTTTGGTGATCAAAGATGAGATTTAAGGGATACAATTATTGACTACACTTTAAGGAAGCACTGTATATTTAGGTTGTTTTTGGGTTCAACTGATACCCATTGGACACATTTCTTAGGGAGCTTTTATGTAAGATGTGCTCTTTTGTGTACTAATACCCTAGATCAGTGGTTCTCAAAGTGTGGTACTCGTACCACTAGTGGTACTCAGGCTCCCTCTAATGGTACGCAGAGGAATCACTAAATTAAAGTCCCTGTAAAGGCAATTATTAAATTTGTTTCTAAACACATTATATATGTTAGAAATGTATTGCTGAAACACGTTACAAAGACTGTGAACTGTGTAGTACTAAAACGGTGGCTCGATGACGCACTGGAGCCACTGAGCCTGGCCCCTCCCCTAACACTATAATAACTGGAGCACATTCGCATCAGTTCGCCCGTTCAATCGCAAGTTACTGTCACTACCGTTAGTTACTACAAACTACAGTTAGCTAGCAAGTTATGCCTTCGTCACGTAAATGCATATTACCTAGTTGCGATCAAGAGGTGGATTAATTTTGTGAACAGCTACCTTGATCACCACCAACACCTGCCTCTGCAGTGATCGTTTTCACCGGATAGCTTTACAAACTTTCATCGGAGACAACTGGGATTCACTGATAATCCACTGCAGAATGGGGCCGAGCCGACTATCTCCCGCCCCGCCGGCCTTCATCCTCCCGTCCCGCCATCTGGTGCCATCGTTGGCAGTACGTGCCCACCAGTGTTGTCTTGTGTGCTTACTGCAGCTTTCCCGCGAGTGGGCATGGTTTCAGCGCAGACAGCGGACACGCCCCCAGCGTTTGAGAGCAGAGAATGCTGCTTATTATTTCAAGATTTTGCTTGGCGCTTTTTTTTTTTTTTATCATTCAAATTTGTCTGGGTGGTTAATAACACATTTTTCTGTGGTGTGACAAACTCAGAACAAATATTTAATTTTGACTTTACAGGAACTTTATATATAAATTAATGTTAAAACAATACATTTTAATTTAATCTTTATTTGAGTAAAATTTTTTTAACATTTAAGTACAGTACAGTTTTAATTTAACTTTTAGGTACAACACATTTTAATTTAATCATTATTTCATTATTTTATTTACCTGTATGTAAGCACAGTGCAGTGTTAATGTACAAACTGTGTATTTACAATGTTAAAGTGGCTAACAACAATAAATATTCTTATTAGGAATAAACTGCCTCTTTTTTGAACTGTGCAGAGCTGTAACTGAATAGTTAGGCCTACTACGCTACTGTATTTTAATGTTGGTCATTATGGTGGTACTTGGAGAGCCAAATATTTTCTGAGGTGGTACTTGGTATAAAAAGTTTGAGAACCACTGCCCTAGATGGAACAGAATGCTGGGGTCTCTGGTTATTTATTTTTATTTAATTTTTTCCACTTGCTACACTGTCCTAAAAACATAACTCTCAAGACTTTTGTCTTAGAGCTCAGAGCTGCACGATTAATCATTAAAAATAATAATCACAATGTCAATTTAAACCGACAAAATCTCATTCCTAAATGACAACGATTCGACCATGTCTATTGACCCAGAGAAAGGTATGAAACCTAAGATATTTTAAACCATACAGTATCGTTATTTCCGTGTTATAAATATTCATATTATCACAGAAGTACTGGGATAAAACTAAGTTTATAGTTCAGATATAAATACCGATGTCTATGGTAGCGATCAAAATAGAGCAAATCACCCTTTGAAAGTAACTTCACGCTTCAAATAACAACACTCATTAAAGGGATTCTTTCAGAAAGGTTGATTCATCCAGTAATGAAACAAGTGAAGTATTTATGAGTGAGTCATTGAATCATTCATTCATTCATTTTAAATGGACATTTTGTCAGAACCTATAGTAAATTATGTATGTTATAGTTGTCTGTTCAGAATCGTGGTAGAATTATCGGGATCTCTATTTTAAACAAACAAACAGAAAATCGCTATTCTTAATTTATCCATAATTGTGCAGCTCTACTTTGTCTAGATGTGTATGGTTGTAGCGGTGGAGATTAATGTCAATTTAGAAGATGATTGAATACAAAGCACCACAACATAATCAACTTGTCAGTTGTTGATGTTAATTAGTTAGTTGCTTTCATTGTGTTCAGGGTTTTTTTAAATGGATGAATTATCAGGTGACGTCAGACAATTAGTCTTTTTATTCACCATTCTGAATTCTCCCGCCCCCCACACACACACTGTTCAGCCTCCCTCTGAACCTCTGTGTATGCAGTCAAATCTTTTGTGTGTTTGTAAGCGTTCATGATGGTTTATCTGACGTCTGATTTCTTAGTAATGCTCTGGATTGTATGGTGTTGCTCAACAGAGCTCTGTGTGAATCTGAATATCATGCTTTGTCAAAATGTAGTGAACTATTGGGTGAATAGCAGTCTTTTTCCAAACTGTGTCACACAGCTTATTTTAGACTTTACTGTTTTAATTCATACTGGTCTATATTTCAGCAGAATATTGAAAAGAATGGACCAAATTTCCCAATAGACTTCTGACAGTTTTCTGGGTTTATTTTTTTAATGGGTCTCTTATTCAGGGTGATTTGCGGTGAGTAGGCTATCCCACCGGCCCTTAACTGGGGGGGGTTTGTTGTTGTTTTTGATTGCCCTGGACATTACAGGTTCAAAAACAGCTGAGTAAAGTGCCATGTAATCAGTGAGTAATCTAGTGACTACATCAAAGGTGTGTTTCAGAAAAATGTGGGTAACCAAACAGCTGACAGTATCCACTGACTTCCATAGTATGGAAAAAAAATAAGTCAATGGCTACCATCAACTGTTTGGTTACCTACATTCTTCAAAATATCAACTTCTATGTTCACCCCGGGGTCTGTAGAAAAGTTTAGAGAAAAATAATATGTATTTCTCTATTTGAAATTGCTCTATTAATTAATTAAATAATTAATAGTTATTTATTTTATTATTTATTATATGTTAAAAAAAGGACTGCATTATTAATTTTATTATTTATTTATTTCTATTATTTATTATATTAAAATTGACAGAATTTGGCATTTTATTACTGTTTCATAGGGCTGGGTATTGACAGAAATTTCACAATTCGATTCAATATCGATTATTTTAAACACTGACTGAGCGATTCCATGCGACATGATACGGATTTCGGTAAGTTGTACTCTATCTTTTAACACACTTTCAGGTGCTCATTCATGTTTATTTCGCTCTGTAACTGGTATTAAGGCGGAAGAGAAGATCAGTTAATGTGTGCTCCGCGCTGCCGCTTCTCTTGAGCTGAGCTGCGCCAGAGCGATCTCACGCCACAGCGCCAAAACGGTATGTTTTTGAATTGCGTAATAAAATGGACGTAATTTGAAATCTGAGACTTTGTTTCATATCAATAGTAACAAAGCACAAAGATTATTGCGATTTATTGGATGGGAGGCGCGCTACAATGTTCTTTTCATTCATCTGAAAACAGGATGACTAATCGATTCTTGGGATTTCGTAAAAATTAGAATCGATTAAAATCGAGAAATCGATATTTTTTTTACTAGGGATGGAACGTATGAAAATTTCATATCACGATTATAGTCAATATTATCACGGTTTTGTTCAAATGAGATGAAAGTGTTCAAAAAAAGAACAGATGCACACACTGAAAACATTTCAACAAGTTTTATATTTGAAAATCAACAAACAACAAATAAAACAAGCGCAGCTCTATGCACTTTTTTAGCAAGATTCTATTCTGTGGCATTTCCTTCCTTATAATGGCCGTCGTCAATAGCAACGCATTATAACACAGCGCACATCCACGTATCACAACGGACGCGCTCTCTCGTTTCATTCAAATGCAACTTGCGTCTTGCGTCTCTGTTTTTGATTGTATTGAAAATTAAATCAGAGGACTTTACTATTAATACTACTATAATTATTACTATAACTTCTCGTGATCATCTTGTCTGGACGATTGTTTTGTACACTGTACAAAATGGATTTATAAACAGGTAAGATTTAAAACATTAATCTCAATTCAATATGTCCCCGTAATTATTTATGTGGTAAAGAAAATCTGTGTAATAAGTGTACAATAAATATACATTATTATCCCTTAAATGTCACCCTAGCAAGACATCTGAACTTGTTCGTTCGTCTTTGGCTCAAAGCCACTTGCTGCAAACTTTTCTTCGTGTAAGCTTCATGTTAATTTCAAGTGAGTGAGATTAAATTTCAACTCAAAACTTTGTGTCTAATTATTTCCCAGACGTAGTTTTGGTATTGAGGTCAAAGTACACTTGCCATGCGTTCGCTATACAACAGTGGGTGATGATCATGAAGACGACTCGGCAGATTTGAAGTGTTTGCCCCTATAGCCGCGACTTTATTTTCGCATGTTCTGCAGACAGGGTGACCATACTCGATTAAGTTTCCCTCAGGACTTTTGTAAAAGCCAAAATATGACCACACCTCAGATTTGGTCCTTTTAGAAGGCTGAAAAATCTCCCGGCGCTATCACTGCCTTCTGCCATTTCTTCTCATTCAAAAAACAACGTTGCGCGCTGCGCCTGCGCCAAAATGATGCTGGGTCGACAGGATTTACCGCGAGTTTTCAAAATCGTGATAATCAAACAGGGTTTTAATTAAATTTTAAACGATATCGTGAAACCGGTAATCGTTCCATCCCTATTTTTTACCCAGCCCTACTGTTCATTCTCTAAAGAATGGTCGAAAATTATAAAATTAATCACATTTTTACAATTTTATAGACAGCCATCAGTTGTATGTTAATTGATCATGTATCAGTACTCAGTACATGGTGGACAGAAAAAGATAGTGTAAACTTTATAGTTAATATTTGACACATTATTTTTATGTTTATTATTGGTCTTTATACATTATATAGCTGCTGTTGTATTTTGGAAGGGGGTCTCTTTTAAAGAGCCCCTATTATGGATTTTTGAAATTTACCTTTCATGTAGTGTGTAACATAGTTCTAAGTGAATGAAAACACCGTATGTAAAGTTATTGTCTCTCAAAAGTAAGAGTCGACTCTGAGTCAATTAAACAAATCGTTTTTCAAATGAATCGCAAGCCGTTTCGTTGTGACGTCAAGACGAAACATTAGCATATTGCCCGTCCACACACGTTATTGCGCTCGCAGAGACCAGGGAAACATTGAACCACCTCAAACACTGCAGCGGATACTGGATAGCATCATGTCGAGAAGACGCTGTGCTGTACAATGTGTTTATTGTGTTTCATATTGTGTAGGTCTCTGGCTAACTCACGTTATTACTGTCTTACTGAAATACTACTGTAAATCAGCTGTGGGCTGCAGTATTACCTAAAACTGTGTCTGTTAATGCAGATTGTCTGTCATTCTTACTACTTTGAGTAAAGATAAAGGATGGAGCAAGATTTGTTTTGAAGACATTAATGTTTACATCAGTTATTCACGTTAGTGCTCGGCTATGCGCTGTTATTGATACAGTTCTCGCATGTGCAACGGAATACATTAGAAACACACACAAACACACACACACACACACACACACACACACACACACACACACACACACTTGTTAATGCTGATGGTGAGGAATTACAGTTGAAACATCTCATAATGTACCTCAAACTGAGTAGCATCACTGACAAATGTCCTGCTCAAGGTTCGGGTTGAAAAATTAGTTCTTCCATTGTTTCATCATCGATTCGGACTCGCGCTGGGATTGATGTAAAATCGACGTCATCGTTACTGTCTGCGAACAGGGCTTCAGGGCTTCACATGTGATAAATGCAGGGAAATAGTCAGGCTGACAGAGAAGATTGAAAGTAGTGAGAATGTAACAGCTTTAGACACTGATGTGGATGCGAATAGCTTAGTGAACTCTGTACACTGTTCGGTTCCGGCTGTAGAGCCCGTGCAGCAGGGTAACTGGGTGACTGTGAGACGGCATAGTCACGGATCAAAAAATCACTCTTCCGTTCTGATTAGAACATCAAACAGGTTCTCCCCACTCAGTGACGCACCCACTGAGAATCCTGTTGAAAGTGCCCTATTTATTGGCGATTCTATTACACGGAACGTGAAAATAGAGACACCAGCCACCATAGTCACGTTTACCGGGAGCCAGAGCGCCTGACATCAAAGCACATTTAAAAGTGCTGGCTAATGCTAATTGTAAATTCTCTAAGATTATTATTCATGTCGGCACTAATGATGTTCGGCTTCGCCAGTCGGAGATCACTAAAATTAACATTAAAGAGGTGTGTAAACTCGCAAGTACGATGGCAGATGACGTTTTTTGCTCTGGTCCCCTCCCTGTTCGTCGGAGTGATGAGATACTTAGCAGACTATCATCACTCAATGGCTGGTTGTCTAAGTGGTGTCCGCAAAATAACATAGGGTTCATAGACAATTGGAAAAGCTTTTGGGGCAGACCTGACCTGTTGAAAAAAGATGGCATCCATCCTTCCTGGGATGGTGCCGCTCTTCTCTCTAGTAATTTGGCACATAGTCTTAGAGCTAAACCTTGACTAACTGGGGCCCAGGTCAGGAAGCAGACGGACTGGCTTACCCGACCGCCTGCTAGCTGTCTCACGTCACAGAAGTCAGATAAATCCCAGCACATAGAGACTCTTTCACCTAGATATTATCACATAGAGACTGTGTCTGTTCCCCGGTTTAGTAAATACAAAAAACCATCAAAATCATTCAACAGTAAAAATCGAATTGATGTCCAAAACAGATGAACAAACGATAAAGCTCGGGCTGCTGAATATTCGATCCCTTTCCCCAAAAGCGCTTATTGTTAATGATATGATTACAGATAATAATGTAGATGTGCTGTGTTTGACAGAAACCTGGCTAAAACCTGACGACTACATTACTTTAAATGAGTCCACCCCCCAAGATTATTGTTATAAACACGAGCCGCATCTGAAAGGTAAAGGGGGAGGTGTTGCTGTAATTTATAATAATATCTTCAGTATTACTCAGAAGTCTAGTTTCAAATATAATTCCTTTGAATTTTTGGTGCTTTATGTAACGTTATGTAGTGTAATTGATAAATCCCGTTTGACATTTGTGCTGGCTACTGTATACAGGCCACAAGGGCACCATACAGACTTTACCAAAGAATTAGCTGATTTTCTATTAAACTAAAGTACTAATTGTTGGGGATTTTAATATCCATGTAGACAATGAAAAAGACGCATTGGGATTGGCGTTTAGAGACATTCTAAACTCTATTGGAGTTAGGCAACACAAGTCAGGACCCACTCATCGCCGTAATCATACTTTAGACCTAATATTGTCACATGGAATAAAATTCTGCAGCAGAGCGATGACATCTCAGATCATTATCTAGTATCATGTACACTTAATTTAGCTAAGGCTGCAAAGCTGTCCCCTCGCTTCAAATATGGCAGGACTATCACTGCTGCCACTAAAGATTGCTTTGTAAATCATCTTCCTCATCAGTTTCATCTCCTCAGCATCCCAGAGAGCCTAGAGGAACTCGTTGTTGCAACAGAAACTACTGACTCTCTCTTTTCCAGCACTTTAGACACAGTTGCTCCCCTGCGCTTAAAGAAGATTAAAGAAAATAGTCCAACGCCGTGGTACAACGACCACACTCGGGCCCTTAAAACAGCAGCTAGAAAAATGGAGCGCAGCTGGAAGAAAATTTCGCATTTTGTGGAAAGAGGGCATGATTGCATACAGAAAGGCCGTAAAAACTGCTAGATCTGCTTATTTCTCGACTCTCTTAGAAGAAAACAAACACAACCCTAGGTATTTATTCGATACAGTGGCTAAATTAACCAAAAATAAAGCTTCAACTTCTGATGTTTGTAAACAGCATAGCAGTAATGACTTTATGAACTTCTTTACGTGTAAGATTGATAATATTAGGTAAAAAATCATAACCATGCAGCCGTCTACTACAGTATCACATCAGACAGTGCATTGTAGTGTCACTGAGGAAAAATTACATTCATTCACTGCTATAGGAGAAGAAGAATTGGCTAAACTCGTTAAATCATCAAAATCAACAACATGTATGCTCGACCCTATACCGACTAGGCTATTAAAAGAGATGCTTCCAGAGGTCATAGATCCTCTTCTTAATATCATTAATTCATCCTTGTCATTAGGATATGTACCGAAAACTTTTAAGTTGGCTATTATTAAACCACTTATTAAAAAACCGCAACTTGATCCTACAGAATTAGTCAATTACAGGCCAATCTCAAATCTACCCTTTCTGTCAAAAATACTAGAAAAGGCAGTGTCTTCACAACTGCGGTCCTTTTTAGAAAGAAATGGTATCTGTGAGGATTTCCAGTCAGGATTTAGACCGTATCATAGTACTGAGACTGCTCTCATCAGAGTTACAAATGATTTACTCTTATCATCCAATCGTGGTTGTATCTCTCTATTAGTGTTACTCGATCTTAGCGCTGCATTCGATACTATCGACCACAACATTCTTTTGAATAGACTCGAAAATTATGTTGGCATTAGTGGAATTGCATTGGCATGGTTTAAATCATACTTATCTGACCGTTATCAGTTTGTAGCAGTAAATGAAGAGATGTCACACCGATCACAAGTTCAGTATGGAGTACCACAAGGCTCAGTGCTAGGACCGTTGCTTTTCACCCTGTACATGCTACCACTGGGAGATATCATTAGGAAGCATGGCGTTAGTTTTCATTGTTATGCTGATGATACTCAGCTCTATATTTCTTCACGCCCTGACAAAACGTACCAATTCACAAGATTAATGGAATGCATAGCTGATATAAAAAATTGCATGACTAGTAATTTCCTGCAACTTAATTCAGAAAAAACAGAATTTTTAATTATTGGACAAAAAAATTCCACAAGTAGTAACCTAGAATACTGTCTAACACTTGATGGCTGCTCTGTCATGTCCTCGCCGTCAGTTAGGAACCTGGGTGTGCTCTTTGATACCAATCTTTCATTTGAAAGCCACGTTTCTAGCATCTGTAAAACTGCATTCTACCATCTTAAAAATATATCTAAATTACGGCACGTGCTTTCAATGCAAAATGCTGAACAGTTAGTTCATGCGTTCATGACCTCAAGGCTAGATTATTGTAATGCTCTACTGGGTGGTTGCCCTGCTCGCTTAATAAATAAACTGCAGCTGGTCCAAAACGCAGCAGCTCGAGTTCTTACTAGAACCAGGAAGTATGACCATATTAGCCCGGTTCTGTCAACACTGCACTGGCTCCCTATTAAACATCGTATACATTTTAAAATCTTGCTGATTACTTACAAAGCACTAAATGGTTTAGCTCCCCAGTACTTGACCGAGCTCTTAACACATTATACTCCATCACGTCTATTGCGGTCTCAAAATTCTGGCCAGTTGATAATACCTAGAATATCAAAATCAACTGCAGGCGGTCGATCCTTTTCCTATTTAGCACCTAAACTCTGGAACAGTCTTCCTAGCATTGTTCGGTAAGCAGACACACTCTGTCAGTTGAAATCTAGACTAAAAACACATCTCTTTACTATGGCATACACATAAAACATTTTTAATTTATACTATTCAAATCAGTTAAATGATTTTTAGGCTGCATTAACTAGGTCAGCCGGAACCGGGAACACTTCCCATAACACCTGATGTACTCGTTACATCATAAAAAGAATGGCATCTACGCTAATGTTAGTCTCTCTGTTTATCCCGAGGTTTACTGCAGTCAGCCGGATCCGGGCCGTATCCAGATCAGATGGTGGACCTGCGCCCAGACATGACCAACGCATCCCTGAAGTGTCTGCAGAGACCGTGTCAATTAGACTGAAATTGCCTCATCGAAACAGCATCCTCAATAAACCCGTCCCCAGCGTGATGACTCCGATCTTTCGAATATTCCTATCTAATAAATTGCCTTATCAACACAACATCCCAATATACCGTCTCCGGCGTAATGACTCCGATCTTTCGAATATTCCTATCTAATAATTGCCTCATCGACACGACATCCTCAATAAACCCGTCTCTGGCGTGATGACTCCGATCTTTTGAATATTCCTATCTGATAATTGCCTCACCGAAACGGCATCCTCAATAAACCCTTCTCCGGCGCGATGACTCCGATCTTTCGAATATTCCTATCTAATAATTGCCTCACCGACACGGCATGATGGCCAGAGGAGAACTGGCACCCCGACTGAGCCTGGTTTCTCCCAAGATTTAATTTTCTCCATTATGCCACCTGATGGAGTTTTGGTTCCTTGCCACTGTCGCCTTTGGCTTGGCTTGCTCAGTTGGGGACACTAAAATTTTACTAAATATACTATTAAACTAAATATTCAAATAAATTTTCAACTATATTACTGATCTGCCCACATGGTCACTATATGATAATTGAAATGAGCTGGATAACATCAACATTTTCTCCAGAACGGCTGTACAGCTGAATCAAATTCTGTTGCATTATTTTCCTGTTAACACTGTGCAGCTGCTTTGAAACAATCAGCATTGTAAAAAGTGCTATATAAATAAAGGTGACTTGACTTGACTGTCTTTACAGTGTGTATAGTCGCTGAGCTTTAAGAAGCCTCCGGACGGAGCTGGAGTTCAGTTATGGTAATGGGCGTTTGTTTTTCGAAATACGCGCTGTACGTGGTAGACCAATCACAACAGACTGGGCCATCTGACCAATCAGAGCAGAGTAGGCTCGCGGAAAGGAGGGATTTAGAGATACTGATTCGTCCATCAAGTCGTTTGAGAATCATTGAACAATGTGGTGATGTGCAGTGTATATTATGAGAAAATGAAACTGTTTTTTGACCTTTGATGCATGTAAACCTGTTGTAGGAGACCTCCAAAATAAAATTAGGAAACTTTAAAATAGCACAATAGGGGCACTTTAAGTTGCAAAGTGATCTTATTGTGGCATCAAAAAGACTAGATTAGTGCTTGAAGTGTGTCAAGCAGCTGTTGCTAAAGGGATAGAGAGGTTCATTTGTCTTTGTGGATGTGAGCCATGCAGGATCCTGGAACACAGCGGTCAGAGACTCGAGGTCTGACGGAGGACACCGCCACTTTCTTGGGCGGCTGCCATACCTGTCATGCTCCATGCTGCATGCTAATGACCAATTTCAGCTTTTGGTTTGACCGCACTAAAGCAGCAAGGACTCTGTAACCTTACCTAACTGCGTACACCTGCTAATAAAAGTGTAAATATTATAGACCTTATATGTTGTAGAATGTTATTAACGTGTTCGTTGCATGATGACACATGACCGTATTTGTTTAAATGAGTGTTTACTCTGGCGTTCATCTTTGAATTTGAAGGGCCTCCTTAAAAAAAAAAAAATCAAGTCAAACAAGCCTCTTGGTCTCATCTTGGTAGAATGACGCAAGGGCTTTTGTCTCCACCGTCTCCTAGGTGACCACTTCCTGGGTCACCAGGCAGCGTTCACCTAATTTCTTGTGGAACAGCTCACCCGTCTCCCTGCAATCGAACAGGCTGCTTATTCCCTGCATATTCTATATGTCGCCACTCGCCAGGCAGGGAGTGCGGCAGCACACTAAATCTGTTGTACTATTTTAATCCTCACACATCACTTGGATAATGCATCCACAGTGCTCCAGTCAGCATTCAGAAGTGGTTAAAGGTTTTAAATACTACAATTATTCTTGTGACTGCTTTCTGACACAACTTGTGTCACTTAAGGCACCCACACACTGATAATCTGTCTGATTTTGGGCCAGGTAAAATCCTGATTATCTTGATGGTTCTACAGATTATTTTATCAGATTTTCCTGTGGTGTGAGGTGTTAAGAGTGATTGAATCTGCTCGGAAGAATGTAGGGGCCACACCAATCTCAAATTGTAAATATTCAACAAGTTGAATATTTATGATCAGAAATCTTGTTGAGTGGGGGGAACGCCGAAGACAAACACGCGCACACTCTGTAGATTGTCATGTGGAACGAAACGATACCAAATCAGAAAGCATTTCTTTCTTATTTTTGTGAATTTTGTGTTAAAAGCAGTCCAAACACTATTATCGCCATTTCTTCTTGTCCGTCATCCGCCATGTTTGTTTACTCTAAAGTCACATTTGACCATGCGAGATTTGTTCACACGGGACTCTATTGATTTATGATTTTTTTTTTTATCGTCATGTTTGTGGTCTCTTACATTCTGAAAATCTGTAACACGTAACAATGTAACAAATTTGCATAATGCCCGCCTATGGTCTTCATTGGCTGCCCACGAACAGCGTCGACTTTGACCCGCCCTCAAACACTGTAGCTGGTTCGTGTTGTGCACATGTCGAGAAGACACTGTTTTCTGCGCAGCAAAAGCACATTCTCTTTGTAGACACTTCCAAAGGATGATGTGAAGAGTCAGAATTGCTACAGTAGCTATGATTTCCATCGTCCTGTTTTTATGCGCATTTTGAAGGATCGCAGAAATGCCAAAGAGTTAATATGAATAATGGGAGATGGAAATGCATTTGCCAAGTAAACTCTGACGTAGCGAACCTTAAACCCATGTGACTAATCGGCTGTTTCTGCTGATGGTGTTTTATTTACTGTTGGTTACTAGGTTACCAATACCACTGTCATCTGCTCGAACAACTTGATGGAAACGTACCTAATTTGTTTGCATTTGTTTGGGGTTTTTTTTGTCTTTTTTTGCGAACTTTCAAAAGATTTGCTTCATGTTTGGATGGAAACCCAGCTAGTGATACAACAGCAGTGTAAACTTTTGATGCAAGGTCAACGTGGGATTTGCAAAACGCTTATCCAATAAAGATGGGACAGTACTCACTTTATTTGGACCAACTAATGTGTTTAGGCCTCAATACTTTTTCAAAAATGATACAAGACAACAATAAATGACTCCTCAAAATGAGTCAACAAACACTATAACAATATAGTGCAGTTTAGTGTGTGAAATGAGTTGGAGCTGTGCTTTCAGTAGTTTGATTTTAGAAAATCTGTACATGGAGTTTCTTTTGTTCTTGATACATAATAGGAAGTGTTTTTATGCTTATATAAGGTTAGCCTGAATCTAAAGATTTTGAAGTGTGTCTGATGCTTTACTGATTAGTCTCCTGAGACAGTTTGGGATTTGCTTTACCATTTTGTGACACAGATGGTGAAATTAGTGGACCTTGATGGTCTGGAAACCTTCATTCAGTAAGATGCGGGAGGCTTTAACATCAAGCACGGACTAGTGAGCGCTAATCAACACATCTCCACCCCCACGCTATTCACACCCTCGTTGAGTGACTGATGCCTTCTCATATTCTCAGCCTCAAAGAAAGAGAGCTAAGCACCTCGGGAAGGATGATTCTCTCAAGCGAGCCAGTGTTTAAACTCATCAAATGTCCCATCCTTTTTAAGAGCATTAAACACTGATCAGCGCTCTGGCAGGAAGCCTGACCACTTGCACGAGAGAGAGAGAGAGAGAGAGAGAGAGGAATGACAAAGATTTGGACAGGAGGAGCTTTCAGCTCTTCCATTAAATCACTGACAGAGCTTTAGAGACCAGCTTCAGCCTGCTCTTTAGTCAATACAGGGCTTTCCAGGAACTGTACCAGCATGTTAGGCCCTGGGACATGTCAGAGCTGGCTGTGGCCAAAGAAAAGAACAAGCCTTTCAGAATGAGATCCATACACAGTGGGGAGAACAAGTATTTGATACACTGCCGATTTTGCAGGTTTTCCTACTTACAAAGCATGTAGAGGTCTGTAATTTTTATCATAGGTACTCTTCAACTGTGAGAGATGAAATCTAAAACAAAAATCCAGAAAATCACATTGTATGATTTTTAAATAATTTGCATTTTATTGCATGACGTAAGTATTTGATCACCTACCAACCAGTAAGAATTCCGGCTCTCACAGACCTGTTAGTTTTTCTTTAAGAAGCCCTCCTGTTCTCCACTCATTACCTGTATTAACTGCACCTGTTTGAACTGTAGGTCCATAGTTTTATTTGCAGACCATGGCAGAAAATACTCAGACTTTCTGTAATGAAGTTACAAAATTTTCTTAACTTGATTTCTCTGGTTTCATGAGTGAATGTGAGTGGTACTTATGCCACTATCTAATGAAAGTGCCGATGTGAGTGGAAAGATCTGCACTGCAGGTGATCTATGTCATGGTGCAAAATTGGTCAAGACATGCTTTTTTTTGACAGTAAAGTGCAAATACTAGGGATGTCCCGATTAAGCATTTCTTTAACTGTATCAGCTTTATTTTACATCAGCTGTCATGCAGGTGTCGTGCAGTAGGTGACGGTGTG
The DNA here is from genome assembly GCA_039654105.1 of Coreius guichenoti. Classification (NCBI taxonomy): domain Eukaryota; kingdom Metazoa; phylum Chordata; class Actinopteri; order Cypriniformes; family Gobionidae; genus Coreius; species Coreius guichenoti. Next base: position 35,159,899 of record CM077171.1, read on the forward strand.
CAACTTCAAGTGGGTTTGCCAACCGCCATTGAAAAGAAAGAAGAAGCTTTGTGTGAGTGATGCGAGAGAGCCAGTGAGGTCTAATCCTAGCACATCACACAAGTTCAAGCTTACATGTTTAGCATATTTGATTCTCACTTTTGTAACGAATAACTCGAAAGTAATTTATTTACTGTTTATTTTTATCTACCGTTAGACTGAGACATTGTTGTCATAAAGCGTTGCTATGGGTTGGGTCTTGATTTGGGCTTGACTGAGAGACTGGCATTCTGACACCGCGAGCTTCATGCTTTCTAACTTTATCTCCCCTTTTTTCTTTTTGTTGCAATTATTCTGCTTACTGTACATATAAAATACAAGAATTTTATAATTGTGATCAGTTTGTTTACAATGTCTACCATTTTAACAGATTTTACCATTTTCTACCGATTTTGCAGGTTTGCCCACTTACAAAGCATGTAGAAGTCTGTAATTTTTATCATAGGTACTCTTCAACTGTGAGTGACGGAATCTAAAACAAAAATCCAGAAAATCACATTGTATGATTTTTAAGTAATTAATTTGCATTTTATTGCATGACTTAAGTATTTGATACATCAGAAAAGCAGAACTTAATATTTGGTACAGAAACCTTTGTTTGCAATTACAGAGATCATACGTTTCCTGTAGTTCTTGACCAGGTTTGCACACACTGCAGCAGGGATTTTGGCCCACTCCTCCATACAGACCTTCTCCAGATCCTTCAGGTTTCGGGGCTGTCGCTGGGCAATACGGACTTTCAGCTCCCTCCAAAGATTTTCTATTGGGTTCAGGTCTGGAGACTGGCTAGGCCACTCCAGGACCTTGAGATGCTTCTTACGGAGCCACTCCTAAGTTGCCCTGGCTGTGTGTTTCGGGTCATTGTCATGCTGGAAGACCCAGCCACGACCCATCTTCAATGCTCTTACTGAGGGAAGGAGGTTGTTGGCCAAGATCTCACGATACATGGCCCCATCCATCCTACCCTCAATACGGTGCAGTCGTCCTGTCCCCTTTGCAGAAAAGCATCTCCAAAGAATGATGTTTCCACCTCCATGCTTCACGGTTGGGATGGTGTTCTTGGGGTTGTACTCATCCTTCTTCTTCCTCCAAACACGGCGAGTGGAGTTTAGACCAAAAAGCTCTATTTTTGTCTCATCAGACCACATGACCTTCTCCCATTCCTCCTCTGGATCATCCAGATGGTCACTGGCAAACTTCAGACGGGCCTGGACATGCGCTGGCTTGAGCAGGGGGACCTTGTGTGCGCTGCAGGATTTTAATCCATGACGGCGTAGTGTGTTACTAATGGTTTTCTTTGAGACTGTGGTCCCAGCTCTCTTCAGGTCATTGACCAGGTCCTGCCGTGTAGTTCTGGGCTGATCCCTCACCTTCCTCATGATCATTGATGCCCCACGAGGTGAGATCTTGCATGGTGCCCCAGACCGAGGGAGATTGAGATTGATATCTCAATAGGCCTATAAATATAATTACTGTAGTAATTGTTATATTGCAAGTGCATGATAGATGATTTTAAATTTGAGCCCCTGAGACTCTCTGCACATCCCTCAATACATTGGATTGATTTTAAAACTTTAATGTACAAGTATTGGAACATACAAGTAGTGGAAAATACAAGTATTGGAACAGGACTCAGTATCAGCAGATACCCAGTATTTAATGACGGGGCACATTTAATCGGATCGGGGCACATTTAAATGATTGATTTTAGTTTTCAGTTATTTTAGTTTAAAGTTAAGACAAAATTAGAATTTTTTGAAATTTTATATACCATTTATTTGTTATTGGCCTGAATTTTAATATTGTTGCATCCCTAGTGGAAAAATCATTGATTTAATTAAATAAATAAATAAATAAATAAATAAATATAAGAAAGTATTTGTAGATGAGTATCAAACACGATTGCAGGTTGTTAAACTTGAGAAACACACAGATCTAAGGAACAGTCCTGTAGACCTTCATTATATTGAGCTACATTCTTAAAGGCTCATAAATTGGGGATTTGCAGTTTGAGATTAACGGTTTGAGATTAGCAGTCGAAACATTACACTTAAGAAATCCAGCTACCATAAAGTCCTGGCCCAAGTTCAAATTACTTTATAAGTGCATCAAAGCAAAACAACAAGACTATTTCCGACATATATCAGTCACTCATTACGGGTCACTGGCTCTGAGCTGATAACACGTGTTCGTGCAGATATTGATTCATTTACATATGCAAGTAGGGACCTGGAACACTGTTGTTCACTCAGTAATTCAAGAAAACTGATTGATTGCTTTAACTATTCCATACCAAAGGAAGTGTGCTGTGGTCATACCGGGTCATTAGACAAGTCGCACTGCTGGACGACATCCAGACTGCACTTGCATGATTCGACCAGCAGGTGAGGCTACCGACCCAGTGCATGCAAGGCAACTCAAAGCCTGCCACCTTCTCAATGCAGTGCTATGAGTTTTACCAGTGATTTAATGCAATTAGTCTGTGCATATTGTTCAGAAGTATCTGGCAGATTTGTCAAAAAAGGCACCTGGTGTGCGCAGAAAAGTTTTTGACCTATTTTCAGTTTTATTTTAATATTAATATTTCATGTTGATGAGTCGACTTGCATAAAAATGTGTGTTTCAGAATGTTAAAATCCCCAAACTCGAATGCTTTGTGATGCATAACATTGTCAAGTTGAATACTGAGCAGACCTAAGGCTCAGGAAGTGTGGGCCAGTGTTTTAATAATCACTAAAACTAGACGGTCGAGAACCTCTCTATTCTTTGCTTGGGGCAGGGCTCATGGTAGAATGAAAGGCAGCGTGGGTAATGTGCTACCCTGCTGCGCATCCAGTCGCTGCTAGGCAGCGTGGGTATTGTAGTGCGTCTCCACTGACTTAGAGGCAGGGTGAGTCATCCATTAACATCCTCTGGATCTGTTTTGTAAGCAGCAAACATACAACTCTGTTACGAGTGCAACATTCTGACACTGGCATTAATGACTCTTACAAAACCCGTTAATATGCAGCTAGGGGACTTTACTCACTCTTTGAAAAACAAATGAGCTGTTTTGCTTTATATTATTATTTATTAATGCTCTTGCTTTTCAGACAGGTCACAGCCGCAATCTACTGTAATTTTGAGGAGGGTGTTTTGCGTTGCATTTTTTGGCTTGAAGGATGTCAGTGGTCTCAGTTCCATTAACGTCAGTGTGTTTGTATCTGTTGCAGTGAGGGTGTTCAGCTGGCACCAGCGGCCATCACTGCCCTCCCTGTGAGGTCTACGGTCATGGCTGACGCTGAAGACCCCCTTTAGAACTCGCCGTCTTGCGGCACCTTGCCTCTGAAACCAGGTGAACCAGAGGTTGCACGCTAAGGTTTATCCAAAAAGCATCTTTCCTTGCTACTTGGAGAACTTCAGAGGCAGAGAAGATCAGTGGCGTCATCCATGAATTCACCAAACACACCCGGTGAGAGTTTTTTACTCATTCATGTTGCACTCTAAAACATTGATGTTTGCTATTGGAAGATTTTGTCTCAGTTGATAATACTTCCAGGTGTCAGATGTTTTAAACATCCATGTTTTAAAGATCCAATTTTTAGTGTAAAAAATTTATATTATAAATATGTCTAAAATATTGTTTGAAAAATATTTGGTTTCTATTAAAGCTACAGTCCGTAAATGTTTTTGGTTAAAAATGATCCAAAATAAATTTTTGAGCAAGTACATAACTAGCCGGTGTTCAAAACTATCTCCTTACCTTAGCCCGATTCACAACAGTAAGCTTGTAATAATGTGTCATAATTTGAGTGGTACTGGTAGATTTCCGCGGGAAATTCGAGCATGTTGCCGTTCGTCTTTGCTGTTCGTCATTTAGGCCGGCTAGTAGTAGTATCGCATGTGAGGATGCTGCAGGTGGCAGATCTTTTATAGCCTTTTCTCACAGCAGCTGGAATAATTAAATGTATCATTTTGATGGCGGATTGTAATCCAGGAAGGTCCAAACGACAATCATCAGTGACAACTGGAGATCCACCGATAGTCATAAGCAAAAGATTAGACTGTACAGAAATTGAAATCTACACTTCTATAGGTAACGCTAATACACACTAAATACACGTAGTCACGCAATGCTGATGTTGTTAACATTAAAACTTTGAAAACAAAGTATAACAATAATAATAATTTGCATGGTTTGATGTGATATGAGCTAAGCGGTTGTTAGATTTAATCACTGTTGGTAGCGCAATTTATTGTAATGCTTTTTTTTTCTCAGTTGGTCTGAACAAAAGTGGCAGACAAGTTACTTGTTCAGATGACATTTTCCAAGATGTAGAATCTGTGATTCCAAAGTACAGTATCATCACCGGTGCGGTGAATGAATGACAGCCACACGTACTCCTCAAAACATTAGATTCAGCCGCGCTGAGGAGCCGTGTCGATGCACAACCCACGTAAAATGATAATTCCACAAATAACTGCAATTGCAGGTTTCAAATGGAGATGGCGACAGAGGCAAAACTTACGGACTGCAGCTTTAAGTTACGTTATTATGTTTCTTTTTTCTACTTATACTAGTATTATTTATTTTTAATTTATTTGTTCTTTTACATTTTTTACACTGTTTTTTTCTAAACTTTTCCATGGACCCCCTAGAACTCCCTTGCGGCCCTCTGGGGGTCCCCAAACCCTAGTTTGAAAACCCCTGCACTACACAACTTTTGCCTAGATTTTTGCCCCCGTTTGCAGTCTGGAGAAGTTGACACTAGTTGCTGAAAGTCAGAGCCAGTCTGTGCATTTTGGGTAGTCGGAGTTGACTGATTGACAGAAAAATGCATAGTGTACGATAGGCACAGACTTTTTTTTCAGGCTTGATTCCATCCACTAGATTCCATCTAGTCGGAAGATATCAAACATGTCTGATATCTTGTAGTGATTTTAGAACACATATTGTATTCATTTGTCGTGTCTCCTAGCAGCAAGGCACAAGTATTTGTTGTGTTTGGAACAACTTGAAAATCTTGTCGTGTGTGATTCTCAAACGTTTATTGTATTTTTGTCTGTAATGTATTACAAAGTCGGTAAGTGTATGATGCCTGGTGTTTTAAAATATGTTTAGATTTGAAAAGTAATGTATTGTATTTAAGCCTTTATTCTATTCCGCAAAATTTTCCAGATTTTACCTACAGAATCAGCCCAGAAGTCTTCAGATTCCATCTGGGCCTATAAGAAGAGCTGCAGTGCATGAACGTTTGCATTGTCTGATATTGGTGACACTGCTCACCATGGGTAGTGCAATTTGTTAGCTTTTTGTTCAGCAACTTCCATAACAGATTTTTTTTGTGGTGTTTTTCCTAACTTTTTGTTGTTGTTGAGAGAGCATTTTTTTTGTGCAAATTTTGGGGTAAAACTTTTTTTTTTTAATTTAGATGATTGACTATGACTACAATTTTCTCCTAGTAGCAATATTGTTTTGTTTGTGCATATTAAACATAAATAATTCATTACATTCAATAAAAGAGGCAAACTGGCTTGTATAGTGGGCTACAACTTCCATTTACGTTTCCATTTTGCGCCAATTTCTCCGGAAGTGATGATTTCGTTCTTCTGAACACCTTATAGATCCACCATTTTATTTGCAAATTGTCCGTCAGTATTATGTTTTTTTTTATATTTTGCATTGATAGATAGTTATAGTCGCTACTATGTCAGTTGTGTGAAGCTCTTTTAAGCATCCAAAGCCCTTAATTAAACTAAAATTGTAAATTTCTTTGGTTCATAAAATGTGGTGATGCTTTAAAATCTGGACTGTAATTGATGACAAAGCATCAATTGAATATATCGCTGTGTTTGGAAACTAATGATTAACGCAGCTTTATTTAAAGGCATTTGTTGTTGTTGTTGTTGTTGTTGTTGTTGTTGTTGTTGTTGTTGTTGTTGTTGTTGTTGTTGTTGTTGTTGTTGTTGTTGTTGTTGTTGTTGTTGTTGTTGTTGTTGTTGTTGTTGTTGTTGTAGTAGTAGTAGTGGTAATGCAACCTGACTCACAGCTGTAGCAATTACAGATCACATTTCGAAGAAGATTTTTGGTCTGTCAGCGGACGAGTATCCCATTGTTATGATTGTGTGCGGAATTGTGTATAATTGTCTCGTCTCAGGTGAAGCTTAGCCAGATTTGTTGCTCAGGCAAACAAAACCTGTGGATCTTGTTCATCTTCCTTCATCTGTCGCCGTACCCTGCCGCTTTCTTCTCCTTCTCGCCCCTTTCTTTTCCCATCAGCCCCCTCTTAATGTGCCTTTAATTCATACCTTCGGCCCTGTGTCCGCCCCCACTCTCTCCTCTCCAGCCGCTCCTCGCCTGGCTCTCTCTGACTCTCTGCCATTTATAATTAGAACCAGTAACAACCTCTATTAACCCTCTGTCCCCCTTATGACGTCTTTGAATGTCACTGGATGCCGTGGCAACCTTCTACGCTTCGCCCCACTCCACATCAACACTGCCCAGAAGGCTCTTTGCTGATTGGCCTGTTTGCTCACTGTGATGCAAACTCATTGGTTCTTTTACGTGTATGCTTTCTGTGTGTACGCCAATGTGATTGACATTTTATTGAGTGCGTGGTGCCAATGAAACCAGCTGAGGAAGGTGCTCTTAATATATAACTGCAGCTGGAGTATGTATTTATTTATTTTTTTTGTGCAAGGTTTTGTGTTTCTGTATTGATGTGTTTAGCTGATTTGTTACGATAGCTATTCAGATAGCAGGTATCAAGTCCTCCTGTTCTTTCATTTTCATCACATTGAGGAGTTTTACCATCTTCTCTTTAAGGTCCCATTGAATTTGAAAACCACTCCAAACAACAGTGGGATAATGGACCAAATGTTTGAGTTTGGATTTTGAGAGCTCATACTGGCGCTACTGTCATCAGTTACAGTACAACATTTTGTGAATTGAGCTCCTGTTATTGATTATATTATATTATATTATAATTATATTATATTTGAATGGCTATAATAAGCGCACAACAAAGGAATATCACTAATAGTGTCTTTTAATTAAAAAAGTCTTTATTAATATAGACGATAACGGACAAAGAAACTGAAACTGAATGAACATGAGGGTTTAAACGCACAGGGATAATTAACCAGAAACATGTGCATGACAAACTAGCAAAGGGAACACAGGCAAACAGGAACAGAACACAGTGAAAACAAAACCAAAACTGAACATACACATTACAATTATATGGTTGCCTTGTAGTTAATGTGCAATTAGGAAAGGTGAATGTGAGAGGTATGGCGGATTGAAACTTTTCATATTCACCATACCTCTCACAGAATATTTTCCTTGATCATTAGCCTAACTGAATATAAACCATCTTAGTTTCATATTCAGTTAGGCTAATGATCAGGGAAAATATTCTTGATTTGAAATAGCTGTAATTATTTTTAATAAATTCAGGTATTTTTGAACATTGCTTTCTTGTATGTAGGGATGTGCAATATATCTGTACAGTGTTACTTATCCGATATTAATTCATTAATCTTTTAAAAAACACTAATAATTTTATACACACTTAACACTGTTAAATGTAGTTTTTTAGCAAATGTCTAAATAAATATTCATTTCCCATACTGTACGTTATAATGTTGTGATGCCTAATCAACTTGTAGAATTTAAAACCAATGATTTTAGTTTACATTTTTAATGCAAGAATAGAATTTTACTATCAGCCATAACATTAAAATAATTATCGGTTTATCGGTACCAGAAATGTTATAGCATTGCATCCGCATCGCATCCCTACTTGTATTGTTGTAATAACTTCACATAGTACCTAAAAAAACACTTCTTAAATGACAGTAAAATCACTGAAATGTTCCAAATTTTTGGCATATTGCTTTATTGTAGAGTTGTCTGTCATAGTTGAGCCAAGTTGAAATAATCAGCTAGCATCATGTTAATTATCTCTAGATGCTTTTGATGTTGTGCAGTATCAAAGGACCTTGCTTTGCTGGTCTGTGATGATGTCCAGTGAGCCTGGAGCTCCATGTGATCCAGCACATCCAAGCCCATCAAGGAGAAACAAGTGTCAATCCATTCAACCATGCAGTGAGGCCCTTTTGTTCTCTTGGGGACATGTTGTACAGTTCTGTTCCTCCAATAAAAGGCCATTTCATTTTCAGAAGCCCTTCACCGTAAATGGGCTGCATGCTTTGCACCAGGCGAGTTCAGGGACACACGTGTCAAACGTTATGCACTGTCACTTTGTACTCATATTCTTTTGGGGGTCATGTGTCTTTTAAGATGTTTTCTTATTGTTTGCGAACTTTACTGCATGTTAGGCTTGCTGCGATTAGTCTGTGTTGACGGTGTTCAGGCGAAACACCGGTTATATCACTTGCCCACCGTGGCACCGCCCCCACCGTCGTTTAGATTTTTTTTATAGTAATAAAATTATTTAGTTCAGTTAGAGAACAGACACTACAATTAAAAACTGAACGTGTCTGCTTAATACAGCGTGAGCCAAACGAGAGTCGCAGCACAGACCAGCAGCAGGAGTCAGATTTCATTTATCAGGAGAGCGAGGAGCTGACTGACAAGATGACGCGGAAGATTTGGTTTCAAAGCGAAATGTAAAAGAGTTTGTCATTGTACTGTTTTGTTGTTGTGTTTTTCATTAAGAATAATAGGCTAATGAACCCACCATTCAAGCAACCCGCCCCCGAACTGCCGCTGATTCTAAACCGAAAGTGAAATGCGCATGGCCACATTGTCATTCATGGTGCATGTCCACTGGCGCGTTTTCAGTTCATTCCTATGGAAGCTCGACTTCCATAGGAATTAATTGAAAACCCTTGCTTTGTTCCGCACCGTTATGAATGCCCGAGCGGCCGTGCGCATTTTACTTTCGGTTTCAAATTAGCGATTTAAAAGCTACGTGGAAAATTTCCTCACCGTCACATCTCTACTGCATGTCCATGTCTGGATTATGTCTTGCTGACATACATCAGTCGATTGTGATATAATAATGGTGTCTTTAATGGCGTTTTTAATGAAGTTATCACCAATAACACAAAGGGATGCCTAACCACATTCAGAGAAGCTATGGAGTGATGAGAACATGGTGCTTTCTTTGTTGGTTTCTACTCTGGTTATGTGACTTCTAAAGGCTTCTTGAATCTTTATTGAAGAATGTACTAGTGTTTGTTCAATGATAAAATGCTCTTGATATCAATTTTTCATCCTCACTTTAGTTTTAATAATGAGTAGGGCGATTTGATCAAATCATATTGCGACTTTTGACAAGTTATTGCGATTTTGTGTTATTTATTTTTTTCTTGCTAAAAATAAATAAATATATTAGTATATTTTTTATTATTATTAATTATTATTTTATACTTAATAATTTAATCACAGTTTTTGGTTTAATGATTGCACTTGGCAGTGGCAATTTTGATTTTTATTCTAATTGTTTGTTTAGCCCTAATAATGAGAATTCTGATCATTAAACAGGTTTATAATATTTTTTGTAATAATAATGGTATAATAATAATAATAATAATAATAAAATATTATTTTATATTAATACTGTAACGGTTGGTGAACCAGGAACAGGCTGAAGACTCAGAAGATCAAAATACAAACTTAAACTTTAATAATGACGCTCAGGAACAAACAGAAAGGCAGGGAAATACAGTCCAACATAACAGGGTAACATAACAGTGACTAGACAAAGACTGAACAAGAGAAACTTAAATGGCAAACAGAAATGAGATAATTAACTGGACACAGCTGAAATAAACTAACTAAGGAAGGTAACCAAGGAAACAGACAAGTGGTGGGAAATTGTGACAAAGGAACACCTGACAGAATCAAAACACAACTGAAAGATCAACAAACAGACAGACATGTGACAAATACATTATTTTAAAATATGATTTTTTTTTAATCATATTTAATTTTATTACATTTAATTCATTGATTTTATTTAATTAATTCACAGTTTTTGGTTTAGTTGTACTTGGCCTAATGGCAATTTTGATGTTATTCTGATTAAGTGTGTCTAATCCCTAATAATGAGAGTTTTCGGGAACACTTTATTTTACAGTGTCATTGTTACATATGTTACATGTACTTACCATAGTAATAACAGTAAATTATGTATAAGTACATGCAACTAACCCTAAACCAAACTCTAATCCTACCCTAACCCTACAGTAAGTACATGTTGTTAATTATTATTACTTAGTACTTAAATATATATTATTATTACTTATTACTTAATACTAGAACAATGATGCCTTAAAATAAAGTGTAACCGAGTTTTCTTATTAAACAGATTAACCTAGTAAACGAGCAAGTAATCGCTGTCACAACTGTAAAAGAGTGCATCATGTGTAAAATGTTGTTGGACCTTATTGTTACAGTGTCTGTATTATATGTAAATGAACAATGTTTCCCTGTTCTTCGTGTTACCTGGACCGAGAAATTCACGTTTATTCGTCAGCAAAAGTTGAAAACTACTGTACTTTGTCTACTCTTTAAACAGCAACTATGGCAACAGCTTTCTTACTTGTAGACAACATTTTGCTTTGGGCGAAACTGACAGAACGGTAGTTTCTTTCAGTTTTTTCCCCTCCGTTTGGCCTAAAACACTGTGTTCGTGGTCATCCAGCTTGAAATGTTGACTACAAACATGGAGGTTTTTCAGATTTTCTATCGCGGCATTCTCTCCATATTTACTCGACTGCACGACCTTTTTTCACTGACGAAAACGAGACGATAACTAAATAAAAACCAGTTTTGGATGACAAAAACTATGACAAAAATCTACTGTCATTTTCGTCAACGAATAAAAACCAGACGAAAATGTTGGGGAGGGACGATTAGGGAAGAGATCCAGTCAGTACTGATGTCCTGTGTAATAGATGCGCACATTTGAATTGTAACGTGCTGATCTAACCGCGGGAAAATGCGGCGCTGTTGCGCATTCTACACGCTCACACAACAGCGCTTCAGACTGCTTCAGAGCGGGTCGCAATCAATGAATAGCGCACATTTTTGCCAAGTAATTGTTTATGAACTAATGCTGAGGAATAATGACAATGCTTACTTTACGATGTTTATATAATAATATGGTTTAGACGGTTGTAACAATGCATATTTTATCTCCCTCATTTGAACTTGAATGAGCAGCCTGCTGCAACAGTAAGGCGCAGACATTTCAAAACAAGAGTCAATGTCTATTTCGAGCTTGTTTATAATTAAAAGTCACGCATTATATATACGTTTTTGGTTACACAATAAACTATTTAATTTAATTCCCATTTATTCATAGTCAGGAGGAAAGACTAAGAACAGTATTTGACACATATTATTCAATAAAGTATCAGGGTTATAATAGTACACTAAAACCATAAAAAAATATTCATTACTTGAAATTAAATAAATGTTAACTGAAATTTAAAAAAAAAATAAACTTAAACTTATTTGAAGCTTTAGCTTAACCTGATATACTAACTAAAACAGAAATACAACATTATAAAAACTATATAGATGTTTTTAAAAAAAACAAACAAAAAAACTGAATTGAGCTCTCTTTCATGTATTTTTAATGTCAAAAACACAATTATGTCAAATTGTCAGTTTTGACATGTATTCAAGTAACAGTCGGTTATGTAATGCTTAAATGCTCAATTAATGCATTACAATTTAACTAAACTCATTAGATTGTAGTCGACTAAATCTACTGTAGATTTAGTCGACTAAAACTAAAAACAATTCAGGTGACTAAAATATGACTAAAACTAAATGGCATTTTAGTCAAAAGACTATGACTAAAACTAAATCAAAATTTTCTGTCAAAATGAACACTGCTCCACTGCCTAAAACGCGCTGGATCCTTCACTGGTAACTGGAAAGTAACTCATTCTCGCTAAAAGTTTAATCTTTGAATTCTTGCACCCAGGAGCAATACAAGTTGGCACCATTATGACTAAAAGTTTGCTAAGAAGTGTTTCTGACTAAACCAAGGCAGTATTTGACTCTGGTCAAGCGTATCCATAGCAGACTGGTGGGAGTGGCTGTGGATGGCAGCGTTCCCAGTGCATTATGGGTGTTGAAGTTTTTCTAACTATTTGGCAAAAGGAAAGACAACAGCCTTTTTTTCTCTGGTCAGGTAGCACGATTTCAATTTTTTTCCCACCTTTCTACTGTATAGGCAGTCAAGTTTTATTGAAAGCCCATTTTGCAAGCGTTGAAGTACCCCTTTAAGTGTGTAGTATGCAGAACTGGTCAGATAAAAATAGTGCAAAATATTGATATAACTAATATTAAAGAATGGATAAACCTTTTTAGTAGAAAAGTGTGAATAACTGTGAAAAGCAAAGGTCAAAACAAAAGTCTTTCTATCTCTAGCATTTGCGTAATGACATTCTTATTTTAGCAACGCATATAACCAAAAGCTCTAAAAATGCCATTTTCCAGAAGAAAATGCACACATTAAAGAAATATTGCGTTGTATGTGCATGCGCTGTTCTCCGTGCATAATTTTTTTAACCTGTGTTTGCAGCTCAACTGGCATTATAATTGGACCGGTTTGTTATCTGAAAAGTGACACAGGTCAGTAAGCACTGCTTTAAATGAGTCAACCTGTTTGAAACATTGATTTCTCTGGAATACCGCAGGAGGCCTTCCTCCAACACAGAGGGTCTTGTAATTATCTGCATGTGTTAATATTTGAACCGGTGGAATAAATACACACAAGTGTGTATGTATATGTGAACGTGTGCGTGTTCTCTGGCAGGGAGGAGCATTGCAGTTGGGGCTGTGCAGAGAATGAGTCATCGCAGCGTTCTATTTGAGGAGAAAGAATCTGTATGCGTCCCCTGTGCCGTGTATGTGTGTGTATGTGTGTGAATCCTCACTTTGGGTGTAAGTGCATCAGTCTATGCCTTGATATGAGTCATCAAATGATGATTCTAAAAAAGGTTGTTTTTCTCGCTGTAAATGTATACGGGCACCATATCAGGCTTTCATGGGCAGTTTATTGATATGTTTGACCGTGTTTGCTCATGTATGTGCACAGAAGGATATTTTAGAAGGCTTGCATGTGTGTGTACTTTAGACCCCATTGCAGAGCAGAACTGAAAGCAAATTTTGCCTTTCCCTCACAGGAATGTCTGGCAGTTGCGCAAACGAGGACATTTAAGAAACAATTTTGCAAACTGGAGCTAATTTCTCATTCTTTCCAGGTGATTCAGTTTAATTTCTTGTATTGGGTTTGTTTTTGGACTTGACAGCACTTTTAAAATGGACATGAGAAATTCTCTTTGCTCATAATAAAGACAGGTAACAAATTGCTCATTGCAATGCGGTTGTTATTCAGGCGGTATCGACAGACCATAGGCTCGTCTGTGCTGTGTTGGATTGACTTGCAGTGAAATTATCACAGCACAATCCGAGGTCTTTGAGCAACTGGGTCGGATTCAGGTGCAGCGTTTTTATACAGAAGTTCTTGTATTTTCAGACCAAAGAAAAGTATGTCCCACGTGAATCCAAGGGAAAAATAGCTGCATTTTGTAACACATATGAAATATTTTCATTTCATGCATGGAAACTATAGCTTCCGACTCCACAGCACAAGCTAGCAGTGCCATCTAGTGACTGTGTGGGACACCCTTATCATCTCAGCCAGGGTCCAAAATGAACACCCGCCAAGTGCCGTATGCGAGTAGAAATCGGCGTTGGCGAGTATACTGTAAAAACTACTCGCCAGTTGGCTGACGCTGTGAGTTCGGGTCGTGCATTTGAAAATGCAACATGTGCCATCCATCTTCCATCCAAATTTGCAATGAGAATTATTTATAAATCTGTTATCAGCAAAGGAGAAGCTTTAAGTAGCTCTCTGGTTAACATTTGAAAGCAAATTTTTAAAATGTAAGCATACTTAAAATACATTTTCCTAACATGGCAGTGGTCCCCAGTAAGAGATTTGGTTATCTGTGTGAGAAACCACTGTGTTTTTCTTGGCTTTGTTTTAATTAATCCCATCCAAAACGAGACTATTTTTGTGGGCTCGTAAGTGTGAGCTAATATAGTCCATGTTATTTAGGGTGGGAGAGAGAGTTCACATGCTCCTGAAGTTTCAACGCACATTTAGCCCATCTGTCCGCAGCCACAGTGAGGAACGGCCACATTTATTTACCATTCTTCTCCAGCGTCCAAGATTTCTTCAGAACCCGGTGGCAAAAGGTTACGGCTCGCTTTGGGTTGGCCTTAATTGGGTCAGGTCCGGCTAAAGGCGAGAGACTAGCTGTCAAACAAAGTCTGCTGCCAAAGTCCTTGACATTACCAACATGAGTTCATCACTTGTAAAAAAAGGGCTTAAAAAACAAGTGGTGCGCTCCCCCCACCTTCCCATGGCTAAATATAAACCCAACTAACGTCAGTAAGCCTAAAAGGTACATCCACCTATAAATAACGGGGGGCGGCTGGAAACTAAAGCCAACAGACGAGACTGAAGTTGGAACGACCATGTAAAATCTTCAACGTACCTGCAGCTGTGGAACAGATAGCAGCAGTTTAGCATGCTCGTAACCTAAAGAGCAACAAGTACAAAGTCTAAGCGATTTTCAAGATGCAAGCATGCGTTGCATACGTACACACTGATCATGCTACATGCAGGTCATGCCTTGTAAAACTTGCTTCTATTTACAGCCTCAGTTCAAATTATGTGTCGGCCCTGCTATGGGTGCCAAAACATTGAAAGTTGACCGTGCTTTGATTTCGCCTGCGTAAATACACACACATGTGCGCAGCCTGTATTTGCCCTCTTAGATCCCGCCCTATGGCCAGGCAATGATAGGCGACACTGGGTATCTGTTCCATGTTGTTTTTAAACATGCTTGACAAAGCTTCTCTTTGATTGTTGCCTGCACTTGAGCCAAATCCATTTTAACTCTCCAACACACTAGTGGTCATGGTGACAGATTGCTCTAAGAAAAGTATGTCAGATGTCTAATTTAGGCACTCTGGATAAATCTTACCCTTTAATATTGGTCTGCGACCAAGTTTCCTTGCATGAAACAAATGTTTAACTGTCATTGTAAGAAAACTGTGAAACAGTGTGGTCTCAGATCTTTCTTATTTAGTCTTGACACATCTTTTCTGGAGCTTGTGCAACAGGTCAGTCTGTCTTGGATAATAAATGCGATGAACATTAGGCAGTGGGCTCCTAAACTGATGCAGAACGTAGATGCCCGATAACCTTGTCGTATATCGTTCAGGACGGCATGAAATGAATGGTGCATTTCACAATAGATGCATTTTGCTGTCCTCACACCTAACGTCAAAAAAGTTTTAGTGCATTACTGATTTAAATTTACATTCTGGTCTCTTTAAACATTGAAATGGTCATGTAGGTCACCATTGGAAAATGTGCATTTCAACAGAACAGGGGTCACATATTACATTTACTTTTTCAATATAGTTTAAACACAAATTTTCCTAATTATTCTCTTGTTTTAATAAATACCTAATTTACCATTTATGTGCTTTGTAAGTTGCTGTTGTTGATGTGAACGATAAATATGGTGCCCTTGCAGTGCTTGGCATGTCACAGGTTTGGTAATGCTGTATTGGCCACCCTATTCTTTTGACCCACATGCGCTTGTTAAACGGTGACCCTTGTGTTCTCTGTGTCAATAGTGCTGGCGCAAATTCCTTGTGTAAGCAGCCAACAGTTCTCAGTACGAAAAGCTTAGATTTAAACGCTTTGTGTTTCAAATGCAGGAATTAGTTCCATTCATTATAGCGTGCATTGGCACAAATTTAGCAGCGCTTGTGTTGTTTTGTATCTCGTTTGCCCTCGTGTTGGCTTGTATTATCAAGTTAAACTCTGTTTGGTCTCACTCCTCCAGTCCTGTCACGGTCTTGTGTCAGATTGGCTCCTTTTTTGGCTCCTATTATTGTTTTTGGCTCTTTTATTTACGTGATAAACAATCGACCAACCCCTCTCTTCCATCTTCTGTCTCTCTCTGTCTTTCCCCCCCTCCTCTCTCTCTCTCTCTCTCTCTCTCTCTCTCTCTTTCTCCAAGCAAGCTCTCAGCTCCCTACTCTATTTATAGCACGGTCCCGCCCCTCCCCTGTCGCTCGGCAGCTATTTCCAGCAGCCTGAAGCAGCTCCAGTCTGTTTGTAAACTCCACGTCTCTACACCTCTGCTCTCCCATTCGCCACGCACAGCGGGTGAAGCTGCAGAGATTCTGCTTTAAACAGATACATAAAAGAAATGCAGTCGCACTAAACAGAACGGCGTCGGACGGTTCACATTAAGCTCATTCATCAGGAGAGCGAGTTGTACTGCTGTAGCGAGGACTGGCTGGCTGTACAGAGAGGCGAGGGGAAGGAAGGAACAGAGGGACCGGCAGGCAAACGTCTCCCAGTGATCTATTTTGTGATCGTCTCTCCTGTTCTGTCGCTTTCATCTCGTCTTTCCAAGCTTCGTCGCATTTTGTCATGGGGAAGTCTCTCTTTTGGAGTCCGCTGATACCACCACATGCGTAACTTCAGATGATTGCAGGCACGCTCAGACGGGGGGACTTGGATATAAGCCACACTCGGACTTGTCGGCGTGAATTAGCAGTTTGTTTCTGACATAGACGATTAGACAAGAAGGTGATGTGGTTTATGAATAGACTCGTTTGTGTGTCTACAGCTGATGGTTCTGAGCAATTTAAGGATTTGTCTATGGCGTTTCCTTCCGCAGAGACAGGTTCTGCTTGCATTTTTTGATTATTATTTTTCTTAAACCATGGAGCTAACGGGAAAAGCGATTGACAATTCTTTGCATGCATGTACCTTTTGAATTAAAAAAAGGACGCACTGCTTGTTTCCCCCCCTTTCTTCAAATGTGTTTGCATTTTCACTTTTTTTGATGGAGAGTGGGTTGCCATCTCCTTTTTCATGTTGATTTTGCTTTATTTTTGCATTAATTGTGTGGCGGTATTTTGAGACTGGCATGCTTTTGAAGCCAACCGTACCGGGACTGTGCGCGATGTTGCAGACGATCTATGAGACAGAATCCTGCTTCTCTTCAGACAGCACGTCCAGCAGAGAGCGATCCGAGGAGCTGCTTTCTCAATCCAGAAGCACCAGCATGCCTAGCACTGGTGAGTTAGAGAGAGAGAGATAACTGGCTAGAGAAAAGCAGATACACACATGCAAGCATGCTTGAAGAGAAGTGTATTGTTTTGGGGTGGGAGGTAGAAACGTGCTTGCGATGCTCGCAATTTAAGATACTTTGAAGTCAAAGGTGTTGGTGTGGCTACATCTTGACTTTGTTTTGTCTGGGTCAAGCTCTGTTTGGGTAAAACCACAAGGGTCATGGTGTAAACCTGGAATGGGCATCCCTAAACAAAGGTGGCTGCTTTTCCTTTACGCAGTACCATGATAAACGTCACTCTTTTGCACATTTTTTCATTGCATTCTCTTCGTCTAGCTAATCTGTTAAGGATATTAGGTTAAGATTAAGTTAATATGGTCAACCATGTGGTTTCGAATGCTCCTGAAAGTATTTAACCCGGTGTTAGATGCAAATGTGTTGTGGCAGTTGTGAATGACCACTGTGACTTTGAACTTGCAGTGGTTTTTTTTTGGATGTTGTAAGATTTTAAAATAATATAATTTTGTTCTCCAGAGTTTGAGAGGCTCTTAGCCTTATATTGGCAGAGCAAACTTGTCTCTTGTCCTTGTCAGAAGTGACGTCAACATTCCCGTCAGAGCTTTGCGAGGTTTGGCCATCTCTCACCTGCGCTTGAATCAACACAGAGGAATGACTATATAACAGTGTGTGGGTGTGCAAGCGCTGCTTTTGCCTCGCACTGGCCCTGTTTATCTGTCACCTGTTCAAATAGAAAGATACGCCGTTATTTAGATCCATTCACCTCTTTATTTGTAGAAGGGATCCCTTCTTATATGTTTGAAATGTATTAAGGGATTTCTCTGTTGATTTAGAGCAACAATTGAACTAGATGTACTACTTTAAGGGTTCAGTCTAGTGTTGACGATTCTGCCCAAGAAGTTTTTCCATTTTAAATAACTATTTTATATTTTTTATTATTACAGAGTTTGGAAGTAGAGCCTTGATATTCGTACTTTGTTTTTATTTTAATTATCATGTTCCAACTTTGTCTTTGTTATATGTCCTGACAACTTAAAGGGATAGTTCACCCAAAAATGAAAATTCTGACATCATTTACTTTGTTCTGCATGAATTTCTTTCTTCTGCTGAACACAAAAAAAAGATATTCTGAAGAATGTCGGTAACCAAACAGTTGATGAACCCCATTGACTTCCATAGTATTTTTTTAAGGCAATGGGGTCCGTCAACTGTCTGGTTAGCGACATTCTTCAAAATATATTTTTTTGTGTTGAGCAGAAGAAAGAAATTCATGCAGGCTTGGAACAACTTGAGGGTGAGTAAATGATGACAGAATTTTCATTTTTTGGTGAACTGTCCCTTTAAACAACACAGTAACACTTTACAATAAGGTCTTATTTGTTAACATTAGTTAATGCATTAGTTAACATGAACTAACGAGCTATATATTTTTACAACATTTATTAATCTTTGTTCATGTTAGTTCACAGAGCATTAACTTAGATACAACATATACAACTTTTGATTTTAATAATGTAACATTAACTGAGATTAATAAATGCTGTATAAGTGTTGTTCGTGATAACTAATGCAGTTAACTAATGTTAACAAATGAAACCTTATAATAGTGTATTGTGATCTAAACTATTAATTTCTTTGAAAAACATCTTACTGACCCCAAATATTGTTAAATAATGTTAGTTTACTAATGCATTTTAAACTTTTGAAGCTGTATAAATTAACATCAGTTACTGTATTATAAACGAACATGAATTAACAATAACAAATGATAAAAGAAGTAACAATAGTCATTCATAAATTAACTTTAACTGAGATTAATAAATGCAGTAAAAATGTTGTCCATTGTTAGTTCATGTAACATTAAAGCCTTAACTGTTAAAACTTATTTTTAAAGTTACCATTAAAAGTATTTGTTTTGTGTTTTGTTGGAATCCTATAAGAAAATTCCCAGGATGCCTTTGTTCCAAAGTGTATGATGAGTAAAATCCAGTACAATTCCTTTAGGATTTTTTGACTAGGACTAGACAAAAATGTCAAAGAAGCAGAACCTTCTCCTTTAA
The DNA here is from genome assembly GCA_039654105.1 of Coreius guichenoti. Taxonomy (NCBI): domain Eukaryota; kingdom Metazoa; phylum Chordata; class Actinopteri; order Cypriniformes; family Gobionidae; genus Coreius; species Coreius guichenoti. Next base: position 35,179,158 of record CM077171.1, read on the forward strand.
CAAAACATTTAGACGTTTTAGCACGTTTCATAGTTGTTTACTTTTCAACACTAGTGTAGAATAGAGTGCTGACATGTCTAATTGTCCTAAAGGGAACGTGACACTCATCCACATGTTGTAACGCATCATGCACAGCATGTGTTCTGATTATGCAACACAATGTATAGTGTCAGGGTTTGCACAATTATTGTACTCGTCTAGACACCTGTCTGTGCATCCTGCACTGGTTACTTAGTTCATAAGTGGAATAGCTGCAAGACATTCTGTGAAATATTCAGCCAGGAGGTGTCTGACATGTGTTTTGTTCCAGCAGACGCTTTCAAATTTGCAGACTCTACAAAGAAATGTTCTGACATTGGTCAAAAAAATAGTTAGTGCACCTTTAAGTATTTTATGATTGAGGCCAAATGAGTTCCCTCAGCAGTGTTGGAACATTTCTTTGCAGATTTTGCAAGTTACGACGAATTTACCGGATAAGCTGAGCTGATCTTCTAAACTTGCTGAACTGGGATTGAATCATTATAAGTCAATACTCCCTGAGGAGGTTTTTAATTAATTATACCTGTGTTATGTAATGGAAAAAGCCTTGCAACATCATGCTGAATCATTATGGATTAGATGGATTGCAGATTTGATGACCTGTCTGAGCTTTTATCTGACTGAAAACATGTGACTGTAAAACAGTCCTAGAGAATAAAGAGAACATTTTCAAATGCAACTTTAAACAGTTGACTTTGTGATAAAGAAAACCCCTGCTAAGATTAAACGGATTTGATTAGGGCTGGGCGGTATATCGAGTTTGTACGATATATCGATATATTTTTTAGAGACGATATGGAATGAGGCAATACCGTTTATATCGATATACAGTAGATTGATACGAACGCATCTGAAAAACAGCGGAGTACGCAGAGTGAGCTGATGCAGGGAAAGTGCATGATACAATTTGTCCTAAACATGACACATGCTTTATATTAAGGGCTTCAAAATAACTGGTAAGATATAGTTAACATGTATAGTTTAAAGCAGCTTGCCCTGTCAGATGCTCTGAGAGATAGGCTACTTGTGCTGACAGACAGATAAATACTTGCGGTGTTTAATGCGTTTGAAATGTGGTGCTTTCCTCAGTGCATCTCCATCTGTAAATGTTAGAAAGTCATGCAAATATGTCCATTTTGCTGTCAGGAGAGGACGATCCTTCTGCATGTGAATCTCCGCTAAAATTCAGGCTTCCGTGAATGAGCGCCGCCACGCGCATTCGCGCCAAACAGACGGAGCGCAATAGGAACGCAATAATTCTGACTAAAGTATACATATTTCTAAAATATTTGTTGTTGGACAATAAATGTGCCATATGTGGAATTTTAAACCTATTTAAAAAAATGTTTAAAGTATATTTTTATGAAAGTGACCATTATAATGGGGTAATCAAATATAGGCTATATGCTTTTGTTTTTATTTTCATTTTTAGTTCAGTGAATTTAAAAACAAAATTATTAATTTTGTTTTTAGATTGTAAACCCCCTTTTTGCACATAATATATTGCATAGCCTACATTACATTCACTGTATTTGTTTATAGCCTTCAATATCAACATTGTTTTTAGGACATCACTGGGCAGGATGTGAAATAAAATTATTATTAAAGTTTTTTTTATACAGATTTTTTTTTTATCCAAATAGAAAAACGTAGAAAATACCGGGATATATACCGTGTATCGCCATTCAACCAAAAAATACAGAGATAAGATTTTTTTGGCCATCTCTCCCAGCCCTAGGTTTGATTGGAAAGAAATTCAGACAATTGAACCTGCTTTGTTCTGTGGTCTGTGTTTAATCTGCGTTGTAGAAATGTAGACCATAATAGCAGTTTTTGTTGTGTCAGTCACTTCAAACAAAAGCAGGGAACTGTATCTTTGAATTCAGCAACAGAAACTGTCAACACTGAAGCTGAAACATTACATAAATGCATTGAATCGTGTACTGATATAGAAATCAATGGCATGACTTTGACATGCCTCCCGTCCCCTCGGTTCACCTACACTCTTTAGATGTTTTATTTCATAAACCACATATAAAGATCTCTGCAATCTGCAGCAATATCAATATTTTTTGTAAGTATGGGTCATGCAAACAATGCTACATTAATGATAGTATATATATGGATGGCGTATTGGGTATACTCGTGCCATCTAAGTTATATGCCAAAAATAGCTAATGGATTTAGCCAAACAGACTGGAATTGTCATGCAAGGCCATGCTGCCATTTGGCACTGGAAAACGTTGCCAATAGACAGGTTTCTGTGCAACGTCATCACAGAGATGCGCGCGCAACTAGGGGGCTCAAATGCTTTGCTAAAAACAGAAGGAGATTATGGGTCCAGGCCATTAATAGGGCTGATTGGGGTCCCGGTGGTCCTATAATGTATATATTAAATGTATAGAAAATGTATATATGTAAGCAATATCACATGAGAGGGAGTAGTTTCACAATAACACTTTTATTTAACTTATTAAAATGATTGAGACGTTAAATGATATTTCAGAGCTTCTCATTGAAAATTAAGTGTCTGCACAGAGATACATTAAGGGCACAATTAGGTCCTTATGTTATAATGCTTTTATGTTATATACATGCAGTGCTTAATTTGTAAATTAATTATTGCCGGGTCAAAAACGGCAATTAAAAAGCGTTGTGACCGACACTGACCATACAACTTCCCGGAACATAAAATGACGGCACAGCTGTAAGAGCATCGTTCACAAGTTTCTGCACGGCCCTAACTATATCCTGTAGTGTATTATTCTGTCACGTATTTAGTGTTGAGACCAAAAATCATTCAGTTGATCAGTGATATTTTCTCACCGACGACGTTGTTGCATTTTCGTATATCACAACTATTCAGTGTTTTCAACCACATAATGTTTATTTAAGGTTTCAGACATTTAAATAGAGTACTAAAGCCTATAAAAAATACAATTAGCCTATAATTGGTTAAATTCCAATTCCATACACTGATGTCTGTGGAAGCTGCAATAATAATCCTTTCAATTATAATTTGACAATGTTTTTATTCATATCAGATAGCCTGCACATTGTGTATGATTGTGTATAAAGTTTACTCTATTCTTCTCCCAGTTCACTGGCCACTAACTTTTATGTATTTCAGGAAAAATGTATGAATTTAAATGAAGTAAAGTAAAGAAGTGAAGTAAATCCAGCAGATCCTCTGATTTGCGGTGGAAACTCATCGCGTGTTATATCATCTAACATGATCATTATAAATGTGTTTAAATGACACAACACCTTCACTTCCACACATTTGAAAATCGGAATATATCATATAATTCATGATATAGTTAACAAGTTTGTGAATATTTTGAATAAAAAAGGAATATATGTCATAGTCTGGCTTCATGATGCGTCGCCAAGGAACTACTCGACATAACACCTGTTCACGGTTTTGCCCCCTGAATGCGCGCACATCCAGTATTGTTTGTATACAAGAAACCCGTCTATAGATGGTTATGCAAAAAAAGGCCCTGAGTTTTAAAGTCAATGTGAAACACAAAGTACAATGGTAGCAACCCATTGGGCTTTGCAAATCTATAAATGGCTATTAAACATTTATTTTTATCCATAGATTCGTATCAGTTGGGCCAATTCAGATTTTTTTCTTACTTTTACTGATAAAAATGTCACTGCCTACACCATATAAATGATATAATAAATTTTAATTTTTAGTAATTTTTTTTAAATTTGCTAGAAATATATTTTTTTACAATATTTTTTTTAATCTTTTTGCAACAAACTGGAAATTTTACATTTATAGTGTAGCCACAAATAAAACACGCTTTTGCTGGAAAACTTATTTTATATTTTGTATGTATGCACTATTATGCAGTTTTTATCACATTCTTAGTGATGCTTTCATTAATGCTCAAAAATGGAACTGCAAGGTTGGAGGTAAGGGCTAAATAGTAAAAGAGATTTGTGATGTCAGACAACAAAAAAATCATTTCAGTTTTTTGTTATTTGGGATGAATAATGCACAAGTAAGTCAAGCAATCTGCATTAAAAATAAATAAGGGAATTTTGATTTTGTAAGCCTAAGAGTAAGGTAAACTTCAGGGCTTTTTAGTCTTAAACTTTCATTTGCATACCAAGTGTGCTTTCTTTTTATAGTCACCAAAATTAAGTGCTCCTCTAAATTTAGGTGTATCATTCCAACCATGGCCGGTCAACTGTCTCCCCAGTGATGCCCTGAGCTATAATAAGCAGCACGCCTGTTTACAGGCCTTTGGTCTCACCCACATGTCTTGAATGACAACTGGAGCTTTTAGACTCCACTATGGGAATGCATTAGCTCCACCCACTGTAACCTTTCAACACCTACTTTGAGGTCTGTTCTCAAACTGCTGTGCACTTGGTGTCGTGGTTGACAGACGATCTAAATGAAACAAACATGAGTTAGTCAATCAGTGATTCAGTCGTTGATTCAGTGGATGATTCAAATGATCAGTTGTTTATCTGTTGCTCTTTTTTCGTGTTGCACTTATCAATGTTGTTTCCGTGTAGGTGTTCTTTTGACAGGTTACAAAAGTGCCTCGTCTACAACAATGGGAGGATGACGCAAAAAATTACAATCTGTGGTGGACTACAAAATGCATCACGTTCAGACATTAAGGGAAAGTTGTGTGCTTTGTCCATGGTGTTGATAGGTGAAGCTTATTTTAGGTTTAACAAAAAGATACACAACATGAAAAATAATGTTGAAAAATGTACTTCACTAGTAGTTCAGTATCAGGAGATCATAGAGGACACTGAACATTCAGTTCAGATTGAGGACATTGTGCAGCAAAGTGGAAATAGAAAATGTATATACTCCAAGTTGTTCTGTTTGTACCCTACACATGAGCTAATAATATCTCACTGGTCTCATTTTACGTTCTACGGTCTATTATTGGGTTTTAGTGTAGTATAGTCCTATTATGACGCTCGGGGATATTTCTGGAGGCAAGATAGTATTGCAGACAACAATATGCATAAATTGGTGATGGGTGAGGCCTCTTCTTTGAGGTTGTGTCCTGGCTGTTGTGTCAGATTCTTTACAACAAGTCTGGACTTGATGTCTTGTTGTTGCTAGGGTTTTCTGGGTGATTGCTTACTGACCGAAGCCGCATTTCCACCGCAGGAACTTTCCCCAGGAACTAGGGACTTTGGGGTGGTACTCGGTGTGTTTCGACCGCAGGAACCGGGGATAAATGAAGTTCCGGGTAAAAATTTCACCCTCAAAATGTCAAAAAAGTTCAGAAACTTTCAGAGGTGGGACTTGGGCGCTAAACATGCTGATTGGTTGAGTTCACGCAGCATTTTATTTCAACCACCATTTTTCAAAGTCTGTTGCAGTGCGTGCAGTAAGAGTTGTTTGCTATTCAAATCAACAGTGAAGTTTAAAAAATACGACCAATGGATCGACAACGAGGTTTAGGCTTTATTAAGCTTATGTGTGGAGGACAAAATCCAGTGGGAACTGGAAAGTTGCGTGCAGTCCTACGTCACCGGACTAATCTTCACGATACTTTAGACCGCGATGGAAATGCAGACAGCAACAGGTCTGGGGGAAAAAAGTTCCTGGGACAAATTGTTCCGGGTAATTTCGGTGGAAACGGGGCTCTACTGTTAGTAAAAAGAGCCACATCGGTGACGTATATCCAATATAATTTTGATTTGGCTTTTTTATCATCGTTTTATAATTTGTACATAATCCTATGTCCCGTTGCATAGAAAAATAATAGCATGCTTCTCTTCAACAAACTACTCAATTGTAGGTGTTAAGAGGTAGAGAACACTTAAAGGGATAGTTCACTCAAAAATGAAAATTCTGTCATCATTTACTCACCCTCAAGTGGTTCTAAACCTGTATGAATTTCTTTCTTCTGCTGAACACAAAGGAAGATATTTAGAAGAATACGGGTAACCAAACAGTTGATTGAATTGATTGATTGATTGAATTTTATATTGATACATTTGTTCATTACTTACATTTACATTCATTATTTACATTATTTGTATGTAGCCTAGGCTGTATTTAAGGCTGTCAAACCACAAAAGACACATTTATTATGAAAAAAAAAAATATGCATGTTCTTTTGTTTTTTGAAGGTTTTGTTTGAATTTATGGGAAAATTGGCGTGTTAGAAATTTTGCGCAGCCCCAAGTTCTACCAGGGCGCTGATGATGGAGGCTCAATAGTGGTGGCGATGTGTGCACATTCATAGAAAACAATAATTTCGAAATTTTGGCTGCTGTAGGTTGTCCGCCTGCCACATCCTACTCTATGTCGCCACATCTGATGTGTATATTGCCAATTTTCAGTAACTTGTACTGTACATTGTTTTTCAGGGAAGCTACAGTCTATCATTTGTCCTGTCTGTAGATATGCATTTCATCTTTGTTGCATGCCAGGGCTGTGAAGAATGACTTTCCACTTCTTTGTTTACCTCCTCATCTTCATTTCCCTTATATATTCCCTTCTCGTCTTAATAAGAAATATCAGCAAGTATGGTTGCTTTGAAAAAAAAAATGCAGAATCATAGATACAGATCCATTTTGTTTCTCTTGCCTCTTGCCAGATGACCAATGCCTGTAAATTCCTGATATCTTTTAATGTCCTTTACTGGAAATCGTTTTATAAGAAAAAGAATAACCTTTCTTTGACACATGCCATCCAAACCCCTCAGGAGATCTGTAGAGTAGAGGCTCATATTCAAAGCAAAGATAAAGTTCCCTCTCTGACTTTCCCAATTGCCGGTCACCCAAATGTAATGTAAAAGGGTTTGTAAGAAGAATCGAAAGTGTTGTGGGTGAATTTTTGTACCCAGAGGCATTTCAGTCCAGAGACTTGAAACTGCCTATGTTGGTGGAATTTTGTCTGGGATTGTCCCTTTTGTGGGCTACCTGTTTCTTTGCTGTTTAGACTGAATATTAAAAATATTAATCATTGATAATCTAATATAAATGGTCATAAATAAATGATCATTTCTGAAGGTTCTAGTTCTGGAAGAGTTTTTCCCCCATCCCACCCAAATGCTCACAGAATATTATTGGTGCCGTAAAAGTACTGCTACTTGTATTTAAAAATGAATCAATACTAACTTGAAAAATCATAACACCACCTTAATATATATTTCATGTCTTTTTTTGAGGGAGAAAAATCTCTTTTTTTCTGCTGGAATACGCCCTGCGACCCCCTCGCTGCTTCTTTCTAAAAAGCGGTGTGAGATGAATTCCGCACCACACATTGAAGTTTACCCAGAAAACAACATTCCTCTCATGCAAGCGTTTGACGTCAATGCTGGTGCATTTATAGAACCAGTAAACAGTGGCCGGCACTCAGCCTGCTACTTAGCGATGACATTTCATCGTCTGAATGTTTATGCTTTGCATGCGGCTTCATCTTCTTCTCTGCTTTTTTTTACTGCTCATGAAAGGTTGTCCCGTTTGAACCAGAGCCCTAAGGAATGGTGGTTGGGCATATGCAGCTCACGGTATGATTGGTAGAGGTTTTGCTGTTGAATGGGACACTGTTTTGGGGCTGATGGGGAAGGAGGGGGGTGATGGGAAATGGAGTTGGTGGCTCAAGTTTAGTGCCATGTGATGCCTACAAAAGACAATGGATTCAGCTGTCATCAGTAGGGACTCGTTTCTGCCACTACCGTTACCAATGCAGGTGCAAGGCAAATATTAAAATACAATACTATTTTGTCAAAAATAAATTAGGAAATAAAATACTAAAAGCTAAAATCAATCATTATAGATGCTAAAAGTGAACTTGTGCATCACAACATTATAATGTGCAGTATAACAAATGGATATTGCTGTAGTTTAGAGATTTAACACAAAGGTTATCTAAATGTAAAAAAATAGAGAAAAATGAGCATGCACCATTAAATATTCAGTACTGACTGATCTTTATTCTATATTTAATTGTGCATGCTCATTTCTGCCTATTTTTACATTTCATTTGCATTTAATCTTTATAACAGTACATTTAACAATGTTATTAAATAATCTTTTGCATATCTCAAAATATCCATTTTCATACTGTACATTGCTGCTACGTCTACATTAATCCGGATACATCTGAAAACGCCGTTTTTGTTTTCAAACGCTCTCCGTCCGCACTAGTGTTTTCAAGCGTTTTCCGAAAGCTTCACATCCACACTGAAACATTGGACAATTAATCGTATTGTGCGAAAAACCTCATGAATGCTTGCTTTGTCACTATTATGTTTGGTCTAAAACGCAACTGCCCTCATGTTTTACCGGAGGACAGCAATTGCGAGTACATTTTCTGTCGTCTTTGCAGGACTGTGATATGAAGAGTGTACAAAGAAACATAACTTTAGCAACAGTGTGATAGTGAATTGCACAGGCACAATACAGGTATAAACCTAGATATCTGTCGGTACAATATGAGTCACATGACCGTTTTCGAATACCTCTGTTTTCACAGTCCACACTACAGCGCAAAAACTGCATTTTCAAATTTATCCACTTGGGATTGCGTCTTCAAAAAGCTCCATCTTTGTTGACAAAAACGCTGTCTCAGTGTGGACGTAAGGCCAAAGCGGAGAGAAAAAAATGAGTTTTCAAATGAAAACGTATTGGTGTGGACAAGGTCTGTGATGTTGCATAACACCGTGTCCTAACTAGATGCGATGCGATAAGATTCCAGCCTCAAGCAATTTGTCTGTCCACACCAGACACGACGCGACTACGAGATGCAACAAAATCAATCAAAAACCACAGCCAATCAGAACAGCGTGTGGGCGGGCTCTCACGGCAAGTGTACAGCACCAGAGATTAATCTTGACGGCACTCGCAAGGAAATGGATAAGTACATAATTAAATTCACAAATATTACACCATTTAAACATTACTAAAAATACATACTGAGCTACTAAAACAATCTTTGTCATATAATATACTTGTTTGTTCACAGTTTGAACGTTCTTGTTTCCATTTGTTTAATTTCAAGATCTGAGGTGAATTATCCATTGTTGCTTTTAGTACTGCTACGTTACAATGCTGGGAGCACTAAATGATATTCAAAGTCACATTACACACTTTTAACTTTTAATCTTTTAAGCCGCGACGTCGCAGAAATAGAAATCGTTTCTAAAATAGAATCATCGTGTGTCGCCGTTGCGGCTGGTTAGGACAAAAACTCAAATTAACATGGAAAAGATACCTTTTATCGTGTGTCGCGGCGTCGCGTGTAGTTAGGACACGGTGTAAATCCACACTTAGCAGTTTGATAGTTTTGACTTTTATTATTACAATTTGTATGTTTTTAGTATAGAATTTTAATAACAACTTTAATATTGAGTGTCGGCCATAGCAGCCTTAACTAGTCTATTTGTAAAGCTAATCATCATGCAAGTAGTTGTGAAAGTCTTATGCATAATCTTCCACACACAAAGCAAAAGGAATAAAGATTGAGCCTAGCGGTTGGTGCATGTGCTCCGACTGGCGCCATATCCCGATAACATTAGCCCCACTTTTCCCATAATTCGCTGTCCTATAAATAATTAAAAGGCCAGCCAAAAAATAAAAAGCACTGTTCTCTCGCTAAAATCGAAAATAGCACCATACAGCATGTGTGACGTGAACCAATCGACATGCATTAGACTTGTTGACTTCCAGCAGTGTCATTATCCACTTTAATTGACGTCATCATCTGCATGTCTTATGGATCAAGAGTCGTTATGAACTAACATAATGTGGTGCACAAGCCCTCTCTTTCCCTTTTTTACAGCTGTCTTTTTTTGGGCTTCCACCAAAGAACTGCTGGTTTCTTGTTTTCCCAGAACGAGGGGAGCCTACCCCTCCTTTAGGCCTGCCAAGGAATCGGAGGTTCCTGGGGCCCATAAATCACACTGGCTATTTGTAACTTTCCCTTACCAGCTTCAACCCCCAAGTTTAAGCTGCCAAGAAGACCTTCCAAAGGATGTAAATATCACCCAGCTTTCCTGCACCTCTTCTTTTCCTCCAGTTTTGGTCTCAAAGTTGCCAAACCATTGGCTGTATCTGACCGACTCCATTTGATTCACTCTCTCTCTCTCTCCTAGTTCTCTCGCGTTCGTTCATCTATGTGCCGTTAACAAGGAGAGGATGCAGAACCGATTTGACAGGGCAGCCTACCGCACGTCGCTGTGTGCTATTTCTGGAAAGCAATATTCATGCTTTTTTCTCTCTCTCTGCCTTTCCATCTCTTCCGCTCGTTTCTCTGAAGCGTAGCTGGTGTACCGTTGCTAAAGAAAATAACCATGACGTAAGCCGGGCTCTCTGCAAAATAGACTTTAAAACAGGGGGATGGTAGAAAGCGCCCGAAGAGCTCAAATAATAAATGGTTCCTCCAGGGAGGCAAGAGCTTGTTTCAGTCAAAAAAGCAGTAAAATCAATATGAAACCACAAACTATTTATAAAAATGAAGCACATTTAAGGGAAAAGTAATCACTGTCGGTTCTGAAAACCTTACTCTTGTACTAAAGTTCTAATTGATTGATTGCAACTTTTTCTTACAGCGATTATTTGCTCATTGCCGTGTGGTTTCCACTGACAGCTTTTATTTGAAGGCAAACCACCATGGGCTCCGAAATTTTTTTTCTTCTTTTTTTTTCATCCTATCCTAAAGATTGTTGGTTTATAGTACAAATGTATCTAGCTGTTGCTGTGGATGTGTGTACGGTCTCTTTTTTAATATATCATAGGCCTGCACCTTCTCAGGCCCTAGCTTGTTTCTGTGCTGGGAAAACACGTCCCATGATTCACTGCTGTGTCCCAAAGCTTACCAACAGAGATGCTTCTGCAGAACAGAGGGAAGTGCAGGCACATTTATTAATGACTGTCCTTGAGGTCCTACCTCAGCGTCCTTAGATTCTCTTGCTCACTTTGTCTCCTTTCTTTATCTCTCTTTGTAGGGATGTGTGTGTGTGTACATACGTACATACAAAAAACAATATTATAATTTAAAAATGTAAAAAACACAGTAAAAAAATTATTTTTTCTGGGTAACGGTTAAATATAATTTGTGAAGAAATTGACTTTTATTCTGCAAGAATGTGTTAAATTGATCAGAAGGTGACAGTAAAGAAAAGTATAATATTAAAAAAAATTCTATTTCAAATAAATTCTGTTCTTTTGAACTTTCTGCCAGATTCACAAAACATTTTTAAGAATAAAATTCTTAACTGCTAATTTCTTCTTAAGATAAGATATTATAAATATTCATATTCATATAAAATAATGTTCTTAATAATCATTGTAAATAACTTCTTAAAGTTAGGATGACCTCCAACAATTCCCAAAAGTAAGATATTTAATGAAATTATTGTGTTGTTTATGATTATGATAAGGTGTTCTTCTGCTTTGAGGTGTTCTTCATTCGGCAAGTCTTCAGCAGTACCAAAGCCTGTCATTTTCTTTTTTAGAAAAACATTAAGATGTTCTTTAGAAAATATTTAAGAACTTCTTAAGAATTTTTCAAGAATTGTACTTCGGAACATTCTTAGAATTTCTTTCTTTCTTAGAAATTCTTTCTTAAGAAGATTTTTGTCAATTCGGCCCCTGAATCCTGCATAAAATGTTTAACAGTTTCCACAAAAATATTAAGCAGCACAACTGTTTTCAACATTGATATTAATAAGAAATGTTTCTTGAGCTGCAATTAGATTTCTAAAGGATCATGTGACACTGAAGAATAAAGTCTTTATGGGGTTGTTTTTCAGGGGTTGGGCTTGGCCCCTTACTTCCAGTCAAGGGAAATCTTAATGCTTTAGGATACAAAAGCATTTTGAACAATGCTATGCTTCCAACTTTGTGGAAACAGTTTGGGGATGGCCCTTTTCTGTTGCAGCATGACTGCGCACCAGTGCACAAAGCAAGGTCCATAATAACATGGATGGATGAGTTTGGTTTGGAAGAACTTGACTGGCCTGCACAGAGTCCTGACCTCAACCCAATAGAACACCTTTGGGATGAACTGGAACGTAGATTGCGAGCCATGCCTTCTCGTCCAACATCAGTGCCTGACCTCACAAATGCTCTACTGGATGAATAGGCAAAAAATCCCACAGAAACACTGCAAAATCTTGTGGAAAGCAGCTTTCCCAGAAGAGGTGAAGCTGTTTTAGCTGCAAAGAGTGGGCCAACTCCATATTAATGTCTATGTATTTAGAATGTGACGTCTCTGTTGGTGTAATGGTCAGGTGTCCCAGAAAGTAGTATATAATATATGATACTTTTTTTTGTTTTTTTTTCCTTGTCACACAATAATCTCATGCAACTTGAATTAGTATTTTTTACTTAGCGATATCAGAGCATCCCTACTTTTTTCTTATCCCTATTCTATATGTCTATTCCTCTTTGTCACTGTCTCTCTTTGTCTCTGCACAACAGGGCTTTGGACTAACTGCTAAAATAAAGCTCCCCTGGCTGGAATAAAAAGCAGGAAATGGTGTCAGCAAATTGTGTCAGCTGTAAGTTTCTCTTTCAACTGAGCTCTGAAAACAAAAGGACAGCCCTTCGGGAGAGAGGAGAGGAGAACGTTAGGTTGTTGCTGCCATGAGGGACATCGTCCCTGAGGATATAGCGGTTAGATGTCAACTTAAACACTGTTTTTAGATGGAAAGTTATCCTTAAAAATGTTTCAGTGCTTCAGCTAGATTCTGTAACTCACTGTCAGATTATTGTTTGGTTAGGTGCTGGTTTAGATCACAGCACATCGGTTCACATCCTTGCTTGCAGTCCTTGGGCGGAGCTTTTATGACATTATTGACAGGCTAATGACATGCTTTTCATGAGGGTCTTCAGGTTTCTGCAAAGAAACTACACGCTGCATTCATCACCGACGTCTGTAATGCCAGTCCAAGATGGGAGAGAGGGAACAGCGAGAGAGAGAATAAGAGATGCACAGAGAGCCGCCTGGAAATGTAGTGTCCTAAAATAGATTTGCGCACTTTTAAAAGCGCAGCGTGCCCCCCATCCCCCCTCGCCCCCCTCCACTCCCCCCAGAGCATTATTAATCCAGGGCTATTTATAACTGCGCTTTTCGCAGGCAGACTGTGTTCTGTCGCTGCTTGTGTTTAATCTCTTCTGGGAGTGAAGGGGAGGACGGGGGCTGGGGAGGATGAGGAGGAGGCGAAGGTGTAGAGGAAAGCGGGAAAGACAAGGGGAAGGAGTTTGAAGCCAGGAAAGACCCCCTGCTATGGTGGAAATGGGGCAGCTATTTCAATACTTAGATGAGGGGAAAAGGCAGCATGGTTTCTTATTAACATTTCTTTTTTTCTTTTTTCTTTCTTTTTTTTTTTGGACCAAAGAGAATTCCGTATGGTGATAGATGTCTTCCCATGGGTCAACTATTGCAAGCTTCGGTCTCTCTAGATGATTGTCTTATGTGGTTGTGGACATACAGAGCTGTGTATGAAGGTGCAGGAAAATGTTTAGAGGAAATAGGCAGCTCCAAGCTGGAAATGAGGATGGACAGATTGACAGACAGCTTTTGTCTGCAGAACTTTATTTATTGTGACTAAAAGAGGGCCAGGGTCATTCCAGCATTAAAGAAAATAATAATAAATACAATTTTAAAATAAATGTACTGGCATCTTTAGATTCATTCAGTATATGTTGTTTCCACTGCTTCCAGTGTAGATTAATTGATTATAATGTAAACAATGTACTTTTGACACGTTACACCATTCACGTTCAGTCTAGGGCCCCGGCTTGGTTCCATCTGGACCGCAGGACATAATTGCAACATTTTACCGTTTCTACAGATCAAAGTGAGCAGCGCGTCAAAACAACAGAGGTTCAGACTACAAGTGCTCAGGGTTGTTTACGTTAATGATCTTTCGGCGCTACAATATTTCTATCTAGAGCCAAACACGCTTCATTCAAGCCCTTTCCGCTTTGTGCGCATTGCTTCTCTCCACCGCTAAGATGTAAAGCGCCACATGAAGAGCTGCGGTTGACGCGGTTATTTTAACAACAGTAGCAGAAACACGTTAAGCAGCAATAGATACTTTTGCCAAAAACGCTGCAGAACACGAGAATGCAGCAAATAGTTATTTTTTATCTGTCATACAGATGCCTCCAACCGTTTTAACTAAACCAGGTTTGTGACAAGCTAACGCGTGACGCCTTTAGACGTTTTGTTTTTTTCCCCATACATTTAGCATTATTAAAGGTGCACTGTGTAAATTTTAGCGCCATCTAGCAGTGTTTAGGATTTTTTATTTTACAAAGTACCACGTCTGCCCTGATGTTAATGTACTGTTCCAAAAAAGTATTTTCTGGAGCTCCACTGGGAAGGAAATATAGAGACTGGACCTCTTGGAACTTTAAATGAATACCCCTGTTCTAGGGTGTTATGATTGAAAAACAATCCTGTGTGCTCTAGTCTTATTGTCAAATTCAAACCTGACTGAACTGGGAATTGTAATTTAACAAATTGCTCAACTGCTTATGAACAAACTAAGCTAACTGCTACATAAGGGGATCAAGTGTAGATAAACACACACATATACACACACACTGGCACCATGCTCTAACACCAGTGACACGGAGTGAGAGAAAGCTATTTTTAGCCCTTCCACCAGGCGATTAGCGTAATCCATGGAGTACGATTTAATCTGATGAAAGGTAAATCTGGCTACTCAAGCATTCTCTGGCCTTCTTCCAGACACTCTATTGATTAGTCCTCCTTGGCTTTTTATCCAAATAAAATCACCCAGTTTTACTCTGTCTGTCGTCTCTCGTTCCTTTCCCCTTCTCTCTCGCTCAACCAACCTCACCCATGGCTTATGCAACACCTTCTTTTATTTTTAATGAGGAGGTACCTCTCTCTCTCACTCTTCTATTTTCATTCTGTCAGGTTACAATGCTCTTACCTCTTTTTTAATACATCGTAAGTGCCTCAGCAGAAATGTTTTTTGCTTTTTAAGGCCTTCCCCTTGGGACAAGATCACCATTTTCCTCATTTATACATCACCGGGAAAAAAACTGAACAACATGGAAAGATGTGCATATGTAGGTGTACAGTGGGGAGAACAAGTATTTGATACACTGCCGATTTTGCAGGTTTGCCCACTTACAAAGCATGTAGAAGTCTGTAATTTTTATTATAGGTACTCTTCAACTGTGACGGAATCTAAAACAAAAATCCAGAAAATCACATTGTATGATTTTTAAGTAATTAATAAGTAATTTTAAGTAATTTTATTACATTACATAAGTATTTGATACATCAGAAAAGCAGAAATTAATATTTGGTACAGAAACCTTTGTTTGCAATTACAGAGATCATACGTTTCCTGTAGTTCTTGACCAGGTTTGCACACACTGCAGCAGGGATTTTGGCCCACTCCTCCATACAGACCTTCTCCAGATCCTTCAGGTTTCGGGGCTGTCGCTGGGCAATACGGACTTTCAGCTCCCTCCAAAGATTTTCTATTAGGTTCAGGTCTGGAGACTGGCTAGGCCACTCCAGGACCTTGAGATGCTTCTTACGGAGCCACTCCTTAGTTGCCCTGGCTGTGTGTTTCGGGTCGTTGTCATGCTGGAAGACCCAGCCACGACCCATCTTCAATGCTCTTACTGAGGGAAGGAGGTTGTTGGCCAAGATCTCGTGATACATGGCCCCATCCATCCTACCCTCAATACGGTGCAGTCGTCCTGTCCCCTTTGCAGAAAAGCATCCCCAAAGAATGATGTTTCCACCTCCATGCTTCAAGGTTGGGATGGTGTTCTTGGGGTTGTACTCATCCTTCTTCTTCCTCCAAACACGGTGAGTGGAGTTTAGACCAAAAAGCTCTATTTTTGTCTCATCAGACCACATGACCTTCTCCCATTCCTCCTCTGGATCATCCAGATTGTCATTGGCAAACTTCAGACGGGCCTGGACATGCGCTGGCTTGAGCAGGGGGACCTTGCGTGCGCTGCAGGATTTTAATCCATGACGGCGTAGTGTGTTACTAATGGTTTTCTTTGAGACTGTGGTCCCAGCTCTCTTCAGGTCATTGACCAGGTCCTGCCGTGTAGTTCTGGGCTGATCCCTCACCTTCCTCATGATCATTGATGCCCCACGAGGTGAGATCTTGCATGGTGCCCCAGACTGAGGGAGATTGACCGTCATCTTGAACTTCTTCCATTTTCTAATAATTGCGCCAACAGTTGTTGCCTTCTCACCAAGCTGCTTGCCTATTGTCCTGTAGCCCATCCCAGCCTTGTGCAGGTCTACAATTTTATCCCTGATGCCCTTACACAGCTCTCTGGTCTTGGCCATTGTGGAGAGGTTGGAGTCTGTTTGATTGAGTGTGTGGACAGGTGTCTTTTATACAGGTAACGAGTTCAAACAGGTGCAGTTAATACAGGTAATGAGTGGAGAACAGGAGGGCTTCTTAAAGAAAAACTAACAGGTCTGTGAGAGCCGGAATTCTTACTGGTTGGTAGGTGATCAAATACTTATGTCATGCAATAAAATGCAAATTAATTATTTAAAAATCATACAATGTGATTTTCTAGATTCCGTCTCTCACAGTTGAAGAGTACCTATGATAAAAATTACAGACCTCTACATGCTTTGTAAGTGGGAAAACCTGCAAAACCGGCAGTGTATCAAATACTTGTTCTCCCCACTGTACATGTACATGTGCAAAATTACTATATTGGTACCATTTCAGCTGAAATTAACTTTTTTTATTTATCGTATTGGTCAATA
This sequence comes from Coreius guichenoti, assembly GCA_039654105.1. Taxonomy (NCBI): domain Eukaryota; kingdom Metazoa; phylum Chordata; class Actinopteri; order Cypriniformes; family Gobionidae; genus Coreius; species Coreius guichenoti. The sequence goes on from CM077171.1 coordinate 35,195,941, forward strand.
TTGTATATTTAATTGTACATGTTCATTTTACATTTAGATTACCTTTCCTTTCCTCTAACACTCAAATGTAATCTTTAAAAATACTAATAATTCAATAAAATGTAGTATTCAGCAAATCTCGAAATTAATATAAATTTTTCATACTGTACATTATGTATGATGCCTAAATTCACTTGTGTTGCATTTAAAGCAATTCATTTTAGTATATAGTGTTTTTTTTAACATTTATTTAGAGAAAATCAGTCATTTGTCATTATCCAGAATTTAATATCGGTGGATCCCTACTGTTTTTGTGTTGCTTTGCAATAAAAGTACCTAAACATCATTTAAAATGCTACATTTACTCGAGAAGCAGATCTTCATATTAAGATTCTTATAATATATCTTGAAATTAAGTTTATTTCTCCTTTCCCATTTGAAAATTATTATTTTTCAACAAAGGACAAAAAGTCTTAACTCGTTTTGCGTCTTGAGTAACTTTGTCTTTTTTAAGGACTAATTATATCGTCTTTTACAGTACAAAACATTCATGCTTGATTCTGTTTCAGTCTGCAAGTTTGTGTATCTGTGCTATGTGTGGGCGCTACAGTAATCAGTCGAGACTCCACTTTGGTCAGAGCTCTCCGAGGGAAATTGCCTGGAAACCCCCTCAGTCTGCCCAACCTCCTCACTGAGGACTTCCTCAATGACTCCAGTCCCAGAGTACCTCCCCTTTTTCTATTTTTGTCCTTCATGCGTTTTTCATCTCTTCCTTTCCACTTAAAAACAGGTCCTTGATGAGTAACTACCAATTTGGGGGCGGGTGATATTTCAAATGAACGAGAAGTTTGAAAAAGGATAGACATTAGCTGTGACGGAATTGCCGTTGTCTTTTGTTGAACAGGAAAGTGTTGATAGGAAGGCTGTCTTTAATAGTCCCTGTGCTTGCTAATTATCACCTCAAAGGAGTTTTCCGTAGGGATGTGGGAGTCTGTCACATAGATGTTTTGTTTGGACAGATTACTTATCGGTGGTGCTGCTGCGAACACGGTAGACTGTGAAAAAACATGTTAATAAAACATTTAAGGGCTGTAACTAAATTCCAATATTAAAAGAGCTTAATTTTAATTCCTTTACATATTTAGAAAGTCTTAATGGAAGTTTCACAGTCATAGTTACAGTAATATGTTCATTCTTCAGGATTATTTTGTAGCTGGTATTTTACAACTATCATTTGCTTGTGTACACTCTGGAACTATCAGCAAAAAATGACAAGAAATATATTTGAATTAACGATACAAAAGGCAATATTTTTACACCGTTAACCCAAACAATTTGACAAAACTCAAAAAATTAAGGCAGTCGGTTACATCACATTTTTTAAGTTAAGAAATTTAAAGTTTAAGTAAGCAGAACTTGCAGATTTTTATTTTGTACTCATACATTTTAATTGCTCTTAACTTCAAATATTTGAGTAAGCCAATTAGGGGATGCACGATATATCGGCAACATATCGTTATCGGTCGATAAATGATAATTTTTGATGTTATCATTATCGATCCGATAAGAAAATTTGACCGATATATTCAAGCCGATAGATAATGTATTATTTCCTTCAGCTGAGACACTTCAGACGCGCTGTCCGCCATGATGGGTTTGAATTGCTCGAAATATGATTGGAATCACTTCAAAAAGGAAAATACAGTTATGTGCAACATGTGCAGCGTAAGTCTAACATATAAACTACATAAAATTATAATGAGAACACGACTGTAAAAGAACGTCGTGTTTCAGCGCGTTTGTTGAGGGAAGAGCGCGTCCACGGAGTTACACCTTTATGACAAGCACAGTCAAGTTCGCTTGTGCATTCGCAGCCTTTTGTGCCATTGTAAATTGTAATATTATATTTATTCTGTGTATATAATCTCATATAGGATGCGTTTGGTTGAGTTAATTAAAGATGCAGTAAAGCGCTTCATTGTACTGGTCTTTAGCTTCAGTTCAAACAGAAATGCACATCATTAATAACTACTGGGACTGTCATATACATAACACTGTAATGAGAAAAATTTTGTAATAAAACGTTGTGAATTCTCTGGGTTTAGTTGTTGTGTTTCAGCGCGCTGTTGTGGGAAGAGCGCGTCCACAACGCATTCTGACCACAGGAGTTATAGGCCTTCTGACTACGTAACTTAGTTCACCTGTGCGTGATTTTGTGCAAATATAAGTTGTAATATTATATTTATTTTGTATAAATATCTGATTGTTCTCATATATGATGCGTTTAGTTGTTAATTAACCTTCTAAGCGCTTCAGTTTATGGTTGTTAATTCTCTTCAGCTTCAGCGCGCGCTCTCAAACAGCAACGTTATTTGATAGACTAATAGACTAAAATTAAAGATGTTTACTATTACTGTAATATTAAACATATTTTTTTCAAAAACACCGAAGCGTTATTATTAGTAACTAGCACGTTTATTGTTCTCGTATGATTTTCATCAACAATATGGTTTGATTAAAACCATTTCCTTATTGTCCGTGCGGAGGCTATTTCATGCATGGCACATGCATTTTGATTCTTTATATGCAGCTAGTAATGCTGTCCAATGACTTGTTTGCATTATTTAGGTATTTTATTTTTATTTTTTGTTAGGCAATAGAATTTTTGGTAACATTTTACAAATAAGGTCTCATTTGTTAATGCATTAACACGAACAAACAGAGAGCAATAACCTTTGTTAATGTTAGTAATAAAATGTTTGTGTTTATTAACAGTCCATTCACAGTGCATTACCTAATGTTAACAGACACAACTTTGGATCTGAAAATGCTGAGATTAACATGAACTAAGATTAATAAAACCTGTAGAAGTATTGTTGATTTATTGTTGGTTAACTAATGCTAACAAAAATTAAACCTTATTGTAAAGTGTTACCATTTTTTTTAATAAAGTAAGTTGGCCATAGGAGTGTAAAATTAATTTGAAAAGTTAAGGAATCTTACACTGGTTCAAATAGGCTACTGTACTGTATAGGTTTGATTCATGTTGAAGTGTTTGGGACATGGCTTTTAATGGTGAGCCTTTTGTTTTTGTAATCAGGTTCTCAAAGTTTATTAAAATTTGTATTTAGATTTATCGGCCAATATATCGGTTATCGGCTTTCAAATATAAAGAATTATCGGTATCGGCCAACATTTTCATATCGGTGCATCCCTAAAGCCTATTCATACATTTAAATTAAAACTATCAACTATCAAAATTTTTAGTAGTGGAAACTTTGCTTGCTTTAACCACTTAATTTTAGCATTTACTCTCCCTTTTGAATGTCATGACAAAACATGCTGGGAAATAGAAATCCCAGCCTAGTTTGAGTTAAATTTAAGTTTGTCTAAATTAAAAGAAACAAGTTCATAAAACTCAAAACAATGAAACCATTCAGATTACTTAAAATGTGTCAGTTTTGTGAACTCAAAAGAAAAAGAAAGTTCTAAATACTCATAAAGGTTCATTTGATTGAGCTAATTTGTTTAATTTGAGTTGGCTCTACTCAAACCAATTCATTATTTTGAACGTTAGGGTTTACAGTGTAGCGAGCGAGGAGACCATTACATTTGTTAGACTAATTCAAATCGCTAACTTGTGAGTCTATGTGCGCCATGACTAATTTCATTAACATTTAAAGGGGGGGTCTAATGCTATTTTATGCATTCTGACTTATTTACACTGTTAAAGAGTTGGAATCTCATGCTAAACATGGCCAAAATTTCAAAAAATGAGTTGGACGTGTGACAGAGTATTTCTGTGCCAAATTCACTCCTTCCGGATTCGAACAAGTTTCGGAAAGTTTTTTTCGAGTATGGCCATGTATTACGTCAAAATGGGTGGAATTCCTTGTATGGGCACTTCTCCCGGATGAGCGCGTGCGTCCATCAATGTGCTTCGTTCGGGTTACGGGAGACGCCGGCAGTGCTTTGTTTTTAGACCACAAAATCAACAATGTCACTAAAGAAGTGTGTTTCTGGTTGTGAGGGAAAGATCACATTGTTCAGCTTCCCAAATAACCCAGCGTTAAGGAAACAGTGGATGCAGTTCGTTTGTCCGGAGCAGCAACGGAGTTCTGCAAGTGTGTTTGTTTGTTGAAGTCGAAACCGCAGGTTCCATAATTTATCTATGGATCAAACTGTGAAAAACTGAATGCTGCTGAAAAACAGGTCATATACATGCGATGTGCCTGCCTTGCATTATGATCATTGATTGTGCAGGACCAATAACAGCCTATTATGAAGAGAATTCCTCAAATAAAAGTTAGCCAACAAAAGTCAGCACGTCAAGGTTTAGTTGTTGGGTATTGTTGTCCCTCATAACAGATAGTATAACAAGCCTATAATCAAGCTTAATTGTTATATGCCAGTTTAATGTTGACTAGCAGCAACAGTATCGTTTTGTCGACTGGTTTACTAGTCTCGCACATCTCTACTCATAAGAGTCTTTTTTTGTGAATCAGACTACAGTGTTTCCCACAGTATGTTTGTTTTTGTATGCAGCCCATGAAGACAATGCAATAGACTATCTATAATTTATTGCCTCATACCTGTTCTTCTCCTGGAAGGTATCTAGGGAAATCTATGCAAAGCTCATCTGGTCAGTAACAGTATTGGGTACCCTTGGCGACCTCGGCTGGCCATGCTCTGACGTCAAAGGCTTGACACAGTCAGTCGGCCTAAGGGCACGCGGAAAGCTATATTTAGCCCCTGACTGATGAAGGGGGAGTAATCTGATTTTCATGTAAGCCGAACGCTTCCGCCAGGCATCCAGCAAAGAAACCGGATCATTAGCATGTTGGTAAACTTTAGCCGGTGCTGGGAGGGCAACCCGGGTGACGGTAGAGGCTGAGTGACATACGAGTTAATGTGTTCTTAGCTGTGAGTGGCCCCCGCGTAGTGGTGTCCTACCTCACACTTCAGGTCCCTGCAGACTCAAGGACACTACGAAGACTCTATAGCTTCATACTTCATACTATCTACTTCAATTAAGTGATGTGCCAAATTTCAGCATTACAAACTTGGTTGATTAGTGTACAGCAATGCAAGGATTTAAAGTGCTTCAGTGATAATTGGAAAAATGAAATGTTTGGCTACCCAATTCACCAAATATCTATCCTAAATAGTATGCAAGATTTAAATTAGCCCATCGCAAGTCATACTTTGATGAAAAAAGTATGCCAGACATGCCCAGGTGGTAGTATTTCTAGTGTGAAGTATGCATGCTTTTTGTGTTACTTTTGCCCAAAATTGGTTATTTTTTCAGTTATTTAAAAAAAATGGTAATAAATATGATGACGATGCCACCCTTGAAGATAATGAATTATCCTAGATGTTAACTAGGGCTGTCCCATTACATTTACATTTATTCATTTGTGAGATTCTTTTATCCAAAGCGGCTAAATTACATTGAACTTATATATTTTTCGAACCCATGGCTTTGTTGCTTGTGCCATTCTCTACTATATGAGCAACACGAATGCAATACCAAAATTTCAGTACAGGCACCAAACTGAATTTTTTTCTAATTTAAGTATTGACTTGTAACAAAGTACCGGTACTTTTTTTTGGTGAAAATTAATACTATTATTCAGCAAGGATGCATTAACCAAAAGTGACGCTAAAGAAATTTGTTACAATAGGCTTCTATTTTAAATAAAAGCTGTTCTTTTGAACTTTTTATTCATCAAAGAATCCTGAAAAAATGTACTACTGAATATTTGTAAATGTATTACTCGGTATTACTCTACATTTGTTGAGTAATGCTTTCATGTCTAGTATAGTCTACGAAATGTAATATGCAATGGAAAACCTTAAACCTGGTCTGATGTAAGAGGCAAGTTCAATTCCTTTTGTTCCCCAACATTTTTGAAGTTGATTACTTTTATTCGGACTAATGTTTGTAAGCTGCTATGACCTGGTCACCTTTAATTGGAGCGCTTTGTTTCCTTGACTGAATGCCTTTGTAGAGAGCTTAGGCTAAATTGCGCAATAACCTGGAAACACATCGCTATCCCCATGGCAACTCATTAATGCCACCTTACTGCAGTGAAAATAAAAAGAGTTTTTGAGGGAGGAAAAACAAGTACAACACAAACAAAAGCAGGAATGTTTTCAGAGGCCTTTTTAGTACATCAGTTGTGCCAAAAACTTTTGCTGAGAAGCTTTGGGAAGCTCAGTTTTTTCAGGTAGTGGTACTATTGGAAATATCAGAGATGGAGAGAAAAGGAATGGTTGGGCTGCTTTTTAGGACAAGCCTCGGGCATCACCTTGGTTTCCCCTCTAGGTTTTATAACCGCATACTCTCAGTATACTCGCATACTCCGAGTTCAGTTGGATACATTCCCAACTGGCTTGTGATACAAAAGACGGCAACATCAACTAGCCTGTCGACATTTGAGCCTGATTACACCTGATTACGGTAACATAGGCAGACACATCATACATGAACCACCAGTACCCTCTCAATTGCAAATGCACTCCTGGCCTTTGCTTATGTAACTGTGTGCTCTTAACAAATTGTATGTTTATGTGTCAACATACTATTTTGAGTGCTACTAGCATAGAGGTTAAGGGAACTAGTTTGAACCCTGCTACGTCCCGTATTGTTTTGGGAGGGTTGATAGATATTAAATAGATATTTATTTGTTTTGGATGTGTATTTGGTTCACTGTTTAGTGTATTATTGGGCGTTTTGTTACATTTAATAATTTTCAGATTCAGTTTTGTCTCTGCCTGTTTTTTTCCTAATTGCACACACACATCACATTTCCTTATTAGAGCAAAGTATCTTAATTTTAAAAAACATTTTATTTGTTACATTTTTTTTTCACCCAGACAGAGGTGACCCATTATAAAATAAAAATGCAAGAGGTAGGTGTGTGTGTGTGTGTGTGTGTGTGTGTGTGTGTGTGTGTGTGTGTGTATATATATATACAGTGGGGAGAACAAGTATTTGATACACTGCCGATTTTGCAGGTTTGCCCACTTACAAAGCATGTAGAGGTCTGTAATTTTTATCATAGGTACACTTCAACTGTGAGAGACGAAATCTAAAACAAAAATCCAGAAAATCACATTGTATGATTTTTAAGTAATTAATTTGCATTTTATTGCATGACATAAGTATTTGATCACCTACCAACCAGTAAGAATTCCGGCTCTCACAGACCTGTTAGTTTTTCTTTAAGAAGCCCTCCTGTTCTCCACTCATTACCTGTATTAACTGCACCTGTTTGAACTCGTTACCTGTATAAAAGACACCTGTCCACACACTCAATCAAACAGACTCCAACCTCTCCACAATGGCCAAGACCAGAGAGCTGTGTAAGCAATTATTAGAAAATGGAAGAAGTTCAAGATGACGGTCAGTCTCCCTCGGTCTGGGGCACCATGCAAGATCTCACCTCATGGGGCACCAGTGATCATGAGGAAGGTGAGGGATCAGCCCAGAGCTACACGGCAGGACCTGGTCAATGACCTGAAGAGAGCTGGGACCACAGTCTCAAAGAAAACCATTAGTAACACACTACGACGTCATGGATTAAAATCCTGCAGCGGACGCAAGGTCCCCCTGCACAAGCCAGCGCATGTCCGGGCCCGTCTGAAGTTTGCCAATGACCATCTGGATGATCCAGAGGAGGAATGGGAGAAGGTCATGTGGTCTGATGAGACAAAAATAGAGCTTTTTGGTCTAAACTCCACTCGCTGTGTTTGGAGGAAGAAGAAGGATGAGTACAACCCCAAGAACACCATCCCAACCGTGAAGCATGGAGGTGGAAACATCATTCTTTGGGGATGCTTTTCTGCAAAGGGGACAGGACGACTGCACCGTATTGAGGGGAGGATGGATGTGGCCATGTATCGCGAGATCTTGGCCAACAACCTCCTTCCCTCAGTAAGAGCATTGAAGATGGGTCGTGGCTGGGTCTTCCAGCATGACAACGACCCGAAACACACAGCCAGGGCAACTAAGGAGTGGCTCCGTAAGAAGCATCTCAAGCTCCTGGAGTGGCCTAGCCAGTCTCCAGACCTGAACCCAATAGAAAATCTTTGGAGGGAGCTGAAAGTCCGTATTGCCCAGCGACAGCCCCGAAACCTGAAGGATCTGGAGAAGGTCTGTATGGAGGAGTGGGCCAAAATCCCTGCTGCAGTGTGTGCAAACCTGGTCAAGAACTACAGGAAACGTATGATCTCTGTAATTGCAAACAAAGGTTTCTGTACCAAATATTAAGTTCTGCTTTTCTGATGTATCAAATACTTATGTCATGCAATAAAATGCAAATTAATTACTTAAGAATCATACAATGTGATTTTCTGGATTTTTGTTTTAGATTCCGTCACTCACAGTTGAAGAGTACCTATGATAAAAATTACAGACTTCTACATGCTTTGTAAGTGGGCAAACCTGCAAAATCGGCAGTGTATCAAATACTTGTTCTCCCCACTGTGTGTGTGTGTATATATATATATATATATATATATATATATATATATATATATATATATATATATATACATACACACACACACACACACACACACACACACACACACAACCATTCAAAAGTTTGAGATAATGTATTATAAGGTATATAAGATATTTTTGTGTGTTTTTAAAGAAGTCTCTTATCTCCAAGGCTGCATTTATTTCATCAAAATACAGTAAAAGCAGTAATATTGTGAAATACCCTAATCATTCTAATATGATGATTTGATGCCATTGATATCATCAATGTTGAAAACAGTTACTGTATTTTACAATATTTTTGAATGTTCAAAAGAACAGCATTTATTTGCAATAGAAATAGTTTGTAACATTATAAATGTCACTTGATTATTTTAAAAAATTCAAATCTTTCTGACCCCAAAAATGTTTAATGTTGAATTTTAGAGAAATGGTACTGGGTTGAGTCACAACTTCATATCCAGTGTAAAAGTGAAAAATTTCTATAATGCCACTATTTATTTATATTTATATAATAACTGTTTGTTATTTGTAGCTAAAACTGCTACAAAAAGATAAAGGCTGTTTTAATGATCTAGAACATAGGTTTTCACCCTGCTCCTGGAGGCCCACTGCCTGCAAAGTTGATATCCAGCCTGCTTTAGCTTGTGAATGATTTTCAAGCAATCCTGAACTTGATTAGCTCCTTTAGTTGTGTTTGAAGACCTTTGATCTAGAAGAAGATGCCGTACTAAGATATATATTTGTTGGGTAACGATCCATATTCTATTTGTGGTGCAGAAATTTAAGCTTCACCTTTTAGGTTTAACAGGTTATCATAATTTAATGGCAGTTAGGTGACTCTTTAATTTGCTCTGTCGCTTTCTTTCCAGCCGTGGATGTGAAGACTTTGTTACCATCTGGGATGCAGAGCCCGGTGGGAGGTGGAGGGGATCAGGTCGGAGGTAGCGGAGGGCCAGTGGACCTGCGTACAGACCCGCGTCTGAGCGCACTAAGCACAGTGGACCCGGCGCTGAGAGAAAAACAGCTTCAGCACGAGCTGCTCTTACTCAAACAACAGCAAGAGCTCCAGAAACAGCTGCTGTTCGCCGAGTTCCAGAAGCAGCACGAGGTTTTGACACGCCAACATGAAGTGCAGCTACAGGAACATCTTAAGGTATGACCCTTGCTGTCCTCTCCATACATATCATCTCCTTGAGCTCTGGTTCTTGACTCTGATTTTCTTCCGGAACAGCAACAGCAGGAGATCCTTGCAGCAAAGCGTCAGCAGGAGCTGGAGCAGAAGAGGAAGTTGGAACAGCAGCGTCACGAAGAAATGGAGAAACAGAGACTGGAGCAACAACTGCTCATGCTTCGAAACAAAGAGAAGGGCAAAGAGAGTATGCATCTCTCCATTAATCCATCTATTCATAGTTTTCATGTGACGTCACACCCTTATAGGAAGGCCCACCTGGAGGGCAAAACAAGGCTTTCCTCCATTGACTGCCAGTCATTTTTACCAGGTTTGTACTCAGGAATAATGTAGTGAGACAGTGATATTAAAAGATCAAATTCAGTATATCTTATGGATAATGCACACTATATACAGGCGAGCAGATGAACCCTGAATATGAATGCAACGCACAATTTCTTGTTAAGCATTTTTCCATAGAAAACCATTATAAAGAAAATACATAATGTTGTGTTCATATTCTGGGCTCATCTGCTCGCCTGTATATAGTATGAATCATCAATAACGTGTATACTGAATTTGATATTTTGATATCACTGTTTTAGTACATTAAGGCACATTACATTAAGCGTTTTAGAATGTCCCGCTGTTTTTAGTGATTGAAATACTGCAGCAGAAGCTGTTTATGGATCACAAGAGCACAAAACTTGCCTTTTGTTCATATATTTTTGTTTTTCTTCTTTTGAGATGGAAAATTGGCAAGCCTGTGCTGCAGTTCAATGGATGTTTTGCCCTCCAGGTCTCTGCGCCATTCACGTGACTAAAAGCTATGAATTATATACAATAGATCTACAGCGAACACATTTCATGGCACGGTCACCGCTCATCATTTCCAGCTACTTATTCTGCTGCTAATTTCTAAAATGGGAATAGTTTAAATGCACTTTTCACCTTATAGTTCAATGAGTAAACACCTTGGTGAGCAGTACGCAGCTAATGTTTATCGCTGTTTGCTGCTGTAATTATGCATTGTCATGGATATTCCTCGAAGTACTTTAGGCTCAGCAGGCATAAATTGCTCTATTATTTCTCTTTGGTTGTTTACCATTAAAAACAACACAATGCAGTACTAGGATTTATTGAGCCACAAAATTAACATATTGGCTCTGTTCCAAAATCTAGTGAGCTGCCTACGTAGTATTCTCACATCTCTTATGTACAGCATCCATGGGACTCCTCTCAAAGTTGATTTCAATGGAGTTTGATTAGCATGTTTCTAAGCTAACAATTAGCCTGTAAGTGCACAAATGTAATTTATAATCTTTAAAAAAATTACTTATTAATAATTAAAAATTACACTTTATATTTTGTACTATTTGTTTTTGGTATTGGATCAATTATACAATACCGTTCAAAAGTTTGGGGTCAGTACGTTTTTTTTTGTTTTGTTTTGTTTTTTGTTTTTTTATAAATTAATGCATTTATTTAGCAAGGACAAAAATGTAAAGCTGCCCAACCGTTTTCAACATTGATAATAATAAATGTTTCTTGAGCATCAAATCATCATATTAGAATGATTTCTGAAGGATTATGTGACACTGAAGGCTAGAGTAATGACTGCTGAAAAAATATTCAAATAGAAAACAATTATTTTAAATTTCACAATATTACTGTTTTTTTCTGTATTTTTGATCAAATACAAACCCGATTCCAAAAAAGTTGGGACACTGTACAAATTGTGAATAAAAACAGAATGCAATGATGTGGAAGTTTCAAATTTCAATATTTTACAACATAGATGACATATCAAATGTTTAAACTGAGAAAATGTATCATTTTAAGGGGAAAATAAGTTGATTTTAAATTTCATGGCATCAACACATCTCAAAAAAGTTGGGACAAGGCCATGTTTACCACTGTGTGGCATCCCCTCTTCTTTTTATAACAGTCTGCAAACGTCTGGGGACTGAGGAGACAAGTTGCTCAAGTTTAGGAATAGGAATGTTGTCCCATTCTTGTCTAATACAGGCTTCTAGTTGCTCAACTGTCTCAGGTCTTCTTTGTCGCATCTTCCTCTTTATGATGCGCCAAATGTTTTCTATGGGTGAAAGATCTGGACTGCAGGCTGGCCATTTCAGTACCCGGATCCTTCTTCTATGCAGCCATGATGTTGTAATTGATGCAGTATGTGGTCTGGCATTGTCATGTTGGAAAATGCAAGGTCTTCCCTGAAAGAGATGACGTCTGGATGGGAGCATATGTTGTTCTAGAACTTGGATATACCTTTCAGCATTGATGGTGCCTTTCCAGATGTGTAAGCTGCCCATGCCACACGCACTCATGCAACCCCATACCATCAGAGATGCAGGCTTCTGAACTGAGCGCTGATAACAACTTGGGTTGTCCTTGTCCTCTTTAGTCCGGATGACATGGCGTCCCAGTTTTCCAAAAAGAACATCAAATTTTTATTCGTCTGACCACAGAACAGTTTTCCACTTTGCCACAGTCCATTTTAAATGAGCCTTGGCCCAGAGAAAACGCCTGCGCTTCTGGATCATGTTTAGATATGGCTTCTTTTTTGACCTATAGAGTTTTAGCCGGCAACGGTTCGTGTGTTCACCGACAATGTTTTCTGGAAGTATTCCTGAGCCCATGTTGTGATTTCCATTACAGTAGCATTCCTGTATGTGATGCAGTGTCGTCCAAGGGCCCGAAGATCACGGGCATCCAGTATGGTTTTCCGGCCTTGACCCTTACGCACAGAGATTGTTCCAGATTCTCTGAATCTTTGGATGATATTATGCACTGTAGATGATGATAAATTCAAACTCTTTGCAATTTTTCTCTGAGAAACTCCTTTCTGATATTGCTCCACTATTTTTCGCCACAGCATTGGGGGAATTGGTGATCCTCTGCCCATCTTGACTTCTGAGAGACACTGCCACTCTGAGAGGCTCTTTTTATACCCAATCATGTTGCCAATTGACCTAATAAGTTGCAAATTTGTCCTCCAGCTGTTCCTTATATGTACATTTAACTTTTCCGGCCTCTTATTGCTACCTGTCCCAACTTTTTTGGAATGTGTAGCTCTCATGAAATCCAAAATGAGCCAATATTTGGCATGACATTTCAAAATGTCTCACTTTCAACATTTGATATGTTATCTATATGAGAATTGTAAATTATTGTATTCCTTTTTTATTCACAATTTGTACAGTGTCCCAACTTTTTTGGAATTGGGTTTGTAAATACAGCCTTTATGAGCATAAGAGACTTGTTTCCAATGTACTTGTTGTAAAAAATCTTACTGACCCCAAACTTTTGACCAATAATGTGCCATATTCATAACCATTTATTTGAACAAATCCCCAACTTTAAGTGTGTTATTTGTCCTGTGCTACGAACATAAATTCATGCAGTTTGTTGAGTAGAGGTGCCCTAAAACTTTTCTGTGATTTGATGTACAATTTTCATCATGTGGACAATAAAACGGGCTGAGAAAAGCCCATAGATTTGCAGTATCACAGAGACTTCATAGATTTTGGTTCTTTTGACTTGGTTGGTTAGTTAACAATCTCAGAACGCCCTAGCAACTACCTAGAACACACTAGCAACCGCATAGCAGCACACTGGCAGCTATCCTCAAACCCATGATAGTGACTTTTGCAGACGTGAACGAAACTTGCGTGTTTTAAAATAATGTCAAAAACTGATTCAAAATCATTCTCCTCCAGTCCAACACCACTTGTGTTCTTTGACTCTTGTTCTTAGGTGCCATCGCCAGTACTGAGGTCAAACTGAAGCTACAGGAGTTCCTGTTGAGCAAAAAGGAACCCAGCCCCGGTGGACTCAACCATTCCTTCCCCCAGAAGTGCTGGTGAGAGGAACCTTGCTAGTCCATATCGCTCAGCCTTATTCTGGGCTGGTAAACCCAAATTCAAAGTGCTTTTTTGAGCATCAAAATCAATGCATTTGAGCAGTTTTGAGCATGAGCCACATTATGCTGGAAGTTTTTGTAATGGCCTGTGTTTGTTTTCAGGGGGGCTCACCACACATCCCTGGAGCAGAGCTCCCCTCCACAAAGCAACACACCGGGCACACCACCCTCCTACAAACTCCCCCCACTGTTAGGGTCCTATGAGGGCAAGGATGACTTCCCTCTCCGTAAGACCGGTGAGTAGACTTCTTGCATATGTGTGTGTTTCGATGAAGTAAATAGGGCTGGACAAAAAAAACGATTTTTCGATTAATCGTTTTTAAAAATGTGGTCGATTCAATATCGATTCTCAAAGGCCACAAATCGATTTTTTTCTATATTTATTTCCGCAAACATTGAACATAAAATTAACGTTAATCTTATTACTATTCTAATCCACTAGATGTCACTATTCTAATCCACTAGATGTTATTTGCCTTGTGTGATGTTACAACAGAGCCCTCCATTCATTCATTGCTTAAAATGGCGGATTCAGGTGCATTCTCGACATTAACACCACCTTCACATGAAAAGTCAGAGGTATGGAAGCATTTTAGGTTTCGCAAGCACAACGACAAAGATACTGTGGACAAGAACAAAGCTATATGCCTGATTTGTAATTCTGAGGTGAAATGCTGTTAGTAATACTACAAATCTGCGGAGCCATTTGACGAGTAATTACACAGACGTGCAGGTTCCAACACCCCCACAGCCGAACAAACAACCGAAGATTCATAGGCTTGCAGCCTCCATGTTACAGCTAATGCTGTGAGATTTTATGTTTGTTTTATCTTAAACATAAAATAACCTGATCCTGTTTGATCAAGGTATGCGACTGTTCTGACTTGTCCAATTTTCAGTATCAGTTTTTCATCTTGCATCAAAATTCTGTCTATTCATTGAATGCATTTGAAATATAGAGTTGGGTTCTGTTTTAATGTACCCAAGTGTACCTAAAATAAAAAGTGTTTAACATAAAGGTTTGTGGCTCTTAATTTATTTTTATTAATTAACGATTTGTAAACTTATGTTCACTGTTAATTTTTATAAATATAGGATTTGTATTAAATCTATATTCATTGAGTCAGATCGAAAATCTAATTGAGAATCGAAATCAAAAATCGAATCAAAATCAAAAATCGAATCGAGAATCGAAATCGAATCTAATTGAGAGCTTGAAAATCGAATCGAATTGGAACATCTGAATCGATACCCAGCCCTAGAAATAAACTTTTTACAGTACTGTTCAATAGTTTGGGGTCAGTATGATTTTTTTTTTTTTTTTTAAGAAATTAATACTTTTATTCAGCAAGGATGCATGAAATTGATCAAACGTGACTAAAAATTTTTGTAATGTTACTAAAAAATTATATTTCAAATAAATGCTGTTCTTTTAAACTTAACATTCATGGAAGAATCCTGAAAAAGATGAATTATGGTTTCTACATAGATATTAGGCAACATTGATGATAATAAGAAAAGTTTAAAAACATTTGAATGATTTCTGAAGGATCATGTGAGACTGGAGTAATGATGCTGAAAATTAGCTTTGCATCAGGAATAAATTACATTTAAAAATATATTAACATGGAAAACAGTTATTTTAAATTGTAATAATATTTCAAATTATTACTGTTTGTACAATATTTTTCTTCTAATAAATACAGCCTTGGTGAACATAAGAGACTTCATTCAAAAACACAAAATAAAGCTTACCGACCTCAAACATTTGAACGGTACTGTACATACTGTTTAATTTTTGAAAATCTCCCATCGACTGTAAGAATGTAACTTCTAATAATGATGTCATGCTGGCCCACTCGCTTCAGCTGTTGATGTCAGCTTATTTATTATATACCAATAAACACTATCCTGCCTTGCAAGCCCTCATATTTCCTCCGGGAAATGCGAATGTAGTTGTTTTTTATTTTAATTAATTGTTCCAATGAGCAATAGCTGCGACATTGACGCTGCATTATAAAGCATTACTGTGTTTGTATGTAAATGTCAGAAGATTATTTTCTTTCTGAGCATGAATGATGCTGTTATGGAGTCACCAGTGTTTTTGTGTGGAGAAGTTTGTGCTCCTTAACAGTCTAGAGGTATCACAGGAGATGCAAGGGGTGTGTGTGTGTGTGTGCAGGGTTGAAGACTCTTCAGTGAGGAGTCTGCAGGTGTGAGTCATAATGAGTCATCAGAACAGTGGACCAACACATAAACGCACACCTTAGAGGCTGTATTAGTGATGAAATGGATTTCATGCTAAAATAATGATATTTATTATACCCTACCTCACAATCTAACCCTCACACAACCTATTGGCATTATTAGATTTGAAGCCAAACACAATTTGGCCTGTTTTTGAGAGTTTCAAATACAGAGGAACACCTCAAATGTCTTGGATGTTGTTTGACTATATTTGTGAGGATGTTTTCGAAGTATAACCTGTGTACACACACACACACACATCTGCTGTTCACTCTCATAGCCGCCAGCCATACTCCAAAACACCCACACAGATTCTGTGAGTTTGTTCCCACACACACACACACACACACACATCTGCTATCTGCTTTTTACACACAGCTATCTTTTAAACTGTCACACCCACGCTGCTTTATAAAGCTCTCTATAATAGAACTGACACACATATACCATACAGAGGATAGGAGGACACTCACGCACACACACGCACCCTCTAGCTTGGACTTCAGCACGCTGATAAAGTAATCGCAGACAGGTCTGTTACCGTGGGCGAAGCGCTTACTCCATATTACCACTGTTATGGCAAAACCACAGCAATCTCCTTACATAACCTGCCCTCAGTTTGTTTGTGTGTGTGTGTGTGTGTGTGTGTGTGTGTGTCTTTCCATCATGTCCCCTCCTCCTTGTCTCACACTTTTATTTTGAATCTAATCAAATCCATACTAAAGTCACTGATAGTATTAGGCACTAAAGTCCTTTCTGCTCTATATGCCCAGTGTGGCTGTGACGCACAAACGGGCCCTGAAAAAACACAGGGCTCGGTCAAGCCGCATTACACACGGCGTGTTTGGATAATTGCCCCAATTCCTTTATTTTTTCTGTTTTAAATCCCTTTTTACTTCAATTAGTTTAATTTGGCCCGTCATCTCCGGAATCAACAAGAGATAAAATCGGCACACTGTAAATATAACGTTTATCTACAGCTCTGTGAGTGTGTGTGTGTGTGTGTGTGTGTGTGTGTGTGTGTGTGTGTGTGTGTGTGTGTGTGTGTGTGTGTGTGTGTGTGAGAGAGAGAGAGACAGGGAGGGATGGACAGTTGCTGTCCATGGTCCTGATGCACAAGAGCAACAGATCCAAAGCCTCATTAGTAGGACTCATTAAGGCAAACATCACTATAATAATAAACAAGCCCCTAAGCATAATTAGTCAAATTTGCTGTGCAGCTCATCTTGCACCGTTTGTGCTACGGACATACATGATACCTCAAATCATGTGGGTGTGCTTTTGCTTTTCAAAGTGATTGAACTTTTTTCTTTCTCTCTCTCGTTCAGCCTCTGAGCCCAATCTGAAGGTACGTTCACGGTTAAAACAGAAGGTGGCTGAGAGGAGGAGCAGCCCACTGCTTAGACGGAAAGATGGTACAGTGATCAGCACCTTCAAGAAAAGGGCAATTGAGATCTCAGGTAAACAATATGTGAGAATACAGAACTGTTTGCATAACCTCATTGGTAATGGGACAGGAAGGCATTAAAACTTTTTTAAGATAAGGACTCTCCAAATATGATGATCTCTATCTGACAGATCCCCTATCTTAAAATATAAAGGCAGCTATATACATTTTCATAAAAAAAAAGAAAAGAAACATAATATCCACATTTATGATATTTTTATTTTTACCATATATTTTTTCATGAATATATATATATATATATATATATATAGATAGATAGATAGATAGATAGGGGCCACTAAATATGTGTAAAATGTTATGTTGAAAAATATTTACTTTCTATTATTCTATTCTTTATTTTAATTATTTGATTTATTATTTATTCATTATTTCTATCATATTTATATGTATTTTTACACTATTTAGTTTATTAGTTTTCAGTTCAGATTTAGATAAAACATTATTATTAAAGTTTATATAAATTTAATAAAATAAAAAGGTTTGGCATAGGTGTGCGTTCAGCTTCTTAAAACGGGGAGTTTATATGGATGATGTAATTCTGAGATTATATCAGCACTTGAGTTGTGTTCAAATGGCTTGTGAATAACAGACCTCTGCCGTCAGATGATAAGTGTGAAGATTTTCAAACATACATAATGAACACATGGGTATTGTGTGATTTCTGTACTGTTAATATAAAATAGCTTGGAGGAAGGGAACATTTTAACATCCTGCTGATGCATTAAAACAGGTTCAATCAGTCACAAAATATTGTGAAATCATCAGCTATATTTCCTACCGATGCAGCTAAAATGTGATTGTTGAAATCTGTGTGTGTGTTTCAGTGTCCTCTATGTGCAGCAGTGCCCCTGGCTCGGGTCCCAGTTCTCCGAACAGCTCTAACTGTGCCATTGCCGAGAATGGCTCCAGTGGATCCGTCCCAAACATCCACGCTGAGGTGAGAGACTTACCCCCTACACGTTTTCTTCTCTTCTGCTCTTGCACTCCTCTTGGTTCACATTACGTTAGGGATGAAAAAAACACAATAAATTGGCTTCACCTAGGTAATGACACTGTTTCTATGGAAACATTCTACCATACAGAGACTTGTGATGGCTTGGGCCAACATTGGTATGCTAATCCTAAAAAACACATGTTCTGAAAGTCAGCCTTGCATTAAGTTGCATCTGTAGGCTTTAGAATGGCCGCAGCTGCTCTGGATGGACAGCAGGAAGCTGCCTGGGGTCAGCCATGCATGCTAAGCAGCTAGCCTTGAGCATCACCTTAACCTTGAGAGCCAGAGAAATTGTGTGTGCACATGCCACAGAGGACTTGAAGCTGTAGGGGAGGAACACTGAATTTGAATGAGCTAGTTTGTGTTTGATTTTGGATGACCAGTATATTAAATGCAAAACAAAACACTCCTTTTTTTAAGCAAATATTACCATTTATAACGTTTACATGTAGTTTATGCTTTTATAATTTATTTATTTATGCTAAATAATTCCATGTAATTGTATTATGGACAAAGAGATTATAGTATGATGTATGATTTTGACTGTACTGCCCTTATTGCAGTCCATGTCTAAATAAGGGCTGTTTTGCATGTTTGCCAAAGAGGTTTCATCACATTCATGCTTTCATGCATTCATACAAAATGGTTCTGCTAGTAGTGCATATCGTGTTGAGTATTGACTGTGACCTCTGTTTTCTTAATGATAGAAAACATTTGATTTTAGCATCCCTTTGCATAGTATCTTTTAATATGGTACATTATTGCTGTGATGTGATGGAGGATGGGGTGTGCTGAAATTTTTCAAAGAGAAAAGAAATACAAAGTTTGTCAGTCTCATCAACCAGCAAAAAAGAAAATCCCTTCAAATAGGCACCAATGGAGATGATTTAAGAATCATCTCATTATCTCTGTCCAGCATGTAAACGCTGCATACCACTCCCCAAAAATAGTCTTAGATCATTATTCCAGAGCCTCTGTAGCCTAGCAGTACAACCTCAAGAGAAGTGATGGATGAATATGAAGGAGAATAGAATGCTGACATCATCACAGCTGCAGGTAGGGCACTTTGTCCACTTATATCCACTTTGTCTCTCTCTACCTTTGAGTCAGAGCGAGAATGACGTATCTCGAAACCGAAATTCAGAAACTCTAACCGACGTAATTTCCCCATGTCGGTTATTTCGTTTTTTAATCCTGTTAATACTTTCCCCTTAAAAACATACTACCGCGCGTGAAGTCACGTGACTCCGCCTCATCCAGTTAGCGGCATGGAAGCAACATGGAGGCAAACTCAAATACCAAATCAACACACGCAAACAGCGTCCTCACGAAAGTTTGTCAGTTGTATGTGTTTAAAGGCTTGCCAGTTTGAACATTCAAATGATTTTACACCATTCAATAACATCAATATGGAAAACATGGCACTGATGCATTGTGACACACGAACACTCATACAGACAGTAGCTCGCACATCACGTGAAGATTGTGCGCGCAGAGAGGAGCGCTGAAACTCATTGTCGACGCTGTCCTCTGATTTATCACTAAATTAGCTTAGAAACTTAAAAGTTAAAACATATTTTTCTACTTTTGAAGTAACTACATACAACGCACAGTTTCACAATTAATAAAGAGACAGTATGACTAATTCACACACGCAATCTCTCTTTCATTAATGCATTCAAATAACTGTACTCTCACGGTGCTAATTTACTTAAAAAATAAATATCCCACCTTTTAATAGTCAAGCATATTTACAGTACATACCTTGTCAGTGAACTATTAGGGCAAAAAAAAACAACAACCCATAACTAAATAATCGTTCATTAATCGTAATCGAGGTAAAGTGCTCAATTAATCGAGGTTTTGATTTTAGTTCATATCGTCCAGCCCTACGTAGCTCAATAAACAACATATAATGAAAGGTTTAAATTGCGTCTTTGGGGATGAATAGACGTTGCCTTGTAAAGCAGATCCATTAGTTTTTGTACTTTGACTTTTAAAAATGACTGCACTCCAAGTCTAGGGTCAGATGATGGGATTACCAGCATTCAGAAGCACCTCCCATACCACATGGCAACTAAAACTGTTGTCTTCTTCAGGTGGTGCTTGTCCATTCGCAAATACAGACAATCAATTCCCCCATGCTGCTTTCCCCTTCAAAAATAAAACTTAGTAAAGATTCCCCCCCCCAAAAAAAGAGAATGCTTTTAAGTGACGAAGGCATGCCAAGACTTCTTGTCTGGGATTCCTTCCTGAGATAAAACGGCTTCTTTCCTCAAAGTTGTGGTGTTTGAAGTGTACATCCTGAAATATAGTAATTGTTGTTTGTCCTGTGGGACTCATGTCTTTCTCTCCTTTTCTCATTTGGCAGCAATTGCGTTCTCTGCATCAGTCTTTGACTGGGGATGGGACACCAAGTCCCCTTAGCCTCTACACCTCTCCATCTCTGCCGAACATCTCTCTGGGACTGCCTGCCAACGCACACATCACGGTGAGTGTCCTCTGCTAAAGCCTAGTGGCTTTGTGATAGTTGAGGTGATTCAGAGTTAGCAAGTGGTGTAGGCTGAACCCTAGTGGGCTTGCTAGATTATTAGGGTGCTTTGACACTAGGGCTTTTGGTTCAGACTCAAGAGTTTGACTGAAGTGAAAGTGATTTTCAGGAGTCAGATGCACACCATCAAACCTCACCCTAGTCTGCTTGAAAATGTGGCCTTGGATGTGATTCATGTGTACTGCGGTTTCAGACCCAAAAGTATGTCAAAAGATAGCAGTGGGGGCAGTTGGAATGGAATCGAACCTGTTCTGGTTTGGTCCAAGCAATGAAAGAAGCAGCTCAACATTCCCAAGAAATGGCTAAATGAATGGGATCAGTGTACGAACAACTAACTGTATGGAATTAACCCTACTAAAAGTTAATTAAAAAGTTAATTAAAAGTTGCATCTTTAGTTTCAACAATCACTGGGATCAGATCAAATATACACAATGCCGATTAGGACATTCCAGAACCACAGACAAGTTCTTAATATAATTTGAAGATCCACTGCTATGCTCCTCATGCCAGAGTTCAGTATCTCTTAAACATATTTTGTTAAATTCTTCTGGTTTAATTTCTATTAGGAAATTATATTACTCAGAAAAACACTTTACTACTCAGAGTCAACCCTGGATCCATTTTAGAGTTTTTATCTAAAGCTAAATTTAAAAACCTTATATGTTTACCAACCAACCAACATTATTCCAAGTCTGCAGAATAAATTCTCGTTCTCTTCTTCTCTACTCTAGGCTCCCCAGAAACTTAGTGCCCAGCAAGAGGCAGAGCGGCAGACAATCCAGAGTTTGCGTCAAGGTGGGGCACTGACAGGGAAGTTCATCAGCACATCGTCCCTGCCGGCGTGCCTTCCCACCGGGGCACCCCATGACCCCGAGCCCCCTTCCGCCTCTAATAGCCACAGTAGCCATTCCTCGCTGCTACAGCACGTCCTACTCTTGGAGCAGGCTCGTCAACAGAGCGCACTTCTCGCAGGTACAAAAAAACGTATAGAATACAGTCATCTTACCTCGAATGCACTGTTATTTGCTTTGGGTAAAAACATCATCTCAGTGTTCAAGGGGCGATAAATACTCTTCAAACAGTTGCCAGTAGTTGACCTGAAAGAGAAAACTGAATATAGAAAGATACAATTTAATAATGTCCACTGTAGTATCCCTTGAGATGGCACATTTCAGAAATATGCAACATACAAAATGGAGCTTGTGTAGCTAGAACAGTCTATGTCTAGTTCAAGTACTTGTGCTTTTTTCAGGTCTTACAGTCATGCTTTACCTCTTTTCCCTTTGTCATTTTGATGACTTGCTAATATGGCTAACATTATGGTTGATAGTATTAATTTAGTTTTGTGTATACATGTGGGTTGCACAAGAAGGACTATGTGCGAAAAAGAAATGTCAAGTCACAGTACTTCGGTACTAAGTTGACAACAAATTTAACATTAAAAACAATGAACATGACCAGTTTTTCTCCAATATCAGTAGTTATGGCAAAGGCATTTAGCTACATTGTTTGCATCGCTTCGTAACCTTCCTGGAATGTCCAAACAAAGTGAATCGGTGAATGTGTAATAGCTTACACTTTCTGTCTTTATTTCTTTATCCCACAGTTCCCATGTACGGACAGTCTCCGCTGGTAACGGGTGAGCGGGTGTCCAACAGCATGCGTACAGTGAATAAGTTGCCTAGGCACCGACCGTTGAGCCGTACACAGTCAGCACCCCTGCCGCAAACGCCGCAGGCCCTGCAGCACCTCGTAATGCAACAGCAGCACCAGCACTTCCTTGAGAAACAGAAACACTACCAGCTAAATAAGGTAGAGGGTGCTCTGATGGTATGTTTGATGTCTGGCCAGCAATTATTCAAGCAAAAAAATTCTTCAGTTTATGTGGTTTGAACTATTTAGTAAAAGTTGCTTAACTTCGTTCAGATCCTCTCCAAAGGGGCGGAGCTTCCAAGACAGCCTCCCACTCACCCAGAGGAGACGGAGGAGGAGCTTACAGAAACCACAGAAATGCAAGATGAGCAAGGGGAGGGGGCTGATCATGTAAGGGAGGGGCTACAGAAAGAGAGCTCCGGTGAGACCACACCCCCTTCGGAACGTCTGGTCCCGTTGAAGGGAGAAAGCACAGAAAGTGACTTGGAGGAAGATGATGATGATGATGATGATGAAGCCATTGAACTGAGGGAATGTGATGAAGAGAGCGCCCCCTATGGCCAGGTGAGAAATGACAGCTTGTTGCCTTTTTTTATACTGAGGTTGTTGGTTGTAGGTTAAAGGTGAAGAGTGTCATTTCTGCAGCACTCGTGTCACTAAACAGAATTGCAAAAATAATATTCAAAGAGGTTTCTTGAACGCCATTGTCTGCCAAACTGTAGGTCTGACAAAATTGGTATTTTAACATGGGGAAAATATGACACGCATAACCTTTAATGTGATTCGACATGTATTTTGCACGGTTTAGCTAGTTTCTTGTACTTCTAATGATCTCTAACCTTCTAATACTGCTGTTCATCCGCTTTTCCAATAACAACTGATAAGGCCAGCTTTCTATATTTATCCCTTTCTCCTTTATTGTCTTTCCCCATCCCCATTCTATTTTGCGTAACATGCAAAGCAATCAAAACTTATTCAGAAACTTCGACTTTAGTGCTGAGCAAGTTTCAGTCATGACAAGGCAGTGACTATTCACAAGTCACCGTTCAGATCTTTGCACATAATTTAGCTTAGTGTTTCCTGTGATATAAAAACAAGATGTTCTTTACATTCATTATTTTGTATTTATTAAACTAGAAGCAGCTGTGCCTCAAACTTTTGTGAATTTCGTGTTGTCATTCGGCTTTCATCAGATCCATCTGATCATCTTACTGATGCTTCTGTCACTGCACATTTCGAGAGCTTAAGAGCGTAGGCAAGTTCCTGATGAGTGTTGCAACGCACATGCGGGGGCTTGGTGACTGGAGATCGAGGGTATCCCTCTCAACCAGAGCAATTGCAGCTTTTTCGCCCCCTACAAAAGGAGGGATTAAAGAGGAAGATTGCTCTCTTCTCTTCCTCCCACCAGTGACTCACTACTGGAGGCTGAAGGGGAGCAGACGAGAAGAGGGAAAGAGAAACATAAATAATTGCTAGATGGGAAGACGCAATGAAATTGACTTGGT
Source organism: Coreius guichenoti (assembly GCA_039654105.1). Classification (NCBI taxonomy): domain Eukaryota; kingdom Metazoa; phylum Chordata; class Actinopteri; order Cypriniformes; family Gobionidae; genus Coreius; species Coreius guichenoti. Next base: position 35,219,956 of record CM077171.1, read on the forward strand.
GGAGGTTCCTCTGAGAGCAAAGGTTTATGTAGTTAGCGTTTATGTAGTTTATTACTGTTGCTTATACATCAAATAAGAGATTTAAACAAAGTACTATCCCAAATTATTAAACTTTGACATGAAACTCAGGCATATATGAACCAGAAAAGGCAAGCTTTTGTGACCTGAGCTAAAAACAATTCTTAGCACCGTGGTGGCAGTATTGGCAAGCACGTAGGGTGACTAGATTTCTCATGGTGGAATACGGGACGGGATGGACAGATACCCCCCAATAATTTCATGATATGAAAAAATTAATTTCACGATAAGGATATAGCCTATATCATATAGTTATTTTATTTTTGTTGTTTTGTTAGCAAATTACAAGCAATCAGAAAAATAGGATGGAGTTACAAATTAAATAAATTACGTTTTTCAGGTACAGCAAGTTTATTTAACATGTATACATTTATTTACACATCTTTTATTGTTTGATTTACATTGAGATATTTTAGGCTGCTGTCACTTTAAGACCGAATGCTAGGATCTAATATACTGACACATATCCAGTTTTCACCGAGCTGTTTACATTCACTTAAGCCATAACCGACTGTATTTATGTGAGATACTCCACATATATGGGCATTTTGACAACTGTGTCTGTATTTGACCATTCAGGCGCAAAGAGAACTGAATTCGGGATTGCGGGATTGGTGATCTGAGAGAGCGCTTCTGGTGTGTGTCAATAAGCGCGATACCATTTTGAGTTCTTTTTTCACAACTTACTGTGCATAATAACTTGCTAAACACTTTTTGAAGATCCTTGTTAAATGTACACACACGCTTCTTTGACATCTTCACTTCTGACTTGATCTCCTCTGCACTCTCCAATATCCCGCCTTCACTAACTGCAAGTTAATCGATAACGAATTGTGATTGGATGGTAATTTTGTTCTCCAAAATATACTATGATGAGATTGGATATTTTTGATTATGCTATTCTCGCATGACAGAAGACGACTACTTGCTTTTATGATCATCACCTAACAAAGACAATTTAGGAAAGAAGAAATGCGGGACAGTCCCAGGGAAAACGGGGCGTCTAGTCACCCAACAAGCACCACTCACATTTTGTACTAAAAATCAGTATTTGCCAAAGAGCTACACTATATTCTTGGATTTATTTTTATCTTGCAAAAAAGTACCATGGTTTTACCATCTGATACAATCACTGTACTATAGTAAGAGGTTGCGCTCTTAAAATGTTATTTATCAGGTTTAAAAAAGTATTATGAATTTTGTATTTTTACAATAGCTATACTGTTTGTTTTTACATTACCATGATAATAATACAATGGTATTCTTCAAAATACTGTTTAAATACCATATTATTTAAACAATACTTTGAAGAATACCATGGTATTATAATCTGATAAGCCCATTTTAGAGCACCACTGCACGCCACTGAGATAACATTATGTATTCCAGCCCATTCATTTGCATTTGTAGATTTGATTCTCCAAAAGAGCTCATTTTGATCTTAACACAGACCCCTGGTTGTGAGGGAGGGAGGAAGGAAAAACAAATGAGTGAGAGTGAATGAGAGGGAGAGAGAATTATTGAAAGAAGAGCAACACCCTCCTCCTCGCGCTCACTCTGCCTGCAATCATTGAGAAAAAATTTCAAAAGAGCACAGCATTAGAATTCAGACTGCATCCTCCTCGCGCAGCGGCAGACTCACACACACACACACACACACACACACACACACACACACTCTCTCTCTCTCTCTCTCTCTCTCTCTCTCTCTCTCACTCACACACACACACACACACACACACACACACACACACACACACACACACACACACACACTCACTCTCACACACTCTCTCACACACACACACACACACACACATCTACACATATACTCCTCTGTGAATGGACCTTCTCTGACTCATCTCTCCTTGGTGATTCATCTCCTCCTCCGGACCCCACCCGCCTTTGCTGCCCTGCACTTCACACCCAATCACAGCCCACCAGGGTGACGCGACACGCCGCAGTGTGTGTCTGTTATGCAGTGACATGCAGTCACCATTGAGGCAGCGATATACAACACACTTCATATAACTTTGGTCAGTAACGGCCCCTAGCTGGCCTTTCCTTCTCATTAAAACACCCCCACCTACGTCCTTGTGTGTGTGTGTGTGAATCCTCTGCTTGCTGCTGAGTGTCTTGAATACAAATTGAGCCCCCGTCACCTGCCATAGTGAGAGAGACAGGTGCTGCATGGCTTTAGTTTCTGGAATGAAGAGAGAGTTTGCATGAAGAAGGGAATTGTGGATATGTGTGTGTGTGTGTGTGTGTGTGTTGATGACATACCTTCAACCTCAAGGTCTCATGCAAGAAAAAACAACAACTAGTAAGAATCCCATCATCTCGCATGGGCTTCCATTGCACGTTATACTGCATCAGCGGCTGTCTCACGGCTCACGCACGCACTCGTTCGTTGCGCTCGTCTGATATAGAGCAGACTCTAGGGCTGTTTATTGCTGGAGATTTTTTAGTAGGTTGTTGGCAAATGTTCGCTGGGTTTCTTTTTGTGAGAAGGTCCAGACCATGTGCTTCGACTGATGTTTAGTCTGTTCTGATCTTAACTTTCTCTTTACACTCACACACTCCTGTGTTATTTTAATATTATTTATATAGAATTATAGCATTTATTAATATTTAGTTTAATATTTAATTTTAGTTTAAGTTTGTCATTTTGTTATGTGCTTTTGTCAATTTTATGTTTTGCTAGTTTTATTAGTTCTTCTTTGTTTTTTTATATTTCTGTAGCTTTAGATTTTATTAAAGATTTACTTTTAGTAATTTTAGCACTTCAACTTTAAATTAAATGTATTTTTTTAAATGTGTTTTTTATAATATAATATAATATATATATATATTAGAGAGACACCATTAATACATTTCTCTGTCGATACCGATAGCAGATTCTTCAGAATGATATCTGCCGATACCAATAGTTTGATTTTCTTAAGGAAAAAAAATCTCTCCCAAATAATGCTGCAAACTATATAGGGAACCCTCTCATTTGGTACATTATTATAATATTAGAGTTAAAATTAACAACAGAGCTATTATATGCAACTGCTATTTATTTTACAATGTAAAATATATTGCAACGTTAAGTGACATTTTGTACATAAGATTTTTGACGTTTTTTTCCACGGTTGAAACACTGATATATATATATATATATATATATAAATATAAATATAAATATAAATGTGTGTGTGTGTATATATATATATATATATATATATATACACCGATCAGGCATAACATTATGACCACTCACAGGTGAAGTGAATAACACTGATTATCTCTTCATCACGGCACCTGTTAGTGGGTGGGATATATTAGGCAGCAAGTGAACATTTTGTCCTCAAAGTTGATGTGTTAGAAGCAGGAAAAATGGGCAAACTTGAGGATTTGAGCGAGTTTGACAAGGGCCAAATTGTGATGGCTAGACGACTGGGTCAGAGCATCTCCAAAACTGCAGCTCTTGTGGGGTGTTCCCGGTCTGCAGTGGTCAGTATCTATCAAAAGTGGTCCAAGGAAGGAACAGTGGTGAACCGGCGACAGGGTCACAGGCGGCCAAAGCTCATTGATGCACGTGGGGAGCGAAGGCTGGCCCGTGTGGTCCGATCAAACAGACGAGCTACTGTAGCTCATATTGCTCAAGAAGTTAATGCTGGTTCTGATAGAAAGGTGTCAGAATACACAGTGCATCGCAGTTTGTTGCGTAAGGGGCTGCATAGCCGCAGACCAGTCAGGGAGGATGCCCATGCTGACCCCTGTCCACTGCCGAAAGCGCCAACAGTGGGCACGTGAGCATCAGAACTGGACCACGGAGCAATGGAAGAAGGTGGCCTGGTCTGATGAATCACGTTTTCTTTTACATCACGTGGATGGCTGGGTGCGTGTGTGTCGCTTACCTGGGGAACACATGGCACCAGGATGCACTATGGGAAGAAGGCAAGCCGGCGGAGGCAGTGTGATGCTTTGGGCAATGTTCTGCTGGGAAACCTTGGGCCTCAACGGGTCAGGGCTGTTTTGGCAGCAAAAGGGGGACCAACACAATATTAGGTCATAATGTTATGCCTGATCGGTGTGTATATTTATATATTATTATACTTTTTATTTCAGATATTTAAATGTATTATTTTGTTGTTTTCTTTTATTTAAATTTACAGAACTGATTTTTTATAGTGAAGGTTTTAGTTAACAATATTAAAGTCAGTAAGATGAGGAGTTTACATTCTATGCTTATGTTCATGTTCACACTTAAGTGATGTGACTGTGTCCATGGTTACTGATTGGTTGATCTTGGCTGGAGACATTTTCAAACTCTTTGGAAATGACTATTAAACTGAATTACATGAAATAGTGTTGATAGTTTACAAACTTAATGAAACTGTGCTGAAGTAAATTGAACTGAACTTATTTAAAGTTAATGAATAAAACAGTAGCGTACCATACAGAACTGAAATAATTGTACTGACCAGAACCAATTCAGAGTGTACTGAACTAAATCAAACTGAGATGAACTGAACTGCTGAATTGTAATGAATTAATGATGATCATGTGCTCTTTCTGCAGTATTTGGACCAGCAGCATGTGCAGCAACTGAATGTGTTCCAGGCCTCCCTGTCCATCACAGGAATGCCCCACAGACCCCTGGGAAGGGCACAGTCATCCCCCGTCACTTCTAGTCTTAAAGGAGCGCCCCTGAACGAGGTGCCCATTAAGCATCTCTTTACAACAGGTACACTGCACCGCTGTCAATCAGTCGAACAAGACAGAGTAGAGGATCTAAAAGACAAGATCATTATTAGATTTAACTGAATTCATGTTTCATGGTATTTTTACTTAGGATGGGATAGATACTGATAACTAGACTTTTGTTTTTAATAATTTCCTCACTCTCTCTGCAGGGCTGGTGTACGACACCTTCATGCTAAAGCACCAGTGCATGTGTGGGAACACAAACATTCATCCCGAACACGCCGGTCGCATTCAGAGTGTTTGGTCTAGGCTGCAGGAAACGGGACTGCTTGGTCGCTGTGAGGTGAGTGCGCCACCTTCTGGAAGGGTGGAAGAATAGCCAGAAACAATCAACGTGAAGCTTCATGTTAAAGCTCATCTCTTTCCATTCAAAAAACACTCCATGTACCTGAAAGTTCAACTCTTTCCGTTCCAAAGTTTGATTCACAGGAATAGATTACATTTATTGTTTACAATGTAATTTAGGGTTCAGTCACAGAAAATCTGAAAATATTATGAAATTTTAAACAAAATTGACTAAATAATTTAGAATGATTTTTAAAAAAATATTTAATCACAAATAACTGTAAAAGTCATGAAAATTAAAACAAGTGGGGTCACTTGGATGCTGTCTCAGTGTACTTTCTATGTTTGTTTGTGTGCAGAGGATCAGGGGAAGGAAGGCCACACTAGATGAAATCCAAACCGTTCATTCTGAGTACCACACACTGCTCTACGGCACCAGTCCACTGAACCGACAGAAACTGGACAGCAAGAAACTTTTAGGTGTGTTTTAGAAGCTCTCTGTTGTGGTGTGTGAAAGGAGTTGCTGCCATCTTGATTTTAAGACCCCAAAACAGGATTCTCCTCCTAGTACACCATCCACAAAAAGCTTCCCTTGCTTGCTTCCAATTTGATGGGTTGCTTAAGCAAACCTCCTTTGACAGACGCCTAGGTTTTTTTTAGGTCCTAGACATTTGCCCACCCCCACTTCTGAGTCACCAGCAAAGTGTGTGTGTGTGTGTGTGTGTGTGAGAAGAGAGGGTGAGAAGGTTCAGCTGTGGACAGAGTTGCCATCACTCCACCACCTCCACTTTTACATGAGACACACTTTGAGGAAGTGCAGACTGTTTTGACCTTGAGTGCTCTTTGTAGAACAGTGAGACAGATGATAGTTGCGTCAGCATCATCCAATGAGCATCCTTGAGACTGAATAAGCATAGCCAATTATATCATTACCTGAATAGATAATGTGTGAACAACAGATGTGGGCCTAAACATAACACTCCTTCAGATCCACTTCTAATTTCCTTTTTTAATTTTCTAGGCCCAATAAGTCAGAAAATGTACGCTGTCCTACCGTGTGGAGGCATTGGGGTACGTTTTGTCCATTTTCTGTCCATTCGTCACACTCATTTAATAAACATTCATATTGCATTTAACTGTATGTAATAGGAGGTATTTATGAACAAAACAGAATACATATGGATTTGTTTGGATTGTGAAATGTAGATAATATTGGATACATTATCTTTTTCCTCGACAGTGCAACCTTACTTACCTTTCGTTATTGTTAATATTATTATTATTAAAGGTACACTATGTAACTTTTGGCCCTCTAGCAGTAAAAAAAAACAAAAAAACCAATGCATTTTTCGGAAGAACATTGTTTTGGTTGTGCTTCGGCTCTGTGTGGATGAATATAGCTTTAAAATGAATTCTGTTAGAGACCTACACCTTGCAATTTATCTGTTCTGTAATAAATGTTGAATAATAAAAACGCCATCTGCACGTCGTTTCAAACTTTTCAAATCCCTCCGTTCTCGCCATCTCCGAAAAGCCAATGTTGATTCTGGTTTTATTACGAGCTCTGTTGAGTTCTCTTTTTGGCAGCAGATTCTCCTCTGTTCGGTATTTGTTTAAAAGGTTTGAGATGTAGTTGCTCCATGTCAACCTTTCTCGCTCGTTGTGTCAACTAATCTCTGCCACTTCCACATGCGTCAAAGTAGCCGCAGCAACTTTTCTCTATTTACCGATATGAGTTACACTCTGAAAATTGATGCAAGTACGCAATTTCGCGTGAAAAGCATCCCGCTCGGCCTAAAATATAAACACTCATAATAGGCTTACCATAGTGAGTCAGGGTAAGACAAAAACATTTGGAAGAAGGTTTGATGATGTATTTACTCATTATTTAAAAATTGTGTTAATTTTGAACAAACAAAAGTGACATAGTGCACCTTTAATAATAATAATGATGATAATAATAATAATAATAACGTTTTACTTTAGTGTTATAATTTAATAAAATAATAATAATAATAATAATAATATATTTTTATAAAAATATTTTTATGTATTATTATAATAAATCATAATATTTATAATAAATAAAACATCTAAATAATAATTATAATATTCACTATTATTATTATTAAAGTATAACATTAAAAGAAGACAAAACGTTTAAAGAGTAATAATAATAATAATAATAGTATTATTATTATTATTATCATTATTATTGTAGATGTTGATACTTAATTTCGCACTAATGTATTGTCCTCAATAAAACCATGGACATTTATTAAGGAAGTAAATAGGATCAATTCTGATTTCATTAGCTTATGGTCACTATAACAATTTATAGTGATATGTAACATGATTTTATGTTCTTTAGGTGGACAGCGACACAGTGTGGAACGAGATGCACTCGTCAGGTGCCGTCCGCATGGCGGTGGGCTGCGTCATTGAGCTGGCCTTTAAAGTTGCTGCTGGGGAGCTGAAGGTTCATATTCGCTTCTCTTACCTCTGATTCATGTATATTTGATGTTCTGGTATAGCCTAGAAATCTAGACGCACCCTAGCGGCAGAAAATGTAATTTGCAGCCAGGGTCGTCTAGCAACTCTCCGTTGGCTTGCGAGCTTGAAAAACCAAACTCTAGTCAGGCCAATCACATTGTGTATAGAGTCAGTGGGCGGGCTTAACATAATGACGGCAGAGTTTCGACGGTTCCGCGTGCTACTTGAAAACAAAGAAGCTGGCGAACAGCGGTCTTTCGACTCAGGAAGACTTGGAGTTAAGCTTTTCTTTGAGAAAAGAACAAAGAACGGCACTGAAGTCATTCTTAAAAAAGGAAGATGTGTTCGGAGTTTTGCCGACCGGATACGATCAACTAGCTCCGCTTCACCTTCTTCGTTGCTCTGGTTGGTTGTAGCGCTATCCTATTGCGTGCAGAGGGAATTTGAAAGACAACCGTTTATCCCGCCCCTCGGATTGAGCCCTGCCAATGGTGTGTTCCCAGACCCAACATCTTGATGTGGGTCTGGCTTGTCAGGCTAGTTCTGGTATAAATATTCTTTGCTTATATTACATCACATTTTCTTATGTTGTCCTCATCTTCCTTCTCTTCTATTTTTGTTTGATGGATAGAACGGTTTTGCGGTAGTCCGTCCTCCTGGTCATCATGCTGAAGAATCCACTGCCATGTAAGTAGTTTGAAACGCCTCCTTTGAGAGTCTGTATAAAATATTTTAACGTCATTTAAAGCCGTTTACTTTATCATGTAAATACAAATACATAAAAGTCCTCACATGGTGAACATTGGATTGCTTTATGTCTTGCTGTGAGTTTTGTGTGGCCAGATGTTTGATATCTAGATTTATAAATCATTTATGTGCGTTCACATAAATATGAGTCCCCTGCTCTGTGTGTGTCTTGGCAGGGGTTTTTGTTTCTTCAACTCAGTGGCCATCACTGCCAAACTCCTGCAGCAGAAACTCGGGGTGGGCAAGATCCTAATCATAGACTGGGTGAGTTATTAGGAGCTCCATGCGATACACAGCCGCCTGTGATGTTACAGTCCACATGTAACAAGCCATATAATTGTCCTGATTCAGTTTCATTTTGATGAGTAAGAAAATTAAAGTCATCTCTAAAAGATTCCAATTCTTGTCATAGGATATTCACCATGGAAATGGGACCCAGCAGGCTTTCTATAATGATCCCAATGTGCTGTACATTTCCCTGCACCGTTATGACGATGGCAACTTCTTCCCAGGCAGTGGCGCTCCTGAGGAGGTAACATTATTTCAGTCACTGTGTGAAGCTGCTTAAAGGGATAGTTCACCCAAAAATGAAAATTCTGTCATCATTTACTCACCCTCAAGTTCTTCCAAACCTATGTGAATTTCTTTCTTCTGCTGAACACAAAAGAAGATATTTAAAGAATATGGGTAACCAAACAAGCCCAGAGCCACATTGACTTGCATAGTATGGGAAAAAAATACTATAGAAGCCAATGTGGATCCATCAACTGTTACTAACGTTCTTCAAAATATCTTCTTTTGTGTTCAGCAGAAGAAATAATTTTCATTTTTGGGTGAACTATCCCTTTAATTTGTGAATTTGAGGCTTCCTGTAGTCATATGACCAAAATTGTCTTTTTTTCTAACTGGTTTTCTCATGGGTTCTTTATAGGTGGGTGTAGGTCCGGGAGAGGGCTTTAACGTCAACATTGCCTGGACGGGTGGAGTAGAGCCACCTATGGGTGATGTGGAGTATCTGACTGCCTTCAGGTGAGATCTGCACTTCCTGTCTGTTAGGGGAAAAAATGCAAAATATTACCTGTCTTTCAACATTAAAAACATTTTTCTCTGACCCCATGAAATGGTTTGAGGAACTTTTGATTTTTATATAACATATATATATACACACAGAAAAACAAACTTTTTGCAACACCTGCCAATGCCCGGTGACTGGCCAAAAATATTTTTTACTGGCCATGACCCAAAAACAGGCAATTATGACACCAAAACTTTAGATAGACTACTAGTGAAAATTCACAATCCTCTATTCCAGTTTCGATACCACAGCTAAAACTACTAGCTTAACTAATATACATTTAATAGCCTACATTTTTAAAGACAAGTAAACAGTCAGTAATAAAATAAGAACAAGAAATAGCACAAATAAATGCAATACAACAAAGATACAATTGAAATAAACAGTGCTCTTCAGGCAGGTCTAATAGTTTTCAGGTTAATTTAATAAATTAGGCTAATCAAATAAATAACACTGCATAGTCTTCATATCCTTTTTAAGTGATTTTTTTTTTCTTTGTCCTTTGTTTGATTAACATTAAAAACAGACAGTAGCAGGATTATTAGGATGCTGTCACGTTAAGACCGAATGCACGCACGGATCATACATTTTGTGTTTGCGTTCACTTAAAGGTGCAGTGTGTAGTATTTATGAGGATCTATTGACAGAAATGCAATATAATATACATAACTATGTTTTCAGTGGAGTATAAAGACCTTACATAATGTACCGTTATGTTTTTATTACCTTAAAATGAGCCATTTCTATCTACATACACCGCATTTTGCGCCATCATGTTTCTACAGTAGCCCTAAACGGACAGACTTCTCTACAGAGCGCTAGTCATGCTCTGCTCTCGCCGAAGACGACATTTTTGTCCTGTGTCGGCCCCCGTAGCTTCTCTATGTGCTACTAAAGGGAGGGGTGAGAGTTGAGTGATTGCAATTCACAACCTCACCGCTAGATGCCGCTAAAATTCACACACTGCACCTTTAAGACATGATGACCGACCATGTTTACTAGGATACTCGCAGAGATGGGCATTTTTAATTTTGAGTGAATTTGTCCATTCAAGCGCAGGAAGGCATGAAAGAGAGCCGAGGGGAGGGATAAACGGTTGTCTTTCAAATTTCCTCTGCACGCAATAGGATAGCGCTACAACCAACCAGAGCAAGGAAGAAGGTGAAGCAGAGCTAGTTGATAGATTAAACTTTTGCCGTATCTGGTCGGCAAAACTCCGAACACATCTTCCTTTTTTAAGAATGACTTCAGTGCCGTTCTTTGTTCTTTTCTCAAAGAAAAGCTTAACTCCAAGTCTTCCAGAGTCACGGCCAAAGCTGATTCGAAAGGCTGTTCGCTAGTTTCTTTGTTTTCAAGTAGCACGCGGAACCATCGTAACTCTGCCGTCATTATGTTAAGCCCGCCCACCGACTCTATACACAATGTGATTGGCCTGACTAGAGTTTGGTTTTTCAAGCTCGCAAGCCAACGGAGAGTTGCTAGACGACCCTGGCTGCAAATTACATTTTCTGCCGCTAGGGTGCGTCTAGATTTCTAGGCTACGCCAACGCCGATTTTTACTTGCATTTGGCGCTTGGCGAGTGTTAATTTTAGGCTCTGTATACACATGCATATAATTTTTTTTTTTTTTGGAGGTGGGACATCAAAGCACTCGCTCTTTAAAATTGTGTATGTGTGCTAAGTTAGTTTTGTTAACTTTTTGGATTACACTCATACAGTATAAAGATAGGGGACTGTGCAGATCATTTGTAATTCAAACACTTCCTGTCTGTGTGCTTGTAGAACGGTGGTGATGCCCATAGCCAATGAGTTCTCCCCGGATGTGGTGCTAGTGTCAGCTGGCTTTGATGCTGTGGAGGGCCACCAGTCCCCCTTGGGTGGATACAACGTCACTGCCAAATGTGAGTTTGCTGTTTTTCCAGTTTCCAGAACCAGAGGTCAGATGGCACAAATGCTAATTTTATACCCCCTAATTGCATAGATGAGTTGTATTATACACTTAAAAGACCATTTAAAATGCAGTCATACATGGACTACCTCAGTTCTTCTGGGTCAATAAATATTGCAGTCATACTGGTAGTACCACTAGACAGTAATAACTCGATAAAATTATAGTCTTTTTCATGTTTAACCTACATTTCTGTTAAAATTGGGGGCATTAATGTTTGCTGAAGGCTTTTGAGTTTGTTTATAGTTCATTAATTACCCAGCATGCTCCTGGCTCTCTGTGTAGGTTTCGGCCATCTCACTAAGCAGTTGATGAAGTTGGCTGGCGGCCGTGTGGTTTTGGCACTGGAAGGAGGTCACGACCTTACCGCCATCTGTGATGCATCCGAATCCTGCGTGGCTGCATTGCTTGGAGACGAGGTGCCCGTCATTCATTCGCACACATCCAACCAGCACACGATATGATTATATATCTATAACTATTCTATTTTAAACCTCATGTTCTGTTTTGGGGTCTCAGCAGTAAAACAAAGGGTTAAATCTTAAATAATATCTGCCTGCTAGCATTTAATTACACCAGAGGTACATATTAAAAGATCTTGTAGGGTAAATAAGAAGTTAATTTCAAAATTACTATTATTACTTTACACACACATCATTGGGAGGTCAAGGTCAATATAAGTAGAACAAGAGTTTTTAATAGGCAGGTGTTTAAAATCACATGCTCTGTGAGTAGGTACTTCTTTTAAATTACCAGCTACCCTTAAAAAGTATGTTCTATATAGTATGAGTGTGTGTAGTATGAATATAATGCGAACGTACTACATTCGCAATGTTGTCATTGTCATGTGACCTACCAGCATCAGTTGTGTCACTTCAGTGTCATTCACAAATCTTCTCCCATGGAACTTCTCGCCGCAAATAGTAGATCATCCGGGTACTTTTCGCCTATTGTATAAATACTGTGAATTCAGACATTCTACTCTGTTCACACACTGTTTTTCACTTTCTATATAGTAGGGAAGTATGCGATTTTGGATGCAGCTGTAGTGTTCCTATGGATGAAATAAACATATCTATTAATGTGTGTGTGTTGCAGTTGGATCCTCTACCACTGACGGTGCTTCAACAGAAACCGTGTCCAAAAGCCACAGCCTCTCTAGAGAGGGTCATTGAGATTCAGAGTAAGTGAGAAACCCAAGGAAACTTGGTTAAGAATTACATTAAAGGGATAGTTCACCCAAAAATGAAAATTAGCCCATGATTTACTCACCTTCAAGCCATCCTATGTGTATATGACATTCTTCTTTCAGACGAATACAATCGGAGTTATATTAAAAATAGGGCTGTCGATTTAACGAGTTAATTAGATTAATTAGCTACGGTAAAAAATAACGCGTTAAAATTATTAACGCACTTGCCCCGCCCCCAAACCTACTTGGGTCATTTTCCATTTCATACAGTTGATTGATGAAGAATATGATGCAGGGCAACAACTGTGATGAAGCCTATAGAATGCAGTTAGAATATCCCTAAAATTCAAGATATGGGGCAAAAATGCCCGTTTGAGTTTTAGTCTCAGGGCGTTTTTACCATAGACCTTTAATTTCTACATTCATTGCCTCTTTATTTTATAGTACGAGAAAGTGTGTTAAAAATCAGTATGGTTTTATATTTAGACATTTCTTTAATGGATATTTAAAAAATATCTTACCAGTAAAAACTGAAAAATTTCAGTTAAATGTTAAATTGAATGATCTTATATAGTTTTTCTATTATAAGTTTGTTTATTGTTCTAACATAGCATATAAATAGTTAAAAATCAGTTTTGAGGTCTTGACTAACTGCCGATCATTATTTATCTTCTCATGATCTGTAGGTAAACACTGGACGTCTCTGCAGAGGTTGGCACCTACAGTGGGTCAGTCTCTACTGGACGCTCAGAGACGAGAGAAAGACGAGGCAGACACTTTGACCGCCATGGCCTCTCTCACTGTGGACAACGATCAGCAACCGACTTCCACTGAAACCAGCAGGTACCGCAACTGGAGTCCAGTCTGTTGTTATACACCTTATACCGAACGTTTAACACATAATTTTAGCCTTCATTAACCGTTACCCAATTATTCCTTCCTCAGATCAGCAGAGGAGCCGATGGAGGAGGAGCCCGTGTTGTAGAAGAGTGAGTAAAGTACATCACTGCTCCAACCTTCTTGTCCACGCGTGCTTGGCACTGGTCACCCTGACGTCACGCCTCATGTTCCTCCTCCCAGCTCTTTGATTGGTTCCCTCGGTCCTTCACTCATTTCCAGGTGCTTGACTGACACGTTCACAGCCCACCCACTTTCGCTTTTCTGAGGTAAAGCATAGCAAACTGTTGCCGAAAGGGGACGACAGAGGCATGATGGGTTATTACAGGATCACTCAGTGAGGGTTGCGCAGCTGGATAGGCCGAACAATGGAGTACTCTTCAGAGAAAGGCCTTTTGATTTCAATTTATCATTGTATTGGCCTGGGGACATGAAGAAGAGGAGAAAGGGAAAAACGACACGACAGCACATGGATGTTGTTGCTCAGAGGGCCGCGAAAAAAGCTTTGTTTTCTGTACAAAGTATAAGAAATGTACAAAGTTCCACAAAAAAAAAAAAGCCAACAAGCAGCAAAAATACTTCAGCACAAAACACACATACACTCATTCACAAACGAACATGGTTCCCAAAAGAGGAACCAGATGTTCGGATCGTGACAAAACACGTTTTGCAGACAAGTATACTCGTTTACACTGTACCGTGTCGATTATTTGGTATACTTGTTCATCTGTATAATAACCTGTTATGAAAAGCACACAAACATATGAGAAATATAAGTATAATATATATATATATATATATATGTGTATATATATATATATAAATATACATATATATAGGCATATGTGTTTTGTGTGTACCATATACACATTCGAACACAAAAAAAATATATAAATACTTTATATCCCCTTTATGAAACATTTTCTTATCAGCTGTGGTTGTACATACAGTCAAAGAGCCTGCAGACTTTTATCTGGAAGTGGAAGAATGATGGTTAGCCTTTTTTCCCAAAAGCATTTCTTTTCTCTCAGAGAAAACAGTACTTTTTTTTGGAATATACGGCTTTACTGTAACATGCTCGCACATAAACATAAATAACGGCAAACCATCCGTTTTACTGCAAAGGTGTAAAATACGAAGGAAGGATTTTCAAAGCGTCCATCTTGACCTTCGTGGAGAACGAGAAAAGACGCGTTGTGGTAATGTCTGAAGAAAGACTTTTTTTTCCAAGAACTTGGTGCCTTTTATACTAAGGAAAACATTTAACAACACCAATACTTAACAAATCGCAAATCCTCAGATTTCTCTTTCATTGATTTTGTTTGTTTTTCAAATTGCCTTAATTTTTTCAAAGAAAACAAATTTTAGCCATCAACGACGGAGAGCACAAAACTATTAATATCCTCCTCCTGCCCCGGTTTCTTTTCTTTCTTTCTCATTGTTTTCTTTTTTTTAAGGATGTAAATGATGTGTTCTTGGTAAGGTTTTGATACTCCGTTTTTTATTTTACTGTTAACGAAAGAAATTCAAGGATTGTTTTATTTATCCGTCCTGTGCAATAGACTAGCACATGATGTGATTTGTTTGGAAACACTGACAATGTTGTGACCAACTTCCTGTTTGTTTTCTTTATTTTAACGCCACCTTCCTTTGTACATGTATTTGTTTGGCTCCCTTACACTCGTTTATTTGACTTTATTTCCAATGGCGAGAGTGTTAGCGGTGACTTTTTTTATTAAAACATTTCCTTTTTTGTACAAAAATGTAAACGAAAACAAAAAAAGAGTCTATCAGTGTTAATTTCATCATTTGATTTGAAGTATTCTCCGATAAGGAATGTACAGCGTGGTACAGATATTATCGATGATGTTGATTTATGTCACTGTGCAGTGCATTTGGCATTGTCCTTTTTCAGGATTTTTTCCGGCAATAAGAGTGACTACCACTTTTTTTGTTTAACACTAAAATACTACAAACTTTTGGTTACATTTTCATCATCTTTTGATATAGCTTTTGTGCTATGGATATGGTTATTTTTCACCAGACTAATTAGTATTGTCGTATATGCTAATTACTCACTTGTGCACTTGTGGATGAAATGCAATGGCTTGTTTATGACCCTGAAATAATGATCCTTTATTACATTTTCACTGTGTGACAACAGCTTTTTGGGGGCCAAATTCGATTTAATCTGCTTTGTCTTTATTTAACGTCACCCTCTTCCTTTAGCAATGTCACAGAAGGAACACGACTTGGTCTGAGAGGTGACAACGTGTCTAATGGCAAGTTCTTTTAATGAGACTGAACCGAGTCTCAAGCATCTTGCACTAATGCTACACTGTAGGTCCGAACCTAATCGCGTTTTTTTTTTTTACTTTCGGTTCTCAGACGCAAATTACGAGGCATTAAAAGCAAAGTGAATTATCAGCGTTTTTTCTTTGTGTATGTTCATTGGTTCACTGATGAACTGTTGATGTTGAATTGACAGACATTTCGATGCGCATTTCTTGACTCTGCTCTCGTTTGATTTATTTATTTAGAGTCAGAAAGTAAGTTGCATTGCTTCTGGATCAATGCTTGTCTCATTGTAAATCTATGAAAAATCAAGTACCTACATTTTGTCTCTTCTCTTCAACAGCCTCATAGCCTCTGGGCAATAACAAAAAAAAATATTACACAGTGACCCAAAAAAAATAAAATGGCCAGTTTTTCCACAAACAACAGTCCTTTACGAAGAGCCATGTCACCATCGGATAAAGTATTTATATGTCTGAACTGTTTTTGCTCTCTATGTTGAAACACTAACGTCGCCTTCAGCTGTTCATACCGTCTCTAACCGTCTGTTGTTAGTTGTTATCATTGGCTTGGTTTTGCAGTTAAAGAGAAACAGGAAACACTTTGTGAAAAATCAGGCTGACACTAGCCTCTGTACTTAGATACTGTAATATACACTAAGAGAATTTCCCTCTTCTATGTGGCTGTCTGAATCAGGAACTACTGTGATCAGGTTTTGTAACGTTTGGATGTAGATCACCAACCATTTGTGCATAGTTTTGTATCTTCACCCTATATGGTGTCAAACAGTTTATTGACCGTGCAGTTGGTGGTGAAAGCTTTTTCTCTTATTCCTTTTCGTTCCTCTTTTTAGTTTTAGGGATGAATCAGCTGACGTGTTGGTCCCTTTATGAGACCGAAACCTTCTCCGAAACGTGTGTTGGGTTAAGCAATACATAGAAAGGGGAAATAATCGATCAGATGTAATACAGTGTGACGCTTGGCTTTTCTAAACAAGGCTTTTTTGATGGACGTTTGCGCAATGATCTTTACACAAAGAAAACAACGTCAACGGCGTGAACGGGGCCTTACGATGGACACGGGGAAACCTCTGTATGTGTAAAAGACATCGACATTCGCCATGGAAGATAGCTTTACTGTCTCTGCCACATATTTTGCTATTGGGTAAATATGTATATTTATTGATAATTCATATGTTGTGTATATGTAGTGACCTATGATCGTCGAGGTTCAAAGAGTGCTTGTATATTTTTTGACTTTTTTTTGAAAGAGAGGCTGTGTCTCCTTCACTGTCCCTTCATTTCTCTGCTGTTCTACATCACTTGTGATTGGGTGTTTCAATTTGTGAGATCTTTAAACCTTACATTTTTAAGATCTTTTCTCTCTCTCTTCTCTCTCTCCTATCTCCTCTCTTTTTTGTCTATCTTCTGGTCATATTGATATGCAGAAGTTATCTGAATTATCAAAGCACATTCCCTGATTTATTGTGTTCTTTCAATGCTTTCATGTTGCGACAATACAAAGGTGTGTATACTAACTGCTACACACGTGTATATAGGGTGCATATATGTGTACACATGTGCAATACACGCTATTTGAGCAATCTATTACTGTGACTATTAATCATTAAAAATTGCTGTCCCTTTGAATCTTGCTGTTTGAGTTTTTTTTTTTGTCATTTCTTTAAGTAACAATGAACTGCTCAACATATAGAGGGAAACCTTTGGGCCAGTCGAGATACAGATACTGTACAAGACATTTAGTTTGTGAAATAAGTATGTTGCCCTTCATCTTAACTTCTTGCTGCATTTGTTTTTTTTTTTTTGTTTTTTTATTCAGCTTGTCTTTATTCATATATTTAATATTTTGTCATATTAAAAGGTTTTTTAAAATAAGTTATTTTTTTTATTACAATATATTTATATAAAATTATTTTTATATTTTGTTAATATTCTTATTTCATATTCTAATGTATTTGATGAATATCTGCAATGAAATATTTTTGGTATTTTTTCTACTATAGACAAAATATCACACAAAAATGTGCATATTAAAACATAAATATTGTGATTATGAGGTGCAAGTTTAGCCCAGAAATCATGTAATGAGGCTTTTTTTTTTATCATATAGGTGTTTTCTATAATTAGTGGGAAAAAAATTGTATATATTAAAAGGTTCTTTAAAATAATTAAATCACTAATACTTATCAATAAGGTATTATTACTATTATTATGTTTTAATTATATTTATATACAATTATTTTAATATTTTGTTAATATTCTTATTTCATATTCTAATGAATACTATAGACAAAATATCAAAAAATTAGCATACTAAAAATATAAATGTGTATTTGATGAATATTTGTAATGTAATTCTATCTATCTATCTATCTATCTATCTATCTATCTATCTAACTATATATATATATATATGACATTACGGTTTCTTTCAAAAACTGATCAGAAAGCATGAGAATGATGTTAAATTTTATAGTTTATACATTTAAAAGCACTTTGATTGTGTGTAGAAAACAGATACAATCAATGTAATGTAAACTAATATTTTATACATTTATGTTTGTTTTTCTCTGTATAAAAGGGTCTATATTCTTGAAAATATGTAACTGCCTTAAAGGGGGTCCCTCTAAAGCGGGCCATCATATTTGGGGCTCTGGGGCATCAAGTTTGAAAACCTGATTTAGGTCACAGAAGGTAACAACTGGCTCCCCTATAATTTCAAAATAATTTTGTGTATAAACCAGGAAGATGAGTAAGAATGAGGGCGTGTAGTGCACTGTAGTAAGATATTCATGATCTACTACTCCATAGTAGAGTGGGCGTGGCTTCATTTGCAGCGCCTGTTTTCGCGTCACTTCATTCATTCTCGCGGAACGCCCACTCGCGCTCACACCCATGCTGACGCGGCTGCGCGTGTTTACGTGAGCGAGGCGACTGCTCCCGTTTCCTGGCGGAGAAGATGGCGGCTCCTGGACCAGGGGAGTATTTTAGCGTCGGGAGCCATGTCTCCTGCCTCACCTGCCTGGGGCAGCGCTTGCAAGGAGAGGTCGTCGCTTTTGACTACCCGTCCAAGATGCTGACTTTAAGTATCCTTTTATCGGCTCAGCTTGTCATTGAATCGTCGGGATCCACAACTGCAAGAGGCCTGGTCTGCGGGTATGCCAAAGGTATTTTTACCACGGTGAAGTCAGTCCACTCGGCGTCGCTTCCGTGTTTCGCGCACGCTGAGTCAGCTGGTGCGCATTTGAATCTCCGATTGGTTATTAGATTTTACTCTCGTGCTCTTTAGTTCGTAGCGTGCGAGTGTAATACATGCTCCCGATAACAAACACACATTTGAACGCGCACATCATGCAATTTTGCTCTCTTTGTTTTTGAGCAATATGGTGTTTCAGAAGACGAATAATAATTGTACTGGGTCCTCCTTTTCATAGACCACCTTGAAAAGTACGCTTTAATGTAGCGAATGCCGTATTAAGTATATAATTGTCTAGTTGTATATTGCCAGTTATTGGGAGATTTTGCTCATTTCTGTAGAGCTTGTGGAGCTAGAAACGCTCGCAAAGCCGTGTTGATGTCTGATTGACATTCTTTTAGTTGTGGCGGTTTTGATTCATTCCAGTGAGTCGAATCTTTTGAATCGGTTCGCGGGTCCTTTCTGTAGGTTACATCATTACGCCAGCTGGTGGCGGCAAGTCAATGTTTTGTTAATACATTAATTTCTCAATTTTGAAAACGTCTGGGTATCAAACTATGAAGAAAGAGTGACAAAATAGCCCAGAATTATGTGGTAAACCATTTTTGTTGTTGTCCTTTTAATGTATAGTCATGTTTGCACATTACTTAATTCTTCCACCACCGTGAATATAAAATGGCATATGCATTATAAATAATTGTATAATCTCCCTTAGTTTACTTTTGTTGGCAACCCTCAGATTTTAGAGAAAGAAAAACGAGTCGGTGCATATTAGGTGAACTAGAACGATTCGTTCACTTAAAAGATTTGTTCATAAGACCGATTCACGCATTCTTTTCATTCAGTCGAACGGGTTCATAAATCGGTCTGAATGATTCATTAGCGAATTAGCCTCATTATACGGTAATCCCAAACGACTGGAAAGGTCATAGAAAAGTCATGTAAATTCTACTTCGAAAACTTTGATGCTTCTGACTTAAACGGAAGGGTTTTAGCGCGTTTATTTGCAGTATTTTTTAACTGCAGTCCCTAAGTCATAATGGAAGTGAATGAGGGTGGACAGGCTGTCAACTACAGCATTGCTGCTCTGCCATACAACGATCTGCGCATGCGTGCTTAGGGGGCGTCAGCTAGCCTGAACGCTAACATCCCAGTCTCTCTGCCTGACACATAATGCGCACCCTAACATGCAATAACTGTGGTGTGTACATCGATATGAAGCATTTCACTGCGTTTTTACACAAAATATATCATTTTCCCAATGCACCATGCCCTGTTTGTATCAGTGCAATTGTTGGTTTTATCAATGCAGAGTTCCCAGTGATTTGCTTGCTAATCTCCTGATGTGATGCCATTCCTGTTCATAAGTCACTATATGTTAAAAATAAAATACTTTTGTTTGAGAAGCCTTTAACCACCTGTACTAAATAGGGAGGTTTTTGAAACTTAATATAACTGATTTTGTTGTCAGACCTCTTCAGATGTTTAATAGCTATTGCATTAGTTTTCCAATGAATGATCGTGAATAACCATCACCAAAAGTTGCTCAGTTTGGTCCTTGGTCTGAAAATGCATGGTAAGACCAATTGCATTCAAGGTTATTTAAATGAAGCACAATAATTTGATTATTTAAAGTCACCATGAAACCAAAATCTACAGCTTATGCAATATCTAATTTGATGACATCACTGCTTTGGTTTTTTTCCTGTATGAAGTATTAAAAAGAATTTTTTTTACATAACACATCTGAAAAACCATCATGTATGCTTGTTTTCTAGAACTGAGTTGCTTATGAAGGCTTGAAGATGGTGTTGATTTAATGTTTAAACTTTTTATCTTCTGAAAAAATATATGAATACCTTTAAAGTCGGCATGAAATTTCTTCCCTTCTCGAACAAGAAAAAATGTAGGGCAGGACTTGATTGGATCGTTGAATGGATGTGGTTTGCTACTGCTGTGATGTCATTTGAGTGACAGGTTGTCCCGTCCTCCCTCGCTCCTCAGTTGAATGCGGCTCATATCTGATTGCATTCTGTCATGCTAAGCGGCCTCCACCATGACACTTATCTCCTAAGTGACAGACATTCATGTCATTTTATCCTGATTGTTAACATGAGAGGCTAAACATGAAACTAGAGTAGAGAAATACACAAAGTAGGGCATACAGCATTGATTCATGATCTAGGAGGCTTCTATCTCATGCATTGCTTTAATAAATACAACTTACTACCTTGACTAGTGTTATCAGAATGTGCCCCGTCCAGTGGTAATCCCAACCTCAGCGATGTGGCGCTTGTTAACTTGGCATATGTGTCTGAAGTGGACATCATCAGTGACCGTGCTGAAACTCCTCCCCCTTTAGCATCTCTCAATTTTAGCAAGGTGAGCCCAAATGATGTCCCGTTTTCTTTTGCTATCTAGTAATCTATGATTCAGAAAGATGCTAATAATGACTTTATATTTCATGTCTTTTTTTTTTATTTTGCCGTTGCTGTTTTCAGCTTGTGAATAGAGCACGGGCGGAAAAGGATGATAAGTTGTCGCAAGCTTATGCAATTAGTGCTGGTGTCTCTGTAGAGGGTCAACAGCTGTTCCAGACCATTCATAAAACGTAAGTGGGACTCAAATTGATATGTTCACTGTCAATTGGCTAATCAATTTAATTACTTTTCTTGAAAAAGTAAAGGGATTACTCTTAATTTTTTCTGTAATTTAATTAGTTACTTCTGATGTAATTGCGTTGAATACCTTATAGACCATAGAACAATTGTATGTAAAGCAATAGTGGATTTAACGTCTAATGTTAAAATGTATGTTTTTAATGTAACCTCCTCCATTTAAATTCTTTGGTCAGTTTAAGGATAATTTATGCAATTTTATATTATAAAATGTCTATTGTCTCATGTCTATCCTTGTATTGCTCAACTGTTTGAGGTTGATATGGGATTTAGAGAGTAATAAGTAATTGAATACTTTTTAGAGGGAGTAATTAGTACAGTAATCTAATTACACTGTTGAAGATGTAATAAGTTTGTATGTTCTGCTTTAGAGCTCTGTTTGTTATGGTGAACGATCCTCAGTATTGTGGATAAATTAGGAGATATGATTATATCAAGCAACCGTGCCTCGAACAGAATGAATCGTTCACTCTCTTCCTCCTCGTCTTCATCCACAGCATCAAAGACTGTAAATGGCAGGAGAAAAACATCCTAGTGATGGATGATGTGGTCATCAGTCCGCCATACCAAGTGGACAACTGTAAAGGCAAAGAGGGCAGCGCTTTAAGCCACGTGCGGAAAATAGTAAGTCGTCTCAACATTGCACTGCATTGGACACCTAATGTTCAAAAGTTTAGGGTCAGGAAGATTTTTGTTTTTTGAAAGAAATTAATACTTTAAAGGGGTCATGAATTGAGAAATCAACTTTTCATTCAGCCTTTGCTATATAAAAGTTTGTGATATAAGAATATCCTGTAAGTTTCGGAGCTGAAAACTTCCTTGTTAGTCAAAGAAAAGCTTTTATTGACACCAGGCCCAGCAAACGCTTGATCTCAGAATGTGCCAAGCTGTGACGTCAGAGTGTGGTGAAACACCGCCTTAACCAAAGAAGACGAACGCCTTATTCTGTAACCCCGCCCACCGATTTGTGCATGGCATGTTATAGATAAATAACATAGGCCTACGTGGAGCTAAACCGGATCGAACTTCCACGCAATAAACATGCTGCATAAGCTTCATTTGGATTCCAATATTATGAATGCATGGATGAACTTTATTTTTAATAAATATCCAGCTCACGTGGGTGAGACATTGCACGTTTGTTCCTTCATTTCACCACGGATTCGTTTGTAACAAGAGACTGGATTTGCAGACAGGATGAGATTGCATGAATGAATAAAGCAACACACTAATGTGAGTAAAAAATGTTTTTATGTGAGATAATATTGCATTGTTACAGATCGTTTGATATCTATTGATTATGTGTACGTGTCTAACTGAACATAACTTAGCACGCTGTCACAGGGTGGAGAATCCTTTATTTGAGGTGTTGTTGGTTCATTGTGCTGCGATTCGGGATCAGACTCGGACATGTATGGGCCAGGGCTTGCAAAGCCCAACGTCCCGGGGCTATATGTTTTCCAGACAGGCTACCAAAACGTATCACCGGCCTGCCGACTGGCTATCTTAAATAGTGAAATAACATTCCTTTCTTGATGTGCGTTGTTCACTCTCTTGACTTGATATTTGAAGGAAAACTTCCGCGATTGTATTTTTGATCATGCTGATTTGTCTGACTCTGCAGTGAGGCTTGTGTGTGTGTTAGTGATGCACGGTTCGCGGTTATATCCACCGATCTGGCGGGCCAAGTAATAAAAAAAAAATAACATTCCAATTAATTGCGGGTGGATGAGAGAAATCATTGAATCCAGAATTCATGACCCCTTTAATTCAGCAAGAACACACTAAATTGATTTCTTGTCACAGGGTTCCCGTGGGGTCTTAAGTCTAAAAAAGTATTAAATTTAAAAATCAATTTTAGGATTCGCTAAAGTATTGAGTTCTAGGTCTTAAATAATTTTAAACAGGTCTTAATTTTCCTACGTCCATGTAACGCTACCTCTATTGCTCATTGAAATGCTCCCGCAGCGCTTTTGTGTGTGTGTGTGTGTGTTTTATTCCGGGGTGTTGTAGTTCTTTCTTTCGCTAGTCCAAGTATAATTCGCTGTATTACAACTACAAATGAGACCAACATGCATCTTATATTGCACTTTGCACTTATATACAGCTTTCGTGTTATTGGCGTGAGTCTCTTTCGGATTGTGCCAAAGACACATAAAACGGATTTTATTCTTCAGCTAACAGTTCTCCAGTTCTTCCAGTTCCGTGATCGTGAAAGCGAAGGGGAATCTTTCTCACCTGCCGTCTCGCATAAGCGTCAAGGACCAGGCGAAGCGATTGCGCACTAAAAAAAAAAGTTAATAAAAGAGCTGTAAACCACGAACTCAGTTCGGTTCTGACACGCGGACCGATGTCAGACTGGCTGCGGATTCTATGCACGCGTTTGCCGCCTGTCAGCGCTCGTGTGAGTATATGAATGTCTATTTCTAGGCTTATTGCCCTTGAACGATCAAACACACACATTATTATGCCTATGTCCATATTGGCGGTTATGTTGTGTGTAAAAAAGTTTGGGACGTGTGTCAGTATTGGATCTGCGCATTACTGTAGGTCTTAAAGTATAGGTCCTAATATAGCCTATACCCGCTCCTGTTTGTGTCGTTAATGTTAATCCAACAACAACATCAGGGGAAAAACAGTACTTAAACTTAAAGCACTGTTTGTATCTGTATCTTTATGTTGTATTTATTTGTCCTATTGTCATTTGTTTATAAGTTCTTATTTTATTACTGACCGTTTACTTGATTATTTAATTACTTGAGAACTTTTTACTTATATTAAGCAATTGCTTATTGCTGTGGTTTACTTGTAAGATTTTGGTTATATTTCCCACCCTAAGCAATCATGTTATTAAAACTAGATAGCACACCACTGGACAAGCCTTTTTTTTTTTGTAAGATACCAAAAGAGATTTATGCATTTTGTTTGTTTTATTGTCATGTGTGACTATTGTGCATCTAACATAATAATATGGTAAATGTGGCATCCTAATTATTGAAAAAAAAAAAAAAACATGTACATTTCTGGAAATGACCACCACAAAATTTTACCACCAAAGTCATTTTGATCTTAAAAAAAAAAAAAAAAAAAAAATATATATATATATATATATATTACTGAAATCCTGGTGGGATTGAGCTATGGGGGAGTGCAAGTTTACTGATACTTTATTCAATTTAAATAAATAAATTTGCTTTTGAGTAATTTTGTGATTCTGCATTTCCTTTGTACGTTTTTTTAATTGCGTGATATAGGTCTTAAATTTCATTCATAATGGTCTTAAAAAGGTCTTAAAAAGTCTTAAATTTGACTTGGTGAAACCTGCAGAAACCCTGTGTCAAATAATCCAGAAAAATATATATTATGGTTTCCATATAGATATTAAGCAGCTCAACTGTTTTCAACACCAATAATAATAAATGTTTCTTGAGCATCAAATCATTATATTAGAATGATATCTGAAGGATCATGTGCTACTGAAGACCAGGGTCTTCAGCATTTTAAAATGTATTCAAATACACAATTGTTATTTTAAACTGTATTAATATTTCACAGTATTACTGTTTTTACTATATTTTTAATCAAATAAATGCAACCTTGGTGAGCTTAAGAGACTTCTCTCAAAAGTTCCCCTGCAGTCTATACTTTTATCCCTTAATACTCATCTTTGATAATCAAAATTACATATTTTTTTCCCTGTGAAAATTATTTCCTTATGCTTAAAATAGCTACACCCTTGTATATGCAAAACCATAATTATGCTAATTAGTCCCTTCCTGATCCACTCGGTCAACACAATGGCGAGTGGAAATATTGGTTTAATTCAGCAATATATGTTTGAACCAGAAACTGATTCAGAAGAAGTGGAAGAGTGAATTATACAGGCTCGTCTACAAGTCAATGTATCAGAATCATTAGTCTTTTGCTTGACTGTGTTATCAAACAGCTACTAATGTGTTTCTAATGTTGCACAAACCATGTTCCCGTTCGCCATCTCAGCCTGCCTTCTAAAAATCATCATCCTTACAAACACTTTGAACTCAGAACGTCAGTGGAGAAAGGCATATAGTTCATCATAACACCGTAATATACATCATGCACATAATTCACCGCTATATTGCTAAATGTACCTGGTTTTTCCTGTCTCTTCTTAAAGGTGTTCTTGTGCTCACTGTGTTAAAACACCCACAGAGCATGATAGGAAAAGCCCTGCCCCGCACATTGATGGGATTGGTTGCTTGTGTGTGACTTAGAGAACGAGGGGGATTTCAAACCGTGTTTTTGTCTTTGGTTCACTGCAGTTTTAAGAAGAAAATACTCAGCAATGGTGCTGACTGATGAATTTGCACATGGTTTGTCTTAAAGCATATTAAAAACACCACATAGACATACAAATAACATTAAAAACTTTTCACCACAAGGGGTCTTTAAAAATCTTACGACCCCAAACTTTTGAACTGTAGTATACATGTTTCTTAAACCCGTTTTAGCCCTGTTTATGAGATTGAATAATTGTTTTAGTTACAACTGAGTTTGATTTTAAGACCATAGGGGGAAAAAAGCTTTTAAAAAAAGGTCTTTAGTGAGCTTTTGTCCATGTCAGCTACATTTGAGTCTATAATGTCTAGATAGTGTACTCAACTCATTTCATTTTTCATATTTCATACATTTATTTTTTATTATATTAGCATTTAAAGGTATTGCCTTTCTCAAAAGTATGTATTTATAATATACTTCTTTTATCTTTTAATGCAAATAAAACGGTTATTTTACTTGCTTGGAGTTGGACAAGCAGCAAACTGTTGGTTCATAGATATAATTTGAAATGAAAGCCTATTGGCTAAAAAAAGAGCACTTTAAGTTTTTGCTCATTTTCTTTTAGAAACAAGTCCGCACAGGACAGAAAAAAACTGCATTGAAAAGTTGTTTTAATGAAACAGCTTTAAAAAGTTTAAAAATGTTTTAAGTCAGTTTTTAGATTTCATAGAATTTATAATACAGACATACGAGGTACAAGCTTTAACTCCAATTAAATGAAAATTGCAGATGGCTGAAACAATTACTATTAATATCCTGGTGATATAATAACAAAACTATATTCATGTGAGATGATTTACTGTTCTAACCTTTGTACTCTGTCCACAGGTCGAGAAACATTTTCGGGATGTGGAGAGCCAAAAATCAGTGCCGCATTCACAGCAAGCTCAACAAACACAGAAGGACTCTGCTTTATCATCATGAGCCCAGGCTCAGACAGAGGAAACAATATGCTGACAAAGGAAGTGTTGTTTGTTTTAAATTAATATTTTCTGATGTTTTGTTTGTTTGTTTTTTTTTTCTTTTTTTTTTTTTCTTTTTTTTAAACCAATTGCCAGACGAAGGTTGAGAGAGCTGATACTCAGCGTTTTGAGCAGGGATGACGGTCCTACACATCTGAAGAGAAAAAATGCTTCCACTGACAAAAGAGAGGGCAAAAATAGAGTGCTGTCTTAGAATATCATTTCATATAGAAAACATCCTTTCCGACATCACTTACCCGCCAAACCTACCCCCCCGTCATCAAATAACCCACATGTTCATTTCATCTCATGTGGTTTGCCACCAAAAAGATTCAAATTTTCTGTTTAAATCCATGATCTTCCTTTCTTCCACTACAAAATGTGGCACAAAGTGTGTGTGGGTGGAACAAAAAGTATTTTCCTAAGTTATAAAGCCCCTCAGATCGGAAAAACTATTGATTGATTTCTTTAGCAGCACATGCAGGGTTTATTTTTGTAGGTTTAGGTTGATTGGGGGCTAAAGGCGCAGTATGGAAAATTGAATTGCACTTAGCATCTACCCAACATCTCATTTTCTGAAGCATTGTTTTTATATAAAACGCCTTTTTTTTTTTTCTTTTTTTTTTAAATAACTTGTATGTCACTTTTTAAATGATAGACGAAGGAGTAACACTCTTGAGTGCTGTAAGCATCCTTTCAGTTTACTTGTAGAACGTGGTACAAGTACTTGGTGGTATCATTTTCTTCCATGTTGGTCCTGTACTTGCCATCTCTTCCATAGTGGGACCATTTTCTATGATGCAATGTTTGTATTATTATTATTATTATTATTATTATTATTATTATTATTATTATTTCCAAACTGGAAGGGTACATGCAGTGACCAATGAGAGACTCGCACCTCTTTTTGACTTCTTGCATTCCTTCGTTATAACAACGGTCATTTTTCTTTAGATATGTGTCAGCGTAAGACGGCTCATATCTTACTCATCTCTCACGACAGGACCGATCTCTTTCTGAACGGGAATATTTGTAATCACCTTTTTGGGAAAAGGAAATGTTAAAGTGATACCTTGCCATGTTAAGAGACTGGGTCGGGGGGGTATGGGCGACACTGGCTCGAAGCCGAAATCCTCCCCGTCCCAGCCTCGTGAAACTCGTAGCCTGATGGAGGCTCAAGCAGTGGCGCCAAGCTGTGACAGGCATTCGTGTTGCATACCAGTTTATATCGCTGTGTGTTAACAAGGATGCTGTTCGCCTATAGGTTTCTTTCGCAGTATTTTTTTTTTATTTTTAAATAGTTATGAAGAAATAAAAAAGAAATCTCACTTGTCTTGTTTTATCCCTCTTTTATTGTATTCATAATTGCGTACAATTTGGTTCGTGTTAATTTTTATTTGGTAACAACAGGGTTTTTTTTTACTGCTAATGAAGCAATTTAAACAATTTACTATTTTTATGTAATTATATACAGCCTATAATAATGGTCTGAGTTAACTGGTTGTCTGCAACTGTATCTTCAACAGTGTTTGGTGTAACTAGTTAAGTAATTAGTTACTGTAAAGTAAGGGATTGGTCTTATTTTTTCAGTAAATTGAATTAGTTACTTCTGATGTAATTGAATTAAATACTGTGTATAGACTATAGAACAATTATATATAATACAATAGTGGAATTAAGATCAAAATTTAAAGTCTAACTTTAAAATGCATGTTTTTTCCTTCTCACATTTGTAATACTTTGGTCCATTAATAAGAATAATTTATGTAGTTTTATATTATTTATTTGAATTAAAAGAGCCGTTTCAAGTCTATCCTTGAATCACTTAACTAGTCGAGGTTGATATAGGATTTAGAAAGTAATAAGTAATTAAATACTTCTTGGAGAGAGTAATTTGTACAGTAATCTAATTACACTATTGAAGATGTAATTAATTACTTTTTTAGAGTAACTTGCACAACACCGATCTTCAATAGTAACCCCTATTCTTCTTTGGTGGGACAGAAAGTTGGTGACTCATTTTCTCAGGGAATCAAAGGGGATCCCTTACCATTGTTTAATGAGTTTGAATGAATATTTACAGACAAGACATGCAGTTGACTGGAATGAATCATTGATGTTGAAGGTTTTTCCATTATTCATGTACAAACGTATGCATTATTTAATCACATATGATCTCGTATTTCTGCCCCTGACCCCCATCGCACATCGTGTTGGGTCACTTTAGTTTGCAGTGAAGGTTAGCATGTAGGCATAACCCCAGCAGTGAGGTTCCCAGCAAGCAATTTTGCGTTTAAAAGACGTCTAATAGCCGTCCAAACACAGCCCTGACGTCTAGTCAAGTCACCTTCATTTATATAGCGCTTTTTGCAGTACAGATGGTTTCAAAACAGCTTTACAGTGATAATAGGAAATTAAAGGAATTGAGATTGTTTTGGCTGTACAGCAGCTCTAGAAAAAAAGTTATTGTCCAGCTAAAGAGTTTTTAATTGATTAATTTCTGTTGTAAAAAAAAAATCATTAGATATTTAGCTACTTTGGGGCCACTACACGACACCATTTTCAACTTAAATAGAAAACTTTTAATGAGTTCTGGCCATTTATGTGCATGGCAACAGTGTTTGGTGATAGGCTAAAACACGGCAAAATTCGGGCTGTCAGTGAAAATTTAAGACGTCTAACCATTGCTCAAGAATAGACTAGTCATCAATTTCAAGGAAATGAAATCATACATCTCGCAAGTTATTTTGGCAAAAACGACATTCAAGGTTATTTTGGCTAGAAGTGGGTTACTCATAGCCGGGCTATATCGGGTCTATAGTTAACCGATACCAAGTGTTGGGAGTTTGTACTTGAAACACAAAAAGAAATGTTAGACAGAATGGAAGGGACTGTTAGTCTCAGTCCAGATTCATGGGCATTATTTCTTTTCATTTTTCTTTTCGTTTTTTAAAAAAAAAAAATTTTATTTGTACTTTTATTTTTGGTCATAAACCAAAATGAATGGTGACTGAGGGAGGCTTTCATTCATGCATAACTTTTTGTGTAGGCCTACCACGTCAAAAAAAGAAACGGGTATAGTAGACTATGGGTATTTAATAATAACGTGGGTGGGTAAATAATGGCAATATTTATTTTGGGTTGTACTGTTTCTTTAAATCGGCATATAAGGCGGCTCCGTTAAAAATGCCACGTTTCATGATGAGAACTGAAACCTTTGCATAATCCGTTTGCTTCTTTAAAAGTCCATTTGTTCCGGGGATATACAGTAATTCTGTGTTATATAATAAATCTCTCGGCTGGCATTGACGACATATTTCTAAATTTAAACATCAGGAATTTGGCTAAGATTTTTGTGCGTAATTAAATCACATTGGACACTATAAGAATTGTACATAGTTCATTTAAATTAAAAAAAAAATAATTAAAAAAAAATGCAACGTACGCTACGTTATACCAGGATAGCCGTGGTTTAAATCCTATTGGATTATGACCAAATGTGACAGCTGCCCTTCTGAGTGCACAGATTGTTCCTATGAGTCGAATCATTTCGGTAAATCGTTTGAAATAGATTAAATGTTAGGCTTACATATCGCTCTGGAAATGTTTATACGATTTATCTAAGAACATTCGTTTATTTGGCAGACGCTTTTATCTAAAGTGTCTGCTTAATGTATATAGATATGTAGCCTAGGCATAGGATTTTAATACATAGCCTACCATTTTAATACAGTATAGAATTAAACCAAGCAAAAGTTTAAGCACACTGATGTTAATGCATTTCAATACAGTTTGATGCAAGTTATATTTATATGTTCTAAATTAGCCAACTTTTTTGAGCTGAACCATGGCTGCAACCAACTGAACTGGCACAAAAATAATCATCCCAATTGCAATGAACAGCAATGTGTACATATGTATACACAACTATATTGGAACGTTTTAGGGCATTGTGTTTATATGATTAGGTCATAACGTAAAAGAATCGCTTATTGTTTTTATCCGGTTCTTTGAAACGACTCGTTCGAAAGAATCGATTCGCTGAAATGAGTCTTCTCATCACTAGTGCGCTGCTTGTCTTGTGGAGCCGGAGTAACAGAAAGAACGCTGTCATGGACGAGAACCACGTTTTTCCCGTATATTTAGTGGAGGAAAGGAATAAAACAATATAACAATAACTGTTTAATGCTTTTTTTGTAGGCTGCTACTACTAGTGGTACAGATTTAATTTGTGTTTATTGCGTGTGTGACCGTGTGGGGTGGGGGGGGGGGGGAAGAAATTGAGTCGCATATGGTTTGAAGGCGATTAAATGCTTCTGACAGACATTTCAGCTGCACTGCAGACTGCGAATATTCTGCTGATCTGTAAAGGTCTGTTTTGCTATTTCAATACAGAAACATACATGTAAACTGCGTTTATATCTCGTTCCTCTTCCGTAGAACGCTGAGCATCCGTTAAGTCCTGGTAAAAAAAAAAAAAAAAACGTTTTGTAGAGCTCCAGGTGGCTCTCTTAATCTGTCATCACATCATGTTGCCGTCGGTCGCGATGCTTTTACTCTTTCTGTCTCCGTCGAGGAGTTCAAGACTGTGTAGTCACCTCTGCCAGTGCTATGAACACTCAGACCTGGTGGATTGCCATGCCAGGGGTTTTGAGGATATCCCACACGGACTTCCCCACGGCACCTGGCTCCTAGACCTGGGAGGAAACAAGCTTACGGAGATCCGGAGTCGAGCTTTCGCTGGCCTTTGGTCTTTGCGTATTCTAGTGCTCTCGGACAGCAGCATCCAGGTTCTTCATACGCAGGTGAGACCATTTATTCAATCCGTATGCACACCAAAAAATAAAAGTTTTTTTTTTTTATTGGCATTGATGTTCCATGATGAACCTTAACATTCATGGAACCTTTCCATTGCACTATAGGTTCTTTACATTCTTAAAAATAAAGGTTCCAAATGGTGGACCACCATTTATGGTTCCACAAAGAACCTTTAAGTGAACAGTTCTTGAACAATTTTTTTTTTCCATTGTGCAAAGAACATTTAAAAAAATATTTTCTTCATGGAACCACTGATGTCAATAAAGAACTAAAAAAAGGTTCCATAGATTACTACATTGTTCTTTACAATAAGAAAACAATGGTTCTTAAATGGCATTGCTTTGAAAACCCCTTTTTGGAACCTTCATTTTGAAGAGCGTTGCTTGGTTTTGTCAGTTGGGAGTTACAATGAGACCGTATACATTTACCCAAATGTCTGTTTCCCACAGGCTTTTTTCTCCCTATCCTTTCTGGAGAAGCTGGACATGAGTCATAACAACCTCACTAAGATCCCTCCTAATTTCTCTGAGAGCCTGTCTTCCCTGCGTGAGTTGCAGCTGGACCACAATGCACTGGTGCTGTTGAAACATCCAGGCCTAGAACACCTGGAGAACCTTGAGAAGCTGGACCTCAGCCATAATCGTATCCAATCTGTTGAACCCGGCGCATTCCGTGGCCTGTCCCGCCTGCGCCACCTTTGCCTCCAAGGGAACCGCCTGGGTGCTGTGCGAGACGGATCTCTCACCATGCTGCCCGGACTGGAAGTTCTGCTCCTGGGGAACAACAACATCTCTCGGATCGAGGTAAATGCACTAGCACCATTACACAGTCTTTCTCTGTTGGGTTTGGAGGGGAATCATCTGGAACACCTGAACTTTAAGACATTCCTGAGCTTGCACACGGCTGCTACGCACCTGCAGTTGGCTGGGAACCCGTGGAACTGTGACTGCGACCTGCACCATGTCTTCAGCAAGCTGCTTAGTGTGCGGCACCTCCTTGTGGACGACTATCACAACGTGACTTGTCGGGAGCCCTGGCAGCTTGCCGGAGCCTCTTTGGCTTGGGTGGACAGCCAGTTGTGTGTGGCTGAGACCGTTACTGTGTTAGTCATCACTGCTACTGTGATTGTGACCGTCTTTGGTGCCTTGGTCATGGCGGAGAGAAAACGCAAGAGAAAATACTGGGAACAGAGTGAGGGGGGATCGCAAGAGCAGTAAGGTGATTTATACAGGAGGTTAGGATACTTTTCTTCTCTTTTAAACCTTGAAAATAACAGATACATTGGACCTCCTTTGGCCGAGCAAATACACTGAATAAAGCGAGAAACTGGACTGATACCTTCACATTTGAGTTAATGTGGTGATGCAAATCTTGAACAAACATATTGGTAACTTGAATCTGATGAAAAGCTTTGTAATATGGGATGTTTTCAGATTAGAATTTGTGCTAGATAACCAATTAGTTGTAGATGTGTTATGAATTATATTACGGAACAGTAGCCTCTTACAGGCATCCTGTCTTTGCCACTTGCAAACTCTTGTCAAAAGCTATCTTCAAC
The DNA here is from genome assembly GCA_039654105.1 of Coreius guichenoti. Taxonomy (NCBI): domain Eukaryota; kingdom Metazoa; phylum Chordata; class Actinopteri; order Cypriniformes; family Gobionidae; genus Coreius; species Coreius guichenoti. The sequence continues at coordinate 35,253,270 of CM077171.1, forward strand.
TCTTATCGTTACATTTACATAAAATAGCAAGGTTGTTTTTTTATTATTGTATTTTAGAGGTTCTTTAGTAGCAGTTTTGCCTCCTGCAATCAGTTTTTTACATTTGATTTGTTCTTTCTCTCTCTCTCTCTCTCTCTCTCTCTCTCTCTCTCTCTCTCTCTCTCTCTCTCTCTCTCTCTCGGTCTTAACAATAACAAATGTCTTTCCCTTGATGTTTTATACTGTATACTCAATAGGATGTGTCAACAATTATGTTCCCTTTGTACAATAAAAACAAAATGGCCTATATTAAAACATTTAAATTGTATTTCTTAGCCCCTTCTGACAAAACTCATCAGCTGCATCTGAAAACTTAGGCAGTGACTTGTCTCTCTGTCTTATCAGGCAATGACTTTAGAGCCAGTGTTTGTGTACGAAGGTCCCTCACAAAACTGATTTCAGACAGGCTTCTGTGGCAGCGTAATGGTTAAAAAACTTAACAGAGAGAGCTTTGGTGATAACTAAGCAAGTATTTAATTACTACAATAGTAATTTCTCACTAGAAATGACATCAAAAGTGGAAAACGTTGGTCAAAAACTTACATTTACCACCAACCGCAACTTTCATACACCATTTTTAGTTTTTAGCTTAACTGTCACAGGATTGTGGGATATCAAAGGCAGTGAAGGATACATCTATGCTGCCTTCAAAAATCGATCATATGAAGTTACAGTATCTCAGGAGACAGGAAGTAAAGCTAACATTGGATTCGGACGTGCCTTGATGCCTTTCTACCTTGGAATGCATCCACTGAAGGCAGCATTTTTAAGTTTTTGGACACAGTTATCGTGTCCTTGTATGCTCAAAACAGACTTAAATTAATTTCCTTCTGGGTGGCTGTAAAGCCTCAAAGCTTAAATCTCTGCAACTGCTGTTAAAGGATTAGCTACACATCAATTAATGCACATGATTCCTCAAGCACACTTATTGAACTTTCAAATCATGATACAGATTTTTAATATCATTGCACATGGGGAAGTGCTCTGTTATTATATCGATCGGTTTTAAAACAAAGTACAAAATATACATTTTCTCCTGCATTGCTGTGGCACAGGCTGGGTTTTAAACCACTGGAGTTTAAACAGATTTGTGTGGACCGAGAAAGTGAAGAAATCCAGGTCAGTGAGTGTTTGGCGCCATATGGAGCTCTCACTGACAGCATCATCATCAGATTACCCTGCTCACAGACTAACAGAGACTGGCTGTTCCTTTCTTCAGGGAAATAGAAACCTGAGACCCATAGAAAACAAAAAGTTTTTCCTGTTTTTTCTGTCTTTGAAGTATAAGAAACAAATGGTGAAAGAAAAAAAAAAAAAAAATAATATTTTATATTTCCTATGTAGAGGACACCAGGACCAGGAAAATGAAAACAAGACTCTATAACCAGAACAGTTTTTTTTAGGGCGCGAGCACCGATGGTGTGAGGACCCTATTGGAATTGCTCAGCCTATTATTATTCTTCTCCCAAATGAATCACATTTTTGATGGCCTAAACATGCTCAAACTCATGAAACTTTGCACACGCGTCAAAAGTGGTGAAAATTTACGTCTGATATGGGTTTCAGAATTAGGCGTGGCAAAATAGCTTGATAGCGCCACCTACAACATTTCAACAAAGTGCCCCTCCCGCTACGTATGAAATTCGGGAGACACATGTAACAGCCCAATACCTACAAAAAAGTCTCCTGGTACGAAATCTGAAAACCAACAGGAAGTGAGATATTTTGAATTTTCTTTGCAAAACTGTTGCAAATTTTGCCATTTCCAGACGTTGTACTTCAACGAACTCCTCCTAGAGATTTAATCAGATCAACATCATATTTGCACAGTCTAATCTAAAGGCCTTTGCGACGTTAAATTGCGAAGATCTTGAGTTTTCCCTGAAGGGCGTGTCCGTGGTGGCCTGACAAAATCTGATGTTTCGCCATGACACAGGAAGCTGTTGTAAGTCAGGCATACAATGTCCGATCTGCCCCAAACTTCATATGTTTGATAAGAGTCCTGGCCTGAAGACATCTACATATGAGTTTCAGAATTAGGCATGGCAAAATTGCTCGATAGCGCCACCTACAACATTTCAACGAAGTGCCCCTCCCGCTACGTTTCACGTACAGGTATGAAATTCGGTACACACATGTAACAGCCCAATACCTAAAAAAAAGTCTCCTGGTACGAAATCTGAAAACCAACAGGAAGTCAGCTATTTTTTTTTTTTTTTTTTTTTGCAAAATTGTTGCAAATTTTGCCATTTGCAGACGTTGTATTTTTAACGAACTCCTAGAGATGTAATCAGATCAACATCATATTTGGTCAGTCTAATTTAAAGGCCTTGGCGACGTTAAATTGTGAAGATCTTGAGTTTTCCCTGAAGGGCGTGTCCGTGGCGGCCTCACAAATTTCGATGTTTCGCCATGAAACAGGAAGTTGTTGTAACTCGGGCATACAATGTCCGATCTGCCCTAAACTTCACATGTTTGATAATAGTCCTGACCTGAAGACATCTACTTGGCAATATTCAGTTACAGTCAAAGCGGCACCTGCTGGCAGCAGGAAGTGTGGCACATCGAAATGACTTTGCTGTATTTCTCCTTTATTTAACTGCTTAAATGCATGTCGCCCACTATTCGCTGTTTTTCTGAGGCCACCGGGTGGCGGTGGCCCCGGGTGCGAGGGCCCTTTCATCGCTGCTTGCAGCTTTAATTTTATATTAACTTTTTATATTCGTTATACGTCAATTTTTAGGTTCCATGCTATTTTTTTTTCTATAACTTGTCCTCTGTAAAACAGATATGAGAATAATGTTGGAAGAAAATGTTTATATTTTGCATGCTAGTGCCTGCATTTAATAGGCGTTAATAGGTGGTTTTCAGAACCAAATTTTACACAGTATGTGTGTAAACATGACCAAAAATGTGTTTTCTCATTATATACAATGTATCTATTCATTGTCTCTAATTTGCATATGAGTGTGTTCTTTGGGTAACATGTAATGAAAAAAGACGCTATAATAATGAGAGTAATAACTTGGCAACATATTCTAAATTTTTCATATTTATAGAAGCTTGTTTCCGCCAAAGAATAAAAAATCTTTTTTTTCCTCACAATTCTGACCATTTTTTCTCGCAATTGCGACTTTGTCATGCAATTCTGACTTTATAACCTGCAATTGTGAGAAAAAAAGTCAGAATTGTGAGAAAAAGTCGCAATTATTTTTTAAATTGTTTTATTCTATGGCGGAAACAAGCTTCCATATACAGTGCATCCGGAGAGTTTTCACAGCGCTTCACTTTTTCTACATTTTGTTATGTTACAACCTTATTCCAAAATGGATCAATTTTTTTTTTTTTCTTCCCTCAATTCTACAAACAATACCCCATAATGACAACGTAAAAGAAGATTGTTTGAAATCTTTGCAAATGTATTAAAAATTTTTAAAAAAAATCACATGTACGTAAGTATTCACAGCCTTTGCTCAATACTTAGTTGAAGCACCTTTGGCATCAATTCCAGCCTCAAGTCTTTTTGAGTATGATGCTACAAGCTTGGCACACCTATTTTTGGGCAGTTTCTCCCATTCTTCTTTGCAGGACCTCTCAAGCTCCATCAGGTTGGATGGGGAGCGTCGGTGCACAGCCATTTTCAGATCTCTCCAGAGATGTTCAATCGGGTTCAAGTCTGGGCTCTTGCTGAGCCACTCAAGGACATTCACAAAGTTGTCCCGTAGCCACTCCTTTGTTATCTTGGCTGTGTGCTTAGGGTCATTGTCCTATTGGAAGAGGAACCTTCGCCCCAGTCTGAGGTCCAGAGCGCTCTGGAGCAGGTTTTCATCAAGGATGTCTCTGTACATTGCTGCATTCACCTTTCCCTCGATCCTGACTAGTCTCCCAGTTCCTGCTGCTGAAAAACATCCCCATAGCATGATGCTGCCACCATCATGCTTCACTGTAGGGATGGTGATGAGCGGTGCCTGCACTGAAAAAAAAAAAAGTGTGTTGGATTTACATGATTTAATTGTGTACATTGGTACCACATAAATCAAGTTAAACAAACATAATTTGTTCATGTAACTTCAACATCATGGAATGAATACATTTTAAGTGACCCAATTAAGTAGTCTCAAAGTGAATTTTATATGGCTTCCTGACATGATTCAGGGATTCAATTTCATATATTCATTCATCCACTTCAATTTCATATACTTTAATGTTACACAACTGAATTATAATACTGCACTAGCTAGTTGACAAACTTTTAGCTAGTTATAGCACACATTAGCATCTTAAATGCTAAGCATTAAAAGCTCCTTCAGCAAAGCCGTTATGACATTAGTTGTATTAGTCCACAGCCTAAGCAAATCCACTCTTCTCCACAATGGTAACCCACTGTAATTTAAATTGTTCTAATAATTCCAACAGAATTGAATATTAAACACTATTAAACACAATCAAGTCTCCCCCTTTCTCATCTTGCTAAAAAATACATAACACTTTTACATATAAAATAACATTTACTCTCTCTTGATTTAGCCATATGCAAAGCATGCTGGGAACTAACAAGCCCCGCCCAGTTTCAGTTAATGCAACATAAATCATTCATGTAATCTCAACACAAACGGATTAAGTAAACTTCAATTTGACTTATATTTAAGTGGATTGAACACAATCAAATTAAGTTAGGACAAAATGTATAGCAATTGTGTTGCTTTTTTATTTAAGCAATTTGAACAAGCAGTAAAAATCATTTTTTTCAGTGTGGTATCCTCCAGACATGACGCTTGCCATTCAGGCCAAAGAGTTTCATCAGACCAGAGAATTTTATTTCTCGTGGTCTGAGAGTCCTTCAGGCGGCCTTTTACTGAAGAATGGCTTCCGTCGGGCCACTCTACCATACAGGCCTGATTGGTGGAGTGCTGCAGAGATGGTTGTTCTTCTGGAAGGTTCTCCTCTCTCCACAGAGAAACGCTGGAGCTCTGTCAAAGTGACCATCGGGTTCTTGGTCACCTCCCTGACTAAGGCCTTTGTCCCCTGATCGCTCAGTTTGGCTAGGCGGTCAGCTCTAGGAAGAGTCCTGGTGGTTCCAAACTTCTTCCATTTATGGATGGAGGCCACTGTGCTCATTGGGACCTTCAATGCAGCAGAAATGTTTCTGTACCCTTCCCCAGATCTGTGCCTTGATACAATCCTGTCTCGGAGGTCAAGAGACAATTCCTTGGACTTCATGGCTTGGTTTGTGCTCTGACACTGTTAACTGTGGGACCTTATATAGACAGGTGTGTGCCTTTCCAAATCATGTCCAATCAACTGAATTTACCACAGGTGGACTCCAATCAAGTTGTAGAAACATCTCAAGGATGATCAGTGGAAACAGGATGCACCTGAGCTCAATTTTGAGTGTCATGGCAAAGGCCATATATATATTATTTATTATTATTTTTTTTTTTTTTTTTAATAAATTTGCACGTTGTCATTATGGGGTATTGTTTGTAGAAGTGAGGAAAAAAATAAAGAATTTAATCAATTTTGGAATAAGGCTGTAACATAACAAAATGTGGAAAAAGTCAAGCGCTGTGAATACTTTCCGGATGCACTGTATTTCATAGAAATATTGGTATATAATTTCCTCCCTTTTCACTTATGTCTCCCTAATGCCTGATAAGCATGCTGTAAGTCCTGGTATAAAACTGATGCCTCATGTCTCATAACAGGAAATCATATTCTGATTTGAAACCCTAAAGTTGTCTTGAGATGTTAATTTACGACAAACAATATGAAAATGAGTCAGATCTAAATTATAATTGCAAAATATTATATTCCCATAAGAGTGCTGAAATTAGTCATTCAGTCAGTGTCAGGCATATTTAAAGACCAAGAAGAGAGAATTGTCATGAAACCTCCAAACATTTGGTATCTCTGAAAAGCCCTGAATGTTCTCTTTACAGTACATCCAGACTTTAAACTGTCTTGTATAAGAAATTGGCTAACTACAGAGGAAAAAAACTCCATTGTTGGGTCTGAGGAGGATATACGAATGAACATACTCCTCTAACAAATAATGTAATAGTTTGTGAACCTGGCCCATAAACTGGACCGCTACACTGTAAACCCGAATAAGTTGGGCTAACTCAAAAAAATTGAGGTAATCAGTTACATCAAATTTTCTGAGTTACGTTCCCAATTTTAAGTAAGCAGAACTATCAAGTTTTGAGTTTGTAGTACCCATTAATGTTAATTGCTCCTAACTTGAAGTACTAGCTAACTCATACATTTTGATAACAATTAACAAAATATTTAGTTAATTAACTTTATTTTGAGTTCTTGCAAATCAAATGAGTTATTTACTGTAAACCCTAATGAGTTGTCAGAACTCTAAAAAGTTAAATGAGGTTATTTTAAGTTAAGAAATATTTTGCTAGCTATAACAAACTAATTCAGAAAATTGTTAATTTGCTAACATGTTAACAATAGCATGGTATAGCATTTTATTGAATGAGTACAGCAAATTAAAACATGTAACTTACCTGCTCTCAAACCAAGCAGCATGATGGTATCTCTCCAAACAACCCACATTAACAGAAACTCTTCTAAATTAGTATAACAAAACATTAATCAGTACTAAATCGCCCTTACCATTAATCTTGCACAAAAAAAAAAAAAAAAAAATGATATAACACTTAATTTAACTAACTTAATTTACTCTCACTTTCGAGTGCCATGGGCAAAGCATGCTGGGAAATAAGTCCCAGCCCAGTTTCAGGTAAACTTAAGCTAGTCTAAATTAAAGGAAATGAGTTCATACAACTCAAAACAATGAAACAGTTCAGTTTAGTTGACATATGTCGGTGCTGTGAACTCACAAGAAAAAGAAAGTTCTAAATACTCATAATAGTTAATTTAACTGAACTAATTTGTTTAATTTAAGTTTGTCCTACTCAAACCAATTAAGTATTTTGAGCGTTAGGGTTTACAGTGCAAAGACAACACATCAAACAAAAATAAATAGAAAAATCTGATGTTGTTGAATGTTTGTCAATATTTGGCGCATAAAACACAAATTTTAAATACAGAAAATAGAATCATAAATTTGCATATGGTCTACAAAATATATACATCAAAGAACGTAAACCAGATGTGTTTTTGCAGTAGGCAGTTTGAATGAATTGACTTAAGCTCCTGTTATCTAATACAAAAGAACCTCCTGAAACTTGAAAATCTTACAAGTTTTACATAATATGTAGTTATCAGAATGTCCCAGAGCATTAATTAAATGTATTGGTTTGTTTGCTATCTTGCTGGCTTTATAATCTATAGACCTATATTTGTTTTATTTTTTAGGTGAATTTCCTAACATTTAAGCTAACTTTATCCTGCAATTTTCCTTACTGTAAATGCAAAATTTACACATCTTTATTGGAAAGTGTTTAAACAATGTTTGTCATGCTCGTACAGTGAACCATAAACAATTTTTGCATATGCACCTGTGGAATAGTCCTAAAGATACTAACAGTTTACAGGTGGTAGACAATTAAGATCACGGTTACATTAACTCAGGACAGTAAAGAGACCTTTCTACTGTCTCTGAAAAACACCAGGAGAAAGATGCCTAGGGTCTCTGATCACCTGCTGCAGGAGACACGAGGACTACAGATGTGAACAGAGCAATAAACTGCAGTGTCTGTAATGTAAGACGCCTGAGACAGGAAGGACAGCTGATTATAGTGCTAAACCATGTGTAACCAGATGTGTTTGAGAACTTGCAAGTTCCTTAGTGGAAGAGTGGAGTAACATCTCACAGCAAGAACTGGCAAATCTGTCTCAGTCCATGAAGAAGAGATGATCTGACTTAAAGCAGCTGGTGGACACACCACTTACTGACTGCTACTTTTAATATTGACCCCCGCTCTGTTCACGGACTCATTATTTATGTTTGTCAAATGTCTGTAAAATTTGTTCAGTTATGTCTCAGTTGTTGAATCTTTTTATGTTCATACAAATATTTACACATGTTAAGAAATTTGCAGGGGAAAAAAGCAGTTTAAAGTGGCAGGATGTTTTATATTTTTATTACTGTTGCCCTTATACACGAATCAGGCATAACATTATGACAGGTGAAGTGAATAACACTGATTATCTCTTCATCACGGCACCTGTTAGTGGGTGGGATATATTAGTCAGCAAGTGAACATTTTGTCCTCAAAGTTGATGTGTTAGAAGCAGGAAAAATGGGCAAGCGTAAGGATTTGAGCAAGTTTGACAAGGGCCAAATTGTGATGGCTAGACGACTGGGTCAGAGCATCTCCAAAACTGCAGCTCTTGTGGGGTGTTCCCGGTCTGCAGTGGTCAGAATCTATCGGCGACAGGGTCATTGGCGGCCAAGGCTCATTGATGCCCGTGGGGAGTGAAGGCTGGCCCTTGTGGTCCGATCAAACAAACGAGCTACTGTACCTCAAATTGCTCAAGAAGTTAATGCTGGTTCTGATAGAAAGGTGTAAGAATACACAGTGCATCGCAGTTTGTGTATGGGGCTGCATAGCCGCAGACCAGTCAGAGTGCCCATGCTGACCCCTGTCCACCGCCGAAAGCACCAACAGTGGGCACACTTTCTTTTATATCACATGGATGGCCAGGTGCGTGTGCATCGCTTACCTGGGGAACACATGGCACCAGGATGCACTATGGGAAGAAGGCAATACGGCGGAGGCAGTGTGATGCTTTGGGCAATGTTCTGCTGGGAAACCTTGGGTCCTGCCATCCATGTGGATGTTACTTTAACACGTACCACCTACCTAAGTATTGTTGCAGACCATGTACACCCTTTCATGGAAACGGTATTCCCTGGTGACTGTGGCGTCTTTCAGCAGGATAATGCGCCCTGCCACAAAGCAAAAATGCTTCAGGAATGGTTTGAGGAGCACAGTGAGTTTGAGGTGTTGACATGGCCTCCAAATTCCCCAGATCTCAATCCAATCGAGCATCTGTGGGATGTGCTGAACAAGTCCGATCCATGGAGGCCCCAAGTCGCGACTTACAGGACTTAAAGGATCTGCTGCTAACATCTTGGTGCCAGATACCACAGCACACCTTCAGGGATATAGTGGAGTCCATGCCTCGACGGGTCAGGGCTGTTCTGGCAGTAAAAGGGGGACCAACACAATATTAGGAAGGTGGTCATAATGTTATACCTGCTCGGTGTATAATATGCTATTTATTCATTCATTCTCATACAATAAAATGTAAAATAATATGTGAAGCCTATTCACTAACCAGTTATGTATCTCAATACACACACACACACACACACACACACAGACACATATATATATATATATAGTGAGTTGGCTGCAAAGCAAATCTGTTTACAATGTATATATATACATTGTAAACATGTGTGTGTATATATGTATAATATATATATATATATATATATATATATATATATATATATATATATATATATATAAAAATTGTCATAGCATTGTAAACAGATTTGCTTTGCAGCCAACTCACAATATATAGTTAATATATATAAATTTCAATAAAGAACGGTTAAACGGGAGACCTCAGAAATATTCATGAAATGATTGTTGCTTCAATAGCGTAAAGTGAACACAAGGTGGTGGTAGTGTAACAATTTCTAAATTTCTGGATGGTATGCAACAGTTAATGCCTTCTCTTGGTTAAGTTAACATAAAAATATAGAAATAATAGAATTTAGGCAACTATAATTTCATACAACGTAAAAATGTAGATGCTAAATATTTTTTATTTCATTTAGGCTAATTATTCTTTCTCTCAAATATAAATGCGCACAAATGAATAAACATTTGACATCATGGGCTAAAGGGTTCCTCGTTAAATTCATGGTTTGTTTTCTCAGGTGTTGGGTTTAGTGTCATTGCCGGGAGATTTGTCAGGCCTGAGTTCTGCAAAATGGCTGCATGACGTAGAGAAAAGGCGCATCAGTAGCATTGCACAGCTGCTCAACCTGCTGCCGGTCGAGAGCTCGGCCGTACTCACCTCAGCTGACACACTTCTCACCGAACTCTTCAGCCATAAAGGTGAGATAAGAGAGAAAACATACACACACACCTACCAATGACAAATGACACCTAATATTTAACCCAATCCTTCAAAGGGCATGACGCAAACTGGCGACGAGCATCTTTTTTTTTAAAGGTTTAGTTTACCCAAAAATGAAAATTTCTTTCATCATTTACTCGCCCCCTCAAGTTGTTCCAACCCTGTATAAATGTCTTTGTTCTGCTGAACACAATAAAAGATTATTGAATGATTTGTAACCAAATAGAGTGAAATATTTTGAAGATTGTTTGTAACCGAATAGTATACTATGGAGGTCAGACCAGAAAAAAAAAAAAAAGAGCAGACCAGAAAAAAAGAGCAAAGTTTCTACTGTTTGTATTTCTTAAACCCACAACGTGAAACATATATTGTTTTATCTGTCTTTCAGGCTCAGGCACCCTGTTTAAAAATGGAGATCCCATCCACAGGCATGTGTTTTTTGCAATTTATTTCTTTTAGTGTTTCCTTAAGATGTCCAAATTTTCTATCCATCCACCATATGGAATCTTTTACAGTGCTGTTTCCTGCTGTGCACATCCAAGGTTTCCCTATTTCACAATCAGCTTTTTTAGAGTTTAAGGCTGTCATTGAATAATCAAGAATAAACAAGCACCACAGGTGTCAGGCTGGATCTCAATCGGAAGTACTGTACAATTAGACCGTGGGCCTTTAGAGACAAATATTTAAGATGTTGTGTTCACTGTGTGTCATCTGATATAAATGTCCTCAAACATGACAAAGATTAGCAGTAAATGACATCAGCTTTATTTCCGGTCTCTTCCTCACACAAAGCTATTGTAATAATCCAGAAGATTTAATAAGACTCAAAATAAATTGTAGTTGTGTGAAAAAGACCTAAGTAAAATATTCTTCAAAATGTCTCTCTTGGTGTTCAACGGAACAAATATAAGCATACAGGATTGAACTTAATAATTCATTTACCAGTGTATGTCATGTGGTGATCTTCACTCTTCACAGATACAGCAGCCTAGATGACATTGATATTGGCCGTCTCTTGGCACTTATTAACAAGTCTTTTGAGAGGAACCTGAGAGAGGATTACATAGCATCTCTCAAGGGAAGACTGCATTCTATTTACCTGTCTGAAGGGTAAGAACAAGTTGTTTCTACACATCAAGCCTCAATTGAAATGTTTTACAACATACTGTATGGCCAAAGAAATATGAAAGAAAATGATCCAGAGTCACAATTTTCTCCATGTAACGGGGAAGTTGAATCATTGGGAAATTAAAAAAAAAAATAGGAACCTTCATATTTTTATAATTTAGCCAGGGCAAGGTTTAATATTTAACCATTTTTAACATGTGGTAGAAGTATTTGTAGTAGTCAGGGCTTGACATTAACACCCCGCCAAATGCGGGTGGATTTCAGCAGTGGTGTGTAACGCAGTCACTATAGCCACTTTGGTGGTTGAATTTTATAATAGCCTATATATATATATATATTTTTTTTTTTTTTCAATTGTAGTCTTTTAAAAGGCATGTGAAATAATAAACAAAATGCAATATATTGTTGTCAAAAATATCGATTTTTCGATACATATCAATACTGAAATATCTGAAATGTTCCAATACTCATTTTCCACAGAATAGACACACGACACCTGCTGCACTTTCTCGCTCTCATCTCTCCAACAGTGAGTTACACACAAGCCCGCCTCCCCTCAATCACTCATTTCATTTACTCCAAATGAATATTGTTGGTGTTGCAGGGCTTTAATTTCGGCGTGGGATTGCACGTATTGCACATAATTTTACTCATTCCTGCACATTTTATGGTCACACCCAAAGTGCGCACACATAAAGCCGTCTCTCAGTACTAAATGAGTTCTTTTTCACATTTTATTGCACTTAAACAGTCAAGTACACACAAAATAATGTCAAAATGCCGGTCTTGGTGAGTATTCACGTAAACACAGTTATGTTTTTAAAAGGGTTTAACTTTTTTTTTTTTTTTTTTTTTTTTAAATATGGTGAAATATATATGGGAGTGTTATGCCCCGTGGCTCAAAAGGGATGTAACAAAAATAGGGACACACAAGAAAGCCAAAATAGAATGCAAAATTAATTAACAAAATAGAACTATGCAGAAAAAAACCAGTATACAATGTAACAGTCAGGAGTCTGTACCAGATGTACCACAACGAAACAAATTTAAAGGAAACCAAACGAAATCAAGTCCAATCTGCAGCTCCCATGGCCTTTTCATCATGCTCTTTTTAAAAGGCCCAACAGGAAGTCAGCAACAGGTGTGCTGAATGAAACCACCCGAGAACAGCCATTTGAGAGGGCGAAGCCAACCATCCACCTCAGCCCGGGGAAAACCCCACATAACACAGGAGCCATCACAGGCAGTTTTTCCTCTGTACTGATGTCAATATTGGGGCCAGTGGAAATGTTGAGTGGCTAGTAACTTTGGAAAACCACTAGCCACAGTGGCTGGTGAGCAAAAAAGATAATGTCAAGCCCTGGTAGTAGTGCATTAGTTATAGTACAATACAATTTTCTAGCTTCATGCATTCTTTTTTTATCAACACTTGAATGTGGATAAGTTTCATTAAAAAAATACAAACCCGATTCCAAAAAAGTTGGGACACTGTACAAATTGTGAATAAAAAAGGAATGCAATAATTTACAAATCTCATAAACTTATATTTTATTCACAATAGAATATAGATAACATATCAAATGTTGAAAGTGAGACATTTTGAAATGTCATGCCAAATATTGGCTCATTTTGGATTTCATGAGAGCTACACATTCCAAAAAAGTTGGGACAGGTAGCAATAAGAGGCTGGAAAAGTTAAATGTACATATAAGGAACAGCTGGAGGACCAATTTGCAACTTATTAGGTCAATTGGCAACATGATTGGGTATAAAAAGAGCCTCTCAGAGTGGCAGTGTCTCTCAGAAGTCAAGATGGGCAGAGGATCACCAATTCCCCCAATTCTGTGGCGAAAAATAGTGGAGCAATATCAGAAAGGAGTTTCTCAGAGAAAAATTGCAAAGAGTTTGAAGTTATCATCATCTACAGTGCATAATATCATCCAAAGATTCAGAGAATCTGGAACAATCTCTGTGTGTAAGGGTCAAGGCCGGAAAACCATACTGGATACCCGTGATCTTCGGGCCCTTAGACGGCACTGCATCACATACAGGAATGCTACTGTAATGGAAATCACAACATGGGCTCAGGAATACTTCCAGAAAACATTGTCGGTGAACACAATCCACCGTGCCATTCGCCGTTGCCGGTTAAAACTCTATAGGTCAAAAAAGAAGCCATATCTAAACATGGTCCAGAAGCGCAGGCGTTTTCTCTGGGCCAAGTCTCATTTAAAATGGACTGTGGCAAAGTGGAAAACTGTTCTGTGGTCAGATGAATCAAAATTTGAAGTTCTTTTTGGAAAACTGGGACGCCATGTCATCCGGACTAAAGAGGACAAGGACAACCCAAGTTGTTATCAGCGCTCAGTTCAGAAGCCTGCATCTCTGATGGTATGGGGTTGCATGAGTGCGTGTGGCATGGGCAGCTTACACATCTGGAAAGGCACCATCAATGCTGAAAGGTATATCCAAGTTCTAGAACAACATATGCTCCCATCCAGACGTCGTCTCTTTCAGGGAAGACCTTGCATTTTCCAACATGACAATGTCAGACCACATACTGCATCAATTACAACATCATGGCTGCATAGAAGAAGGATCCGGGTACTGAAATGGCCAGCCTGCAGTCCACATCTTTCACCCATAGAAAACATTTGGCGCATCATAAAGAGGAAGATGCGACAAAGAAGACCTAAGACAGTTGAGCAACTAGAAGCCTGTATTAGACAAGAATGGGACAACATTCCTATTCCTAAACTTGAGTAACTTGTCTCCTCAGTCCCCAGACGTTTGCAGACTGTTATGAAAAGAAGAGGGGATGCCACACAGTGGTAAACATGGCCTTGTCCCAACTTTTTTGAGATGTGTTGATGCCACGAAATTTAAAATCAACTTATTTTTCCCTTAAAATGATACATTTTCTCAGTTTAAACATTTGATATGTCATCTATGTTGTATTCTGAATAAAATATTGAAATTTGAAACTTCCACATCATTGCATTCTGTTTTTATTCACAATTTGTACAGTGTCCCAACTTTTTTGGAATCGGGTTTGTATGTGAATTACTATTCTTATAAATGCATTACAAAATCATGCAAAAATGCAAATATATTTAGATAATTCTAGCTCTTTTCCTTACAAATATACTATATTTGTATCCAACCTAGTATGTCTGGTATTGCCTTATGCGATTTCATTATGGTACAATGTTGCCTTGAGGCAACACACATTTTTTTGTTATTTACTCTAAAACATTTGATATATAATGTAAAGTTCTTGAAAATACTTCTTTACTTACCAGTGAAGGTGACTCATATTTTTTGTTGGTGATTAACTGGATGCAAATTATATGGAGCCATGTGACCTGTGCACATGCAGCCCCGGATTAAGAACGCATAGGGCCCTGGGGCTATAACAAACCCCCATAGTAGCCGGTCTTGGTGCTACAACGTTTTCTACCACAGAAATAAGTATTTAGTAAGTAAATAGTATTTTTAAAAAACTAAATCTTCAAAGCACAGAGATACAATGAGTGTATACTTTCTGAATATTCAATTTTAATATTAAGTAGGCCTATATATAAATATTCCAGGCTGCAACCACATTAACAGCATAAATGCATTAATTCCAGATATGAGGTCAAAGCAAACAGATTTCCAGAAACAGCAACAACTTTTGAGCATATACAACTGCCTTAAGGAGTTTTAAAACCAGCGAGGTCCCAAATTTGAGCTATTTAGGGGGGTTTGGGGGGCATGGTCCTCCAAGAAAATTTTGATTTCTCTGATCTACATATGTGCATTTTAAGATGTTTGAAAGCTAAAAAAAAAAAAAAAAAAAAAGAACAATAAATAGCTTTCTAAACCTTGTTAGTGGGCAGTAGATTATCTGTCATACCTGCTCTCTCCTCATTTTATCACTCTCTAATTTCTATCACTCTCCTCATTTCCATCACTCTTGCCCTGTCTCTTCCCCTCCTAAAACTGAGCTCTGACTGATAGTCTTTTCATTTTCGTCTGTGTCAGTGAAGAAAGTAAACATAGGGTCAACTGATATTTAGCCTATATTTTATTAAGCATTTTCTTAGACAAGTTAATTCACTGAAGGCTACAAACGCTAGGTAAATAAGTTTAATAAATTAATTCACAATATGCACACACACATTCATTATCTTATGCCTAATCTGATGAAATCAGCTTTGCTATGTCCTTTTTTTAATTCAAAATTAGACAAAATTGTATTAGTTTGCCTTATTATTTTTGCCGGTTGTTTAACATTTCTATCCTAAAACAGCTGTCAAATATGAAATGTTTAGTTTAGCTACTTACATCTTGCACCGTTTACTGAAGCGTCGCGCGCTGCGAAATGTGAATTCGCAATCAGCAGCTTCTGTGAACATAAAGCCCGCCTACTTTAATTTGATCGGTCATCTCAAATATTTTAACATTGACGAGCCGCGGTGACAGACAGCAGGCAGCTCAGATGAGAAGATATCCTTGCCATTATGAAAGTAGTGTTAATACTCTATTAGTCAATTATTTAAAAACATGTATTATATACACCTAGGGAAAAATACTTAGTTCCGGACCTCGGTGACCTCATAGCTGGCTACGGCCATGATTACAGTCATGTAGGCAGCCTATAGTTTACCTCAACACTTCAGTTTACATGGTCGGAGCTATTCAGTCTGGTTCAGCTAGTTTCGCCACAGAGCCTTTACTGTACACATGATGTTGTGCTTGTATCAAATTCAAATGGATAAAGCGACTGCCTGGCGCTCGTTATCACTTCAATAGAGCGGCGCAAGCGCCGAACGAGTTTGTCAGCGCTGTGCATGAGACGATCCAGCTGCTCTCGCGCTGCGACCGCTGGATGCGCGCGTGGTTTAATCAGGTAGCGCCGTTTCATTAGCTAGCTTTTGGTGTTTGTTTCCCATGCACTCGCAGCAGCACTCTAGTAAATAATAGCGCTTCATATGTGGGGGCGTGGTGGGGTTTGGCGAGCGGCCCACCAGGAAAAGTTCAGGTTCAAAAGTTCCACCCCCCCCCAAATGTTTGCATTTATTTACAACCCAATATAATCCAAATATACATAACGAAGGACAAATTGTGATTTTTCTGGTTAAAATTAGCTACAATGTAAAATTCACAAAAACTATATATAAAGAACACAAGGTTTGTTGTGCCTCAGCGCAAGTGATCCAAATTCATAGCGCTTACAGAGACCTTTATTAAAGCGATCCTCACTACACTCACCTAAAGATTATTAGGAACACCATACTAATACTGTGTTTGACCCCCTTTCGCCTTCAGAACTGCCTTAATTCTACGTGGCATTGGTTCAACAAGGTGCTGAAAGCATTCTTTAGAAATGTTGGCCCATATTGATAGGATAGCATCTTGCAGTTGATGGAGATTTGTGGGATGCACATCCAGGGCACGAAGCTCCCGTTCCACCACATCCCAAAGATGCTCTATTGGGTTGAGATCTGGTGACTGTGGGGGCCATTTTAGTACAGTGAACTCATTGTCATGTTCAAGAAACCAATTTGAAATGATTCGAGCTTTGTGACATGGTGCATTATCCTGCTGGAAGTAGCCATCAGAGGATGGGTACATGGTGGTCATAAAGGGATGGACATGGTCAGAAACAATGCTCAGGTAGGCCGTGGCATTTAAACGATGCCCAATTGGCACTAAGGGGCCTAAAGTGTGCCAAGAAAACATCCCCCACACCATTACACCACCACCACCAGCCTGCACAGTGGTAACAAGGCATGATGGATCCATGTTCTCATTCTGTTTACGCCAAATTCTGACTCTACCATCTGAATGTCTCAACAGAAATCGAGACTCATCAGACCAGGCAACATTTTTCCAGTCTTCAACTGTCCAATTTTGGTGAGCTCGTGCAAATTGTAGCCTCTTTTTCCTATTTGTAGTGGAGATGAGTGGTACCCGGTGGGGTCTTCTGCTGTTGTAGCCCATCCGCCTCAAGGTTGTGCGTGTTGTGGCTTCACAAATGCTTTGCTGCATACCTCGGTTGTAACGAGTGGTTATTTCAGTCAAAGTTGCTCTTCTATCAGCTTGAATCAGTCGGCCCATTCTCCTCTGACCTCTAGCATCAACAAGGCATTTTCGCCCACAGGACTGCCGCATACTGGATGTTTTTCCCTTTTCACACCATTCTTTGTAAACTCTAGAAATGGTTGTGCGTGAAAATCCCAGTAACTGAGCAGATTGTGAAATACTCAGACCGGCCCGTCTGGCACCAACAACCATGCCACGCTCAAAATTGCTTAAATCACCTTTCTTTCCCATTCTGACATTCAGTTTGGAGTTCAGGAGATTGTCTTGACCAGGACCACACCCCTAAATGCATTGAAGCAACTGCCATGTGATTGGTTGATTAGATAATTGCATTAATGAGAAATTGAACAGGTGTTCCTAATAATCCTTATATGTGTATAAGGTGTATCTATAAGGTGTTATATGTGTATCCTTGAGTGTATAAACGCATTATAAACATCTACGTTTAAGCAGATATCCACGAACACTGTATTTCACACTTCACAGTAAACACTGGTCTAAACATTATAATATCATGTTAGTGTAAACACTCATACTATTTTTATATCATGCTGTGTTTTATATTATAGAGCATAAAAACATCCTCATGTCGTACATGTGTATTTATTTATCATTGAAAGGTTGCCTATACCTGTCTATATTTCATATTTCAACATGTTTCTGTCGATTTCACACATTTTAGTCTGGCAATAGTTCAACTAGTAGCCTACAATGTGAAGTTTATGCAACAATAACACGGTAATAGGCTATAAGTGAGAATAAATGTTTTACCTTGAAGGGTACATAACACAGTTTCTGCCAATCTCATGTTAATCTTGAGTACCTATAGAGTAGTATTGCATCCTTCATATCTCCAAAGTCTTTAGTTTTATCAGATTTACAAAAGACAGATACGCTGTACCGATTCTTTCCAAAAACAGCTGAGCTTGTGCAGTGGGCAGAGCTACGAACACACACACACACACACACGAAATACGTCATGGCATTATCCCTGGGATAACTTTCGATTCACTATACGTTCGTGTTGTTTACATTATATGCACTTGCGCACCGATTGCCAACAAAACACAGACATTTGATGCAGTTTCACTCACCGCCTGCGGTTTCGACTCATGACCGGGAACAAACAAACACACTTGCAGAACTCCGTTGCTGCTCCGGAAACTGCATCCACTGTTTCCTAAACGCGGGGTTATTTGGGAAGCTGAACAAGGTTATCTTTCCCTCACAACCAGAAACACACTTCTTAAGTGACATTGTTGATTTTGTGGTCAAAAAACAAAATGACAGCGCTGCTAACGGCTCCCGTAACCCAAACGAAGCTTGCGGATGCGCACGTGCTCTTGCTCTCGCTTGATGTGCGCACGCGCTCATCCGGGAGCCATACAAGCAATTCTGCCCTTTATTAAGTCATACAGGGCCATACTCGAAAAAACCCTTTCCGAAACTTATTTGAATCCTGAAGGAGTGTATTTGGCACAGAAATACTCCGTCATACGTCCAACTCGTTTTTTGACATTTTGGCCATGTTTAACACTGTAAATAAGTCAGAATGCATGAAATAGCATTAGACCCCCCTTTAAAAATTCTCATCTTAAAATCGCATTTTTCTTCTGAGGTAAATCCACGGTAAACTCACAGCGTGTCTTCCAAACTCGATGTAAAGCAGATGAATGATGAAGCTGGAGAGTGCGCATCCTGTTTGTTTTCTTTATTTAGCGAAAAAAGCACAACATTTAGTTTTTATTGTGAGTGTACACAAATGAAAGTAGACACTTTAAGCTTTGTAAAGACATATATCTCATGTCTGTGCGGCCAAAAATGACGGAGTATTTTAAGTTGTTTTACGCTGTCATGAGGAAAAAAACAGCAGAACGCGTCGGCGCGTTCGTCGGGTTCAGAGGGTTAACCTATGAAATTAGCTGCAGGGCAGGATTTCTGGTGAAGTGGTTTGGGGGGAAAAAAATCACACACTGGGGACTTGGGGGTATTAATCTGGTGGGGGTCAGAATTCGGCACAACACCAGATCGGATTCAGAAAGAGGATCAAAACACAGATGGAGTAGATCGCGTCCATTAACACCCCCAAAGCTGCACTGTCCTATATACCTTTTCCTGTGTCAACATTTCATTCGGTAACATTTGGTTAACAGTTTTGATTTATATGCTGTTTAATGTTTGATGATCGCATTATTTTACATGTGCATAAGCAATGCTTCTATTGCTTGTTTCTGCTTCTTCTTCGGCTGTGTTTTGATCCAGAGATTCTGTACTATTTCAGAAGATCCGTAATAGTGCCCCCTACTGTTTAAAAGTGAAAACATGGATTGCCTGAAAATGCCGTCAGTGGCTGGGAAAGACTTGAGCTCACTCACTGACACATCTTACGCCTCTCACGTCTTTACATGACACGGTTGTGCTATTTTTAAATAAACCCTTGTGGTAAATCACGCTCATAGTTTTATGCTTCTAGAATATGAGCTTACTGAATCTGTGCTTGCATGCATTTTATTGCAGGTACAGTGCGGCTGCTATAATCACCACAGAGCCTGTGAACAGCGGCACTCCGTACCTGGACAAATTTGTGGTCAGCAGCAGTAAACAAGGGCAAGGAACTGGCCAGATCTTGTGGGAATGTATTCGTCAGGACTTGGGCAAGCTCTTCTGGAGATCCCGCGCCACTAACCGCATCAATCCTTGGTGTGTCCCATCCTCCACATTGCATTGTTGTGATTCCCAGTCTTTGCCCATCCATCATTCATCTCTCATTCTGCTTTCAAATCCTCAGGTATTTCAAGCACTGTGATGGCAGTTTTGTAAATGGTCACTGGATTGTGTTCTGGCTTGGCCTTTCAGACATCCGTGAGTCTTATGAGCTGGTGGATTACACCAAGCACCTTCCTGACTCCTTCTGCTCTCACAACGCAACAGAAGCAAAACCCCTTCAGCAACCCCAAGGTTCATAAAACCATACTCATCTCATGCCCTGTGAGGTCACTGCATCAAGCAGAGCTTCACATCTTCACGTTTTCTTGGAGTATTGGTTGAGTAGCTTAAAGGAACAAATCGAATGTCGTCCCAAACCCTTTAGACATCCTTTCTTGAACACAAGTCATCTGCCCCTGGCCCCCATACACTTTCTTAAATAAAAAAAGGTTCCAAAAAGGGGTTTTCATAGCAATGCCAGATCTCAACCTTGATAACCCTGGCCTCCTGGTTAAGAACCACTGCCATAGAAGAACAACCATTTTTGTGCCATAGAAGAACAGCTTGAGCATTTTACCAAATCTTCTGTTGTGTTCTACTCAAGAAAGGTGTCAACATAAGGATGAGTAGGCTAAATTATTTTATTTAGCCTTTACTAAGATGCATGGGTTCTCCTATTTCAAACACTTTTGCTTTCATGAATCACAATTCTGATATCACAATTTGTATTTCAGCACTACAACGTAATGTTTTATTCAGGTTCAATGGAACAGAACAATGAAATTCTTCAGATGTATGTAATGAATTGACAAAGCGCGAGTCTACAGCAAGGGTGTCCAAACGTGTTTTTTTTTTAAAGGGACAAAATTTGTTAAATGTTGTGGACATGTAACCCATTTGTCGGATTTAACATCGGAAAAGGAGGAAAATATCTACTTGGGTCTGGGCTCACCAAATACAGCTAATTTCTATTTATACTAATATTTGGAGTCCCGGGTTCAGGGTCTCACACCATGCACTCAATCAATAAAAATCAATTGTGTCGAATGTGTCTGCACTTGTATGAGCTTAGTAGTTTACAGTACTAGCTAAAATTAAATTTAAGAGTAAATAAATACAATAAAAGAATAAATAAAAAATGAAGTGAATTAATAAATGAATGAATGAAACACAAATCAATTCACTGAACAGTAACTGTATTCATTGATTTTTCGTTTTCTTTTTTTCTTTTCTTCTTTCACTTTGATTCAGGTTCAACATGCACTTAACACTTAGTTTGCACAATTCACGAGAATATCATTTGCCCCTTTTCAAATCACCAATTGAACACCAGGTATTTCGTTCAACAATAACAATAAAAAAATTTAAAAAAAAAAAAAGTGTGTACAGCCGTCCTGAATGTGTGAATGTATTTGTCTCAGTTCAGTTTCTGTGGATGTGTCTCAGTTCAGTTTGTGTGGATGTGTGAATGCCTACAGTATTTGCAGGAATGGACGAGAAAGAAGCTTTGCCTCCTTAAAACGAAGTCCTCCTTAAATCGAAGTCCTCGGATGATGCAATCACTCGGCAGTGAAATCCAGCGCGGCTCTCTCACTGTGCAAATCCAACACGATCACCGAGCGCTGAGACAGTCCGAACTCCTTGAGCTTGCGATGCAACGTCCAACCGCTAATGCAATAAAACAGTTCAGACACCCATTTAGAAAAATATTGAAGAAGATGGATAAGATTAACAATAGCCACACATCTCACATCTCTCTTAAACGAGCTGGCGCGCATGTGACGAGCTGGCGCATTCACTTTGAGTTTGTTGCACCCTCATTTGTTGCATCATTTCAAGTACCTGACTGAAATAATTAGGTTTGGGTTCTACATTTGCATTCTGCATTCCACATTGTGCTTTCCAAACAAAATCTTTCAGTTTACTTGGGGGCCTCCTATCTCCTACGCTTCATTAACCTCATCCACTAAGGACAAGACATCCTGTTGAATTACAGCATCACAGCCCTCTTCCACCCTTTTCTCAACATCTTGCTCATTCAACAAACTATGCAACACAGAAGATTCAGAGGCTTCTTCTTGCTCATTCAACGAACTGTGAGACACAGAAGAATCAGAGTCTTCTTGCAAAATTGTCCCCAACTGAAACTCTGGGGCATAAGAGTTCAGAGACACCTTGAGACCTTCAGTTTCCACATTATCATCACAACAATCAGCTTCCATGTCCCTTTCCAACTCACGTTTACGCATCCTGCACGTAACTGCTCTTTCCACCACTGGAGCCTCCTCAATCTCATCAGGACTGGTTGGAAGAAACCCACATGGGAGTAAAAGTTCTCTGTGCAGGACGCGCTCATGGCCTTCACCATTCTCAGGCTGAACAACATACACTGGGATCTCTGCATTAGGCTGCTTTACCACCACATAGACGGTAGATTCCCAACGATCTGCAATCTTGTGCTTTCTGCGGATGTTGACATTCTTTACAAGAACCCTATCGCCAACTTCTACCGCAGCAGTCGTCACTTTCTTATCCCATCTAGCTTTATTCATCAATTGCCTCTTTTCAGCATTTTGAACAGCCAACTGATAAGCATATCTCAGCCTTCGTTTTAACTCACTGACATAATGAGTATGGGTTTTGGAATTATGTCCTTTTGGGTTAATCCCAAAACAAAGGTCAATTGGCAGACAAGGTTGGCGTCCGAACATCAGAAAGAAAGAAGACTCACCAGTCGCATCATTCCTAGTGCAATTATACGCATGCACTAAAGGACGGACATATTTTCTCCAATGCTGCTCCTTTTTATCACTCAGGGTACCCAGTAAATCCAGAAGGGTTCGATTAAATCTTTCTACTGGGTTTCCCCGCGGGTGATAAGGTGTAGTGCGGGATTTAACTCCAGCCAGCGTGCACAACTCCTTCACAAGCTCAGACTCAAAATTGGTCCCCTGATCACTATGTATTCTCTTAGGAAAACCAAAATTGCAAATCAGATTTTCCCACAACACTGAAGCCACAGTTTTGGCTGTTTGGTCTTTAGTGGGAAATGCCCAAGAAAACCTAGTGAAATAGTCAGTGATGACTAAGATGTTACGAGTGTCATTTGAATCTGGTTCTAATGAAAGATAGTCAATACAGACCAACTCTAAGGGCGAATAAGCTTTGATGTTCACTAGTTCTGCAGCCCTTTGTGCACGAGCCTTTCTCTTGATGCACCTCTCACAAGTCCTGCACTTTCTCTCCACATACTCTGCCATTTTAGGCCAATAAAACCTGCCTCTCGCGAGCTCCAGAGTCCTTTCATACCCCATGTGCCCTGTTTCGTCATGAACTCCTTCAAGAGCTCTGTCTCTGAAACTAAGGGGTACCACCAGCTGCTTGTACTTTTGCCCATACTGATCAGATACCTGACGATACAGTACACCATCTACCAAGCTTAATCTGGGCCTTTCCCTCAGCATTAGACTCACTTCTTTTGATTCTTTGAGTCTGTCTGCATGAGTTAAAGTTTCCCCAGACGTCGATTACCCTTCTGATGGCTACATCTTCTCGTTGTAACTTGTAGCAATCTGTGGGAGTCATACTGGGTAAAGTAGTTTGTCCAGGCCAGTGCTCAGGCTCTATCAAATCATCAGGAACCACAGTGTCATTGCAAAGAAGCATCTCGACAGCGGGAGTTGGAATAACTCTGCCTTTCAGCAGGTCTCCCTCCTCACACGACTGTACGATATGCGTCTCGCAACACACCAAATGCCGCAAACACACAGTTTTGATTGCTTCATGCTCAATGTTTTCAAACTCAGTTGCTGCATATTCTGCTCTGCTTATCAAGTTTGCTACTCGTTCATCAGTCTGTATGGCCTCTGCATCATCCCTAAGTGGTTCTTGAGGACGCCGGGACAGCCCATCCGCATCTACATTAGTTTTGCCCGCTCTGTACTTAATATCAAAATCGTACATAGACAGAGCTGCGAGCCGTCTATGGCCAGCTGCATCCAATTTAGCCGTAGTGAGCACATACACTAATGGATTGTTGTCTGTTAACACAGTAAACTTTGTGCCATACAGGAAATCGTGAAATTTTTCACACACAGCCCATTTGATTGCTAAGTACTCTAGCTTGTGCACTGGGTAGTTTTTCTCACTCTTAGACAGACCGCGGCTGGCATAGGCGATCACTCTAGTCTTTCCATCTTGAACCTGATATAAAGCAGCACCTATGCCAGCAACGCTGGCGTCAGTGTGTAGAATGTATGGTAACTTCCAGTTCGCAAAACCTAGAACATGCGCAGTTGTAAGCTTTTGAATGATGGTGTCAAAAGCAATTTGACACTCATCATCCCATTTCCCAGCTAGGGATTGTGCTTTACTCTTAACACGGTAAGACGATGTTGACCGTCCTCTAGTAGAAAATTCACCCTGTAATAGCGCATTCAGAGGCTTAACTATCTGGGAGTAGCCTTCAACAAATCGCCGGTAATGCCCAGCAAAGCCTAGGAATGACCTTAGATCTCTGACATTCTTTGGGAAGGGCCATTCCGTTAGAGCAGAAATCTTGTCTGGATCAGGGTGTATACCTTGAGCAGAAATAACATGCCCTAGGTATTTAACAGAAGTTTGAAAGAACTTGGAAGGTGCTAATTTCAGCCCAAAAGCGGAGATACGTTGGAGTACCTTCATGAGCCTTTCCTCATGTTGTTCAAGTGAGTCAGAGAAAATGATCAAGTCATCAAGAAAATCTATGACTTCCTGCAAATTCAAACCAGCCATGACTTTCTCCATGGTTCTTTGAAACGTTGCAGGAGAATTTGTCAGTCCTTGTGGTAAGCGCCTAAATTTCCAGTTTCCAAACGGCGTAGTAAATGCAGTTTTGGGACGATCACTCTCTTCCACCTCCAACTGATAATACCCACTCTTTAAATCTAAGACCGTAAACCACTTTGAACCTGACAGCAAGGTAAAGGTCTCCTCAATCCTGGGGAGAGGGTACGCATCTCTCTTGGTCAACTTATTGAGCTTGCGGTAATCAACCACCATTCGCAAGTCACCATTTTTCTTTCTCACCAGTACTACTGGTGAAGCGTAAGGACTATTAGATTGTTCTATAATCTCACTAGCAAGCAAATCTAACAGATGTTTCCTCAAATCCTCAAAATCAGCTGGAGAGACACGACGAGTACGCTCCTTAAAAGGAACATGCTCAATTAACTCTATTCGGTGTGCCACACCTGACACTCGTCCCACATCTAGATCATGCTTGGCAAATGCACTTGAAGATTCACGGTTTATTCTCTCAATGATGTGAGCTTTGAGCTCCTCAGAAATGGGAGAACCATCAAAATCCAGAATCATGGATTCCTCTGTCTTTACCAAAAGACTTGCCATCAGGGAAGTGGTAGCTTGTGAAGTGCTAGTGTTATCAAAAATAGGATTAATAGACTTAATCCAGTCCACCACTGAACATTCAGCAAGCACTTCTTTTGGCTGCAAGGCTACACTGTGGTCTGAAACGTTTCGAATGACTACTTTGACTTTATTTCAAGCTCTAGCCTCAGCTTGTATCAATTTACATTCCACAACTAGGCCACCTGGAATGTGATGCATCAGTGGTTCATCAATAATCATCGTCTTGCTCTGGCCACAATCTTTAGCTCGATACACCCCAGTGACTTCACACTTTTCCCCTTTATTGCCCGACAGTCTAACTGGGGTGATGTGCTGTGTCCCTTTACAAGGTGTAAAAATAGCATCACAATTACGATAAGCAGCTATCCAGTTAGTGCTGATGGGCATTTGCTGTAGGTATTCTTTTCCCTGTAGCATCTTACAATCTTGTGCAAGCTGACGGAGGACATTTGTACCCACCAACAATGGCAAACGAGCATTGTAGGTCTGATCTGGGCAGACCAGCGCTAATACGGCAACAACTGCGTCTGTCCCACAAGCAGACTTTAGAAACTGCACATCTATTTCAATGTATCCAAGGTAAGGAACTAATTGCCCTGCAGCCCCCTCAACCCGAAGTAGGTCTACCATGGGGGTAATACCCCTATGCTGTAAATTCTGCTTGTAGAAAGATTCAGCTACACAAGTCACTTGGGACCCAGTGTCAATTAGACAACAGCACTCAATTCCATCCAACCAAGCTTTACTTTCCCATGGTTCTCCAATTAAGCCTTTAGGAACCTGGTTTGTCTTTTCTATGGAACTTTTTACAACTCCAGCCTCTGTTCGTTCCACAACAGAGGCTACTCCATGTTTAACTGAGCTGTGGGTGTTGTCACTGTGGTTGGAGAACTCCTTTGCTCATGTCTCTGCACTAACTATTTCTGCACCAAGGCTGCATTCACTTGATTAGTGCATTGTTGCAAATAATGAGAGTCCTCACCACAACGATAACAAAATCCACTAATTGGCAGTGACTTAGCTTGAGTTTGAGGCACAGAACGTGATGGCTTCCCTTCTTTGCCCTTTTTCTTGGGCACACTTGCCTGGTGTTGCTCATAAGCCAGTTTCTTCACTGATGCTGGCTTCTGCGCCTTTGCTTTAGCCACCTCAGCTTCAAGCTCTTTTATGCGTTCTGTTAATGCCAGACTGGCTTGCGCTTCCTCAGGGTTTGCTGCAAATCCCTGATCGGCAGTAATGTGCACTTGACTCTGCGCTCTAACAGGAGGCGTGCATAGATGGAGATTCATACGTTTCTCCTTAAGCTGCTTCTCATGCTCGTAAGACCTCAGTTTGAAAAGCAAGCTGGAATAGCTCAAGTCAGGCTGTGACGAATCTGTTAGCAAATCTTTAAGACGCGACTGGGTTATCAGGACTTCATCCCAGCACCCTCTGATGAACTGCTTGAGAAGCAGAGTGTCGGAATGTTTACCAACCACTCCCTTCTTTTCAACCACCTCCTGCATCAGAGAATGGAGCCGCCTCAAATAATCAGATGACTTCTCACCACGGTTTTGGTGCGTCTCTATAAACTGGATGTACAGTTTGTCTCCACCAATAACACTACCATAAGCTTTTTCTAGCTCCAGATCGTACACTTCTGGCGGCGCATTTGTACCTACCCCAAGAGCGACATAATGTGCCTTCTCTTATGCCTCTCCATCAGAGAAGTGTCTGAGAGTAACTGCCTAGCATACAACTGCCACGTGGTGAAATCAACTTCCCCATTAGGCTTGGGGCAATGTCCAGAAAACATTCGCAACTTAGGGAAATTGGGGTCATGTTTCACCACGTTCCACCACTACACGCTGTACCTCTTGCGGGATAGTGAAAGTTATAGGAGTTTCATGTGTTACGTTCCTCGCCACAGGAGGTGAATCTGCTCGAATCGCAAAAGACACTTTCGATGCCGAATTTGCGGCTGTGGTCGGCATCGCTGCTGGCATTACATTACAAGATTTTCTTGGAGCAGGGGTTGAAGTGGAAGGGCCCCTGTCAACACCATCGGCTTTGTGTGAAAGCGTAGTCGCAACCTGCTGGCTTAGATCATCTACATTTACAGTGAAGTTGTGCCAAACTCTCTATTTGCGCCAACAACTGATCAGCCATATCATCCAAGGTTTGACCTGAATATTCACTCTGTAGAGGCGTTGGTGAGCTAGAGTGATGTCTCACATCTTCGAACTGTCTACCCTCTAGTGGCACCACGCCCCATAAATTTCGGCCATCTGCATTCAAATATTCATCTTCGGCTATCAATGGGGTAGTAATCTCCTGAAATTCACAAAGAAGCTCTCCTGAGAATCTGTCACCTAACCACTCAATTTTCTTCGCTTCGTCAATATGATCAAAGAATCTCCTCACATCCAAGAGAGTAGTATTTGGATCTACTTTTGTAAGCAATACAGATCTTTCAAGATCAAAATTATGCCGTTTGCACAAGTTCATTGTGAAAAGAGAGAAGAAAATATATAATAAAAATCAGTCGTGTCGAATGTGTCTGCACTTGTATGAGCTTAGTAGTTTACAGTACTAACTAAAAAAAAAAAAAATTTAAGAGTAAATAAATACAATAAAAGATTAAATAAAAAAAATGAAGTGAATTAATGAATGAATAAATAAATGAATTACTGAAACACAAATCAATTCACTGAACAGTAACTGTATTCATTGATTTTTCGTTTTCTTTCTTTTCTTTCACTTTGATTCAGGTTCAATATGCACTTAACACTTAGTTTGCACAATTCACGAGAATATCATTTGCCCCTTTTCAAATCACCAATTGAACACCAGGTATTTCGTTCAACAATAACAATAAAAAAAAAATAAAAAAAAAATAATAATAAATAAAAAATAAAAAAAATGTGTGTGTACAGCCGTCCTGAATGTATGAATGTATTTGTCTCAGTTCAGTTTATGTGGATGTGTCTCAGTTCAGTTTGTGTGGATGTGTGAATGCCTACAGTATTTGCAGGAATGGACGAGAAAGAAGCTTTGCCTCCTTAAAACGAAGTCCTCCTTAAATCGAAGTCCTCGGATGATGCAATCACTCCGCAGTGAAATCCAGCGCGGCTCTCTCACTGTGCAAATCCAACACGATCACCGAGCGCTGAGACAGTCCGAACTCCTTGAGCTTGCGATGCAACGTCCAACCGCTAATGCAATAAAACAGTTCAGACATCCATTTAGAAAAATATTGAAGAAGATGGATAAGATTAACGATAGCCACACATGTGGCTCACATCTCTCTTAAACGAGCTGGCGCGCATGTGACGTCAGCACCCATCGACTCACTTTATTTATTACTTATTTTCACCCCTCACGAAAACAAAATAATAAAACCACATGTTTGAACATTTTATGCATTAGGCAACAAAAAAAAAAAAAAAAAAAAAATACATGAAAATACATAGTAATACAGCCTCAATTTTATGGGTGGGTTACAGACACACCGGATACGGATGCTATATATAATACGTCTATATGAATAATAATATAATAAAATTCGATGTGAAATATCACACACTTCTGCCACATGTTTAGTTAGTGTTACTACAGTAAATCTATGGTAAATGTTTGTGATTTGTGGACTCAAAAGGTATTCTGTGTTGTTGTCGCACAATGTTTCTTTTGTTTTCCGTGTCAGTGTTGTTGAGAATGTCAGCACTGGTTTCATCTGGCTTTAAACTATTTCAAATCTCCAAGACAATTATGTGTGTATCGGAGACCTCTGTGCAAAACTCGAACGCTTCTCACTGGATTTCGCAGCGCTGTTTAGTGGTCGCGTGATCGCGCTGCGCTGTGGCGCGGTTCAAACGACTCAACGACTAGCGCTGTTTCACGTTTAATGTTTCTCATAAGCAACAGAAATGGTAGAGCTTATTAGTTATCAACTGTGGTTTCACTCACGTTTACTGCAACACCTGGTGTAAAATATTGCGCTGTCACCTTGTGTTGCCTGCATGATTTGTATGCGTGGCGGGCCACATGTAATAGACTATATCTTAATAGACAAGCTGCGGTCCGTTTGAAATTCATCCCCGGGTCGTAATTGCCCCGCGAGCCGGACTTTGGACACCCTCGTAACAACTGTGCATGAGTTAGAAACGGGTGAGGCAGTGGTAGCCTATGCATTCCAAACCTGCATTTCTGCTGTAGCTGCTCAGTTATTTGAATAATCAGAGATTCTGGTTCTTTAGTCGTCTCAACAGTTTGACTCGACCAGAGACGATGCAAAAAAGCACAGGTGCCGAGGGAGCTTCAGGCTAGATGAACAGTAGTAAGGGAGAGCGGGGCACAACCTTTTTGACTTTCTCAGTTTGTGTAAATCCACTTGTGGTTCAGAGTATTTATTTTTTCCCACATTAATTGCACACGTCTAGTACAAATATGTGGTTTTGTTTCATTAATAGAGTGTATACTTTTTTCTTGATTTACCCCGAAAGAATGGAAGTGAAATGTGACAACATGCCCCATAGGTGGGGTACATTGTAAGATGACAGCTTAAAATGTTATCTGAGATAATCAAAAAAATATCCAAGACAAACTAAAATTTGTCAATAAATACAATAAAATAATGGCATTTTTTAATCATTAAAAATAAACTAATTTTTGAGTTTGACAACAAACACACCTCAAAACACCGCTATACAGCATAGTTCAAAAAATAATAATTAAGCATTTCTGAACATTGACTCTCAGTCTTTATTCACCTTTTTCTCATGGTTTCTCAATAGAATTCATAAAAGTACAGAATAGAATATCATAGTTCTAATAGGGACTCATTGTAACGCAGCCCCACCTGTGCAACTGGGATTTAAACCCGGCTCGTGTCTTCGGCTGCTTAGATCAGCATTAAAGAACTATATCAACTGTAAAATAACAGATATAAGATTAAAATAATATCAGATTTGTCTTATTTTAAATAAACACAAAAAACAGAGATGAAAAATTAACTTAAGAAATTTACTTTTGCTATGGTTAAATAAATGTTCAGTAATATCTTCCAAAGGTTTTTTTTTTTTTTTTTTTTAACTTTGACGCATTTTTTCCTAAATAATGTTGTTATGGCAACTAGTAAATACACTAAGTTTCGTCATCCTGGCATGTGTGGAAAGTGTTAAACCATGTGTGTTACAACTAACCCCGTGTTAGGTTGTGCCCCGCTCTCCCCTAGATATACGAGATAGTGAAATAGTACAACATGATTAATTGTGGAGATGATTAAACACTTTGCATGCGTGTGTTATAGGCTATATATGCGTCATATTTAAGAATTAAATATGCTCTGATGAGATCACAATATGACAAATTGATATGTAGGCTAATTTTAATTTAATGCACAAATGCGAGCACTTCATTTGTACTCGAAAATATGTGCAAATTTTGTGTTAGTTAGAAAAGTAAAAATGGAAATGAATCACATTTAAATTGGCATAAAATTATTAATTTTACATTATGGTATTTATGTGCTGCCGCCCTTGTCATTCACATTCTTGGACATGAGGATTCAAAAGAGAGCACATTTTTCCTTCGTACTGAGTTCAGTTTCGTGACAAGTAGTACAATGTTAATTTTATGAAAGACCTTGCAGTCTAATCGAGAATTGTTGAAGAACTGACTGAGCTTCTTTTAATAGGCCTAGGCTATGGCTGGAGGAGCATAGTGTGTTGTAGGCTCTAAAACAGTCCAGTATAGCCAAACTCATTTTTATGTTGAAACAATGAACATTTCTGTGCCACTCCAGACTGCTTGCTGGCTCCTGCTGGCCACACCTTATGAAAATTTCCTGGCTCCTCCCCTTGAGGCAAAACAGTAAAGAAAACGGGATGGCCCGCGGCATTCATAAACTATACTTGTTGGCTGAGTTTAGAGAATCACTGTCATTTTCACTTGTATTCGCACTGCATACATCCGCTGAATTGCTTTTAGATACAGCGTCCAGAGATATCCAGTTTCCGTGTGGATTTAAGGTGGGTTTCTTTTCTAAATAATTAGTCAGTGGAGCATGGTCTATGCATATATCTTCAATAACTAGGCCCACTTATTACATTATTTGTCAAAGTAACAAGTATAGGCCTATTATTAAGTCAAGTTGTCATTTGTATACACAGGTACATTGGCGTTTGAAATAGAATGATGAGGCTGAATCATATGTCCGTAATACAATTATTTAGTGTAGTTAGTTCAATAGCCTGATAGTATGTAGAAATTATTTTTTTATTTGACTGTGCGTGACAGGGTGTTCCTGAAGCGTCTACAAGAGGCACAAACAGATTTTACAGGGTAAAGACAATTTTATTTTTATTTTCATCTGAGTATCAACGTGTAAGATTGTCAGTCGAAACAGTTTTGATTAATTTATCTAATTTCATGATTTGTGGAAAGATCAGTGTTTTTAGATTTGTTTATTAATAATTATAGTTTTATATTTATATATATATATATTTAAGTAAAAAGATAAAATTAGACCATTGGGGGTAAGTTGGCTCCCTCAGAATTGGCACAGAATGCGGTTACTATTGTTATTAATTTACTAGGCTACTTACTGTAATAAATTGGGTTATTTCAAAATGTCCATGAATTAGATTTCAGACATCTTCGCTTTTAATTAAAACAGGCTATAATTGATTGAAATCATTCAATTCGAATTCATAGTGTTGCTATTATGACATAGGGCCTATCTGAAAAACAGAAAACAGTAATTTTCAAATGTCGGGTATGCATCTTTTACTCTTTACTTCAGAGCATTTGATGTTATGTATCGATTATCTTTGAATTGATGTAATTAGGATGATACATTTACCTGACTAATAATAAATTGTTACATTTAATTTTATTCTGACTTTCTGAAATTATTGACTTTAGTAGATTACGTTGTATCCATTGTTACGGCAAATCTGTGCCAGGTTAGTAACGGACCAAAGTCTAGTTTTGAGTGGAGCATAGGGCACACCAACTGAGATTTCAGAACTCCGGCTAACGCTTGGCATTAGTTCAAGTGTACGACTGTAAAGGCTAAAGGGAATTTCCGTTTAGGGCAACATAATGTTGATCGACCAACCTAAATAGGGTGAGCCTTACCTCTGTTTAATGTAAAGTTACTCTAGCTAAGTGTACATGGGAAACCATGGTATGACCATACCAAAACTATTTGAGAAAGTATTGGTCGGCTTATATCTGTAGTAGTGGTCATGACCTCTGACTATAGAGATAACGTTCTTTATTCAAGTGTATACAGATCTATGGGGACAAAATAAAATACTTTTAGAGTGAGTGAGCCCAGCAAGCAATTATTTTTTTTCACATGTTCTATGCGTAGGCTGTGCGTAGCCACGATTTAGCTCCTATACAGACCGGCTATTTGTAGCCCACTTATAGTCAAAACTGATTAGTTGTAGTTTTTGGCCAGGAAGCGGATGAGATGGTTATATCCCATTATGTTCACAATGTCAATGATATCTACAAGTGTTCATGACATGGTCGATTTGTCACGATTTAGCTCTGAATTGGATGGGCGGAATCTGCTTTTTGTCCAACCGGCGAAATTGAGGCAATCTATAGTGTAATTTTACCGGCTTGGCTATAGCCCTGATTCAGACAAGCGAGGAGTATAGCCAAAATAGTGTTAAAATTACATGTAGTTTTCGCCCACGCAGCTTGTGGGATGCATTGTCATCAAACGCAAGTAAACATTTGAATTAGCATAATTTTTGTTGTCACACATAACATTCATACACATTCTACGATATTACTTGACTGTCCTTAATTTTAAGTTCAATAAAAATGTAGTTACAATTCTCAACCGCTAGATGGCAACTAGCCCTACTGAGACATGATTACTGACAACGCGCGACTTTAAAAATTAAAGGGTTTTTTTTTCACTCTACTAATGCATAAAAATACCATAATATGTTTGCAGATATTTAAGAAACATGCTAAGTTAACATACTTGTTTATCTGAAAAACAATGCTATAGTCAATTATTCTCCTGTGAAAATGTGCGTTCCATGTCGGAACTTCTGTCTTTGTTTTGGTCTGTGTAACACGCCCACTGTCAGTTTATCCAATTGTATTTCGACAACCTGGGTTGCCAGTTGGCGGCAAACACGGCGTATTTCATTTCAGTTTAGTCCAGTCAAGGAAGCTGCCAAACAAAAAAGTCGTATAAATATTGGAGATGCGTTTGAGAGATGGAGACAACTTAAAGCAGACAAAGGCTTCAAAACGAATGCTGAGATGACTAATTTTCTCCTTGACAGATAAGTAATTAGCCAAAGTCAGTTAGCTAATGTATCCTGGCTACTAGTAGGAATATTTTAAGTAAATTCAACATTCAGACAGTACTTGCATTTACACTGTTTCGTGGTACCTGGTTGTTAAGATTCGAGAGATTCGTGTATTCGAGAGAGTGGCCGACTAGTGCGGAGGTGCAAAAATTTTCCGTATAAAAATACGGAAACTACGAATACGAATTT
Source organism: Coreius guichenoti (assembly GCA_039654105.1). Taxonomy (NCBI): domain Eukaryota; kingdom Metazoa; phylum Chordata; class Actinopteri; order Cypriniformes; family Gobionidae; genus Coreius; species Coreius guichenoti. The sequence goes on from CM077171.1 coordinate 35,287,235, forward strand.
TTATTTAATTTACGAATGCATTTGCAACTGAATAAGTTGATGTTGTGTTATCTTGCTAATGTACATTGCTAGCTTGACTTAGCTACGAGGGTCCACGCACCTCAACCCTGTGTAAAAATCTCAAGCATTACTTGATGGCACCTGCACTGTTTAATATTGACTGTCCATCATTTAAATTATAGTATTTTAAACCTCACAATGAATAACAGTCTAAACATCACGGTTTACGACTTGATTACGGTTACAACTGGGCGGCTCAATGTATGCAGCCTCCGAAATGAAACGCAAATTCAGAGTTATAAAAATCCATATGAGGTGGTTTATCGTTTAGAATTTTGAAAGAATATATTACAAATGTATACATTAGCTGATCAACTTACAGTGTAAGGCTCGCTGCTTTCCATCGTCAGGTGCGCTCGTTCCTGCTGGTGTTGTCAATCTGGCAACCTGCGTGTGCTTCAAGTCTGAGGAGGAGGGGGCCGGGTGAAAAAAAAACCCGCTCCAATATTTTGAATTTGGATTGCAATACCTAGTTAAACCACTGGGTGTCCATCCTACATAAAGCCCCTTTAATAGCGATTGTTCTCAGATCTCGCGATAAACAACAACAAAAAAAAATTACACGAGCGAGAGCAATACTACTGTCGGAGAGCAACGGGCGAGCAACAGCAAACGTTAAAGCAAAGTCCCACTTTTATCTTGTAAGTATGTGTGTTCGTTTTGACTTGTTCATTATTTAAATACATTATTTGTTATCATGTGTAGGAACCATGACATTTCAGCGGGTCACATTGCAGAATATTTTTTTCTAACAAGCCAAGTCTTAAGTTGTCTAAGTTGTTAATGTTCTTTTTCTAAATAAAACCTAATTATATTTTTTTGTGGATGGATTGTCATTTATGAGAACCTGTTATATTTGAGTGAAAAGAATCCTTTAGCCATCATTTGTTGTCTATTAGATGTAGTCGTTCAATAGCAGTCTAATTTATGACTAGTCTATTATTGGGCTATGGTTAAACGTCTATTATATTTTCACTGACAGCCCAAATTTAGCCTAGACCCATATTCACTGTCTATTAGACGTATATATGTAGTCGTTCAATAGCCGTCTAATTTATGACTAGTCTATTCTTGGGCTATGGTTAGACGTCTATTAGATTTTCACTTACAGCCCAAATTTTGCCTTGTTTTACCCTAGACGTCTGGGCTGTGTTTTGACGGCTATTAGACGTCTTTTAGACGCAAAATTGCTTGCTGGGAGCATGGGAGCAACCCTCTAAATAGTATAGTCACTTAGCTCTGTCTAAATGACCAAGACTGGCGAGTTTGTGATCGGGCCCGCATAATGAACGACCAGTGCGAGGACCCTGTGCGAATCTGAGAAACGAATGAACGAGTTCAATAAGAGTTAAGAGTTAAATAGAATAATCAGATGTCTAGATAAATGATCATATAAATGGTCAATAATGAATTGGCATTCTAACCTAAATTCGAGGTTGTGATAAAACGGAGTCAGAAAAAGGTTTAATTAGAAGTGAATTACTTTGCCACGCTGAAAAGACAACGCACAGAAATCTTCGTTGGGCCGATTGAGCGGGCCTTGCAGGCTATTTTGAATAATGTTTTCAACCAAACCATTTTGGTTAGGCTACCCTTGACTTCTATTGGACAAAAAAGAGACTCAAATGATTTTCTTTTATGTTCTACATAAAGAAAGTCATTAAAGTTTGGAATGACATTAGGGTAAGTAAATGATGACATTTTGGGTTGAACTACTTTAAAAGCAATAGCTTTTTTTTTTTTTTTTTAATGTAATTAACAACACTGCCTATCTATATTTCATGAGGCTCTCATTGAATTAATAATTTACTTCAATTAAAATTAATTAGAACTCTTAAAAAGTTCATAAAACATATTAAAAGAGAAATACCATTGTCCTTAATTCATGGGATCCAGGCTTTAAAGCTGTTTTGTTAAATTGTCTTTTAATTGCCCTAATGAAATGTCCCATGTTCTTGCATAGAGTCCAGAGTTTAACTGTAGTTTTATTTAACTGTAAGATCATGGTATACATGGGTAAAACCATGCTCATTACAATGGGTGTATGGTTTCTAAAATAAATAATAAATATTGTAAACGTGTAGAAAATATGAAAACAGCCTCTATAAAAGTGATTTATATTCCGAAATATTTAATGTAGGCCCAAGCAGCCTAATAATAGCAACATTTTTAGTAAATACCTTTCTGCCAAAACACCATATTTATTCACTGTTAGTAGCTGCAAGGTAAATTAGCTACTGTGTAGCTGTGTAATAATAAAAACAAATTCACAATGAGGACAAAACAGCACCGGGCCTGTGTATCCTTCCGATTAAAGGTGCGCTCACCCCGCTCAGAGCTGGAAACAAGCCGTTAGGCACGTCCCCTCAACCTGCAAGCACACACACATACTCGCAACCATGAGAATTATAGAGAAAAGTCTCAATCGGCTACACTACTATAAAGGTGGTGGTGCTGGATTGACAAGCTTGTAGTTGTGTATTGGCAATTTACCTCATGTATTTAGATGGTCGCGGCTGTTTTCAGCTAGATTCACCACAGAACCTGTAATGTTCCCATATCAAGCGACTTGCGGTGTTTATCGCTTTATAAAGCGGCAGAAACACAGCGCATGTTCGTCAGCGGCCATTAAACATGAACGTGAAAGGCTTTCTGTGAAATTAGATGCTTCTAGTTATTTTAGATGTTATTTTAGACATTCTCGACATACATACACAGAAAACAGCGTTCACGTTGAGAAATAAGGTCTTTCGTTACAAGAAAATTGAATTTAAGGTTTCACTTTATTTTGATGGTCCCTTTAACACATTCTGTTGACTATAAGTAACATTGCACCTACATGTCTATTAACCATAGACTGTAAAAAAATATGGACGTAGTGTCCGTGACGTCACCCATAGGATTCTGAAGAGCAGTTTTGAAGCATAAAGTAGTTTCGTATGGAAGGCCAACAGGGCCAAAACGTGTGAAACTGACGTGTAAACACGTAATTACTACTTACACGTAATTACTACCGTAATTGCTAAAACTACTTATAGGCTAATAATTACAACATATTTTAAATGGACCTACAGTTAACTATAACTGTTCAACCCTTGAAAGTCATGACCATTTTCACAATCACAATAGAAATTGTGTAAGGATAATTACACATTTACACATTTCTATTTTATATATATATATATATATATATATATATATATATATATATGTAGGAGCCATTTGTGGGTAATTTATACATTTGTCTATTGGGTGGCGCTCTGGTATGTGATATTAAGAGCAACCAGGTAATGGAGCCTTGGGAGGTAATCAATAGCTATGGTAATGGCCCATATGCTATTAGAACCCTATTGGGGTGGGTTGTCAGTGGAGGACATTCAGAAAGGAGCAGTGATGGCAGGAATGAGTCTAGTACATCCTCTGTTGCTGTCAACAGGATCTCTGTTGGAAGGCTGATCCAAAATCAGTATAATCAGGACTTCAGTGAAACCACTGTGGAAAAAATTGAGTTGTCCAGAGAGGATGTGGACTTTCATCGGTTACCATGTTCTGATGGAAATTTGAACCAGGAAGTTGTGCCTTCGAGTTTCACTTCTTATGCATCAATGCAAACTGTGGAAGACATTCAGTCACTTTTTCCAATAGAAGGTCTATTTCGAGACCGTACTGAAGTAAAAGTAGATCTGGAAGAGGTTGAGACAAAAAAAAAAAAGGAAATTGGAGGAAGATCATTTTAATGTGCTTAATGAAAGGATGTTTGATGGGTGCAATGTTGACAAGTCTCTTTTAATTGAAACCCAGATTCAAGGTAGTCAGGAAGATCACCTGTATACAAGAAGTATAAATTCAAGAAGTAGTTGTAGAATCAGAAGTGTCTGACCAAGAACCCAAGGTAAAAGAGATAAGAAGAGATCTTAAAGCAACTGCTGTCGTCCTCCAAGGTATATTAAATCTCACCAATTTCTCAAAGTGGAAAAGACTGGAAGTAGCATTTGTTTGGATTCATAAGATGCAGAGTCTACTGAACAATCTACCTCTCAAAGAGAAGGAATTACTAGCATTGAAAGGAATTACAAAGCTGCTACACCCACCATAGACAAACAAATTAAGCTGTTTTAAATAATGTAGGGTAAACAGTTTGTCACTGAAAAATCTCTTTGAAGCTAAAAAAGCTATTGGTTGGGAACTGGACATTTTTACAGATGATAAAGGTTTATTACGTACGGTAAAGATTAAAACAGGTGTATTTTGAAACGACCTGTACGAAAGCTTTGTGTTTTTAGAGGTAAATGAATAATATGCATGTGGTTTACTCTAGTATTACAGATGTAATAATGTCATAAATGTGACCCAATGTTTATGATTTTCTAATTGTTATGGCTCCTTTATGTATGTTTTGTGTAATTCTTTTGTCTTCCTGACATAAGCAATTAAGGGGCCGGTGTGTAGGAGCCATTTGTGGGTAATTTATACATTTGTCCATTGGGTGGCGCTCTGGTATGGGATATTAAGAGCAACAGAGTAATGAGACAGAGGTGAGGTGTGTGTTGGTAGTGGGGAAGCACTCAGTTTTCGACCGCATGGCAGAGTACTGGCAAGGTGGATTGATTGTATTCAGTATGGTATGGACTTGTTATTTGTATTCCATGAACTTGAAAGAATGACACCACAGGAGGCAAAATGGAACAAAATGTTTTAAACAGCTAATATATATATATATATTAGCTGTTTAAAACATTTTTTACAACAATATAAAACAGGCAGTAGAAGACAGAATAAGCATGGATGTATCGGAAACAACTCCTTTGTTCAAGTATGCATTCCCTCAACAGGCACACTCCTACAGCCTCTCGGTCACTGTTCGTTATTTGGTCATCCAAATCAGCATCTGTCATGCTTGTGAATCAAGACAGGGTGAATAATCTGTAAAGGACAAACATATGCACAAAAAAAAGAAGTCATCAACAACAGTGGCTTGAATTAGTAATAATTGAAATCAGACAGATGTCTTCCTTATAATGACATTTTTACAATGGATATTCAAATATAAAATCATACAATGAATATAGGACCGACAAGGAAATAAAGTATATTTTAAAAATAAAGAGAATATGCCATATTTTCCCTCGCTAAAATTTTGGATATATTTGGAGTACTATTACACTCCAGATCTATTCGGTTTCCTGCTAAAGTGGCTCTTCCGTGTGCATTACCCTTCCGTCAATGTCGTTGGTTTATGATGGCTGATGAGGTAAACTCAGCGTAGTGCTTGGGTCACTATATCATGAATAATTCAAATGAAACAAATGTGTTGTGTCACATTGACACTGCCTGTCGTAACTGTTTGTAGTCATTCTCATGACTATTAATGTGGTGATGCGCACCTTCGTTTTATTGTATTTATTCATGAGATTGTGAACGAGTGCTTACCTAATGGTTACGATGAGCCTACATCATCTGCCGTCAATCTGAAGACTAGATGCGCGCCTGTGATGTCCTTCCATAGTTTCGAGCTGTCCGTTGCCATCTTGGCAGCGCGTCATACCCGGATAACTGAAAATGGGCAAAGAGGCGGGACGTGGGTGGAGCTGAGGTGACGTGATGACTAACAGACAGCAGACAAACGACAATCCGCCTGTCACTCAAAGTGGCCACGCGCTTAATTATGCAGAACTTTAAGGCTTTATATAATGTAAAAATTCACCCCCTCACAGTTGTCATGAAGGGCAAAATTAGCTATATAGACCAAAACCACAATTTGTACCAGGCTGTAAACATGTTTTTTTCTGCTCTAAAGTTGGGCATTTTAACATTCTGCTCCCTTTTGGAGCCTGTCTCTAGCGGCCAGTCGATGAATTGCAGTTTAAGTCACTTCCGTATTGGCTTTAAGAGAAACTGGGGGAGGTTGCCGCTTGCTATTAAAGCTCATTAGAGTGTTAGTAGAGAATTAGTAGACGGTTAGGGTTAGAATATGTTGACACATGCAGCCTAGCTGCAAAGTTACTTATAGTCAGTAGAATGTCTGTTGGAGGACCATCACACTAAAGAGTTAGCAGATATTAAGCAGATAGTCTAATAATACACTAATGATAGTTAGTTGACATGTAGTTGCAACGTTACTTATAATCAACAGAATATTCAAAAGGGGCCATCAAAATAAAGTGTTAATTTAAACCAGAATTGGCTAGGGGCTCATATATTGAAGACATTTAAGATAAATATTTCAAGAGGGTCACCAATGGTAATTAGGGTCTTAGGACTACAGTGTCTGCATTAAATAGCCACTGTGGATACCTAATATTTGAATTACATTTGCCAAAACAACACATTTTACCATAGATAAAGGAATTTGCCAAAAGAGCATATATTGGTATGTGTCCGACAGTTTAGTAAAGCTTGACGAACAAAATGACCAAGGCAACAAGGCTGTTGATACGCACATTTCCTTTCTGAACCAAATAACCATTGATTGAATAACCTTTATTTATTTATTTGTAAAAGGGAGAAATCAAAGTTATGGATATAATGTTGAAAAAAGTTGAAAAAAATGTCTTTCTTGCTTGGAGCCACATATAGCCTATGTGGGTAGTAAGGTGCTGTTCTTCACCATTTTGTTTTGATCTAAAAATCAAATGGTGTTGTTTAAATTTTAAAAGTATTACATTTCATATATTAGTGATCCAGTAGTTGCGCTTTTACTGCTATTGACTGTTACACATCTTCCTTTCAGATAATCTCCAGAAATGAACTTTGTCCTCAAGTTATTCCTGACTGGGCTCTGTATTACTGCATTGGGTATTTACAGTATACAACAGGGATTTCTGGATGTTACAGATGTCACAAACAGACTGTTTCCATCAGGGTATGACCCTACTACTTTGTTTGTCAGTTTTCAATTTGGTTGTTCTTCCTCTTGTGGTATTGGAATAAATGTTTCATGGGTGACCTTTTTGTCTTTTTAGCAAAAGGGACCTCCAATATACAGTCTTTCCTAAACAAATGTCAGTGGTTGGTTATTCAGAATACTATACTCTCTGTAACATATTACTTCTGTATCATTTTATATGATGTCTTATCTGTGATATTTATCTTATTATTGCACTTATGTTTTCAAATATGACCTCAGCATTGGGCCATTTCCCAGTAAAAATCGTTCATCTTGTTCCTGTGATGGATTTGCTATAACTGCGCAGTGTGTGCGAGTGGATGAACTGGAAGATCTTCAGAGACGTCGGTCGGAGGAATACCAGAAATACCAGCTCAGGTCAAAAGTGAATTCCAGTTCCTACCCCTTAATCCATTCTCTTTACTTCTAAATTTGGTTTGGCTAAACTCTAAAAGTTTGACTTCTGTATTTATTAGAATGGGGACAAAGATGGACTCAGTTTTACTTGCCCAAGCCAACTCGCCCCTCCAATATCCCATCCAGGGTTTCGTAGTGCCACCTCTTACAAAAATAGTGATACCAGGTAAAACTCTTTCCTTCATACATGTTTCAGATCTCAGATGTGATTACTTTAAGACACTGCTTAGTTATCTTGATCTGTTTCGGGATCCCAGACGGCAACATAGTGTCGCCCAGATCCGGCCCACATCGGGTACGCGTGGAATCCACATGTACCAGATGTGGCCCGGATCTGGGCCGACACTATGTTGCCGTCTGGGATGTTAGATGTTAAACATCATGGATGCAACAACAGAAGCCAATGCAGCTATTATTTTAAAATGAGTCATTTACTGTGTCTTCAAACTGAATTAGAAGATGAGATGTAATGACCAGGCAAGAATGCACTTTCAAAGATTTTTAGATCTAGTTTAGAAAAATGGTATTTGTCATTATTTGCTCTTAATGAGATATGAATTGTGAACCTGCCCATTCTCAGGTTTGGCTCTGCATGCACAAAGAAGAGGACTATATAAGGTTTGTTTTGAAATTTGTGAGGTCCTTTGGGGTTCTCTTGTTTTATGTTCTCAGTAAAGGTGGAGGGTCTTTTCATTTGCATTTTGCAAGGGCAAACAGCATCCAGAAATGATCCTTTTCTGTGTTCTCGAAATGCGAACTCAAGTCAACTTATCACTTTCTTTGCAAGAGAAGTGTCCAGCCATGAGACTATTATTGAATATCACACGGAAGATCCATTCATCTACCACTTTTGTGCAACAGGTGTCTTTGAGTGTGAAGAGTGGAGTGCTCTCAGTAGAGGATGTTCTGGATGGACAGCAGGTGGATGGACAGGGTCAGAGTGAACTGAGCATCTCATCCAGCAGCCTCACACAACTCAACGATCTGCTGTCCAGAGTGACCTACACCAGTACCATCTACCATGTCAAGACTAAAGATCTGGGTAATGTCTGCACTGCCCTATTTGTCTATTAAGTTCAGAGAATGGGTGTGAGTTATATATGCAACTATTGAGCTGTCTAGTCTAGTTTAATTTTTAACAACTTTTTGTAACTTTTCCTGGTTTCCGCAGTCCATTTTTCTTTTGAGGACCACAAGGCCATATTTCCCATTGTTATCAAGAGACCCTCAGTTCCTGTTTTGTACGACCTTGGCACAGGTAAGACCACAAAAAATAAATAAATAAAAAATGATTATAATTTATTATAATCTAGATTTGGTCTGGTCAATGACCCTCCCCCTTCTTTCTTAACTTAGATATTAACTCACAGGTAACCATAACAACCAAGACCTTTCTGAGATACGAAGAGCTGAACATCCTCATCAACAGTATCCGACAGCTTTACCCCCAAATCAAGATCATTATAGCAGATGACAGTCTGACACCAGAAAAAGTGACTGGCAACAACATAGAGCACTACATCATGCCTCCTGCACAGGTAAATACTTTTTTATAAAACAGTTAGTTGCAGACCTTGATTCTGATTGGTCAATTCACGATAAAACACAGCTATGAAGGCTTCACCCAACGGTTCTGTGTATCACTGCACAACACCCTTAGCAACCACTCTTAGAAATGTAAACATATGTTTGTTCTCAATTGATATTGTTCATTGAAGCCTACTGTATTATGTAGAAGAGTATTGTGAAAGAGAGATTGAGTGACCAAGTCTATTACCTGCATTCAGAATTAGCATATTCCTTCAGGTCGATCCTATGTTCATAATAAAAAATAAAAAAATCATTTTGAATGTCCGCTGCCATATCTTGTCCTTTTAACAGTTAAGGGGTTTTCCTGTGTCCTGACACTGGCAGCGCTAGTCAAAGCATTTGTCAGTTGTGTCTTGTTCCCGTGTTCACAGTCCTTTCAGTATAAAAGTCTTCGCTACTGAGTGACTCACTCATTAAGACATTAAGTCTTTGCCGCCATCTAATGTAACTTCTGTTGCTGTTCACGGTCAGGGACTATTTTTTTCCAGCAGAAGGAAGGCTTTTAGTGATTTTACAAGTTGCATTGATACATATATTTTGGCTTTAATATTTGTATTGTGTGGTAACAGTTTTATAAAAGCAATAAGCTCTTGAAGCCATGACACAGATAATGACACAGCTAAGCAAACAATGAGCGAGTAACCTATGCTAGTCTAGGCTAATAGGCCTACAGTTTTATTGTTTTACTTTTTGATGTGTTTAGCTTTTTTATTTCATTTGTGAGGCTTTAATTTTTATTTGAATAGTTTGATTATAGCCTACCTATAGTTGTCAGTCAGTGAATAGTACTGCAGTGGGTTGACAACAATATATAAACCTATAATAATATAAAACAATATATAAACCTGAAATAAACCTCTAGAAATGTATCTGTGCCCTAATAAAATGTATATAGGCTAGCTTGGTGTGAGTATTCTGTCATCCTTAATTTCTTGTTTATTTTGTATATAATTTTTTGACAGCCTTCACAGTCCCATCAGTAAGGCTCAAGTTCTCTTTATTAACACCAAACTACATGTTTTCCTGTTTTCTCATATTATACCTACTGGATATCATGTAGAATTATCATTGAAGTCACACAAGTAAATGCACATTTACTTGTATCTGCCACATATTTTTGTTTATTTTTTAAAGCTAATGGGGCTGTGAAGGCCCATCAGCTTTAAAAAATAATTATACAATTATTTTGTAAGCATCACATTTTGACTTTTAAAAACACCAAAAATTGGCGTCATTCACTTCCATTGTATAGGTGCCTCAATGAAATCTTGATTTTGGCTTTTTCAAAGAAAATGAGGCACAAGTCAAAATTGCTTTTTGTGGTAATCAACATTATGCCATAGTTGCTGTCTACTGAGCTAAACCCAGACTATTTCTTTATCTGTTTCCTTAGGGCTGGTTTGCGGGCAGGAATCTGGCAGTTTCTCAAGTCACCACTAAATACTTCCTGTGGGTTGATGATGACTACATATTCAATAACAATACACGGATTGAAAGCTTTGTGGAGATAATGGAGAAAGTTCCAGAATTGGATGTGGTTAGTAAAGAGACGCTTTTTTGTAAGGAACTTTGTGCATGATATCCGTGTACAAACGTTTTCACCAACCAAATATATATATATATATGTATATATTTAATATGAAAATGTATTTTAAATTTATGAAAGATGTAGGAACAACTGAAACCACACAAAAATCACACTCTTGCTGGCCTTATAAACGTGTTAGATTAAATTTTCTACATAGATATTTATTCTTTAATGGATTTCTTTGTATACATATTCAGTTACCCCTCAACCCTGTATATATGAGAGAGTGAGCGAGCGAGAGCTGTATTGTATTTATATTGTTTGATTTCAGGACCACACACTTGGCATTGCTTAAGGATCTTGCTACATGTTAGAGAGCATTGTATGTTTGCTGAGAGTGACTAAAGGCTGTGCAGGAATCCCTTGATTTTTGCAAACCATTTCTATATGGGGTGTTTTATGCATATTACTAACTGCGGGCATATGGCCCCTCATTTAGAATACTCCAAATTAATTAACATTACAACGAGGTTAAGAACAAAATTGTGTGCACATATTGTGAATTGGGTGGAATTTTTTCAAGAGAAGTTCTCCTGTTCTAAACATGAATAATCCACAAAATCAACAGTGAATGAGACCCATTGTTCTTTCCTAGATCTTGAAATGATCTCTGCTTCCTCGCTTCATCTTTGAATTAGTGTTCATTCTGACTGGATGGTTAAGGAAAGATGATGTGTTTTCTAGCTGTTAACCTGTTCAATAGAATACAGTAATGATACTGGATCATTTCAGGCGCAGGAACAGGTCTTCACTCACTCTCTCTTTCCAGGTTGGTGGTGCAGTGGGAAAAAATCAGTTCTATTTCCGCCTTAAGTACGAGGAAGGGAATGAAGAGGAGGGTGGTTGTCTCAGACGTTTTCATAGGAAGAACTATCAATCAGTCCCAGGCTTTAAAAACTGCGTCTTTGTAGACGGGGTCGTCAACTACTTCCTGGCACGGACCGATGCGGTGCGACGGGTTGGCTTTGATCCGTTTCTGAAGAGGGTGGCTCACACTGGTAGGTGCATCTCGGGGTTTCAGATTAACATGCATGATACTTTATGCTTTGCTCACTGCAGCAGGACTATGGCATGTTCACACAGGTGATCAGGGACCCTGGGCATCTTTCTCCTGGTGTTTTTCAGAGACAGTAGAAAGGTCTCTTTACTGTCCTGAGTTAATGTAACCGTGACCTTAATTGTCTACCTCCTAGGTCACAGTTACATTATTTATATATATACATATACATATACATACATACACCGATCAGGCATATCATTATGACCACTGACAGGTAAAGTGAATAACACTGATTATCTCTTCATCACGGCACCTGTTAGTGGGTGGGATATACACTCACCTAAAGGATTATTAGGAACACCTGTTCAATTTCTCATTAATGCAATTATCTAATCAACCAATCACATGGCAGTTGCTTCAATGCATTTAGGGGTATGGTCCTGGTCAAGACAATCTCCTGAACTCCAAACTGAATGTCAGAATGGGAAAGAAAGGTGATTTAAGCAATTTTGAGCGTGGCATGGTTGTTGGTGCCAGACGGGCCGGTCTGAGTATTTCACAATCTGCTCAGTTACTGGGATTTTCACGCACAACCATTTCTAGAGTTTACAAAGAATGGAAAGGGAAAGGGAAAAGGGAAAAACATCCAGTATGCGGCAGTCCTGTGGGCGAAAATGCCTTGTTGATGCTAGAGCTCAGAGGAGAATGGGCCGACTGATTCAAGCTGATAGAAGAGCAACTTTGACTGAAATAACCACTCGTTACAACCGAGGTATGCAGCAAAGCATTTGTGAAGCCACAACACGCACAACCTTGAGGCGGATGGGCTACAACAGCAGAAGACCCCACCGGGTACCACTCATCTCCACTACAAATAGGAAAAAGAGGCTAAAATTTGCACGAGCTCACCAAAATTGGACAGTTGAAGACTGGAAAAATGTTGCCTGGTCTGATGAGTCTCGATTTCTGTTGAGACATTCAGATGGTAGGGTCAGAATTTGGCGTAAACAGAATGAGAACATGGATCCATCATGCCTTGTTACCACTGTGCAGGCTGGTGGTGGTGGTGTAATGGTGTGGGGGATGTTTTCTTGGCACACTTTAGGCCCCTTAGTGCCAATTGGGCATCGTTTAAATGCCACGGCCTACCTGAGCATTGTTTCTGACCATGTCCATCCCTTTATGACCACCATGTACCCATCCTCTGATGGCTACTTCCAGCAGGATAATGCACCATGTCACAAAGCTCGAATCATTTCAAATTGGTTTCTTGAACATGACAATGAGTTCACTGTACTAAAATGGCCCCCACAGTCACCAGATCTCAACCCAATAGAGCATCTTTGGGATGTGGTGGAACGGGAGCTTCGTGCCCTGGATGTGCATCCCACAAATCTCCATCAACTGCAAGATGCTATCCTATCAATATGGGCCAACATTTCTAAAGAATGCTTTCAGCACCTTGTTGAATCAATGCCACGTAGAATTAAGGCAGTTCTGAAGGCGAAAGGGGGTCAAACACAGTATTAGTATGGTGTTCCTAATAATCCTTTAGGTGAGTGTATAAGGCAGTAAGTGAACATTTTGTCCTCAAAGTTGTGTTAGAACCAGGAAAAATGGGCAAGCGTAAGGTTTTTTTTACATCACGTGGATGGCCGGGTGCATGTGCGTCGCTTACCTGGGGAACACATGGCACCAGGATGCACTATGAGAAGAAGGCAAGCCGGCGGAGGCAGTGTGATGCTTTGGGCAATGTTCTGCTGGGAAACCTTGGGTCCTGCCATCCATTTGGATGTTACTTTGACACGTACCACCTACCTAAGTATTGTTGCAGACCATGTACACCCTTTCATGGAAACAGTATTCCCTGGTGGCTGTGGCCTCTTTCAGCAGGATAATGCGCCCTGCCACAAAGCAAAAATGGTTCAGGAATGGTTTGAGGAGCACAACAACGAGTTTGAGGTGTTGACTTGGCCTCCAAATTCCCCAGATCTCAATCCAATCGAGCATTTGTGGGATGTGCTGAACAAACAAGTCTGATCCATGAAGGCCCCACCACGCAACTTACAGGACTTAAAGGATCTACTGCTAACATCTTGGTGCCAGATACCACAGCACACCTTCAGGGGTCTAGTGGAGTCCATGCCTCAATGGGTCAGGGCTGTTTTGGCAGCAAAAAGGGACCAACACAATATTAGGATAATGTTATGCCTGATCGGTGTATGCATATAATATATCAGGTTGTTTGGGACCATTTTTGCCATTGAGATGACTGGGAAAAGGTGTATATATATTAGGGGTGTAACGGTTCAGATTGCTCATGGTTTTAGGTTCACGGTTTCGGTACGGTTCGGTATTTGCTATGTATTATTGGGGAGCCAGCACATGTATCCATCGACAGAAACATACATTAGCGGAACTGTCTGTTTTACACATTGTTATTTTCAACAAACCATATTATAGATGCGTTGTCAGATTTGAGATGAACCGCGGTGCAAGTGCGTGCCGAACCGTGGGTGGAGAACGGTACGGTTCGATTTTTTACCGAGAACCGTTACACCCCTTTTATTTATATATATATATATATATTTACACACATATACACACACACAAAACTCAGCAAAAGTCCCTGTATATACAGTTGAAATCCAGTGTACATTTAGTCTTTTATGATTGCTCATCTTCTTCTGTCTCTCTGACATAAACCCCACAGAGTTTTTTCTTGATGGTCTCGGAGATTTGCTAATAGCCTCTTGTAAAGGACTTACAGTTGGCCACCAGAAGAAACGCAAACAAAGCAAATACAGACGCTTTAGGTTTCCAGGACGAAATGATGGCAAAAACAAATTGGCCCATCATTACTTCAAGAATTATATGAAATGCATCAGGTACTGAGGGACTTCTGAGGAGAAAGGTGACCATTCTCCATGAAGCACATAAGCAAACAGAATTTAACTTATTGTCAAAGTGATTGAAAGAATGGATAAGAGGAATGTTCACATGAGAAGTGTTTTTGAACAGAAAAGAGTAGTGAAATTGTGTGACATTCTGCTTTAATTTTAAAACATTCAACAAGTCAGTCAGTGGAATCAACAATGAAAAAAAATGCAAGTTTTTGTCTTCAGGATGAGAACGGATCTAAGGAAGCACATACTTTCATCATATCTATTAACACATTTTATCATATTTATCACTGTGGGTTACTGTTATGAAATAGAATAAATGCTTTTTATTAAATATAGTATACACTTTAAGAAAAAGAAAAAAAAAGTAAAAATTGTACCTTTAGGGGTACAACTTGTCACTGGGGCAGTACCTTAAAAGGACATCTTTGTACTTTTTTTTTTTTTAAACCCCTAAAAGGTGCATATTAGAGTAGCAATACATACCGGTATACTATGAACGTTTTAGGGGTTGATGAGGTACAAAGTTGTCCTTTTAAGGGTACTGCCCCAGTGACAAGCTGTTGTACCCTTAATAGTACAATTTGTGCAATTTTTTCTGAGAGTGCAGTGGTATAAATATGATCGTTATGTGCAATAACGGTCTTACTTCATCTAAGAAATGTGCAAAATGTTTACAGAGTGAGCAAAAATTCACTATAGATTGAACTGATATTTGAATGTTTTATGTGGGTTTTACGTTTTATTTTATTTAGGGCTCCAAGCACGGAAGCAGCTGGAACTGTATTTCTTCTCAAATGAGTTGTTCTATAATAATATAATAATATTTTGAACCTTTTTTTTAAACTTTAACATTTTTTTTTTTTTTCAAAAGTTAAACTTTGCGTGAAGGTCGTTCCTATGCCTAAATGTATTAATCTTAATTATGTGGATGATTAATGGTTGTTGTATGGTAACAGATATGTAAAATTGTGAAAACTGAAGAACCCAGCATGGCTAATTCATTTTATCCAAACTATGGATGTGAAATTGTATATGTTACCGGCAATGTGTGAAAAGCAGGTATTGTATAGAATGCCTCTGGAATATATAGAATTCCTGAAGTTTGTAGGCAAAGTATGAAATGTCTGTTTTTTGTGATTGTGTTGAATACTTTTCCTAGGCATTCTATACATTACCTAGGTATTATGCAGAATGACAAGTACACTCTAGGAAAAGTATCAAAACACGCCTTTATTGGCATTGAACATGTTTTCGAAAATGAACGAAGAACTACGACATAAAGTAAAGGACGTTCCTACCAGAAAAACACGAAATCAGAAGTGGCGTTGAGCTACTTGTTGCAGCAAGGAAGGCTAGAATGGCATTTTGAATGGCACTACACTTTCTTCCTGTTCCGAAATCGTGACACAGCAACCGTCCGGGAACAACAGGGGCGAGCCTCTGTGGCGGGAGTGGAAGCTACAGGCACACCACCGAACAAAGACCCAAAGTGTGAGTAGTGTGAGTATTCTATACTCTGCTGGCTGGCTCTTTGGCATTGTATAGAATGCCTAGGAAATGTGTGAAATATAAACCATCATACTTTGCCTACAAATTTCAGGCATTCTATAGAATGCCGGATTTCACACATTGCCGGTAGCACACATATTTTGCATTACTTTTTTTTTTTTTTTTTTTTTTTTAAGAAAAAAAGTATGTTTATGTTTATGTTTAACCCCTTCAGACCCTGCAGTCATCACAAGGTTTTTTGTTTAAACCAATAAAATGTTGTTTTTATAACGCCTGGTCACTGATTGGTCTCTGATCAACCAATCACAATGAAGATATGATCCCTAACATAAACAGTCACAAAAGACAGGCATGGCTAACCAACTAGACAGGAGGAAGAGGAAGCCGATTGGATGGGGGTTGTTTGCTATTTGTGGATTTCATGTGAGTGACAGGTTGCCCCGCCCTCGCGCTAGTAAACATCATCAGAGAAGAGAAGAGCTGGAAGAGGGAGGGGAAGTTATTTTAATTAAAGAATACGAGGGCACATGAATTTAACAAAATGTGTATGGATAAATAATTTATAATAAATATTGCAATATTCCATAAAAATAAGAATGGTTGGCAACACTTTATTTTAAAGTGTAAGTTACCTATGTTACATGTAGTTACTATAGTAATAACTATTAATTATGCATAATTACATGCAACTAACCCTAAACCAAAACAAACCCTTATCTAACCCTATAGTAAGTAAATTACAGTGTAACAAAGACACCTTAAAATAAAGTGTAACCGAATTGTCAATTTTGATTTCATGGTGACTAAAAATATCTTACACTCTGTTGACAGTATCTGTGACATGAAAATGTCCTTACAATGGAAGCCTAAGGGACATCTTGACCAGAGAGTTTAAAAGCAGAACATTTAAATCTGTATTTAAAAAAACATTTACATGAAATACATTTGATATTTGAGCTGTTCAAACTTTTGAACTGAGACTGATACACTGGGTTTAGTGACAAATTGTGTTTGTATCTGGTGGTGATTCCCATTGCAATGAATACTGCTTGCGTTTCTATGACTTTTTAAACGAATTTGAATCATTTAAAGTTCAACAAAAATTAATTGAAGTTTGTTTAAAAGAATAAAATATTTCATTTAATTAAATTTATAAAATATAAAAAAATACATACAATTTTCGTATATAATAATTTTAGATGTGGTCAGTAAAGAGGGTGAGAACACATAAGAGGCTCTTGGGTACCTTAACACAAACATTTAGCTGAGTTCTGTCTATAGCTAACCCATCCATTACTGTAGCACAGTGAATCATTTCATTGTGAACCTGTTGAATCAGGGCCTAACTTGCTCAATCGCTATTGTATCTACAGTGCAGTGGGAAACAAATGAAGAGGAGGTAAATTATTTCAGGCAACAGGTAGAATCATCAATCAATGCAAGAATTTAAGACTGATGGACTGACTTGCAGTGACAGATGTGGTGTGACGCGTTGGCTTTGATGCGCTCTTTAAAAGGTTACAGGTTTCTGGTTTTTATGTATTCTCTTTTTGTTCATCGCTAGGTATGCCTTTGGTGAAACAAGGTATGATGAATACTTTGATAATAAAGGGGCACCTTTAGTCAACAAAGCTATTTTTCAAAGAAAATTGCTTTGACATTCTGGGGATGGGGATGATCGCTTTTGATCTAATTTATGGTTTAGAATGTTCAATTTAGATGGTTTCATTTAATCAAAGACATGAACATATGTAGAACTGAAACTGATTTACCAAAATGACACTGCATGCACAAGAAATGCATAAAAAGCAGCAACATTAGGTTTCTGAACTACACCTTTATCCTTTAAACTCGATGAACGAGTGCAAGTTTGTAGGCAACACTTTAAGAAATGGAAGCTATAATGTAAATGCCAAGTGAATTAAAAAAAGAAAGAAAAGGAACTGAACGTCAGATAACAGAACGGTATGTTTCTCTTATTATTTCTCTTTATATTATAACTGTTATTATTTTATACCTGTCTGAAGCTAAATATATTAATACATTATTTGTTAAAAACACAATAAATATAATAATCGCGTAAAATAGGGTAGAGTGGGGGAAAACGCCCCCCTTAAGGACTGTGTAATTTTTTCTGTGAAACAAATGTTAAATGTGTCAGTTATCCTAGATTTCAGTGACAATGACATAAACAATAAACCAAGTATGAAAAATGTTTTCATGTTATTGGATTTTTTACAAAAATTAAACTTGTACCACTCCGACAAAACAATTTGCTTTATACATTTATACCAAAATCAGAGTACAAGCATTTTTAGCTTAAAATTAAAAAGACAAGCTAAAACAACAGTATATAAATATGAATATTTATTAATAAACCATGCTGAAAAGCAACCTATTTGAAAAATATTGTTAGCTGATGCTAACTGGCTAGCTAACTAGCTAACTAACTTGGGGTAATTTCTTTTAAATATAAAGTCCACATTTTTTTTATTCAACCACCTAGTTAAATTACATTTGATGGAAGTTAAGGGGTTAAAAGGGATATGATGTTCAGAAAATGATAACTACAGTAATTATGATGGGACATTTTACCCCACAGAGTAGTTTTGGAAAAAAAAATTACGTCATTCTTTTTTTACATCAATTTTTTCCTTATATAACATGTTCTCCCTAACTACAGGCCTTACTATTCTCATATCATATATAACTGTTATGTTCTGGAAAACTAAACAAGCTTTAAAACGCCTTTTTTTTTTCTTACTGTTAAAAAATTATATCAATTAACATGAAATCCGTTATCTCTCAGGTACGTCACCAGTGTGAGCTTCACACTTCTACATCACTTTCGTCAATGTAGTCCATAGCACCAACAAAAATGTATCTTGACAGTAGGGGGAGCGTTTTACCTACATTCCTAATTGTACATTCCTACATACCTAATTCTACATTCCAGCAAAACAGATTTGATTGCGCTGTATTTACTTTTAAATAAAATTACAGAAACCTACACCAAATTAAGCCGTTGGTTAATGTGAACATGCGAAGATAACATCTTTGATTTACCTTCTTGGCATAGGCTCCGATTTATGTTTTGCAGCGCTGAGCAATATGTAGCCAATCACAAAATATCTGTTGAATTCTTGAACGCCATGGCCAATCATAGATTTAAGTCAGCACGAAACCGTCAAAATTTTACTACTCTGTTGGCATACTGTTTTTCACATACTATATAGTAGGGAAGTATTCAATTTCAGATGCAGCGACTTTCTTTCCATGAGTGTTGCTGCGAGTTGCTCTCTTGCTGATATGCGTGATGATTTTAGAGTTAATTACATAAGATGCAATTTATCATTGTCGAAACAAAAAAACGGAAAGCACAAGCCCGATGTGAGATCCACCAATCAAAGAGGTTCCTGAATGGGTCTTTGGATAAAATGAATGGAGAATATCTTGTTTTCTCATGGGTGCTCAGATCGGCGCCTGCATGCTTCATGATGAAATGTGTTTGCCAATAACATCATTATTGGTGAAAGAAAAATGTATGTAACTATTTGTCCTTACAGATCATCTTCCATAATGAACTGTAGCCGCCACCTCATGGTTAAAGCTTTCTTGCTTCTGCTTGGCACTGTACAAGGCATTTGTTTGATCCAACTGGGGGCCTTGAATATCATGAAAAGCTTAATAACACATGTCTATAATAAGTAACACATTATCTATAATAAGTAATTTTGTCATTCATATAATCTTCATTTGTCTTTCTCAGGATGGAGACGAACTTTACAGTCTTGCACCAGCCAACTCTCCTCTCCAATATCAAATCACAGGTTTTACAATACCTCCAATGAAAAAATCTGTAATACCAAGTAAGTATATCTGACAGCTGACACGTGTTTAGGAATGTTGCTTTAAACAGCAACCTCTGCTCTATTTGCTTCTTTTTACAATGACTTGCTTCTGTGTGTACTACTAAATTAAAAAAATAATTTTATAGCATTATAAAACCTGATTTTTTGTTAATAATAATTTATATTATATAAATTATTTTAATAAAAAAGTTATTTATATTATTTCTAAATACCAAACATTTTTAAGGTCTTGCTCTTCAAACACAAAAGACGCAGGTGTACAAGGTTGGTTTCGACAAAAAACTTTGCTTTGTGCTCCTAAAGCTTTTTTAATCTACTGCAGGTGTTGGGCAACAAATTTCTGTGAAGTTGAATGCATGCTTTACAACCTGACTAAGGTCTATTGTCTTGGCTTTCATATCATAAGGGCTTGGTCTGCACTCTTGGTGTGTGAGCAATGCGTTGATTGCAGTTGCCTATAATCCTTGATAAAAACTGATTTCTCATGTGGGAACATACTTCATTTGAATTAAACACGATGTCTGCAGGTGTCTTTGAGTGTGAAGAGTGGAGTGCTCTCAGTAGAGGATGTTCTGGATGGACAGCAGGTGGATGGACAGGGTCAGAGTGAACTGAGCATCTCATCCAGCAGCCTCACACAACTCAACGATCTGCTGTCCAGAGTGACCTACACCAGTACCATCTACCATGTCAAGACTAAAGACCTGGGTGAGTTCAGGAGAGACACTCATGTAAAGTGTTACATTTCAGAAATGCATAAAGCATTCAGAAATACATAATTTTACAGAAATAAAATGAATTGTGAATGTTGTTTTACGCTGACTTTATTTCTTAAGTTGAATATATGGTGGCAGCCCATTATAGGCTATTTTTTTTGCATGATTATATCTTTACTATTTGTTCAGGGTCTTCTCTATTTTCAAGAATAGTCATTTATTTGTCAAACCACATTTTCTCTTTAGTTCATTTCTCTTTTGAGGACCATGAGGCCATGTTTCCCATCATAATTAGGAGACCATCAGTTCCTGTTCTTTATGACCCAGGAAAAAGTAAGACCACAACACACTACAAAACAGCATGTTACCATGGCATCAGATATGTTTGTTATAACAAATATACCTAAACATCTATAAAGTTTGTAAAAACCTGCTAATGAAATGCACCTACTGCTCTCTCTTGTAATTCAGATATCAGCTCACAGGTAACCATAATAGCAAAGACCTTTCTAAGGTACAAGGAGCTGAACGTCCTCATCCAGAGTATTCGGAAGTTTTACCCAAATATCAAGATCATTGTTGCGGATGACAGCCTGAATCCTGAACATGTGTCTGGAAACAACATAGAGCACTACATCATGCCTCCTGCACAGGTACACACTTTTTCTCTACCAGTTTTCTGTGTGTACCACATAAGGGATATCCCACTTATACAATGGTCACTTGCCAGCAAGTTAAAGTTGCCATTGATGTTTCCAGTGCAAAATTTGACTGGAAGGGTAAAAATGACAGTTATCTTCGTCACTTATGGCTCGTTAGATCTAGCATTCTGCACACTTTAGAGTTGGCATGAAACGTAAGTTGTGATAGTTTTTTCTTCCCTATTGTGACGCATGTCCAAGTGAAATGGCTTCTTTAACAAGAAAAAAATGTAGGGAGGGACTTGATTTTGTCCATCTGGAATTGATTGGATCATTGTAGTTTGCTATTGCTGTGAACTCATGTGAGTGACAGGTTGTCCCGCCCTCACGCCAGTAAACACGTCATCAGAGAAGAGATGACACTGCAAGAGAGAGGGTTATTTTAACTAAAGATTATGAGAGCATGTGCATTTTAATATAAATACTGCAATATTCCATAACAAAAAACTAGAATTGTCAATTTTGATTTCATGGTGACTTTTAACAGAAGTAAAGTAGTGCAGTAAGATTACATTTATTTGAATGAATTATTGAGAGAGAGAGAGAGAGAGAGAGAGAGAGAGAGAGATTGTGCATGAATTACCTGCGTCTGTTCAGCGTTCACACCAAGGACGATAACAACCGGTATAATGATAACGATAAAGAAATAGTTCTAAAAATCATTCTAAATATAAAAGAATAGCCGTGTTCACACCACAACTATGACAATAATGGCACAGGCGAACAATACACTTGGAATCACTTTTAGAACTTTTTTTCCCCAGCCAATAAACAATAAAAACATTGATAGCCAATCAGAATTCATCCTGCTTTAAAGAGCTTGAGCATTTAAAGAAGCAGATGACAAAACTATAGCGCACACTTATAAACAGAACAATATTGTCCACTGGTGTGGATGCAAATATAGTTATCGTTATAGTTATCATTCTTAGTGTGAACGGGCCTGGTGTGAAGCTGTGAGTTTAAAGGCACAATATGTAATTTTCGCTGCTATAGCGGTCGCTTATTCAAAACAAAGGCAAAGCTTGAAGATCCCTTGATTCTGCGGAGTCATGGGAGCTGTTGTCTTCACCTCAGCCGGTGGAAAAGAATCTGACGGGACTCAGAAATCATATTCATGGATAAGCTAATGTATTAACATTACTGTAATATGAAGCAGGATGGGGCTGAAAGCTGTTGGAGCGGAACGAGGCCGCTGGGGCGATTGCTAATGAGAGACAAGCGCAACACACGGCTTGAGAGCAGTAAAGCTTTTAATATGCCGCAGACGAGCGCTTCCGCTTCTTCCGGTCATGCGTATGTGAGGTAATGCAGCGCTGTTTTATCATATTAGATACACTATATTGCCAAAAGTGCACATGAACTTTAATGACATCCCATTCTTAATCCGTAGGGTTTAATATGGAGTTGGCCCACCCTTTGCAGCTATAACAGCTTCAACTCTTCTGGGAAGGCTTTCGACAAGGTTTAGGAGTGTGTTTATGGGAATTTTTGACCATTCTTCTAGAAGTGCATTTGTGAGGTCAGGCACTGATGTTGGACGAGAAGGCCTGGCTCGCAGTCTCTGCTCTAATTCATCCCAAAGGTGTTCTATCAGGTTAAGGTCAGGACTCTGTGCAGGCCAGTCAAGTTCCTCCACACCAAACTCGCTCATCCATCTCTTTATAGACCTTGCTTTGTGCACTGGTGCACAGTCATGTTGGAAAAGGAAGGGGCCATCCCCAAAGTTGGGAGCATGAAAATTGTCCAAAATATCTTGGTATGCTGAAGCATTAAGAGTTCCTTTCACTGGAACTAAGGGGACAAGCCCAACCCTTGAAAAACAACCCCACACCATAATCCCCCCTCCACCAAACTTTACACCTGGCACAATGCAGTCAGGCAAGTACCGTTCTCTTGGCAACCGCCAAACCCAGACTCGTCCATCGGATTGCCAGACAGAGAAGCGTGATTTGTCACTCCAGAGTTGCTCTAGAGTCCAGTGGTGGTGTGCTTTACACCACTGCATCCGACGCTTTGCATTGCACTTGGTGATGTAAGGCTTGGGGTGCAGCTGCTCGGCCATGGAAACCCATCGAGCTAATCTCAGGGCCACACGAAGTTTGGAGGTCTGTAGCTATTGACTCTGCAGAAAGTTGGCGACTTCTTCGCACTGTGCGCCTCAGCATGCGCTGACCCTGCTCTGTGATTTTACGTGGCCTACCACTTCATGGCTGAGTTGCTGTTGTTCCCAATTGCTTCCACTTTGTTATAATACTACTAACAGTTGAAAGTGGAACATTTAGTAGTGAGGAAATTTCACAAATGGATTAATGCACAGGTGGCAACCTATCACTGTACCATGCTTGAATTCACTGAACTCCTGAGAGCGACTCATTCTTTCACAAATGTTTGTAGAAGCAGCCTGCATGCTTAGGTGTTTGATTTTATACACCTTTGGCCATGGAAGTGATCGGAACACCTGAATTTAATGATTTGGAGGGGTGTCCCAATACTTTTGGCAATATAGTGTACATTTGAGTGTGTTGAAAGTTATGCTATAATGCTACTCTGTCCGTTCGCTCGGCGGCTACTATGAGACTTGTTGCACACTGCTTTCACAGGACACGGCACTGATTGTGTCAGTAGTTTTTCTTACTGATATCCCCATGTCTTAAAAATGCACTTTTACTGCTTTAGGTATTGAGAATCCATTCTGATTTTGACTTTTTTCTGTCTACCTTGGTGGTGAGGTATCAGGTAATCAGTATTATTTCCGTTTTGAGTATGACGAGGGAGATGAAGTGGAGGGTGGCTGCCTAAACAATGTCCACACTTTGATGGCTGCATAGATGGAGTTGTGAACTATTTTTTGGGTCGGAATGATGCAGTGAGAAGAGTTGGCTTTGACCCGTTCCTGAAAAGAGTGGGTCACTCTGGTAAGTATTCCCCAAATTTTGTCAGTTGGTATTGTAAACTCATTTGAGAGCGGATTTCTTTCTTCTGGTTACATACAGTGTGTATCTGAATTGTCTTTTGAGGCTCCTAAATTTAGGTTATTTACAAATTTAGGTTGAGTACAACTGAGCATTTTTTTGGAGACTGCCATAGCATTATTGGAAAATTTTATTTCATACTGGTCTATTACTGTAATAGTCTAGTCAAATCACATTGTTTTATATAGCCAAGCACTTTATACAGTACAAAAACATTCAAAGCAGCTTCATGTTAATAAAAAGAAAAACAAAAAACAGTGTTAATGTAAAATGCATCAATTATGAAATGACTCAAATTTCAGCTGTAAAGAAGCTCTACAGAAGGCAGTAGTGTTATTCAGCTCAAGTTGATTCAATTTAGTTAGATAACAGTGTCAATGTTGCAAAATTTGTGCCATTATTCAGCTTAATTCAGTTCAAATGTTGTTCTCATCAGTGCTAATAAATCGATAATATTACTAAATATTAACTATCTGTTAATGTAATGTAATGTTTCATATAAACCAGGGTTATGTTAGACTAGTTCTACAAACCCGATTCCAAAAAAGTTGGGACACCGTACAAATTGTGAATAAAAAAGGAATGCAATAATTTACAAATCTCATAAACTTATATTTTATTCATAATAGAATATAGATAACATATCAAATGTTGAAAGTGAGACATTTTGAAATGTCATGCCAAATATTGGCTCATTTTGGATTTCATGAGAGCTACACATTCCAAAAAAGTTGGGACAGGTAGCAATAAGAGGCCGGAAAAGTTAAATGTACATATAAGGAACAGCTGGAGGACCAATTTGCAACTTATTAGGTCAATTGGCAACATGATTGGGTATAAAAAGAGCCTCTCAGAGTGGCAGTGTCTCTCAGAAGTCAAGATGGGCAGAGGATCACCAGTTCCCCCAATGCTGCGGCGAAAAATAGTGAAGCAATATCAGAAAGGAGTTTCTCAGAGAAAAATTGCAAAGAGTTTGAAGTTATCATCATCTACAGTGCATAATATCATCCAAAGATTCAGAGAATCTGGAACAATCTCTGTGTGTAAGGGTCAAGGCCGGAAAACCATACTGGATGCCCATGATCTTCGGGCCCTTAGACGGCACTGCATCACATACAGGAATGCTACTGTAATGGAAATCACAACATGGGCTCAGGAATACTTCCAGAAAACATTGTCGGTGAACACAATCCACCATGCCGTTGCCGGCTAAAACTCTATAGGTCAAAAAAGAAGCCATATCTAAACATGATCCAGAAGCACAGGTGTTTTCTCTGGGCCAAGGCTCATTTAAAATGGACTGTGGCAAAGTGGAAAACTGTTCTGTGGTCAGACGAATCAAAATTTGAAGTTCTTTTTGGAAAACTGGGACGCCATGTCATCCGGACTAAAGAGGACAAGGACAACCCAAGCTGTCATCAGCGTTCAGTTCAGAAGCCTTCATCTCTGATGGTATGGGGTTGCATTACTGCGTGTGGCATGGGCAGCTTACACATCTGGAAAGACACCATCAATGCTGAAAGGTATATCCAAGTTCTAGAAAAACATCTGCTCCCATCCAGACGTCGTCTTTCGGGGAAGACCTTGCATTTTCCAACATGACAATGCCAGACCACATACTGCATCAATTACAACATCATGGCTGCGTAGAAGAAGGATCCGGGTACTGAAATGGCCAGCCTGCAGTCCAGATCTTTCACCCATAGAAAACATTTGGCGCATCATAAAGAGGAAGATGCGACAAAGAAGACCTAAGACAGTTGAGCAACTAGAAGCCTGTATTAGACAAGAATGGGACAACATTCCTATTCCTAAACTTGAGCAACTTGTCTCCTCAGTCCCCAGACGTTTGCAGACTGTTATAAAAAGAAGAGGGGATGCCACACAGTGGTAAACATGGCCTTGTCCCAACTTTTTTTAGATGTGTTGATGCCATGAAATTTAAAATCAACTTATTTTTCCCTTAAAATGATACATTTTCTCAGTTTAAACATTTGATATGTCATCTATGTTGTATTCTGAATAAAATATTAAAATTTGAAACTTCCACATCATTGCATTCTGTTTTAATTCACAATTTGTACAGTGTCCCAACTTTTTTGGAATCGGGTTTGTATATCAGAAACATTCCTCAAAAAATCAGTATCATAAACAACACAGATTTTATATAATTAGTTCCTAGATACATATTTTCACATAAAATACCTGAAAAATTTATGAACTTAAGAGTAACATGGTATCATCTTTCCTGTCCATTCTTCTGCACCATCGTTTCTTGTCATGTTCCTCTGCATCCTTACCTTTCCTCAGCGTTCTTCATGGATGCACTTGGCCAGCTGTTGGTTGCCTCCTGTAAAGGCCTCTCTATTAGCCACCAGAAACATCGGTCTCAGGGCAAATATTTCTCCTTCAGGACTCAGAAGAAAGCTGATGGGAGGTAAAAAAGTATCTATAAACTATCCGTAATACATCAAGTTCTGAAAGGCTTTTGTCCTCTCCCGTTATAAGGCTTTTGTCTCTTCTTGTAGGGAAATGTTGTTTTTGACCAGGAACATAGTTAGTTTGAGTTTTGGATTTAGTTTTGCATGCCAGACGGCGACAAATGCTTGATAAATCTCGTCATCTCCCATTCACTTTAAAAGCCAGTTGCGATTTTTATCTTTATGTACACAATAATAATCTTTTACATGTGTAATCCTTTTATTTTTAATATTTGGCATGTTTGTGTGCTGCTGTGCATCCCTGTGTGTGTAACAAGAGTGTATGCGTGTTGTGTACCCGCCTATAGGTGCATATTACTAGCGCAGCCTTTAAATAACAAATAAATAAATAAAATACTGCACCATTGACTTTAGACCAGGTTTTTGTTGGTCAACGGCGCAGTCGTTTTCAGTTGCCTCAAAATAGCAACACGCCAACAATGCGCCTGAACACACCTCGTTTTCAGACCAGCACCCCCATGGGCGAACAGATGGGCTTTAGCGCATTTGCTATTTAAACAACGTGGGCGCTGGACGTGAAAATGATAACTGGCATTGCATTGCGGCAGGTGTATGATAGGGCCCTGTGTCTGTATTGGTAAATAATAGATAGATACATTTATTAAATAATAGATGACATTCTGCTAATGTACCTGTATAAGATGCCAGTGACTGATTGAATGTATTCACACACTGTGCTAAACATGTTTGGTAAGTGTTACACTGCTAATATTTTGTAATCAATTTATATATATCATCCACTGCAATCTTCTTGAACTTTAAGATCTCTAAATGAAGTTGTCAGTGCATCAAGAATATATCAATTTGAAGTTTATTATTTATTTTCTGCAAGTATGTGGACTGCTGTAAATTGTGATGGAAAACTGAAAAATTTCTTTGCCCTTAATTCCTCAATGAATAATCTTGCACAATGAAGTTTTCTGTCCCTAGGTTTATTCAATATGGCCAGGAGAGCTCAATGTTTTTATTGCATACACAAGAAACAAAGAAGTTCTTTCTTGTTGCTTCTTAACAGTTTTTGTTTTTTAATCTTTTCTGGCCATCTGTTGACTCTTTTCCATTGATTCAGCACTATCAGCACTCCTGACTCTGCTACACTTCAGTATATACACAAAGTACCGTCGCAAGGGCTGTGCCAAGAGTGCGACCGGACAGGGCCTCGCGCAAAGTAAAGTGACAGCTGACTTGATGTAAAAGCCAATAGTTAAAGTTCATGTTTTTGTCCTTCAAAATACTATAATAGTTAAAAGACATAGCTAAAAATGTATATCGTGATGCTGTATTATTCTGCTTGTTAAAAATGTATTATACAGTAACTTACAATATTTCTCTGTGCGTGTGACAGCTTTGTGCGCATAACAGTTAACTTACGTCATCAGTGCGGCATCGCACGCCAAGTGATATCTGCCTGTGCCTTGAAGGGAGAAGAAACTAAAAACTGCCTAATTGTATTGTATTTGAACCCTAGCCAATTAAGTAATGTGATGAGCTTAGCATGTCAAGCTTGCAGATACATGGGAGAGCACTCAGAAATGCTGTCCCATGAGGAACGTGGCATTGCTCATGTTGTTATATTTCACTTTGATAAGCGAGCAGAAGCTTGTTTTTGTACTTTTTGTTCTTTGCGCCTAATTAAATAATCAAACATGATAATATTTTACAGCCTCATTCTTTACTTGTGGAATCAAGAACCTGAGGATTTTAATACCACAATCTGTGTGTATTATGTGTTATGTAGTGATTTTTGCCCATCCAAGGACACTAAGTAATGTAGTGTTTGGTACTCGCGTCACCCTTGACATTGTGATTTTTGGGTCACACGTCAGTTACGGTGTGGTTATGAGTACATCAGATGACCACCTTCCCCCTCCCTTAACTAGCATCAGTTATATTACCTCTAAATGTAAATTAGAAAATCATATACTGATAATATACAACAATGCCAAGGTCTCTAGAAAGAGGTTTGGTAAAGTGATATTTACATTGCACATGGTCGAGTGAGCAGTCCGATGGCGGTGACTTCTTCCACTGGTTGTGCTGGGTAACAGTGCAGTGGGAAAATAGAAAGTTAGAAAAAGTTTAATTTGTCTATGTCTGAAAAAGCCGCTTTCGATACATTGTGTAGAGATAAAGACATTAAGCCCGCTGATAAAGGGGGTGGCTTAGTAATTTTGCCTAAAGCTCTCTACAATTCTGAGGTTCTCCGACAGTTACAAAATACCAAGTACTATAAAGCATTGACAGCAGACCCTACAATACAACTTTGTACGCGCAGGTTGCACATGCACATTTTATTTTTTTTGCAGTATTGATATGGGTTGTAACTCGTGCTGAGCGATTGCTCAAAACTGCGCATGCATCGAACGCCTGTGTACGCGTACGAGTCAAAAGTATACTTTTCCAGGCTGTGCGTTCGACTGTGCGCATACGCTCGCGTACGCATAAAAAAACTAAGTATACTTTCGGCTTAAGCCTGTATCTTATATTTTACCCAAAGTCCATAAAGATTTAACCAACCCTCCTGGACGACCTATAGTGGCAGGCATCAATAGTCTGACAGAGCCACTTTCTAATTTTGTGGACTTTGTTTTGAGGCCTTTAGTAATATCTCTTCCCAGTTACCTTTGGAATACTAGTGACTATAGTATAAAATCTGGATAAAGACATTACACTTGCCACAATGGATGTGACCTCTTCATATACTAATATTCCCCATACTGAGGGTCTTTTGGCATTGAAACATTTTCTTGATCTATGTAGTGATGATGATGGTCTGCCAACAAGGTTCATTGTTGATATGGCTGAACTTGTTTTGACAAAGAATTAGTTATAAATTCTATCTACAAGTCGAGGGCACGGCCATGGGTGCCACTATGGCTCCTGACTATGCAAATCTATAACTTGGTTATTTAGAAGACCAATACATATGGAATAATAATCCTTTTATTGAAAATTTGGTTTTGTTCAAAAGATACATTGATGACTGTTTTGTGATTTATAAAGGTTCTGCCAGTGACTTTGAAATGTTTGCCTTATACGTTGAATTGCCTTAGACCATCCATTAAGTTTACTTATCATGTGGGGACGACAGATATTAACTTCTTAAATAGTACCATTTCTGTTGTTAATGACAAACTCTACTTTGCACAGAAAAGAAACGGCTAAAAATAGCCTTTTACATGCCAAGAGTGCTCATCCCATGTCTTTGAAACGTGATCTACCGTATAGTCAGTTCATGAGACTTTATCGCATCTGCTCTAATGAGGATGGTTTTGAAGTTAAAGCCCAGACTTTATACAGTGACTTTAGATCACAGGTATATCCAACCAAGTGGTTAGACACTGCATTAGATAAAGTTCGTTCTTTGTCAGACAACACCAGTTTGATCCCTACAAATAAGTTCTCTTGTGTTTTTAAATCTAAATTTAGCCCTTTGAGTTCAGAAATCAAAAAGGTAATCAATAACCACTGTGTCACAAGTCTGTCTGCTTGTTTGGTCTTCCTGTTGTGTTTTGATTCTGTTCCTATGTCTTAGTTTCCCGTCACTTGTCTGTTTCCTAGGTTACCGTCGTTAGTTCAGCTGTGTTTAGTTAATTATCTTGTTTCTGTCTGCTATTTAAGTTCCTCTTGTTCACTCAGCCTAGGCCTAGTCACTGTTATGTAAGGTTGTGTTTCCGTTGCTTGTCTGCATATTTGGTGTGGGGACTTTAATGCACAGAGTATGTTATGGGGAGGTATAGTGACAGATTGTAATGGAGTGGTGGTGGAAGATTTGATAGATTGGAGGAATTTGGTGTGTCTGAATGATGGGGGTAATACGAGAGTAGATGTGGCTACAGGTAAAGAATCTGTGCTAGATTTAACAATGGTGTCTGATTCAATTGCAGGGAGTGCTGAGTGGGAAATATTGTGACAAGATACTATTGGGAGTGATCATTATCCAATAATGATATCTGTTAGAGTAAATGTGAGAGGAAGTAAGGTGAGTCAAGGAAATATTGGTAGCTGGAGGTTTGATAATGCGAGTTGGGAAGAATTTATGAATTTGAGTGAAGAGGGATTAAAGAATATTATAATAGAACCAGATAGATCTGTAGAAATGATTAGTGATATTGTATATGCAATTCAAGTAGCAGCGAATAAATATATACCAAAGAGGAAAGGAGGCAGGAAGAATAAGATAGTTCCATGGTGGAATGAGGAATGTAAAAGTGCAATAAGAAGGAAAAGGAAAGCATTTGGGATAGTTAGGAGAACACATAATTTTCAAGATTTAATAGAGTATAAACAAGCACAAGCTGAGGTAAGGAGGATAATAAGGAAAGCCAAGAAAGTGTATTGGATGGCTTATTGTGATGAAATAGGGAAGAATACACCAATAGAGGAGGTATGGGGCATGATTAAGAAAATGAAAGGGATTCAAAAGGGTAATGGGTATCCAGTTTTAAGTATGGAGGGAGAAATAGCAGTGGAGGATGGAGAAAAAGTGGAAATGTTTTTAAAGACATTTCTAAAAGTAAATAGTTCAGAAAATTTGACTGAGCAGAGTAAGGAAATGAGAGAGGGTTTGCTGAAGGAATATCCTGATATAAAGAAGAAAAAAAGAGACTGAAGATAATTTGTTAGATGTATCATTCTCTATGAGTGAATTCAAGAATGCAGTAAGAAGAATGAAACAATCTACTCCAGGATTGGATGGAATTAGTTACTGTATGATGAAGGATTTTAGTGAAACTTCTATGAAAGTGATTTTAACATTTTATAATAGAATATGGATGGAAGGTATAATTCCTCAAAGTTGGAAGGAAGCATTAATTATACCTATTAAAAAGCCTGGGAAAGATCCAAGGAATCCTATAAATTATCGTCCAATAGCTTTAACTTCTCATTTATGTAAGGTAATGGAGAGAATGATAACTGATAGATTGACATCATTTTGAAAAAAAAAAAAAAAAAAGGTTTTCTCCATATCAAAGTGGGTTTAGGTGTGGTAGAGGGACTTTGGATTCAATAGTATCTTTAGAAGATGAAATAAGAAAGGCATTTATAAATAAGGAAAGTGTCATTGCTGTTTTCTTTGATATAGAAAAGGCGTATGATATGTTGTGGAAAGAGGGATTACTAATAAAGTTACAGAAAATGAGTATAAAAGGAAGAATGTATTATTGGATTAAAGAGTTTTTAATTGGAAGAAGTATTAGAGTAAAGGTGGGTGGATCTATATCTTTAAGTGGAATAATTGATAATGGAACACCCCAGGGCAGTGTAATAAGTCCACTTTTATTTATTATCATGATTAATGATGTTTTCTCAAGGATACATAGAAGTATGGGGAAATCATTGTTTGCTGATGATGGGGCTCTAAATGAAGTAGAAAAGTAGTCAGGGGAAAATGGATTTAAGTTTTCAGTGGAAAAGACAAAAATAATACTTTTTACAAAAAAGAAAAGGAATGTGGATGTTAAGTTAAAATTATACAAAAAAGAATTAGAGCATGTATGTATAGTAAGATTTCTAGGAGTTTGGTTTGATAGTAGATTAACTTGGAGAGAGCATATAGAAAAAATGGTGGGAAGATGCAAGCGAGTAGTGAATGTAATGAGATGTATTTCAGGTCAGGAATGGGGAGCAGATAGATTGGCTTTAAAAACCATATATATATCCATGATAAGATCTATAATGGATTATTGTTGTATTGTATATGGTTCTGCAAATAAATCTCTTAATTAAGCTAGAAAGAATTCAGTCTCAAGCACTTAGAATTTGCTGCGGAGCATATCTAACTTCTCCAGTTTCTGCTCTTCAGGTAGAGATGGGTGAAATGCCTTTGCAGATAAGAAGACAGCAATTAATGGCATCTTATTGGGCAAATTTAAGAGGCCAGAGTGAGGATCACCCTACAAGAAAAGTAATGAGTCTTAGTTGGGAATATGAGAAGAAAGAATGCAATAGTTTTAGATGGAGTGTGGGGAAATTAGTAAGAGATATGAGATTGTAAGAAGTTGGATATGCTCCAATAATTACTTTATCACCAGTACCATTATGGGTTATGCCCCAACCAGAAGTTGATCTAAGCCTATTAGAAAAAAAGACAAAAGGAAGGTTCATATGAAACAGAAGTACATAATGTAAGGGAGTATATCGGGTCAAGATATGGGGAATATATGCACATTTTTACAGATGCTTCAAAAGATCCAAAAACTGGTCAGGTGGGTTCTGCATTAATTATTCCAAAGGTTAAAGTGTTTAAGAATAAAAGGATATCAGATTGTTTATCAGTGTATACTGGATGTTTGCAATAATTATGGCAATAAAGTGGATTAGGGAAGTTAAAATATCCAAGGCTGTAATATGTTCAGATTGTAGTTCAGCTCTAATAAGCTTGAAGGAGAAACAAGACAAGATATGGTAATAGAGATAATTCAAGAATTATATTCAATCAAACAAACTAGTTTAAAGGTACAGTTTTTGTGGGTCCCGGCTCATTATTGGGTTGAGAGGTAATGAGGAGGCTGATGCATTAGCAAAAAAGGCCATAGAACGAGAAATAGTAGATATACAGATTTTATTTAGTAGGTCAGAAATTAAATCAATTATCAAAAAGAATATTCTGAAATTATGGCAGCAGTATTGGGACAATGAAATAAAAGGTAGACATGTATCAAATACAGTCAACAGTGGGTAAGGGAAGAATATCAGGTGGGAGTAGGAATGAAGAGAATATGATTACAAGATTAAGATTGGGGCATACAAGATTGAATAGTACATTGCACTTAATAAGCAAGCATCCAACAGGTTTATGTGAGGTATGTGAAGTTAATGAAACAGCTGAACATGTACAAACCCGATTCCAAAAAAGTTGGGACACTGTACAAATTGTGAATTAAAACAGAATGCAATGATGTGGAAGTTTCAAATTTCAATATTTTATTCAGAATACAACATAGATGACATATCAAATGTTTAAACTGAGAAAATGTATCATTTTAAGGGAAAAATAAGTTGATTTTAAATTTCATGGCATCAACACATCTCAAAAAAGTTGGGACAAGGCCGTGTTTACCACTGTGTGGCATCCCCTCTTCTTTTTATAACAGTCTGCAAACGTCTGGGGACTGAGGAGACAAGTTGCTCAAGTTTAGGAATAGGAATGTTGTCCCATTCTTGTCTAATACAGGCTTCTAGTTGCTCAACTGTCTTAGGTCTTCTTTGTCGCATCTTCCTCTTTATGATGCGCCAAATGTTTTCTACGGGTGAAAGATCTGGACTGCAGGCTGGCCATTTCAGTACCCGGATCCTTCTTCTACGCAGCCATGATGTTGTAATTGATGCAGTATGTGGTCTGGCATTGTCATGTTGGAAAATGCAAGGTCTTCCCTGAAAGAGACGACGTCTGGATGGGAGCATATGTTGTTCTAGAACTTGGATATACCTTTCAGCATTGATGGTGCCTTTCCAGATGTGTAAGCTGCCCATGCCACACGCACTCATGCAACCCCATACCATCAGAGATGCAGGCTTCTGAACTGAGCGCTGATAACAACTTGGGTTGTCCTTGTCCTCTTTAGTCCGGATGACATGGCGTCCCAGTTTTCCAAAAAGAACTTCAAATTTTGATTCGTCTGACCACAGAACAGTTTTCCACTTTGCCACAGTCCATTTTAAATGAGCCTTGGCCCAGAGAAAATGCCTGCGTTTCTGGATCATTTTTAGATATGGCTTCTTTTTTGACCTATAGAGTTTTAGCCGGCAACGGCAAATGGCACGGTGGATTGTGTTCACCGACAATGTTTTCTGGAAGTATTCCTGAGCCCATGTTGTGATTTCCATTACAGTAGCATTCCTGTATGTGATGCAGTGCCGTCTAAGGGCCCGAAGATCACGGGCATCCAGTATGGTTTTCCGGCCTTGACCCTTACGCACAGAGATTGTTCCAGATTCTCTGAATCTTTGGATGATATTATGCACTGTAGATGATGATAACTTCAAACTCTTTGCAATTTTTCTCTGAGAAACTCCTTTCTGATATTGCTCCACTATTTTTCGCCGCAGCATTGGGGGAATTGGTGATCCTCTGCCCATCTTGACTTCTGAGAGACACTGCCACTCTGAGAGGCTCTTTTTATACCCAATCATGTTGCCAATTGACCTAATAAGTTGCAAATTGGTCCTCCAGCTGTTCCTTATATGTACATTTAACTTTTCCAGCCTCTTATTGCTACCTGTCCCAACTTTTTTGGAATGTGTAGCTCTCATGAAATCCAAAATGAGCCAATATTTGGCATGACATTTCAAAATGTCTCACTTTCAACATTTGATATGTTATCTATATTCTATTGTGAATAAAATATAAGTTTATAAGATTTGTAAATTATTGCATTCCTTTTTTATTCACAATTTGTACAGTGTCCCAACTTTTTTGGAATCGGGTTTGTAATAATGCATTGTAGGAAATATAATGTTGAAAGGAAAGAGTTGAAGGAGGAATTAAATAATATAGGAGTGAAGTTTACAATTCAAAATTTATTAAAATCAAATAGGAATATAATAAATTTAATGGTAGAATATTTGGGAAATACTGGGTTAAATAAGTGTATTTAAATTGGAATTTTTTTTTTTTCTTTCTTTCTCTCTCTTTCTCTGTCATGGGGGCTGAGTGTGGACGGAGGAGCTGAACACGCAGCACCGGATGAAATTCTGTGAAGCCTCTATGCGGGTAATAAAGGTGAATAGATGTCGGTTGGTAGGTTAAATAAGTACAGGTAGAGTGTCAGTGGTCCATTTTAGAGATAGGTGGAGGTAATGCACATATTTGTTTGCGATCCACCGTAAAACAAGAAGAAGAAGAAGAAGCCTGTCTGCATGTTCCTGTGAAGTTCAGATTAAAGTTTATGTTTGATTGTGATCTTCTGAGTCTTCAGCCTGTTCCTGGGTCACCAACCGTGACACACTGGCATATAATACAAAGTGATTGTGAATTGTCTGGTTTGTTTACTGATTTACCTCTCTATGTTCACTCTAGGAACCCAAATCTAAGGGACAAACTGGTGCATGCAGATACCTATATCCCCACTCCTGGGACCCTTTTACACACCCAATTTTTGGCAAAAACTACAAAATTAAACAATTGATTACATGCAAAACTACACATGTGATATACAAAATTATGTGTCCTTGTCCCCTACTGTACATTTGAAAAACGAAATGTGCATTGCGCACTAGAATTATAGAACATATGAGTGCCATTACAAGAAATTATTGTTGTATATAAAAAGGACGCTGGACAAGAGGTTTATGCACGCAACTCACTTTACTTTCAGACAACCTGAACTAACTATTTCAGACCAAAACAGCTGCATACTAAACATGCAGCAAGGCATTACCAAAACGAACACAGATTAATTCTTAATTCGTCCCAAACAGACATAAAATGTTTCCCTCTCTGGGGGGTTCAAATATGAAAGGTAGACACAAAGTCCTTCAGGTAATCAGGCCGTGCACTCGCGCGCACTGGCCGTGGAGAGCACACAGCTGAAGGTGAGGCGAACAGTGGTCTGGAGTCTGGAGACAGGGGCAGCGGCGATGGTGATGGGGGTCTGCCACAGTAATATCTGGTATCCTGACCCTCTTTTTCTTGTCAAACCATTGTTTCATCCGCTTCTGACGGCGGGTGACTGAGGCTTTGACTGGTGTGTGTTCTGGACCGCGGTGGGACGGAGCCTGTCCAGTGGTAGGTGTAACTCCCTACCCAGCATGAGTGAGGCTGGGGAAACCTCTGTGGTTGAATGCTGGGTAGCACGGTAGTGTAGCAATGTTAGACGTATGGCTTGTTTAAAGGAACAGCCCTGGGCATGATGTGCTCTGATGCCATTTTTTAGGGATCGATGGAAGCGTTCCACCCCGCCGTTTGCCTGTGGGTGATACAGGGCTGTGCGGATGTGTTGAATGCCCCTGTTCTCCAGGTATGAAGTAAACTCCATAGATATAAACTGTGGACTATTGTCGGTGGTAATGGTCTGTGGAAGGGCCCAGTGGGAGGAAAGGGACTCCAGAAAGTCCACAATGACCTGGGAGGTGACGGAGCCGGTACTGGTCAGCTCAGGCCATTTGGAGTGTAAATCATACACTACAACCAAGAACCGCTGATAGTGGGGGGCACCGTGGATCTCACCACATATGTCTAATTGCAGATGCTCCCATGGCTTTGAGGGCCAGGCCAGAGGTTGCAGGGGTGGTGGGGGTCGGTGGCCGGTTTTTCCACTCACAAGGCATGCTGGGCATTCTTTAAAAAAGGGCCTCAATGTCTTTGTCTATGCCTGGCCACCACACCAGGTCGCGGCATCTCTGTTTAAGCTTCACTATGCCCAGGTGGCCCTCGTGTGCCATGGCCAGCACGCGG
The DNA here is from genome assembly GCA_039654105.1 of Coreius guichenoti. NCBI lineage: Eukaryota > Metazoa > Chordata > Actinopteri > Cypriniformes > Gobionidae > Coreius > Coreius guichenoti. The sequence goes on from CM077171.1 coordinate 35,324,355, forward strand.
GCGCGAAGAGCCCCTGGAATCACAGTGCAAAGCCCGCATGCCATACATGTCTCATTCCAACAAGAGAGCTCCTGCTTGACCCGAGAAAAGGCTAACAGCTCCTCTGGTAGTTCCCTTGGCCATCCCTGACGAATGTAGGTGCAGAGCTGGGAGATGACTGGATCCTGTTCTGAAGTTGCCTTCAGTTCCTGTAGAGTGACCGTGGACTCGAGTGGAGTGTGTAGCATGTGAATAATCTCACTTTCAATGTGGTTGACACTGGTGGGCAGGGCCTGGGCAGGAACTGACAGAGAGAGAAGGTCTGCCATGACATTATCCCGGCCCGGGGTAAACTGTAGAGTGTAGTTGTATTGGCGGAGGCCATCATACCAACGATGCAGTCTCAGCGGCTTGTGACCGGTGCCAGTAGAGGAGAGCAGAGCGGTCAATGCCTGGTGGTCTGTTCTCAGCGTAAACTGGCGGCCATAAAGGTAGAGGTGCCATCTCTCACAAGCCCACATGCAAGCGAGTGCCTCCCGCACCCCAACTGAGTATCTTTGTTCGGTTTGATGTGCCAACACTGGAGGTGAGGTAAGTTGAGCTTTAAGAGTTTGCACTGCCTTGGTGCATTCTAGAGACCAGACCCACGGCTCATCTCTCCGAAGCAGCTGGCGCAGTGGGGCTGTTATGGCTGAATACTGAGGCATGAACTTCATGTAGTAGCCCGTCATGCCCAGAAATGAAGCGAGCTGGGCAGCCGAGGTCAGTTCGGGAACAGAGAGGATGGCCTCCACATTAGACTGAAGGGGAGAGATGCATGCCCTCAGTGGAAAATTGGAAGCCTACATATTCAATGGCCGGCACAGCAAAAACACATTTGCTGCCATTGAGGGTTAGAATGTGCTTGGCAAGGGCTTCGAACACACTTTGCAGACGACTGTCATGGATAGCAGTAGTAGCACCATGTACTGGCATTCAGGAGGGAGACACTTGCGCCTGTGTCTAGTAGCAGGGGAATACACACTGTGTTTATATTCACTGTACATGACTTGAACTGCATGAGCCCCAATGTTACATGGCGAATTATGGTGGGTGAACCACGGGGAGTGTGTCCATCCGACCTAGAGGGGGCAGAGCGTCACATTTTGGCAAAGTGATTTTTTCTTCCACAGTTATGACGTTTGGTCATTAGCTGGACAGTTCCGGGCACTGGTGGCATGTGTGTTTGATCCACAGTTACCGCAGGAAAGCTGCCTTTGACGCTGACTTGTTGTCTTGTGAGATGCATGACTGGGTCTGGGGCTGTGTCTGGTACATCCAACCCAGCGCTAGATGGCTGCTGCTGTTGCTGCTCATGTGACTCTGCACTTACGCGTACTGCTTGGCTTAATGATGATTCTGTCCGTGTTAATTTAGCTGCACTTTCAATTTGAAATGCAATGGCAACAGCCCTAGCTAGTGTCAAATCATCTGATTCGAGTAGCAACGTCTCCCTGATTTTAGACTGTGTAGTGTGCTCAATCAGTTGATCACGTATCATCTCGTCCGTCAATGCACCAAATTTACAATGGCTGGCTAAACCTTTCAGGTTAGAGATGTACTGATGGACAGACTCACCCAGAAGTTAATGTCGTTGCCTAAACATAAATCGTCTCAATAAGGCACTCTGTGGGGCAGCAAACTGGTCTTTTAAAAGTTTCACTGTCCCTGCATAGTCTGTATTTGTCCCGTTGCCGGTTAACGTCTCCAGTACACGTTGTCCCTCGACTCCTAAACAGTGCCTCAACAATGCTGTTTTCCGAACTGCACTCACGTCGGCTAGTCCCGTAGCTTGAAGGTACGTTTCAAAAGACTGATGCCAGCGATTCCACGGTATTGTAGGCTCACCGGAAAGTGCGAGAAAAGGAGGTGGAGGAAGAGAAAATTCAGCCATCCTCCTCGCCAAATGTTGTTTATAAAAAGGACACTGACAAGAGGTTTATGCACACAACTCACTTTACTTTCAGACAACCGGAACTACTTCAGACCAAAACAGCTGCATACTAAACATGCAGCAAGGCATTACCAAATGAACACAGATTAATTCGTCCCGAACGGACATAATTATATTTCTCCAGTTTTTCGCCATTTTGAGTCCGCAAAACATTCTCTTTCTGACTTCAAGTTCCTGGGCATTGAGAGGGTTTTGCCGCATAGGAGAGGGGATAACCATGACAAAAAATGATTACAAAGAGAGGCTTTTTGGATTTTTGAGCTGAAATCGTTAATCCCTACAGGACTGAATGAAGAGATGGATCTTGCATGTTTTTTGTCATTTTTTATTATTATTTTTTTTTTTTTAATTATTGGAACAAATTAAGATATTTTTTATAAAAACCGAGAGCTCCCAGGCCCCTCCATAGACAGCAATTTAATGAACACTTTCAAGGTCCAGAAAGGTATTAAAAACATTGTTAAAAGTCCATGTGACTCCAGTGGTTCAACCTTAATTTTATGAAGCGATGAGAATACTTTTTGTACACAAAAACAAACAAAAATAACGAGTTTATTCAACAAGTTTCCGTTGTAAATAGTGCAGCGCTCTCATCTACAACAGCCAATGCTGTTCATGTGAGCACCACGACACATGCGCGGGAGCTGCACTGTATTGTAAACAGCGTAGGAGACTGGCACAGGCCAGAACGAAATTGTTGAATAAAGTAGTTATTTTTGTTTGTTTTTGCGCACAAAAAGTATTCTCGTCGCTTCATTAAATTAAGGTTGAACTACTGGATAATAAGTCACATGGCCTATTTTAACAATGTTTTTACTACCTTTCTGGACCTTGAAAGTGTTAATTAAACTGCAGTCTATTGAGGGGTTTTCATTTCTGGGTGAACTATCCCTTTAACAGCAGAATTTAAGATGTTGCATTAAAAATAGCGGTCTCTGAGAATACTTATTTCTCTGAATAAGTATGAAATGGATGTGTGTAGTTTACATCAGTTTTAAGGTTTCCAAACATAGTTATGAATGGATTTGGATGGACCATTGTGATCTCTCTTTGTTTCACCCATTGCTGCTGAGGTCCTGAGGAATCTTTATGGCAGTCACAGGCCAACCTTAGGAATTAAGTCTCTAGATGGGTGAAGGGCAGAAACTGCATGTGGACCAATCAGAAGTCCTGTCCATCCTTGGCTTGGTCGCAGAGATCTTCCTCTTGCCCTCTTAGAGGTGTCTGGCAGTTGTCCTAGCATCTTTATCTGATGGCGTTGGACAATTTGTTTGTGCTAGTCCACCAAGATCCAATCAAAATGCTGCAAACCTTTGTTCACTGTTAGGGACAGAGAGGGGCCCAGCCATAAACTGGGACCTGGAATATGCTAAATGTATGTAATTATATTGAGGAAAAATTGAGTTGACCATTTCTATTGATTGTGTTTCTAGCATGCACTTGAATAATTAATGTTACATTAATGTATGTATTAATAATTAATGTGCATGGCTATGTCTCGTTTTCTAAAAAGTCATGCTGTCTGATTAGGTTACATGCATTGAAAATGTGTCTTTAAAAAAAGATACCACATTCAACTATTTCATGACTGTATATACGGTTCATTTAAATGTTACATTGGCATTGCATCAGATTTTTAAGTAGGTTATTCTATAAACTGATTTTTTTTTTTTTTTTTGGGGGGGGGGGGGATTAAATAATGAAAGGAATTTAAGGGAATAAATTAATAAGAATGGTAATAGAAGTTCTAGGTCTAATTATAGTTATGAAGTAATCAATTTAAACTATTTGCAAATAATATTTTATTTTAAAATGTTCATACATTCACTCTTATTCGTATATCTAAAATGTCAAAAAACACAAACGTTTCTTGTCTTGTCACCTTCATTTATGAATTACATGAATTGTGATTGCATATTTTCAATTCGAAATTTCATAAAAAGTAGAGTAGTTTGCATCACTAGATAGTCTATTACTGTTGGTCGCTGAACATTTCTGTCGTAAAACAGTTGTGTAATACTTACATCTACTTACATCTTTCCACAAACTCTCTTGTGTTATGACAGTGACAGCAAAGTGGTGACAGTAAGACACGCCTTCTTTGATTTGATTGGGCATCTCGATCATTTTGACATTGAAAAGTGCTGTTAGACCACTGAGGCAGTGGTTAAAAAAAACTTTTTGTCATACTAACAACAAACAGCTTTACTCATTCTACACTAAAATAAGTCATGACTGACTCGGTCACTGGACATTTCTATCCTAAAACAGTTGTAAGTACATCTCACTTTTGTCAGGTTTCCATGTATGGTTCTCATTTTGCTAATTCATGTGGATAAGTTAAGTTTGTTGTGACTGTGTTTAATCAAGCCAATCCAAACTGTATGCTAACTGCCAGTCATCTTTGACGATAGTGATCCTGACAGAAGTGTGTGTTTTGGAGCATTGTTCATTGATTCATTGAAATGTTGTGAAGTTCCTGTGTCAGATTTCCAGTGTAACTGTTAATGATGTGTGTATCTGTTCTTTCAGATCATCATAATGGCGTGCACGCGATACATCCTGCTTAAATCTTTCCTGTTTGGTACTACACTGAGCATTTGCTTAATACAAAGTGGAGTGTTGAAAGCCATGAAAAGCATACTAGCATCCTGTTAACTATACAGTATTTTTTTCTCTCAGTCTGTATCCGCTTTTAGTCATGGCATAATGAACACTGTTTCAGAGTCCAAGCCTCAACTTGTTTCAATTGAGAATACTATCTCAAAAGCAGTATAAGCACTATTTATTCATATCACATTCAAGATTTTGTTTTAAAAACTCTCAGTGTACATTCTCATCTCTGAGCTGATGGCATCCCAGACACCAATATAAAAGATGAATCACTGTCTAGCCATATGAGATTTCAGTATGGAGAGGATAATGATTTTTTACTAGTATTACAGCATACCATGAGTGTCTATTACACCGTTTGTTTGCTTTTAGCATCTGATAGAATTTTTGGACCCGGAAACCGTGACGTCAGACTTAACAAGATGATTGGTTTCTTTTCATTTAGAAACTTAATCAGTATCATTTACCCTGATTTCAGAGCAACAGTGGTGTTTTTATTAACACTGTGTTTCTTCAAATATGGGCACTTTCGGCCCTGTGAACAAACTCCCTTAAAACATAGTTTTCACACTCTCACTAGTTTATTTGATTTGCCTATAATGTCAAACAGTGGATGTACTGCACATGCACTACTACTGTCTAATTTTCTCACTTTTTTTCTTTAAGTCATGAATATTTCAACATATCATTTCCACCACATCTCAAATTATTTGTTCGTGAAATAAAATGGCTAAACTTCATTAATTTCATAGCAATATTAAGCATTATTTAACATCTTTAGATTCATAGCATCATATCATTTTATGTATACTAAATACAATTAATTAATATATTCTCACTTTTGGTATAATTTAATGAAAATGCAGTTTTATTGGAAATGATGCACAAAAAAACAAAACTGTGGTCAAAGTCAAAGAAACTATTTACCTAGCAAAGTGACTACATCTGTTGACTTTATTCTATTCAACAGTGCCAATCCTGAGCAAGAAACGGTCTCAAGGTAAATTGTCAATAAAATTTTGCTAGTTAATATTAAGTAGATCGGGTTAAGATGGTCTACCTAACCTGGGGTCTTTTTGTCATGTTTATGCAATAACTAGACACCACAGCTTTGGACCTTCGCCCAGTCCAAATGTTTCTTGTGAAGGAGCTGAACTCACCAAGCAATTTGTGCCAGAAGATCAACTGAATGACATCCTTGAACGCAGAGCACAGGAGTTCAATCAACACCAACTCAGGTGGAACAGGATTTCTCTACATCTCACCCAAAGTCCTGTTAAATACAAAATGCGTATCTTTGTTGTTTTGAGGTGCATCTCAAATTGAAGTCCTATCATATTATCTCTGAGCAGGGCCGCAAGGAGAACATTCAATTGATCATTCTCTTGGGAGCCACTTATAGACTTTTTTTTTTTTATAACAGTGCTATTTTCTTCTTGCATTTTTTTCAGGATGAAGACAAACATAAAAATTCTTATCGCCAAGGCCAACTCTCCTCTCCAATATCCTACCAGTTTCAACGTAGCTCCTCTGAAGAAAAGTTTAATACCAGGTTAGCATAGCTTTCCTGTTAACTTTTCATGTAAACCAGATTTACTACTGTAACAGCTTGCGATTTACTAAAGACATGCAGTGAAACATTTGCGATGAAAAGGCGTGGAGACTTTTTGCAGCTGACCTTATTGCATATGCATTTGTAGGAGTTTCCCTTTCAGAAAAGAAAAAAAAGAACTTGCACACTTTATGGGAGGAGAGTATTTAAAGACCCCCTGTGGTGAAAATCAAGTTTTTAATCTTGTTTATATGTATTTAAGGAAATAATATGCTTTAAGACAAACCATGTGCAAATTCACAAGTCAACACCATTGCTGAGTACTTTCTCCTTAAAACTGCATTTAAGCAAAGACACTCTCAAAAACATGGTTTGAAATCACTGGTGTCATGTCAACGTGCAGGCGGGCATTAGCATATCATCATTGCTATGCTGCAAAGCAGGGGAGTCTAAAGAGAAGCCATGTTATCCCGGTATATTTGTCTACTGATATGAAAAATCAGCTACTTTTAGCGATATAGGGGGTGAATTATGTATATGATGTATATTACAGTGTTATGATGAACTATATGCCTTTCTCCACTGACGTTCTATGATGTTCAAAGCATTTCTAAGCATGCAGATTTGATTTTTAGAAGGCATGTGTGTATGTGTAATATGTGTAACATTAGCAACACATTATTAGCTGTTTGATAGCATAGTCAAGCAAAAGGCAAATCATATTAATCAGCGTTGTAAAGAGCGATACCTTTGTGCAGCGTTTACTACAGTAACTTGAGTAAAAGTTGACTGAGTGGATTTCTGAGCTGGTGTGAGTGAGTAGAGGCGGAGCTAATTGAAGCAATGGTGGAGTTACATTCAAGCTATTTTAAGGTATGAATATTTTTTATTTTACAGGAAAAAAACATTTAAATATGTCATTTTGGTGATCAAAGATTAGTTTTAAGGGAATAAAATTATTGACTACAGGGGGACTTTAAATGAATCATGCAAGGTAACATACTAAGGTTTATGCTAGTCAATTAACTGGTATTTACTGCCCAAAAAAGCATGTCTTACACCAGACGCTAATTTGCGCTGCTCTTGTTAGATTGCATTGGTTATTATGGAAAGGATCCGGCTGCGTCTGTGTTCTTTAATTTATGCGTCGTCAGTAGATCACGCGCAGAACTTTCCACTCCCATCAGCACTTTATTGGAATTTTGTCCTGTTTAGTAAATCTGGCCCAAGGAATGTTGTTTAAATGGAGACAACCTCACCCTATATGTTGCTTAGCAGTAACTTAAAGGGATAGTTCACTCAAAAATGAAAATTCTGTCATTAATTACTCACCCTCATGTCGTTGCAAACCTGTAAGACCTTCGTTCATCTTCGGAACACAAATTAAGATATTTTTGATGAAATCCGAGAGCTCTCTGACTAGGGCTGGGCGATATGGCCAAAAAATGATCTCGATAAAATCTTTTCATATCAGTCGATATCGATAATTATCACGATAAATGTCAAATATTTATTTCTTTAAAATTTTAAGGCAGATTTTTGCTCCTAAGAGAAAGTTGTAGAAACCAGACTGTTAATTGTGGTTTTAAGCTACTTTTTATTGTCAGAATATGACAAACTTCACGTTTTTGAATTCCTTACACTTTTCCAGTCATTTTTCCTTAACAAAATACATTTCTTAATAGAAAAAAATGAATGTCTTAGTTTCTGCATGTTCTAATAGGTGACATTGTTTCTAGTCAGTGCAGGCTGCAGTATTAATAATATTACATGTTTTGTCTTAGAAATGCACATTTGACAGTGAGTTAACAGTAGTAGTAGTAGCTTGAGTTAGGAGGATGCAGATGTAACTTTATGTTCATTAACAAAAACATGGACATCTGTAAAAATTGTAACAACCTCATTTTTATATGGTAAAATTTAAATATTCTGACTGAGTTTTATTAAAATTAACCATTGGTCTTCCATTGTATCATACATTTAGATCATGATAACCACAGTTAAAACCATGAATATAGCTCTTCACTACCTTGGTAAAATACAGGGGGGAGAACAAGTATTTGATACACTGCCGATTTTGCAGGTTTTCCTACTTACAAAGCATGTAGAGGTCTGTAATTTTTATCATAGGTACACTTCAACTGTGAGAGACGGAATCTAAAACAAAAATCCAGAAAATCACATTGTATGATTTTTAAATAATTAATTAGCATTTTATTGCATGACATAAGTATTTGATCACCTACCAACCAGTAAGAATTCCGGCTCTCACAGACCTGTTAGTTTTTCTTTAAGAAGCCCTCCTGTTCCCCACTCATTACCTGTATTAACTGCACCTGTTTGAACTCGTTACCTGTATAAAAGACACCTGTCCACACACTCAATCAAACAGACTCCAACCTCTCCACAATGGCCAAGACCAGAAAGCTGTGTAAGGACATCAGGGATAAAATTGTAGACCTGCACAAGGCTGGGATGGGCTACAGGACAATAGGCAAGCAGCTTGGTGAGAAGGCAACAACTGTTGACGCAATTATTAGAAAATGGAAGAAGTTCAAGATGACGGTCAATCTCCCTCGGTCTGGGGCACCATGCAAGATCTCACCTCGTGGGGCATCAATGATCATGAGGAAGGTGAGGGATCAGCCCAGAACTACACGGCAGGACCTGGTCAATGACCTGAAGAAAGCTGGGACCACAGTCTCAAAGAAAACCATTAGTAACACACTACGCCGTCATGGATTAAAATCCTGCAGCGTACGCAAGGTCCCCCTGCTCAAGCCAGCGCATGTCCAGGCCCGTCTGAAGTTTGCCAATGACCATCTGGATGATCCAGAGGAGGAATAGGAGAAGGTCATGTGGTCTGATTAGACAAAAATAGAGCTTTTTGGTCTAAACTCCACTCGCCGTGTTTGGAGGAAGAAGAAGGATGAGTACAACCCCAAGAACACCATCCTAACCGTGAAGCATGGAGGTGGAAACATCATTCTTTGGGGATGCTTTTCTGCAAAGGGGACAGGACGACTGCACCGTATTGAGGGGAGGATGGATGGGGCCATGTATCGCGAAATCTTGGCCAACAACCTCCTTCCCTCAGCAAGAGCATTGAAGATGGGTCGTGGCTGGGTCTTCCAGCATGACAACGACCCAAAACACACAGCCAGGGCAACTAAGGAGTGGCTCCGTAAGAAGCATCTCAAGGTCCTGGAGTGGCCTAGCCAGTCTCCAGACCTGAACCCAATAGAAAATCTTTGGAGGGAGCTGAAAGTCCGTATTGCCCAGCGACAGCCCCGAAACCTGAAGGATCTGGAGAAGGTCTGTATGGAGGAGTGGGCCAAAATCCCTGCTGCAGTGTGTGCAAACCTGGTCAAGAACTACAGGAAACATATGATCTCTGTAACTGCAAACAAAGGTTTCTGTACCAAATATTAAGTTCTGCTTTTCTGATGTATCAAATACTTATGTCATGCAATAAAATGGAAATTAATTACTTAAAAATCATACAATGTGATTTTCTGGATTTTTGTTTTAGATTCCATCACTCACAGTTGTAGAGTACCTATGATAAAAATGACAGACTTCTACATGCTATGTAAGTGGGCAAACCTGCAAAATCGGCAGTGTATCAAATACTTGTTCTCCCCACTGTATATCTATATGGTTTCTATGGTATTTGTATGAAAAACAGTAGGCTAGCCTAAAAACATTTAGTATAAATGCACAAATTCTATAGCTCAATCACAAAATTCTGTAATAATATTCCATTACTCCTTTTAATACATGTCTGCATTAATAATATAATTAAATTCTATGTGAATAGAATATCCCACATTTCTGCCACAGTAAGTGTTACCGTAAATCAATGGTAAATTATGGAGATTTGTAGATCGAAAAGCCTTCTGACTGTATCGGTTCTCCTGTTTGTCAGCGCTGTTTAATCTGGCTTTAAACTAGTTAAAATCACCAAGACATTTGTGTTTTTCGTTGAATGCAGGCGCTTCTCACAGGATCTCACAGCACTGTTTAGTGTCGCATCACTGAGACCGTTCCGTTTGGACTTTGACCCGAGCGGATAAAGGGTCTGTGTGATTCTGATATCATTCGTGCTACCTTTTATCGACAAATTTGTCGTCTTTGGATGATAAAATCAAGGTTAGTTTCACTTTCGATTTAACGTTCGTTGCCGCTTCCACTCATTTTTTCCGTGTCGAGTTTTCTTTGCCAGTAGAGCCTGTACTTTGACGTGCAAGCTAATAGCTGCACGCTGACTGGCTGTTGTCGCGTTTATTTCTGCTGTGTGATTGGGTGTTAGCGTAATCCATATCGAGTAAAAATGTCCAGAGCTTATCATCGTTATAGACATCAATTTTATCGCGATTCGATATGATATCGTTTATCGGCCCAGCCCTATCTCTGACCCCTCCATAGACTGCAATTTAATTAACACTTTCAATGCCCAGAAAAGTAGTAAAAACATCGTTAAAATAGTCCATGTGACTCCAGTGGTTCAACCTTAATTTTATGAAGCGACAAGAATAGTTTTTGTGCGCAAAAACAAACAAAAATTACGATTTTATTCAATAATTTCGTTCTAGCCTGTGTCAGTCTCCTAGCACAGTTTATATTGTAAGCAGTGCAGTTCTTTCGACACGTGCGTGATGATGAAGCAGGAGATGCACTGTATTTACAACGTAAACTGCGTAGGAGACTGACACAGGCTAGAACGAGATTGTTGAATAAAGGTGTTATTTATGTTTGTTTTTGTATTCTCATCGCTTCATAAAATTAAAGGGATAGTTCACCCTGAAATGAAAATAAAGTCATCTTTTACTCACCCTGCTGTTGTTCCAATGCCCTATGTCCTTCGAACTTGTTCGGCCCTCAAAAGGAGAAATTAAAAAAAAAAACATCCTGCACGCGCTCCTCCATATAATGGCAGTGAATGGAGACCAAGCTAAAACTTTACAAAAAGGATACAAAAATATCACGTAATTATACAGTAAGACACACGCCATATATGGAAAGCATTCAGGATGCATACTATAAGGTTTTGCGAGAAAGAAACCTTATTATTCAGTCAAAATACTTAATTCGGCCGACTCCTGGGAGTGCTTGTGAGCCTTTAGTCAGCAGCCGCTCATGCAATGTGGTCATGACAACCTGTACACAACATTCACTTAGGAGAGTTAGCTTATTATTAGTATTACTGTATTATTTCTTAATATTTACCTTATAGAAGAGACGAGAGTCGCGTTTGTTTCTATTGAGCCTGATTTCAAAAAATGGTGCCTGTGTGTGCTTATCCTAGGTGCCATTACAACAGTGCGAGTTATAGTACTTGAGCGGCTGCTGACGGCTCGCACGCACTCACAGGAACGTGCACAGAGTAACGGCCGAGCTCAGTATTTTGACTAAATAATAAGGTTCAGTCTTCTTTCTCGCAAAACCTTATAGTATGCATCCTGAACAATATCCATATATGGTGCGTGTCTCACTGTATCATTACGTGACGCTTTTGTATCCTTTTTGTAAAGTTTATCCTGGTCGCCATTCACTGGCATTATAGACGGTTTCATCGGACTCACGCGCGTTGCCACGGTTACGCGCCTGGCCCTAAGTTAACTTTCAGTCTGTGTTTGTTTATCGGCCTGGCTAGTGGCTAGTAGTAATATGGCGCCGACTACAAACGCAGTTAGAGTTAAGGTGATGAGTAGACGGAAGTTGGGCTCAGGTTGTTGTGCTGTGGGGTGCAACCTGACCTCTGGAACAAATGCCTTGTCGAAAATAAAAATGTTTCGGTTTCCTAAAGACAAGGGGAGACGGCAAGCATGGATCACCGCTGTGCGAAGAGAGGCTTGGCAGCCAGGCAAGAATTCAAGGATCTGTAGCACTCACTTCGTTAAAGGTAACAAACTCATGATAACCAACTGATAATTAGCTAGCTGACTAGTTAAAAGCCTGCAATAGTTATGAATTAGCTAAATTGATTGCTACATATATAGCTAACATTTTAACGTTATACATTGAGCTTACGTTACTGTGTAAAATGAATGTAGTAGTTGATACGCTTTAGCATTATGATACCTTATATCTATCAAACATAAGAGCCACAATATTTTTCCATCAATGCTATACAAATAACCTAGTTTAACATTCGCCTTTGGCTTGCTCCCTGGGGCCATAACAAATACAATAATGCATAGCTTTTCTAATGAAGCTTTAAATTAACTACTAAATATGGACTTTTACTACAATTATCACTGATATATTTTATCTTTAAAGCTGCATTGAAACAATGTGCATTGTGAAAAGTGCTACAAATAAATTTGACTTTGACCTAATTTAATTGTACTAGTAGGCTACAAATATTTTTTTTAATTAATAATTTAAGTAATATCATAGAATGCATTTTTTACACAAAAATGTGCATGTAACCAGAAATTATGCAAAGTATGTAAGATGCTCAGCAAGGTGCAATACTGTCAACACTAACTGTTCCTGTCACTTGTTTTATTTTAGGTGAGCCATCAGTGGACCCATGCCATCCAGATTATGTTCCATCAATGTTCACGCACAAAAACAACATTGACGTTTCACAAAAGTTGGAGCGATACCAGAGGAGACCATCTGTGGAGGAGTCCATTGATTCACCTTCCTTAGAGGTCACCCACACTGACCCTGAAGAAGGATGCACTGCTGTAGGTACAGATCTGTCAATGGCAGACATTGACCAGCTACAAAATGAAAACATTGAATTAAAAAGAAAAATGGCTTCACTGGAGAAGAAACTGGAATCTCAAGAAAAATGACTACAAGATCATGTTTGGCAGTCTGTCCGATTTTATTTTAAATGATGACAAGCACATTTTTCATTTTTACACTGGTTTACCATCTGCTTTGTGTTTTTCACCCTCCTCACTTACCTGACAACAATATGGAATGCATCATCAACCATACTTACCCTTCCCAAGCAGTTTCTTGTGGTCCTGATTAAGCTTCGTCTAGGCTTACCTCATCAAGACCTAGCTTTTCGCTTCAGAGTGAGTTGTGGAACTGTCTCAAACATCTTTCATGAATGGCTCGATGTGATGGCTAAAGAGTTACAATGCCTTGTCCAGCAAAGAAATCAGAAGAAATCTCCCCACCCTCTTCAAGACTACCGGTTTCCAACAAGTTAGATGTATAATAGACTGTACTGAAGTGTTCCTTAAAAGGCCACTTGGGGTGGTCATGTTAGCGACAAGGTTATAACAAAAAATTCTGGGTTGATTGACCTTCTTGAACAAGGAGACCATGTAATGGCTGATCGAGGCTTCAATTTTCCTGAATATTTTTCCACCAAATGTGTCTGTCTTCATGTACCAGCATCTACAAAGGGAAGAAAACAACTGACAGGATTAGAGGTGACACACTCTAGAAAAATGTCACAAGTGAGAATCCATGTGGAAAGGGCCATACGAAAAACTATCATTCAGAATTCTATGTAACACCCTGCCAGTCAGTATGGTTAAAACAGAGAAATGATAACAGTCTTTGCACAATAATTATAAATTATATATTCAGTAATGAACAACAACTATTGATTAACTGATTTATTAACTGATTTATTGACTGATGAATAAAGTGCTGTAGACTACGACTTGTTTTTAATGTATTTATATATTTAATGTAAAAAGTGAAAAACGTTGGTGCTCAAAAAGGCAGGAACAACCTATGCTTTTTAAGAAAAAACACACACTTTTTCTTGTTAGACTGATTTCATACTAGCACTATTGAGATGCTTTGAGACCATTTTCATGTAGCTGTCACTCAACTGCAGTCTTCCTTCTACAAATGCATCAACAACTTTTGGCAGCATGTGTTTAAAGTAAAAGCTACGTAGCCTTTGCATATATGTGGTGACAAAACCATTGTCATAAGGCACATCAAGCTCCAGGTGCTGTACTGGGGTCCAAATAACAAGACAGGATGTATTCAACCCGAGACAGTGCATCCCTAACTGTACCTTCCTGTAGTAACCTCTGGGGCCTTTTGGGTTCACAATGTACTGCCCACCCTCCACTCTGATGTCTTGGTTTGTGCCAGAGAGCGCATCATTAAGGGATGTGCAAGCACTGAGTGTGATGGGGCATTTTACTTCTAGCAGCTTGTCATCAATGATACCATCAGGGCTTGCTGCCAGCCATGGGTCTTCTGCACACACCACCAACCCTTTGTCCATCACTATGCAGCCCCTCTCCCTAATCTGCTCCTTAGCAAGTACCTCGCTTTCCTTCCCATACCTTGGGCCACACTGCCCTGGAACTCTGGGTAGAGGTGTTCAGTGAGAAACTCAGCTGGGTCAGTTGTCTCACGCTGAGGAACCTTGCTGGCTGAGCTTGCTGTTATGCGCAGCTTGCGCGCATCATGCCAGAGTGGTTCTATGCTCTGTTTTCTGGTGTTTCTCTTTAGTTCCACTACTTGATCTGGGTTCAGTTTAATGAAGGCATCATAAAATGTTGTGCACTTAGAACAGGTCAGAGCACTACCATGCTCACTGTGGGGCTGAGCTAAGCTGCTGAACACGTTGAATTCCTCTCCCTGAGCATCCTTCTCTCCCTGACTGCTGATGAAATCCTGACTACCTGACTCAGAGGCTGTGTCTGTCTCACTGCTGTCACACATGACAGAAAAGAGAGCACAGTCTGGCACAACTTCCTAAAAGAAATGGTGAAAAGACCTTACCTACACTGCCATATACACTCACCTAAAGGATTATTAGGAACACCTGTTCAATTTCTCATTAATGCAATTATCTAATCAACCAATCACATGGCAGTTGCTTCAATGCATTTAGGGGTGTGGTCCTGGTCAAGACAATCTCCTGAACTCCAAACTGAATGTCAGAATGGGAAAGAAAGGTGATTTAAGCAATTTTGAGCGTGGCATGGTTGTTGATGCCAGACGGGCCGGTCTGAGTATTTCACAATCTGCTCAGTTACTGGGATTTTCACGCACAACCATTTCTAGAGTTTACAAAGAATGGTGTGAAAAGGGAAAAACATCCAGTATGCGGCAGTCCTGTGGGCGAAAATGCCTTGTTGATGCTAGAGGTCAGAGGAGAATGGGCCGACTGATTCAAGCTGATAGAAGAGCAACTTTGACTGAAATAACCACTCGTTACAACCGAGGTATGCAGCAAAGCATTTGTGAAGCCACAACACGCACAACCTTGAGGCGGATGGGCTACAACAGCAGAAGACCCCACCGGGTACCACTCATCTCCACTACAAATAGGAAAAAGAGGCTACAATTTGCACAAGCTCACCAAAATTGGACAGTTGAAGACTGGAAAAATGTTGCCTGGTCTGATGAGTCTCGATTTCTGTTGAGACATTCAGATGGTAGAGTCAGAATTTGGCGTAAACAGAATGAGAACATGGATCCATCATGCCTTGTTACCACTGTGCAGGCTGGTGGTGGTGGTGTAATGGTGTGGGGGATGTTTTCTTGGCACACTTTAGGCCCCTTAGTGCCAATTGGGCATCGTTTAAATGCCACGGCCTACCTGAGCATTGTTTCTGACCATGTCCATCCCTTTATGACCACCATGTACCCATCCTCTGATGGCTACTTCCAGCAGGATAATGCACCATGTCACAAAGCTCGAATCATTTCAAATTGGTTTCTTGAACATGACAATGAGTTCACTGTACTAAAATGGCCCCCACAGTCACCAGATCTCAACCCAATAGAGCATCTTTGGGATGTGGTGGAACGGGAGCTTCGTGCCCTGGATGTGCATCCCACAAATCTCCATCAACTGCAAGATGCTATCCTATCAATATGGGCCAACATTTCTAAAGAATGCTTTCAGCACCTTGTTGAATCAATGCCACGTAGAATTAAGGCAGTTCTGAAGGCGAAAGGGGGTCAAACACAGTATTAGTATGGTGTTCTAATAATCCTTTAGGTGAGTGTATGTATATATATATATATATATATATATATATATATATATATATATATATATATATATATCAAATGTATATATATCTCAAATGTGTATATATATATATATATATATATATATATATATATATATATATATATATATATCTCAAATGTAAATTCGTGTCCCATTTACACCTAATGTTAAAAAAACATTACATAAAATAGAGAAACCAAACACGGTTCTATTTTGTATTTTTACATTAACTATGTAATTAATGTTCTATTCATTAAAACCTATAAATCTAATCAAGTTAGTTTTTTAGGCATTTTTATATTTTTTCCAAAACAGTAACTAAAGGCACAATTTAATAATTTAAACAATATAATTGTGAACTGATGTTCGGCTGTTCTTTAATAGTAAACTTAATTTCATCAGTTATCAACCTCGGTATGAACAACTGATCACAGATGAAAATGTAGGCTACCTTTTATTTCACCTAGCTGACTGCTTGCTAAAAAATCCCTAGTCATTGTTTTCAGTTCATTTCAGGTTTGATTTTGACATGATATAAAGTGGTAATACCTAAATGGCCGAGTTGTTTACTTACTTTTTAATTAGTCTCCCCATTAAACGCCATCATTTTGTTCATTCAGACTGATTTGTGAACTCGGAACGTGCACAAAAACATGAGGCGGGATTTATCACACAAACCAATCATATCCAATCATAACCAATCGCATCCAATCATAGTGCGATGGAGCCATTGCCTCCTCTCACGAGACTTTCCCCCATTTATTTCAATTACTAACCACTAAACTCACTGCACTCTTTAGAAGCTCTGTTATAAGTCAATGGGTACAGAGGAGACGCGCCTCCGCTGTAACTTTACATGCCGGTGTCGCTGTTGCAGTGTTAAATTAGTGATTGATATGCTTGTTAATGTTACATTTTGTAATACTTGCATTGTTTTATTTTTCTAATATGGATTATTTTCTCATCCAGTTTTTTTTGAGGCGGCACTTGTCTCCCTTGCCTACTCGGAGGAAACACCCCTGAATCAAACATGTCTTGTGGAGTGCTCTCGGAGTATGCATTTATTTGTCATTTTAACTGTTTGGAAACAGACTGTAAAAGTGGACTTCAAATATTTCTTATCCTTTTGCACCCTCTATAGGCCATGATCAGCGACTAGTCGACGTCAAGCTTAAAGCGTCATAGCAAAGCATTATAGTCGACTATTCTATGCAACCCCTAGTACAAGTACCTTTGTGATTGTTTTCTTTTTCGTAGGTAAAATTGTAGGTAAAAGCAGGACTCGACAGTGCAACCATTTCACTCGCATTTGCGACTAAAAATAGATGTGTGCGAACTGTAAAATGTATTTTGGAGCACTTGTGCGAATAAAAAATCCCTGCGGATCAGTTTTCCTAAATGTAAGATCATAAGCGCCTTAAACATTTTAAGGCGTCTTATATTTTGGGGATGAAAAACATAAATCGCAATGCGGCCTAATGTGATTATTAAACTTCAAAAGGCTATGATTTCATTAAATAAATGCGCGAGCCAGTACATCGCACAACAGCGCCACGTTCAGGATTTGAAACGTGAAGCGCTGTTGTGTGTTCTTCAGGCTCGCGCAACAGTGCTTCAGACTGCTTGAGATCAGTTCACAATCAATGAATAACGCACATTTATGCCAAGCGATTACTTATTAACTAATCCTGATCAATTATGACAAAGTTTACTTTACGGTGTTTATATTGTAGCCTAATATGTTGCATACAGTTGGAAGAACGCATATTTTATCTCCCTCATCTGAATTTGAGTATGAATTATTTTACCTTATGCAATTGAAGATGAAAAGTAAAGTCACTAACACAAATCTTTCTTCCTTTTTTTCTTAGCTTTGTCCTGTTTACAGCAAGATAATATTTAGGTGATAGTTTAAATAAAGTACAGAATTGTTTATTATTGGTGTTTTGCCTATTCTCATTTGAGTTTTGCTTTGCATTTAAAATATCAAAAAACAGGTTTTGTAATGTTAGCAAGGTATAATATGTTAATTAGACCATTAGCATAGATTGAACTGAAAGAAACATTGGAATTGGAATTAAAAAAAACATTGTAGCCATATATCATCACATAATATTTTTCAGAAGATAGTTCAATCTGTAATTGTATCTCTTCCATCAGTAATTTTCTTTCAATTACCACCCACACTCAAAAAAAAAAAAAAAAAACTACTGGGTAATTTGTTAGTCAGAGAACAGATTGAGATTTTTTGGCACATGCATTGAGCAGGGAAAGCAAATATGTTTGCAAAATCGTTATTTTGTGTAAATTTATTTGGAAAACTTTAAATGAAACGAGACCGTAATATTGCATCCTATTGTTTTCAATGGCATTTGGATAAGGGTGTTATACGATCTTCCGAACAGCAGGAGGCGCTGTCTCGAAAAACGAGGGGTCTGAGAATGCGGGACTCTGTGTGCGGGACTGTAGCTGCAGGCTCCAAGTCGGCATACTGTTGGCCTGCAATAATAAAGCAAAGACATTTCAAAATAAGAGTCCGAGTGTATTTCGGGCTTGTTTATTATAATTTAAAGTAATTTGTATATTGTAGCTTCTGTCTGGGATGCCCTGTCACAGGAAGGAAAGACTATGATTATTTGACACATATTATTAAATATATAGATTTTACTAGTATCAGTGTTATTATAGCTAACAAAAACTAAAATCATAAAAAAAATCTCTTTATTTGAAATAAATGTTAACTGACATAAAATGTTATTTTTTATTATTTTCATTTAGTTTAAAATAATCTGTTATTTTCATTAACCTGATGTACCAAACTAAAACTGAAATAAAAAACGAATACTATACAGACATTTAAAAAAAAAAAAAAAACTAAAAAAAAAAAAAAAAGACAAAACAACAGAATTACTAAAACTTTTAACTAAAATTAAAATGAAAGCAGAATTAAATTGAATTCAAAATATTAACAAAAACTATACAGTATCTCAGTGATACTAAAATAACACTAGTATGGCAAAAATCTGTTACAGTGTGTTTTATATATATAAATGCAGAAATAGTTAGTTGCGCCCCTAAAGTTTCTAATGCGCTCCTAAATTTTTAAACTTAGGAGCAGGTGCTCCTTGGGAAAAAAGTAAGCGTCAAGCCCTGGGTAAAAGACCTTGCATGAGGTATTCATTCATTATGTTTATTTATTTATGTTCATTTATGTTCACACTTTAGAATCCTGTTTTCACCACTAAATACTTTCTGAAATCTTGAGACAGGTGAATTCAGATTCCATTCTAGATCTAAACCTACATTTGAATTAAATACAATGATGTCTGCAGGTGTCTTTGAGTGTGAAGAGTGGAGTGCTCTCAGTAGAGGATGTTCTGGATGGACAGCAGGTGGATGGACAGGGTCAGAGTGAACTGAGCATCTCATCCAGCAGCCTCACACAACTCAACGATCTGCTGTCCAGAGTGACCTACACCAGTACCATCTACCACATCAAGACTAAAGACCTGGGTGAGTTCAGGAGAGACACTCATGTAAAGTGTTACATTTCAGAAATGCATAAAGCATTCAGAAATACATAATTTTACAGAAATAAAATGAATTGTGAATGTTGTTTTACGCTGACTTTATTTCTTAAGTTGAATATATACTGGCAGCCCATTATAGGCTATTTTTCTGCATGATTATATCTTTACTATTTGAGTCTTCACTTTTTTCAAGAATAGTCATTTATTTGTCAAACCACATTTTCTCTTTAGTTCATTTCTCTTTTGAGGACCATAAGGCCATGTTTCCCATCATGATTAGGAGACCATCAGTTCCTGTTCTTTATGACCCAGGAAAAGGTAAGACCACAACACACTACAAAAACACTACAAAATAGCATGCTACCGTGGCATCAGATATGTTTGTTATAAACAAACATCTATAAAGTTTGTAAAACCTGCTAATGAAATGCACCTACTGCTCTCTCTTGTAATTCAGATATCAGCTCACAGGTAACCATAATAACCAAGACATTTATGAGGTATAAGGAGCTGAACATCCTCACTACATCATGCCTCCTGCACAGGTACACAACTGAACTGCCCCCACCACTTAAATGGTGTATGTTACACATCTTGAACTTGTGGATTACCTGGAAACTAATCACTGCCGATTATTATTTGGTTCCTCAGGGATGGTTTGCAGGCAGAAATCTGGCTCTATCCCAACTCACAACAAAATACTTCCTGTGGGTGGATGATGACTTTGTGTTCTTGAAGGAGTCACGGATTGAGAGTTTTGTGGAGATTATGGAAGCGATTCCAGATCTAGATGTTGTAAGTATGAAAGGATATTCTTTAGGGGGGTGAAAAGTCTTGGAGCAATACAGCATTGTTAACAAGCTCTTTTTCTCTTGTTAGCTTGGTGGTGAGGTGTCAGGTGACCAGTTCCATTTCATTCTTGAGTATGACGAGGGAGATTAAGAAGAAGGTGGCTGTCTAAGGCGTATTAAAGGGTTTCATCAGCCACTTTCAGGCTATGATGGATGCTTTTTAGTGGATGGCGTCGTTAATTATTTCTTGGCTAGGACTGAAGCGGTGCGAAGAATTGGCTTTGACCCATTCCTTAAAAGAGTTGGGCACACCGGTAAGCACACAAAATTTTAAATCTTCATTGATTGATTCCTAGCGCATTTAATTCTTCTCCTTCTATTCCAATTCATCTCCTTTAATTCTTAAATTCTCTTTTTCTTCCATTTTTCCCCCAGAGTTCTTCATTGATGCACTTGGAAAACTGTTGGTTGCATCATGCAAGGGGTTTTCTATTGGTCACCAGACACATCGAGCACAGAATGAATATGACTCATACCGAACTCAAGGAAAACTAGATGAGGAGAAAAAACTGGCCCACCATTTCTTTAAGAATTATCTTAACTACATCAAGTACTGATTAGTGTTCATTTAATAAAAAAATAATCAACAAAAAATTTGATTATTGATTAATCGCATCTGCGCACTGTGCACTTTACACGTCACTTCACTTTACAGTAGTGAAAAATGCATTTCTACAAAATGCACCTGAAGAATAGAAGAGAACAGAGTGAGCTGCTGCGGAAGAGGTGCATGACCTAAGTTGCCCTAAACAAGAATGCTTTATATTAAGAGCTTCAAAATAAATGCATAAGCATAGCGTTTAACGCGCCTTTAACGCACTTTGATATATGCAAGCGCAGAGTTTAAGACATTATTTTCTAAGCTAATAATTTATATTTGACAGCTGAATCCTTTTCTGACTTAGAAAGTCATGCGAGCAATAACACTAGATAACACGGTTAGGGTGGGTCACCAATAAGGATTAAATTAAACAGTTTAGAGCTAATCTAGGATTTGTTGATCTGGGTTTTATTTTAAATCGAGTTGTGTTGCACCACTTAATTTTAAACACAGATTAATAAATCAGGGATTAGAATGTTAACCTGCGATTAAAACCTTCATTTATGATTAATTTTCTCCGCCATTATGGATTCGCCATTGTAATTAAACAGCAACAATGTTAGTATTCAATTTCCTTTTTTATTGACCACCAGAAACTCTGTTTGAGAGTCGCAAGGCGCGGCAGCGATTACTGGCGCTCACCTCATCATCATGTACGACACAGAGATTAACAACTCTCTGAGACCCGACGACACACCCACTGTTTCTATCTTTGACCAATCAGCCACATATTTTAATTGTAGGTGCACTTTATTTTATTTAAACCTCCTCACCTGCAAATTTAAAGTTAAACCCTAATTGAGATTTAAAAGGGCACCTATTATGCAAAATTCACTTTTACGTGGTGTTTGAACATAAATGTGTGTCGGCAGTGTGTGTACACAACCACCCAATAATGATAAAAAAAATTTTTTTTAAATCCCCATAAATCATAAGCAGTGTCTCAGAACAAGCCGTTCGCAGATTCTGGGCAAAGTGACGTCACTTTGCACAGGCCCCTCCCACGACTGCTGAAGGACACTGCCGTTTCAGCATAGTGAGCATAGTGAGCTGTACACAGTCTGTCATTGTTTCGACGCCAGAGCAGGTTTAGGTTCGTTTATTTCTGCGCAAATCATTTCACTCCAGACTCCTTTGTGAACAAGGGGCAATACAAGGCAGGCTTTGCTAAAAAGTTGTTAGTCAAGGATGGATCAGTACCAACTGTTCGTGATCCAGTTTAGGCCTAGTCCACACTAGTGTCACACTTATCTGGAAACACTTCAGGAGTTTCGAAGTTGTCATCTGATTGGTTGAATTCTACAGGATGTCCACGAGACGTGTGTGTTGTGTTCTTTAACGGTCCACTTGGAAACAAATGCCCTGACGCCAAACTCCCTAGTCGAAGAAGAATGCCGTCGTGTTTACAACTGTGACAATGAGCGCTTACCAGGATCAACTAAACACTGGATTTTCAAAAGTATGTGAAGTTCGCAGCTCCATTGTTGCAGTAAACTTGCACAACATTCTTGAATGAATAATTTATAGATGCACGCTGGTCTGTTATTGCAGGGACATCGACTTTTTACATTTTCACGCCCCAAACATGACACGGAAACAAAACAAACTGTGATTGGTTGCGTTACATGTCAGTCAAACGTCCTTTTGGGCGGTCCTTGACCAATGAAAGCTGAGATAGAGTCCAGACCTTCTGCCGTCAGTCTGAAGGTGTGGCTACGTGAGACTAAGTCCACACATACAGTTATTTTTATTTTTTTATTTCTCTGTTTATAACAGTTTTTTTTTTCCTTCTTCGTTTAGAAAAAAAATCTCGTCCACACAAGCGCGGTTTAAAAAAAAAAAACCTCTGTCCGCATGAAAAAGCAAAAACGCTATGAAGCGCTGTCAAAAGCATGCCAAACCAACAGGTGGCAATATAACCCTAACCGTAAAGCCATGTTGGCCAATCAGAAGCTTGAAAAAAAAAAGAATATTACTATTGTTATTATTATTAAGTCGTGACCTTCGTAGTATTGCATTCTGACGCCTCTGTTCCGCAATATAATGGGAGAACTGTGCATGTATCTGTATGTGATAAGCCCTGTTAGCACAGTTATTAGCAGCAATATTTTGGCTACGCCATTGCACAGACTCGCCTCATGTAAACAAAGGAGATAGCGGCGCACAATCTGACGTCAAACAAAGGAGATAACAGCGCACACTCCAACATCACAACCCAAAATCTCCGGTTTCACCGTCTACACGACAACACTGAAACTGGAGTTTCTAAAAATCTTCACCCTGGCAGGAGTTTTCAAAAAAGTTCGGTTTCAGTGACTGGACACTGCATTTGCGTGTGGACAAACAGCCAAACCACAAAGAAAAAGCTGCGGTTTTGAAAATACCGGTGTATTTTCTGCAAAAAAAATCTTGTGTTACGCAGCTCATTTGAGCTTCTGCAAGAACCAATGAGGTTAATTTGTGTGTGTTACACAGCACATTTGAGCTTCCGCAAGAACCAATGAGGTTCTTTCTTGTGTTTTACGCAGCTCGTTTGAGCTTCTGCAAAAACCAATGAGGTTCATTCTCATGTTACGCAGCACGTTTGAGCTTCCGCAAGAACCAGTAAGGTTCATTCTTATGTTATGCAGCTCGTTTGAGCTTCTGCAAAAACCAATGAGGTTCATTCTCGTGTTACGCAGCTCGTTTGAGCTTCTGCAAGAACCAATGAGGTTCATTCTCATGTGTTACGCAGCTCGTTTGAGCTTCCACAAGAACCAATGAGGTTCATTCTCGTGTGTTATGCAGCACATTTGAGCTTCCGCAAGAACCAGTAAGGTTCATTCTTGTGTGTTACGCAGCTCGTTTGAGCTTCTGCAAAAACCATTGAGGTTCATTCTCGTGGGTTATGCAGCTCATTTGAGCTTCCACAAGAACCAGTGAGGTTCATTCTCGTGTGTTACGCAGCATGTTTGACCTTCCGCAAGAACCAATGAGGTTCATTCTTGTGTGTTACGCAGCATGTTTGACCTTCCGCAAGAACCAATGAGGTTCATTCTCATGTAACGCAGCTTGTTTGAGCTTCTGCAAAAACCAGTGAGGTTCATTCTCGTGTTATGCAGCTCGTTTGACCTTCCGCAAGAACCAATGAGGTTCATTCTCATGTAACGCAGCTCGTTTGAGCTTCCACAAGAACCAATGAGGTTGTGAAGATCATGCAGTAGAGTAATGTGAGCAGAACGCCTGGTGGAGGTGAGAACTCTTGCTGCTGAGTTTTGAACATACTGTAACCTTGCAATACGTTTTTTTAGGAAGACCAAGAAATAGAGCACTGCAGTAATCCAGACGTGATGTGATTAATGCATGAATTAAGATTTCAGCATCAGCTAGAGGTGAGAGAAGATCGAAGACGTGCAATATTACGAAGATGGAAAAAATTATTTTTAACAACAGAAGAAATGTGAGAGGCAAAAGATAAAGATGAGTCAAATAAGACACCAAGATTCCGTACAGATGAAGAAGGCTTAACATAAACGCAGTCAATTTCAAAGGACAGGTCCATCCTTTTGACTGAGGAGGCAGAGCCAATCATCAATATTTCAGTTTTGTTATTATTTAGTTTATAGAAATTCCAGGACATCCAATGCTTGATATCCCTGATACATGCAGTAAGTGAGTCAGGCAGGGATGGCCTATCAGAACTGGTGGTAAGGTAAATTTGAATGTCATCAGCATAGCAATGAAATTAAAGTCCATGCATGCGTATGATGTCACCAAGTGGATATATAAATGACAAACAGATGTGGACCAAGAACTGAACCTTGAGGAACACCCTGTGAAAGCAGAGCAGTGGCAGATTTATACCCTTGTATGGTGATATAATATTATCTATCACTAATGTAGGAAATGAGCCAGGAAAGAGCTGAACCAGTGATATCAGAAAGGCGAGAAATGAGTATTCCATGGCAGACTGTGTCGAATGCAGAGCTTAGATCGAGAAGAATCAAGATGTTTATTAACCCTGAATCCATGGACAGAAGAATGTCATTAATCACATGAAGAAGAGCAGTTTCAGTGCTATGTGATGAGCGAAATCCTGACTGAAAAGGTTAAAAAAAAAAAAAAAAAAAAAAACATTAGCGTTTAAGTAAGATCTCAATTGTGAAGCCACAACTTTTTCAAGAATTTTACTTAAGAATGGTAAATTTGAGATTGGCTTGTAATTGTTCATGTTTAGATGGTCAAGGGCCGTTTTTTTAAGAATGGGGGTCACCGCAGCCAGTTTTTAATTCTGCTGGAACAATGGCAGATGTTAAACTAGAGTTTATCATATGTGTTATGAAAGGTTCAACCTCAGGAACACACATCTTAAGCAAAACAGTAGGTGTAGGATCAAGCTGGCAGGATGTAGAATTTGACTTCACAATTAGATCACTTATGGCAGCAGAAGTAGTGAGAGTAAAAGCAGAGAGAGAGTTTTTGGAGTGAGCCGCGTCAGCTGACATCAAGTGAACATTTGAGTCAGTTGTATGAGGGGTGTTTTTGGAAATGGATTCAGTGATTGACTTCAATTTGTCTGAAAAGTAATGAGAAAAATTATTTATAAGCGCCTCAGATCCAGAAATAACATGTTGTGGAGGATTAATGAGATTACTGATCATAGCAAACAGAGATTTGGGCCTGCACATGGAATTCCTAATAGTAGAAGAGAAATATGAGGATCTTGCAGCATTGAGGGCTGTACGGTAGTTGAACAAATGTTCTTTCACAGCCAATGAGTGCACAATGAGTTCAGTTTTCCTGTATAGTCTTTCCAAGCGACGACCCATAGCTTTCATTGCTCAGAGTTCCGGAGTGAACCAGGGTGAAATGTGCAGATGGAACCAGTCTAGTTTTAACAGGAGCATGTTTCTCAAGTATTTGGGAAATGGTATTATTATAGATGCTGCAGATTTCTAATGGACAGTTGGATAATAAACAATCTGACAAGGTAGAAGCCCTTATTGAATTAGATAAAGCAGATGGATCCATAGAACAGATTTTACGATAAGTGAGCATTTTTTTCACAGGCGATATAGATGTTGGAAAACTAAAACTGAAGTTTAGGAGTTTGTGATCCAAAAAAGCAAAATCAGTTCCACTAACAAGAATATTATATAAGAAATTACAATTGAATAACTAGCACAGACAAGAGTAAGTAACTCACTAATCTCAGAGAAAAAATCTGAATGAAATTTTGGATAAATTAAGATTACAGCCATTGATGTTTTGCCAGTCATTTTCAACGCAAGGTATTCAAAAGATGCAACGTCATGGAACTCAATCTTAGATATTTTAATATTCTCACGACAAACTACAGCCAACCCTCCACCTATACGATGGAGACGAGGTTGAGAGAAACAGATGTAAATATAACAGAACAAACATACAATTGAGAAACATACAGTTCTTTTCAGGTTTTTCATGTAGGTCTAAACTAGATTTTCAGGTACAGAAATAGTAATCATATGTAAAATATCACTTCATAATCTTCAGTGTATAAATATAGATTAACCCTTATTAAAGTTATTCAGTCAAGAGCCGTGAGTGATTTTTTTTCTGTCTTTTGTTATCTTGTCTTTTATGAGAAAACGCTACCCTGCCATTGACGAGATTTTTCCGTGTTTTCACTGTTATACGGTAGGGGGGCGCTATTACACATCTCCTGAACGAGTACAGAAACTGATCAAAACACAGGCGAAGGAGAGGCAGGAACGAGCGATCTCTTATAAGCAGATGCATATGTAAAATAACACGATCATCAACATTAAACAGCTTATAAATCAAAACTGCTTAAAGTTATTGAATGAAATGTCGACCCAGGACGAGCTATAGGACTGTGAAGCTTTGGGGGTGTTGATGGACTCCATCTGTGTTTGGATCATCGTTCTGAATCCCATCTAGTTAGTTGCAATTTTCTCAGTTTTTTTCTCAAAATGTTGCTTTTTTCATGAAACTTACATTCAAGTGTTGATAAAAATTCTTTTGATATATTACATGTTCAGATATTCATACAACAAGATATTCTGTGGGCCATGAAACTTGTGAAAATGACCAAAAACGCTGGCGGTGACTGGCAAATTTCATGTTTACGTTAACTTAAGACATAACCAACTATGTTTACGATGATACTCGACAAGACCGGCATTTTGACATAATTTTGTGCGAATATTCGGGCGCTGTGAGACGCGTGGGTGCGCGTTCATATCGGTGGCATATACGCCGATGCCGATATATCTGCAACAGGCTCATATCGGCCGATAAAATCGCCAGACCGATAAATCGGTCAGGCTCTAGAACACACACATTCGCTATGGACACAGTAACTGTTACTATCATTTCTTTATCCTGTAAATAGGCTATAAGAAACGTCTTACATTTATATTCAATTACACGCTGTTATCCCTTTACAGTTACTACTCTCATAAAATACTTGAATTACATGTTGACTTTTAAACCTAAATTAATAAATTTATTAATTTAGCAGATATTTCAGCTAAATTAATGTTTTTGCGCTGAATATTAACTGTCTCCCTATCGACTGCGTTCTGTCTGTTTGACAGGCGTGCGCGCGCCCGCCGCTCGTTCAGTGAAGTTTGAAGTTTAACACAGACTGTAAGGACACGCTTATATGCAAAATGGAAATACTCGCATGAATTAGCAGCATTTACACATGAGGATATAACCACCGTTCTCTATATAGATCAGTGGATATAACCTGTAAAATGAACATTTTGCGCTGAGGACGCACACTGTCAAAGCGCATGACAGGGTATGTTAAACGCTAATGCATTCGAAACCTAGTGTTCCAAACCTATTCTAATATATTCTAATGAAATCTTGCATTTTGACTTTTATTCACATATAAACATTGATCAGCGAACATAAACAGAAGATCAACTGTACTTGCTTGACGCGCAAGAACAAACATGCTGCATATAGGGTTGGGTACCGTTCACATTTTAACTGGTACCGGTACCTTTTTCCGGTACTTTAGGGATGTTTACATCAATAACTGTAAAGAAACTGTAAGTCATTTATAGAAGTGTTATTGACATTATGCCAGAGCTGCCTTGGTCGCTGTCTGCCATTGTCTGTGATGTTTGTCTGTAATATTTACCAGTAAATAGTAGGCTACTAGCTACTTAATTAACTGAATTCATAAAAACAACCATATTCATTTTTTTTTTTTTTTATTTCATTTCTATGAAAAGATTTCCTACAAATTCTGTGTTGTGTATTTTCTGGTAATCAAATTAAGACATAAAACATTAATTTTATTTATCTTTTAATTTAATTAAACTTTTTTTGTCAAACAAAGTGCTGCACAACTGAGCTTTATACTGTTAAAATTAAAACATGGAAGAAAAATTGTGATTTATTACTTAAAAAATAAAGTTTTGATAATTTATTATTATTACATTACTGTTAGTATTGTTATTACGTTGAGACATATCTAAATTCTACTCTACAACAGTAATTTATTTGACAAGTTAAACCAAACTTGTTCTTGGATGTCTTAGACGTCAAGTTAATGACTTTTTTTTTTTCATTTTTGGGTGAACAAACCCTTTAAATGCAGGAAAATTATGTTATTAGCAACGAAATGCATTCTGCAGTTGATTACAGTTGATAAACAATCAAAGAATAACAAAAAATAACCAGGAAGAGGAAATAAATAACCTTGCTCTATATATCATAGTGAAAATCAAGAGTGAGAGTGACATCTTTGAGTCTAATCTCTTGGATTAAGACAGTCAAGACCTTTTGATGGGATTAGCTAAAGTGACGCATTTAAGGCAAGAGGCTTGTCTCCAGGATAACAGATCACTCAGATGAGGCCTTTAATTGGCGTTGACATCACACAGGTAAAAGACCAAATATAAGATCCTTCAGACTGTAGGTCAGCATTTGCATTTCTCCATCATTATGGATATCCCAACATTCTGATTTTATTTAAATTTCTTTGAAATGGTGTGCTTACACTCACCTACAGGTGGACTGTGCTACGGTACAAGGGACCGGATCAAGGAGACCTTCATGTCAACAGCTGTGCCTCTGTGAAGAGAGATCAAAGGTTACAGTACTGTATTTCTTGTCTTGAAAAACGTATTGATCACCTATTATTTATTGATCACTTATGTCACCATACCAGTTATTGATTATTATAGATGATGAGATGATATATCAGCCAGCCAGGCATTAACTGTCTATTTTGAGACCAGTTTTGTCAGTGGATAATGTATAAATGAATTAATTAATAAAATATATTAAGTAAATATTGTTTACAATAAATATTTTATTTAATTTCAGAAATTTAGTAATAAATTTATTTCTAATTTCTTGGAGGAATACAGTGTAAATTTAATTGGGTGTATATAAGCATTATGTGTAAGAGCTGTCCATAAACTCATCAGCAAACCCCATATCAATCAACCACTTATTTTTCTAAGTGTTTTGGGAATGACTGACTTGTTAATTAGATGGATTACACATTCAGTTGGTCATGTCTAGGCCACCTGCTCCTTATCCAAAACTAACTCACTTGTCTAGAGAAGGTCAGTGGCATGTTGACCTAAAATTTATTTAACCATGCTAAAGCTCATAGAGCCTCTGCACAAAATCCACAATTTTCCATGGCACAAGACATTACATAAAATGAAATCTTGTAAGAACAACCCACGTGCACTAACAAATAAACGCTCTGCCCTGGTTCCGGGTGATTTAACTTCCTTAATTACCAAGATGGCTTAAGCTGATCAGAAATCTGGATGAAGGAAGTGTGCTTGTTGGGGATCAGCCTCCACCCCCCCTCACCTCTTACCATCTGGAGGTGATCCTGAAGAGGCAACGGCACCAGACCGAAGCGCTCAGTTCATCTCCAGACCACAAACCCTGTACATGGTCCCTTAAAGTGGAGCGAGTGCCCTGTTCCCTCCATCGGCTGCCCCACTGACCTAGAGGTAAGTGAAAAAACAATGCTCTAAAGCTGATAAATCTGTATGTATACATAATTATGTTCTAACGATGAGTAATATGAATGACAATATGCATATAACAATACAGCCAGATAAAGTTAACTATGTTACTAGAGTAAATGTTATGAGGAATTGTGAATGATGTAATGCTATGCTGTCTTCTGAATGCCTTCAATGTGAATTGCAGCAGTGGAAAATACCACAGCCGTATAAATAAGTTATCACAATTGTTGATCATATTGGTCAGCATGTTTCTCTGTAGTAAATGTGCCCATGTACACTAAAAATACTTTATCATGCTCATCTGGGAAAGGTCTTGACAATATTATATCGTCATTTTAGGCAAAATTACATGTTGTAGAATCAATTATATTTAGGCCTTGTTAATGGTACTGTAGTTATGGTAGAAATTCCAATCTTTTATAATATACACTTGTTTAATGTAATAAAATTTGATATTGTATTAGCAATTTTGTTCATACCTTAATTAGGATTTATTGAAAGAAGACAAGTAGTTTTTAAATTAACATCTAAAACATCTCGGAAAACAAACAATGACACCGCTAAGCACAACTAATATTTTGTAACTTGTTTAGTGACAGGTTTAAGTTGTTTGGTGCTGTTGTTCAGTTATCTTGTGTAAAAATATTTTACAATATTTCAGTCAGTCTGTTTAAAGCAGCAAAAGAGCAGTCACTTTACTACGGCGGCTCAACTGATCTTTTTCAAAATTAATAGTTTAGTGTTACATAATCATGAGTTGACCTTGTTCTGCTCGATTAACTTCTGAACAATAAAACCTGTTAATGCAGTGACACTTAATATAAGCATTACCGTTTAACTGGAATGTGTCCCATGTGTTATACAGTAAATTGATCTTAAAGGACAAATATTTGGGTATTAATAACCACATGTATGCTAGTGCATGCTCGGATTTAAATCCCATTCCCCCCGTTACATTATTTTTCATCATTTTTTGAGGTATTTGGAAATGCAAATAAAACAAAGATTTACAGATTTAACATTTAACACTGTAACTTTCTTTGCTCAGGGCAAGATGGCGCGGGATATGTCCGATAAGGAAATCCTGAAAATGGAGCTGGAACAACTTCAGAAGGAAGTTAAAAACACTAGAGAGCCTGTAAGTTCCTTTGCCTTCTGATTTATTTGGCAGCCCAAAGAAATATGTGTCATTCATTCTTTACACAGCCCCCTTGCATTTTGTTTATTCAATATTTTGATAATGCTTTCAGGTACCAGTAAGAGGCACCGACTGACATACTTTCCCTCTTTCCTCAGGTCTCTAAAACCGCAAAGGAGATTTGTGAATGGGTTGAGGCCCAAGCCGCAGAAGATCCTCTCATAAAAGGAGTTCCTGAGGACAAAAACCCCTTTAAGGAGAAGGGTGGATGCATAATAACTTAGCCCATGTGATTTCTTGTAGCAAAAGTATATGAGGATGTGTTAATTTGTGCTAATGAGAACGGTTTAGCAGTCTGTTATCTGAACTTAAATGAGTAGTAAGCACATTGTGCTTAGCTTTAGCATCTAGACACCATAGAGACTGCAAGACTTGAACAAATACTTGACCTTACAGAGTCAAAAAGGATTGGTTGGATGTGTATCTCTTCTTGTACTTATTATTGATGGCAGCCCTCTTGAAGCAAACTCTTTGTAAATAAACTGGCAATTTTGAAAATAAACTGTAATTCCATTCTTGTTCCATCTGTCATTCCATTATCAAAAAATAAAATCGCATTCAGAAAGCAAAAAATTCTCTGTTAATTCCATGTAATGAAACTACTTTTTCCATCTACCACATAAATAAAGGATTTCTGTTTTGGAACTGGGTTTACACTAATGCGTTTTCATTTTAAAACGCATAACTTTTGCTACCGTTACGCCTGTTGTCTACACTACTCCGGCGTTTTCGAACCTCGAAAACGGAGACTTTTGAAAACAGAGCAGGCCCCGTTTCAGTTTGAAAACTCAGGGGTTGCGTTTCCGTGTAAACGGACCAAAACAGAGATTTGTAAAACGACGGCGTGGCTGCCCACATTACGCTACCGGAACATGACAATAACACACCAGGGCTGCGTTTCCCAAAAACATTGTACGCCCAAGTTGATCGTATTTTAATATAAGTTGGTGGCTATTGTTACAATGCTTTTGGGAAACGCAGCCCAGTGCCATCTATCTCAATGGCTCTATAACATACCAGCCTCAAGGATCATGTAAACAATAACACAGAGACGGAACTGCATGCTTTGCTGACTTTTGTGATCCTTTTAAGTAGCCGTTGTGCAGTTAAACGCTGTATTTTATAATACTGCAGCTTTCTACATGCGAGGGCAACAAACGGACAAAAGTTTACTTTCACGAGCCGTCACGAATTTAAGAGGCTGCAACGGGAATCTCTCCTAGTGAGAACGAGAAGTTTGAAGCCTGTAAGCTTTAAACTTCTCGTTCTCACTTAAAGAGATTCCCGTTGTAAGCTCTTAAATTCGCCCGCAGCATCTTCTGGGATTTCTCTGGGATTTTTAACGGTTCGATTCTCAAGTCTGCATTCGATGCATCCTCGATATCAAGAACACATACGGGTACTTTCATGCTGATGACGTAGTACGAGAACATAAGGACGCAAGATCGCTTAAGAACGCATATTGAGAAACAGCCTGTATCTCAGTCCAGACAGAATGCCTGGCTGTTATTATTTTTCTATGTAAATATGCGATAGATGGACGTCTTTGACCGTACATATGTAACGGAGTCCAGCTAGTAGTCACTGTGCGAGTACACCTCACTCCTCTGATCTCAAAAGACGCTCTGGCTACTAATGCTAGAGGTTAAAGCCTTTAGCCTCCTTGTTAGAGCGTCCGACTCCCATGCCGGAGACCCAGGTTCGCACAGAGTGGGGCCAGTAGGACCTGGGTTACACATAGGCTGTGTCTGAAATCGCCCTCAATAGAGTGGTGCACATATGACATCACTTTGTAGGCCAAAACGCGGAAGCGAGTTAGCATTTCCGGTTGCCTCGTACCGAAGTCAATGGTTTTTTTTAAATGGGATTTTGTTTAAATTGCTGAAATAAGGTCTGTGGTGAACACAAGCTCAAGACACTTTCACGTTTTATTCTACGACATAAAATACATCAGTATTACCCACTCGTGATTTTTTTGAAGCTGTGTCTTGAAAAAGGCGGTTGCTAACAAGTGACTAAATAGGACTACAGATGCTGTCAAGGAGATTAATCGTCATCACGCCGAAAAGGTAAGCTCAGTCTGCTTTTACAGCCTCATTATGCTCATAATTGTGCTCTTATAAACTATTCTAACTCAAACGTTCTGAGAAAATGTTTTAGATAAAAACTGAAAGAGTTGTCGGAAGCTTAGTCAGAAGCTAGATGGTGACGTTGAAATCGCGGGACCGTGGTTGTAGTTTATAGCCTACCTTTAGCCTTTTACTTCTGGCGACTGCATTTAGGCTTCAAAATTCATAAAAGTTGTGTTCATCTGTGCTAATTATCTTGATGGACAAAACGTGTAAGTATCATAAACTTTTGTTGATCACAGAGCTGTTTTTTTGCGATAATCCAACAGCCTATGGGAAAATTCTACTGGGTTTTTCTCTAGGGAACCAGTGTGCTGCTAACTGCCGGTTGGCCTACAAAGTGACGCCATACCTGCACCACTCTATTAAATAGGGCACTATAGAGGAGACAGCCATTTAGTGGTGTCCAAACACATAGTAAGTAGACATTATAGTTTGAAAAGTCTGAATTTAAGTCTGTATCTCAGTCGAGAGTCAAGTTTCGTTAGTTCACACAGAATGCGCTGGTTTTTAATTATTTTTCTATGTAAATATGCGATAGACGGACGTCTCTTTTTTTATTACTTATATATTTGTTGAACATTAACAGAAAGGCATTCATAACTGAACAATTTACAAATAGATGGACGTCTTTGACCGTTGAATCGAGATCAGAGGTCTGACTGCATCCTAGCTAACTTACGGCTGACGTACAATTGCTTTGAAAACTTTGAGTTAACCTCCAACATTTCTGGTCTAATAACATTAATAATCGTAAATATGAAAACAATATTTTGGTTTTATTACCAAGTATTTTTTGTTGGACAAATACATAAAATATAACGCGGGGTGTCCGACAAAATATAAACAACAACTTTGTGATTTGAACGAGAATTAAACATACCTCTTAATTTCTGTGATTCTTCATCTTCAGTGAATTTATATCCCAGCTTCTTTTATCTTTAGGAGAACGGAGAAGATCTTCTGTCGTCAGGGTCTCTCTGAACTGTCGCCATGCTGCTCACGCGTGGGCTACATTTGAATTCGAAAGGCTGGATGCGCATGTATTTTGAGTAAAAGTAATGCATACTAAAAATTTAAGATCTTGCTTAAAAGATGAATATAAAAACAATAAATAATAATTAAAAAAAAAAAAAAAAACTCTGTAGGCATCCTGAAGTTTGTTTGTTTTTTACTAATTGATTTTATTTTTGTATTAAAACGCTCCTGTCTCTTGAATAAAATAACCATTTACCATATTGGGAAATAATAATGCTCAGCAGCTCAGCTGCAAGAATTTCATGCACTCGAATGGTCTTGATTCCACCCACCCCGTCAACCTTTCAGTCACACAAGTGATCATCTTTGTTAGCTGATTAAATGTTACAAACATGGACCATTTGACATTTGGAAACATATTTGTACCTTATTTACTCATAAATATGACCCAGTGAGGATACAACCACAGCATTTATTTGTACCCTAAGTGTTCGCAAATGAACCAGTAGTTTTTCTGACTATTATTATTTTTATTCAACATTAACGTTTTTATTTACTATTGGAATTTTATCAGTGACAGTTTTTCTCAAGTATGTATATTCAGGCAGTATAGTTTTACCTTGATTGAAATGCCACAAACACACCTCTCTGGGGCCAGTTGCATAAACAGCCATTATGTTAAGATGTCTTAAGAACTATGACCAACGAGCAGTAATCACTCTTACTTTTCTGTATCAAGTTATACCAATCTACGTTTTTATGTAACTGACTTAAAAAAAAGTTATGAACAGTCTTGAAGAAAACAATTAGATGACTTACTAGTCTAAAAAGTTTATGCAACCGGCCACTGTTCTAGGTCTGATTACATTGCACCTCTAGGGGGTAGCATTGCAGCATAAATGGAGAGTGTATGAAGACGCCCACAGTAAAAGCAGCTCTAAAGCACTAATTTCCTACTACCTACTACTGTTTTGATTAACTTGCGTCTAATTCATCAGCAATGAGCAGTCGTACTATGCCCAACATATGAGTAGTTAAACATTT
Source organism: Coreius guichenoti (assembly GCA_039654105.1). NCBI lineage: Eukaryota > Metazoa > Chordata > Actinopteri > Cypriniformes > Gobionidae > Coreius > Coreius guichenoti. Next base: position 35,359,789 of record CM077171.1, read on the forward strand.
TGGAACTATGAGTTCTGTTCTTTGATGCTATGCAAAGTATTCTTTATTTTATTTTAAATATATGTTTCTGGGAAGGAGTTATTTCAGTGACAGTCTTTCCTTAATAAACAGGGCTTAGTTTTTATTGTAAAGCATTTATTGTTTCGAATTTACTTAAAGTTTTAAAACATAATTTATTTTTGGCTTAATTTATGAATATTTTGGGGGGGTTGGATGGGGGGCTGGGGGGGGGGGGGGAAGAGAAAGCAACTCTTTTTACGAAATGCAGGAATTAATACTTAAACTGACTCTTCTGTGTAAAATAAATCATCCCAAATCAGGAAGACCAGCTTTTTTGCTGAACGGATTCCAGATTCCAACAGTAGTGAGGTTGCTGCTCTATAGTGCCATCTACAGACTCATCATCTCATTTACATCACTAATGTAGCTACATCTAACATTCAAAAGTGTGTGCTCCAATCTGTAAGTAAAATATCTTTCCATTCTCATCATGGGTTAGAAAACAAACTCAGTTTACTAGTCAATCCTTGAGAATATTTTGCTTTGAAATATGCAGCAAGATTTGTTAGAAAACAGCTTATCTGTCGAGTCTTCTGAAACCTGATGAATACCAATTTGTCTTTGACTTGTGAGTTTATTTACCTGGGCCTCAAGGGGCCCAACTCTTACTTTCACCACTGATGGTGTTATCCCTGTAAATCTTCCGGTGACTATTTTGACTAGGCCTGGAATCAAAGGTGTGGTGGTGAGCCTGTGCTCCAGAGGACTAAGTGGACATTTCCTTTTGAAACATGTATAATATTAGCCTGAGATGAATGAAGCCATTGTCAGAGACAAAACTCCGGTCCTCTCCCTTTTCCTTCTCTCTGACTCACTCTTTTTAATATACTATAATTTTTTTCAAAGTGCGTCTGTGCGTTTCAGATGGATCCTACTCTAAATTTACTTTATTTAGGAAAAACTCTCTCAGACCTCTCTCTGCAGTTCTCCTTTTGTTCCCGTTTTGCAGCTATGTATAACTTTCTATTTGTTAGTGTGTTATTGAGGTAAAGTTAATCACTAATTAATTCAAAACGCTTGGACAAGTTGACCCCAAAATGCTGTGACATCGGTTAATCAATACATGTTTAAAGTGGAAATGGAATTGAAGAAAACACCATGAGCAGTTTAAATGGTTTTCTGCCCCTTTAGATAGGTATGATTAATTATCCTTTTAATTAATGAACTGGGTGTAACACTGCATCATTTTTCTGGGGAATATTAAAGTTAAACTGAGCAGTAAACTGTTGAATTCTTTAACATTTTCAAAACGTAGTTGAATTTCAAAAGAAGAATCTGATTTTTATATATAGTCCGTCCCTGGATCACGGTGCTTCCAGACTTCCTGTTTTGGGCCAGATTTACTGAGCATGCTCAGAAAGAGAGAGCGGCTGGTGGTGGAGAATTGAGGAGTGTGGGAGGTTTTACTGGATTGTCTGTGCGCCACGCATGTCAAACTCACCGCAATACATAATTAGCCTGTCTTTGCTGGGCAGTGCCAGGATATCTATAGCCGTCGGTGGCTTGCTGTAATTCATGCTCTCTAGTCTAAATACTGATTCAGAGGGAGGAAATATTTCTGAGAGAAATAGGAGGCTTTCAGTCGAGGCAGTGAAGCACTTTGATACTACGGTACCTCCAAGTTGTCATTTACTCACCCTCATGTTGTTCCAAACCAGTATGACTGACCTTGTTGAACATACTATACAATGAAAGTCAATGACATTGGACAACAACTTGCTGCAAAAATCCTCTTTTGTGTTCCACAGAAGAAAGTGTGAAATGGGTACATAATGACAGAATTTTCATTTTTGGGTGAACTATCCCTTTAAGTTCATCCTTTGCTGTGCCATCCATTGCAGCTGACAATGCTGTTTAGTTACAAGGTCTCAAGAAGACAAGTTATCTTCCTGACTTTAAAGCTTGGACAACAAATATAATGTTTCCCGTTGTGGACTCTTTAAAAAAAACTGCTTTAAACGTAATGTTCTTTTGGATGGTTTTTGTAACAACAGCCATGTGTGTGTGACTCGCTCTGATCAAGGAGGTCTGGTTTCATGGCTTCAAATCATTTCAAAAAGTTTCTTTTTTTTTTTTGGTTGAGAACTAAATTTGCAGGCACTGTTTAGACAGCACAGACAACACCACACGCTGTAAATGTTTTGTCAGGTAACCTAAAATATACTGAATGGTGTAACATCTAAATTAAGTTATTTTAATCAAATCAAAAATAGGATTTAATATCAAGGTAATAACTACACATTTATTACTTTTATACAGAGCTTTGTGAAAAATTGCATAGAGGGTGTTTGTTTAGGCAGGTGTGATGGAGCAATGTTTCTTCCTTAAATCAAGGCAAACAGAATCTGAGGATTTTCTGGTTAATCACATGTATTTCGCATACATTTCAGTAAAATAGGTCATAGATTGGAATAAGCAATTTAATTGTTTGACTAGCCTACGTGATTCAGATTTTTTTTTAACTGATGCACCCAATTACCATGAACTTTTTTATTATTTTATTTTAAAGCTTTAGTCGGTTACTCACCAAATTCATAGAGCTGAGAGCTGGTAGATGTTAAATTTTTCAGTCTAACAAATTAGATTTTTAGTATATTTCTAATGCAAAGATATGATATGACCTTGGGAGATGTGGATACAACTATATTGTTCAAATGTCTGGGGTCAATAAATGTATTAAAATAGATGTTATATTTTTAATATTATTATAATAATATTTTACAATATTACTGTTTTACTGTATTTTTGATCAAATAAATGCAGCCTTTGTGATCATAATACTTAAAAAAAAAAAAAAAAAATATATATATATATATATATATATTTTTTTTTTTTAATACAATAATTTACTTCCATTATATTGAATTGAGTGGCCAGGATATTCTTCCAAAAAATATTTTTGTTTGTCACAGAAGAAAGAAAGTCATACAGGTTTGAAATGACATGAGGGTGAGTAAATGATGACAGATTGTTCCTTTTTTTTGTGAACTATCCCTTTAATGAAAACATTAAGTTTCATCAAATATCATCACGTAGAGGAGGGAATGTGTGAATGCTCAGATTTCTGAATCTCCTCCCTCACATCAGCAGAAGGAAATGTTCCTCCCTTTTGTACAAGGACTGGCGCGTCTGTGTATGTGTGTGTGAAGGAGAGATGGTGAAACTGGCATGCGTCTGGGATCCTTTTCTGCTCACGCTCTCTCTTCTCCAGATGTGGATCTCCCGTGGCCCTTCTCGTTGGCTGATCCAGCGCTCTGACGAGACTTCCAGCTGTACGCCATCCAGAATGGGCCACAGCTGTTTCCAATCTGTGTGCTTTTCCAATGGGAGAGGAAACTCAAGAAGAATAGGACTTTACTCTTGCCACTAAACAATTTATAAAATCGTCTTAGACACTCATTTATTGGTCAAACCCAGAAACATTTCAGTGCATTTCTCAAGTTAGATGCATATGCCATGACTGAGTTTGAAACACCTTTTAATAATATCCTGTCTTTTTTCAATCACAAGCACTTCATACCAATCAAAAGTTTAAGTTCGACACTTATTCCGCAAGGGACCATTAAGTTGATCAAAAATGGCAGTAAAGACCGTTATAATTTTACAAACGTGTCCACAAAAATATCAAGCAGCACAACTGTTTTTAACATAGATAAAAATAGAAAATGTTTCTTGAGCAGCAAATCATCATATTAGAATGATTTCTGAAGGATCATGTGACACTGAAGACTGGAGAAATGGCTGCTAAATATTCAGCTTTAAAATCACAGGAATACATTACATTTGAAAATAGAAATGTTATTTTAAATTGCAATAATATTTCACAATATTACTGTTTACCCTTGGTGAGCATAAGATGCTTTTTTGATTCATGTCCATCTTTGATTGTGAGAGTGTGTCAGAAGAACAAGTATCAACAAATGTAAGCTGAGAGCAATTCTCCCTCCAGTGCAGAAGAGATCTGTTCTGGACCAATAAATTATGACACGTTTACAGGACACAAAGGGAGAGAAAAGACAGAGGCCTGTGGAGTGTCAGGACCTTCTCAAACTGCCCCATTTATATCCACATTGTCTTTGAATAGGAAATGAGTGGTGAGAATGAATGCAAGGCAGCAAAAAAGTCCTTCTGCCTTTTTTTTCTAGCATAAGAAATGGCTGTAAATGAGGTTCCCATAAATGTCAGATATGAACTTTTATTATTATTATTATTATTATTAATAATAATAATAATAATAACAACAGTATTTGAAGACTGGAATTGATTTTTATTTAATTTTAATTTATTTAAATTAACCACTTTCAATTGGCTAAGAATTCAACAACACTTGCCCCTTCAGACAGTGAATACAAGCGGATACACTTACATTTAAGTTTGGCATCTGTAAGAAGTTTATTTTGCACACCAAGGCTGCATTTTTTTTTAAATACAGTAAAGCTGTAAATTGTGAGATATTATTACTATTTACAATAACTGTTTTCTATTTGAATATATTTTAAAAAGTAATTTATTCCTGTGATGGCAAAGCTGAATTTTCAGCATCTTTACTCCATTCTTCAGTGTCTTATTATCAGTTGAAAACAGTTATGCTGCTTAATATTTTGAAAATGTGATAATGTGGAAACGTGATAATTTTTTTCTGAATTCTTTGATGAATAGAAAGTTTAAAAGAACAGCACTCCTTTGAAATAGAAATCTTTTGTCTTTTTGAAAAAAATAATAAAAAAAAAACACCAAACATTTGAATGGTAGTGTATCTAAGTCTACAGATCATTATGGTGTGTGTGTGTGTGTGTGTGTGTGTGTGTGTGTGTGTGTAGTAAGCTCATACTAAACAGAAAGGCCTAAAATAGAATATTATCAAATATACCAAATGTTAGATGATCTACTGTATAAAACAGAAGAATTCACTAGTACTTAAACGAATAATATAACAGCAACCATTTGCTGTCAAGGTAACATCTTCTTAATCTTTTTTCCCATATAATCTTAATCTGTAATTAATTCTAGTGTTCAAGTATTTTGTTAACACTTCACAATTGTTTGTTAACATTAGTTAACTAGTTAACATGATCTAATAATTAATACTTCTTCAGTATTTATTAATCTTAGTTTTTTCAACATACTAATACATTATTAAAACCAAAAGTTATGTCTGTTAATATTATTGATTGACCTGAGCTAACATGAACTACCAATAAGGATGTATAAATAAATACTGTAACAAATGTATTGCTTATTGTTAGTTAATGTCACTGATGCATTAACTAATGTTAACTAATAGGACCATATATTAAAGTGTTACCTATTTATTTTTTATTTTCTGCCTTTCAGAATAGAAAACAGAGAACTCATGAGTGGAGAAGAACTGGTTTGTTATTTCTAGAAAATCCTGAGAAACACTGATCTTCGTCCTGCCGTCTGCCCCGAACATGTCAGGCCAGCATGACACCAGCAACCGCCCTGTGGGTGGCCAAGTGAACTAGACATTTAGGAGATGTTTTGAGGAGGAATCTACAAAGAGTGAATTCTTCTATTTTATACAGTAGATCATCTAAAATTTGGTTTATTTGATAATATTCTATTTTAGACCTTTCTGTTTTTACACAATACTGTAATACTCGATATACTCAATACGCAATAAAGTAACTTTTTATTTTATTTTCACTTTCTCTTCCTGGCCTGTTCCTCTCACTACATCAACCCTCTACAATGTCTTTTTCTCCATCTCTCATCTTCTTTGCCCTCATCTATAATGCATCAGTTGTTCTCAACTGCTCGTAGATCAATTTCAGAGCCTGAAAACTAAAGATTAAGGTACAAATATGAAAAAAGAACTGTGTTAGCTGACTTCAGACATGTCAGAGGATTTGAAAGAGAATCCTATAAATCTAATGTACAGATCCACATGCGTGAAACACCTCAGTGCAAAAGTGTTGATTTTGGATAAGACCCTTTCAGTGGGGGGCATATTTTTAAACCATAGATGCAGAAAATCCCATGAAATTTGCATTGCATTTAGAGGCTATTACATGTATATAAGAGATGAAAATTCTATTTCTATCTCTTCTACATTTTTACTCACTTGTATTTATTCAGGTGTTACGATCTCATCTCAGGTTAGTTCTCTTCATTCAGAGCTCTTTATGAAATCTCGAATATTTTTTCGGTCATGCACTGGAGGGCCAGTAGAGGGCATCAGTCATGCTGTATGTTGTGGATACTCAGTTTATTTTCTTTTCCCCCTTTTCTTTCAGTTTCAGATCTGCTAATCAATAACACTAATAAAATCTAGTGATGTGACATTTTAGATTTTAAAATCATAGTTTTGACAACATTTTTATTACTGGTGTTTAAATCTCTACATGGTGATTTGAAGCTTCTTTAGTACTTCACAGTTACTATTTACTGCCAAAAATAAAACTTCCTCACTACCTCGCCAGCCTGGTGGTAATTTATGAAGCATTTTCTTTTTTTAAACAGATAATATGATGATGCTGGAATATATAAGAAAACTGTCTATCATCATTAAACTGACCTGTTCTGGGACTTCAGAATTATGAAGTCTGTGGAAGAATATTAAATGAGGGTCAATAGAAGAGAGGAAAACACTTGCTTCCAATTGACAGCACAGCTTGGCAGTCTGACAAAATACCCTTCCAAGACTCCTGATCAGATTGCAGGCAAAGGAAGAAAGCTAAGGAGAGAGGAAGGTGGGAAGATCATCATCCTTCTCTCCAAAGCCTACTGAGGAATGTCAGTATGTCTGGAGGAGAATGAGAGATTCCAGTTTCTAAGTGCTGTTTTTTTCTCTATCAAAGCTTCTTTTATTCTCGCCATCCCTAAGTATTCCCTATACCTAATTTTTAAAATGTTTAATATAAATCCCTTACGTTTTTTTAGGCCACGATGGCAGAATAAATAAACACAACAGAAGTAAAGCAAGTATTAAACAACAAATGGCCTATTTAAAAAGTATTTGGCTGATTGATGAATGATCATGATTGGTTGATTTCTCTTATATTATCAGATAGATGTACTGTAGTAAATACGAGTCTGTGACTTTTTGTTTGAATGTGGTGTTAAAAAACAAATGTTTACAGCTAATTGCAAGTCATTTGGGACTCTGTAATGCCTGTGTTCAGCAAAGAGAGAGAAAGAATAAAGGCACTTAAGTTATGCTGCAGGCAGGTAGAGGCAAGTAAGCAGCTTCAGAGAGAAGCACAGAGTGAAAGAGAGATTTAAAGGTGCAATCCTATATCACTAAACCTTCATCCATCACTAGTCCTTTATAGCTGTAGCCCTCCATGTAGAAACCATTAAGACGTGAAGATATAAGTTGTTTATAGGATTTACATGCTGGAATCTTGAGGGTTTTGCTCCCATGATGGTTTTAATATGACAAATAAAGGAAAATCGAATCCAAATGTGTCAGTTTTGGAGTTGGCACAGTCTGCTTAGTAATTTGTACTGTAAATGATACTGTAAACTTAGTGTTTTTTCCAGGTTTAAAGTTACCATGAAATCGAAATGGTGATTATTAAAAAAAAAAACTTTGTTTTAGTATTTATTATGAAAGATTTATCCATGCACAGCATTTGTTTAAAATTAATGTGGCCTCGTAATCTTTAATAAAATATCTCCCCCTCCCTCTTGGGTAGGGCAACCTGTCACTCACATGGCATCACAGCAATAGTAAACCACAACCATCCAATCAGTTCCCGATAGGCAAAATCAAGTCCCACCCTACATTTTTTTTATTGTTCAAGAAGCCATTTCACTCTGACATATGTCACAATAGGGAAGAAAAGACTGTCACAAATCGAACTTAAATAATTCCTAGATTCCCAGAAGCGATATCCCAGACTTTTAAAAACGTCAGCGCATTTAATGTTAATATTTTATATTCTTTCCCCCTTTTACTCTCTTTCCCAACACAAAATCACAACTTTAGCATCCTACTTTCTGATTTGTCATACGTTTAGCTATAAGCTCAGTTTCTTCTTTAATAAGTCACATTATTTTGAGTCTCCATCCACACCCACTTCTTTTTCATTCTCCACCTACCCCATTTTCCTCTCGTCCAGCCTCTTTGGTTTGTGAGGGTTTGTTTACATGATGTCTATATGTGGAGCTATTCTCTGTCCCCCTCTCCCGTTTGTGTGTGAGATTTGCCTCTTTCAGAGGCTCACAAAAATACACATGTAAGGACACCAGTCAGGTGCAAGTTATTCTCCAGTTAGAACTAGAAACATTGGAGCAACAAAATGCAGCAATATATGTAAGAATGGTGTGTGAATTTTGTTTGTTCTGCTTGTGTTTCATTAAATGTACACTCCTGTCATTCAGAAGTCTCTTATATCCTCTCTAAAGCTTAATTTATTTGAGAAAAAATACAGTAAAAAGAGTAATTGTGAAATATAACAATTTAAAATAATTGTTACTAATATATTTTAAAATGTAATGTATAACTGTGATGGCAAAGCTGAATTTACAGCATAATCTCTCCAGTCTTCAGTGTCACATGATCCTTCAGAAATCATTTTAATGATGATTTGCAGCTCAAGAAACTTTTTATTATTAATGTTAAAAACGCTGCTTAATATTTTTGTGGAAACTGTGACACTCTTTTTCAGGATGTTTTGATGAATTGAAAGCTCGGAAGAACAGCGTTTATTTGAAATAAAAATCTTTTGTAACACTATAAATGTCTTTCTTGTCACTTTTGATCAATTTAACACATCCCTCCTAAATAAAAGTATTCATTTCTTTGAAAATAAAGACTTACTGACCCCGAAACTTTTGAATGACGATATTGTATATACAAATACAGCGCATAGATAATAGTTACCAGAGTAATCATTTTATTCAGAACAGGATACAATATTTTAAGAACTTGGCAAGTTTCTACTTTATTAGTTTTCCCTCAGAAACTTTAGGATTAAACAAATTCACCAAGCCAAGAAAAAACAACAATTTGGTCTTTTCAGAGACTTGTTGACCAAAAAGTGCCATAAATGTACCTGAGATAAAAAAATATATATTTAAAGCTATTTATCATGAAAAATGAAGCTTTATGCAATTGCAATTGCAATAAATGTGAAATGTGTATTTCTTGTCATTACAGTTTTGCAGATGTCCAGAAGAAAATACATGGTCTGTTATGTTTTTCTAATAATAAAAAAAAAAAATTCAGTCAGAAAACTAACAGCTAATTCACTTTCTTTTACAGAGATAACCATCAGAGCCTCTCCTGAGCAAAGCATGGCATCAGAAATGGCGTTTTCGTGGATGTTATCGGTGTAGTTAAGTTAAGTGTGGATGATGAACTAATGTTTATTTACCTTTAATTGCACTTTCCCTAAATCTTTTTTTTTTCTCCTCCTCCTGACCTTCTTTCTGGAGAGAAATCTACTTGAAGGCATGTGTCTGTCTTCTCTTCACTCCTCCTCTGAGTTCGACTTCAGGACATCTGCTCCCCCCTACAGTTTTTTTTTTTCCCTTCATTACTGTCTTCTCTCATACTCCAGCGTACTCCTAGTGTTGATGTGGCAGTAGTTTAGCTACAATAGAGCAGAGAGGGAGGAGAGAGATAGAAAGAGAAATATACATCATATTCTTCAAACAAAGCAATGGCATCTGTAAACATATGAAATGGAAGTAGTTGTAATCATCCATCAGCTGTGACTTCCTGTAAAGTTTACACTTGAATTCATAGTTTTTGAGTAATATAAAAATTATTCTTCATTTTAATAATTTATTATATCTAGTAGAACTTAACAGTAATGTTGTTTAAGATTTTGTTTTTAAGAATTTTTTTTCAAAGAAGTATTTTATGCTCACCGCTGCATTTATTTGATTAAAAATACAGTAAAAACTGTAATCTTGTGAAATATTAATTTAAAATGTTTTGTTTTTTTTCTATTTTCAAATGTAATTTATTCCTGATGCAAAGCTGAATTTTCAGCATCATTACTCCAGTCTTCAGTGTCACATGATCCTTCAGAAATCATTCTAATATAATGATTTTATCATGTGTTTTTGTCAGGATTGTTTGAATAGAAAGTTCAAAAGAATAGCATTTATTTGAAACATTTGTAACTTTATAAATGTATTTACTGTCACTTTTGATCAAATGAATGTGTCCTTACTGTACAACAGTATTAATTTCTTTAAAAAAAAATGACTGACCCCCAAACTTTTGAACAGAATTGTATTTCTTGTTTAATATTTATTTCCATAGATACCACATCTTTTAATGTTATAATATATACAGTGTATGTTACATTAATGCACAATGAACAATAGAATATTTATAAATTAATATTAACCAATATTATTACAGTAAATGCATTAAATGCATTGCTAGTGATGCATAATTCATTCTTTAATGTTAATGTATACTGTCTAACCTTATAGTAAAGTGTTGCATATTAGTAGGTAAAATCATGTTGATTCTTCCTGTGAATGACGGGGAGTTTTAGTTTTGTTTTGGCTTACAGATGGGAACAAAAGAATGAGTGTGGGAGAGAAAAAGTAGGGGAAAAAAGAGAAAAGCAAAGGAGAAAAAACAGATGAAGCAGTAGAGACCACTCATGTAGTGGGTGTCAAACAATGACCAGTGAGAAGGCTTCATGCTGCATATCGACCCGCCCATCTGTGAAATAAGCCCACCCTGTATCCCTCTATTCCCTCTACTGCACTTGAATGCAAAACCCACAAACACATTCACTTAAATGCATATGTTTTACTTCTTTCTTTTCATTTTTCCCCTCTTCGCTTTTTTTTTAAATTTTTTTTTTTAGTCTTTATTCACTTGCGTGTTGATTTGAGTTGCACAGTGTCATTTAACCTTGTTGCATCAACACCAGCAGGGGGACAAATCTGGGATACACACACAGAACATCCCTCCTCCCCTGTTACAGATTGCTCTGGTTTACTACCCTCCTCCTTTCCACATCCACTGTCTTACTCACTCCAGACAAAGCTATAAGGGGGTAGAAACCGAGCGCTATCTCTGATGTTAGATCAGCTCGGAGTGACTAAAATCACACATGAGATGAGCATGCAGCTGATTTCAGGTCAGTGGTTGTGGTCAGTCGTAACAGCAGAGTTTTTCCATCTGTTGAGACCTCTCTGTAATTCGTCAGAGTTCTTTCATGAGTCATGGAAAAACAGACACAGAGAGAGAGGCTTGGGGGCAGAGCAAAAAACAAAAAGGCCAGCTTTCAGTATGAAAATCAACTTCTGTGCAAAAATCAGTCAGGATATAGATTCATAAATGCAAATAATAAGCATAAAAAGGAGGGGGAGGCAGACGTCACCATATTTAACGGGTGCTGGTTGGGTAGACAAAAACTCTGAGAGTTTTTATGATTCACTTTGTGTTTATGTTTGGGTCCCAGTGACCCCAATGATGTAAAAATACTAATGTTATAGGCTAATGTTCATTCATTTAATATGTTCCTGCAGCTGACAAATGCTATTTAAGCTTTCCCTTACAAAAAAAAAGTTTATTTAAGTGTGCTATTTGGCCTATACTCAATCTTTTGATCGAGATATAGGCCTACTTAAAAATATAATTAAGTATTCCAAGTGTACTTGGCTTGTAGTTGTGTTTACTTTTTTGACTGAGTACAGAGGTCTTATTTATTTCGCATAGTTTTATATACTGTCTTACATGTTTTGGCATCAATACAATGGATTTGTTTAAAAAATATTGATTTATAAAGAAAACAGATATGTTTATAACTCTGCGTATGTGAATTTTTGTGGAGTTCCCTAGTAGTATATAGGAATTTACTTCAAATCTACTTCAAAACTCTTTCCCCGCCATTGACGGAAATCTCCTTGCAAAGACCTATTTCCTGTAAGACCCAAGTGCATGCAGCCTGGTTGAGAAAATGTAACTAATCACGCTTTGCTCATAAAATACGTCCTTGAATTTATAACATGTACAATCAAAATCAACTGTTATATCAAAATCTTTGATGAATAAAAGTATTAATTTCTGAAAAAAATGACCTTTGAACTGTAGTATAAAAATAGCCTAATTTCATACATTTTACTGTGAAAAAAAGTGCTTGTGACTTTTAGAAAATTCTTGTGGTTTAACCCTATGGGTTTAACTAATTTGTAAGTCACTTTGAATAAAAGTGACTGCTAAATAAATGTAAAGAGTTTTAGTCACACATGTGCAATATATGTGATTTACACCCCTTTTTCTTATTTTACTCATATAGAATGATAATAGATATCGGTCTCAGCAGCACATCGCCATCCAGCACCAGCATTTTTGATCATTTTCACAAAACTTTCATGACCCCCAGAATATATTGTTGTATGAATATCTGAACATTCAATATATCAAAAGAAAGAACAGACCCTCTAAAAAAACTTTTATTCTAGCTTCATTCATTCATTCATTCATTCATTCATTCATTCATTCATTCTTTTTTTTTTTTTTTTTTTTATAAACACTTGAATGTGATTCAAAAAATGTGATGTGAATGTAATGTGATTTAAAAAAAAGAAACAATTTGAACAAATAGCTGAGACAGTCACGTTTTTCTCGAAGACTACGTCCGGATCGGATTCAGAAAGAGGATTAAAATATAGATTTCCATCAACACCCCCAAAGCTGCACAATCATAAATGTTGGAAAATTCTGTCAATGGCAGGGAAAGAGTTTATGGTAAGATACTTTTTAAGCTTTTTAAAAGAATAAATATATTGCTGATCTGGCATCTTAGATTAAAAATGCTTAAATGTTCATATGTTATTGACACTAGTAATTTATGTGGAAGTCTAATCCTCCATTGTGTGTGATTACCTTCAGCTCCGGTGTGCCACGTCAGCTGGGCCATCAGATAGTAGTGGAGTCGGCGGTTCTTTACGGGCCTTTTTAACAGGGATCCCCCTTTGTGTTTCTAGCTTGTTGGTGGTGCAAGTCCTGAGCCTTTAAAACAACTTGTTTCCACCAGCTTGGAAAGTCATAAAACATAAAGCCTGCTGCACCATCTTTCTCATTTTACCTGCCTTCTGCTGCCTATTATCGCACCAGGCTTCAGGGAAGGGGGTTTACAGGGAGCCGGGCTCTGGAGACACAGAGGGGTCCGTAGGCATCTTTGAAGTCTCTGGTCGCTTGCAAAAGGGCCTTGAGCAGAGAATATCACCATGATCATTGGTCCTAATGAGGGCCTTCTCTTAGGCGAGTTAATGAAAGCTTCTGTTTGAGAATGGAAAGAGGGCACAGCTGCTGGAGGTCAAACTGTTTCCTGCCAGCCCAGAGGCCACTGGAAGCCTCTAATGTGCCCAGTGCCACTTAGCATGAGAAGAGGGTGGTAGTTACAGGTTAATGTGGTCATACTGGATCAGTAGAAGAGATGAGGTAGCCAGAACTCATTTATAGGTGATGTTAGGAATTGTGAAGCTTGTTGAACGAGTTTGAGTGCTGTTAGCAGGAGTAGTGCATCCTGGTTAACTACAGTAGGCAACACTTATGGAACATCTTAAAGTGTTAGTTCACTTGAAAAAGAGAATATTCTGTCATCATTTAGCCTACTCACCCTCATGTTGTTCTACATCTGAGTTGTTGTTGTTGTTGTTGTTGTTGTTTTTTGGAGGGGGATGCATATAATGAAAGTCTATAGAGTACTGCAGGAATGAGTTCAATAACGCAGAAACAACTTAGCATTTTTAGACCACAGGCTCCATTGTCATATCAATGAGTGTTTTTGAATGGGTTAAGTTTAAAAGAGTTTTCGGAAACTTAGAAGGGGGTGACGTTGAAGTTGTGTGATTGTGGTGTAGCCACTTTAACTCGCAAACTCAGCTTTTTACTGCCGATTGTACTTGGGCTCCAAAGTTGTTGTTTATTTGTAAAGATTATTTTGATTATTTTAAACAATTTTAAAAAATTATGTCATCCCTGCAGCACTTTATGGGGTCCAGTGTTGTTTGAGTGACTAAATGATGACAATTTTCATTTTTGGGTGAACTATTCCTTTAATATCTCTTATCCACCAGAATAGTTTGCGTTCTGGAGCAAGACCCTGTTCTCAGCCTGGCGAACTGGAGCCTGTTGTGAACAGGCCACGTGTTTCCACTGACTTGAGGAACGAGTGGTGACGTAACGTTGCTACATGTTGTTTACCTGCCTATAACCAGTCTAAAAAAAAACATTGCGCGTCCCGGTGTTTGTGCAGGCAGTGTGGCACTTTTGCTGTTCACAGAACCGGGATTGATTCTAGCGTATCGGCAGCTCACAAAAACTCCCAGTACTACCGCCTGTACTTTTTGGAGATACACTATATTGCCAAAAATGTTTTGGGACGCCTGCCTTTACATGCTCATGAACTTTAATGACATCCCATTCTTAATCCGTAGGGTTTCATATGGAGTTGGCCCACCCTTTGCAGCTATAACAGCTTCAGCTCTTCAGGGAAGGCTTTCGGCAAGGTTTAGGAGTGTGTTGATGGGAATTTTTGACCATTCTTCTAGAAGCAGTTGTGAGGTCAGGCACTGATGTTGGACGAGAAGGCCTGGCTCGCAGTCTCCGCTCTAATTCATCCTCTGTAGGTCTGTAGCTATTGACTCTGCAGAAAGTTGGCGACTTCTGCGCACTGTGCACCTCAGCATGCGCTGACCATGCTCTGTGATTTTACGTGGCCTACCACTTCGTGGCTGAGTTGCTGTTGTTCCCAATTGCTTCCACTTTGTTATAATACTACTAACAGTTGACCGTGGAATATTTAGGAAATTTCACTAATGGACTTATTGCACAGGTGGCAACCTATCACAGTACTACGCTTGAATTCACTGAGCTCCTGAGAGCGACCCATTCTTTCACAAATGTTTGTAGAAGCAGTCTGCATGCTTAGGTGTTTGATTTTATACACCTTTGGCCATGGAAGTGATTGGAACACCTGAATTCAATGATTTGGAGGGGTGTCCCAATACTTTTGGTAATATAGTGTATATTAAAACTGAAATGTTGATTCACTCACTCTCTCACACGTTGAGTGTCTCTCGTGTACACAGTTTTATAGATATAAAGAGCAATGTAGTGCATCGTCATTACATTGTTCAACAAGACTGCCATAGACAGTGACAGCATCTCTCCGACCCGCCTCCGTTCAAGACCAAGGACATCTTTCTGGCCCGGAACCCCCTTTTCTGCAGTGGAAATGCGCAGAATGGTTTGAGAACGGACAGAACCGTGTCGGTGGAAAAGGGATATAAGAGAACTCGATTTTAAACTCTTTACAAAGGTTCCCTAATACATATGCATGGAAGAACAACACAAACCTTCCTTTTCTTTATTAGCACACACTGCAAATTTTGCCATAAACAGCACTGCTGACATGAGTGCCTTTACCAATTTATCTTTTTTTACATCGTCATGGGATTTTGTTCCCCATGATTGGCCCATATCACCTCTCCCCTAGGGTTCTCAAAGCCCCCTTACCCATTTTTACAGTGAAGCCCCCTGCCGCTTCCTGGAACCTCATCAAACCAGAGCCAAGACCCTGATCCACCATTAACCCACCGGGGGACCCAGCACGCCTCGTCCCACTTGGCCTTGATCCTCAGGTTTGTAAAAAGGGTCTGTTTGTCATAAAATGCAGGTTTGGACCAAATATCCTGCACCTTCCTGAATAAGCATCCATCTAGACTCTACCTGTGGCTCTAATGCATGTACCTAATCATGTGCGATACAGAATAAGAAAAGAAACTTGTTCACTTTTGCTATTAATCGTACCTTTGATCTTTCTCATCCACCATGTCCAATTATCCCACAAGCAATAATGGTAAAATGTGCTGCTGATGTTCTCACGTACCGTAATTGGCTTATTTTGATCAACTGAACACGCACCCTATTGAAACAACCACTTTTTAGTGGGTCAATATCATGATGGACCTGCTTTGTCAGTGTTGTTCCACATACTGTAGTGCAAATTTGGGTGGGCAGTAGTAGTGCTTGTTATCAGTTTAGGTTTAAAGCTCTTTAACAGATCTTGCCAAATAGGAGGATGCATCATTTACATTGACATATTGGTCTCCCTTCAGGTTCTTCCCTGTTGGAGTCACATTGGAATGCTATGGAAGAGCTGGGGTAAGCCAAACCAAGCACACCAACCAGCACTAAGAGACTTAACTAGATCTTATTCACTTAATGGACTTAATTAGATATCCTTATGAGATACAAAATCTAGATTTAGGAGTATTAGTACAGAATTGTATTTTTCCTTATGGGAATTTAAGAGTTCCAGGCTTGACTTTAAGGTGGCCTGTTCTTGGTCTTGTTTATGAGGTCTCTGTAGTTTCAGAAACGCATCATTATTATATATGAATGTATATAGTTGCATTAGACAATAAAAAATGTTTAGTTTCATGATCCAACAGCAATTACTCTTTGAAGACTTTTCCGTCCAGGTGCAAAAGAATATTTGGAAGATTGAGGCATATTTCTCTGCCTTCAGCTTCCAACATTTCTGGAATCTTCCTAAAGTGAAGCTGAATGCTCATGCTCTTTGGACTTTGAAAGATTTCTGTTTTACCCTGTTATTTTCATTAGCTGCTCTTCCAGACTGCTAGGCCAGGACTGGTGACAAAGGACAAATTTAAGGTGACATGCTGCAGATCCACCTGGCAAATCACACAGATGAGATCTGGATTTTAAATTTCCAGGATTACCAACCATTAGACTGATATTGTCATCTGGGTTGAGTGTTAACTAAAACAGAAGGGAAGTAAACAAAGAGAGAGTCTTTGCAAACTTTCATAGATAAAGGAATGGCGTCAGTTGGATATGATTATGATTACAAATATTATTATAATTTAAACTGTTTTCTATTTTAATATTTTGATCAAAATATTTCAATTTTGTAGAAACCGTAATACAGTTTTTTGTGGGGGATTCTTTGATTAAATAGAAATTTCAAAAGAACAGCATTTATTTAAATATAGAAATATTCTGTATTTAAAAATAAAAATCTTACTGACCCCAAACTTATGTGTGTGTGCATACAATGCATCCGGAAAGTTTTGCAAATTTATTAAAAATAAAAAACGAAAAAAGTATTCACAGCCTTTGCTCAATATTTTGTTGAAGCACCTTTGGCACCAATTACAGCCTCAAGTCTTTTTAAGTATGATGCTACAATCTTGGCACACCTATTTTTGGGCAGTTTCTCCCATTCTTCTTTGCAGGACCTCTCAAGCTCCATCAGGTTGGATGGAGAGCGTCTGTGCACAGCCATTTTCAGATCTCTCCAGAGATGTTCAGTCGGGTTCAAGTCTGGGCTCTGGCTGGGCCACTCAAGGACATTCACAGAGTTGTCCCGTAGCCACTCCTTTGTTATCTTGGCTGTGTGCTTAGGGTCGTTGTCCTGTTGAAAGATGAACCTTCACCCCAGTCTGAGGCCCAGAGCGCTCTGGAGCAGGTTTTCATCAAGGATGTCTCTGTACATTGCTGCATTCATCTTTCCCTCGATCCTGACTAGTCTCCCAGTTCCTGCTGCTGAAAAACATCCCCACAGCATGATGCTGCCACCACCATGCTTTCCTCCAGACATGACGCTTGCCATTCAGGCCGAAGAGTTCAATCTTTGTTTCATCAGACCAGAGAATTTTGTTTCTCATGGTCTGAGAGTCCTTAAGGTGCCTTTTGGCAAACTCCAGGTGGGTTGTCATGTGCCTTTTACTGAGGAGTGGCTTCCGTCTGGCCACTCTACCATACAGGCCTGATTGTTGGAGTGCTGCAGAGATGGTTTTTCTTCTGGAAGGGTCTCCTCTCGCCACAGAGACATGCTGGAGCTCTGTCAGAGTGACCATCGGGTTCTTGGTCACCTCCCTGACTAAGGCTCTTCTCCCCCGATCAGGCTGCTAGCTCTAGTCCTGGTGGTTCCAAACTTCTTCCATTTACGGCTGATGGAGGCCACTGTGCTCATTGGGACCTTCAATGCTGCAGAAATTTTTCTATACCCTTCCCTAGATCTGTGCCTCGATACAATCCTGTCTTGGAGGTCTACAGACAATTCCTTGGACTTCATGGCTTGGTTAACTGTGGTACCTTATATAGACAGGTGTGTGCCTTTCCAGATCATGTCCAATCAACTGAATTTACCACAGGTGGACTCCAATCAAGTTGTAGAAACATCTCAAGGACGATCAGCGGAAACAGGATTCACCTGAGCTCAATTTTGAGTGTCATGGCAAAGGCTTTGAATAACTTATGTGATTTTTTTTTTTTCTTTTTTTTCCTTTTTTTTTTTTTTAATACATTTGCAAAGATTTAAAACAAACTTCTTTCACGTTGGTATATGGGGTATTGTTTGTAGAATTTTGAGGAAAATAATGAATTTAATCCATTTTGGAATAAGGCTGTAACATAACCAAATGTGGAAAAAGTGAAGTGCTGTAAATACTTTCTGGATGCACTGTATATACTGTAGTGACATAATTTTGGGCTTGAGACTTTGCAGGTTCTTGGGCTATCATGTCGTAATTTTCTTGCATTTAGCATTTATGGCTCAAAAAATTGTCTTGTGGACCCATGAACAAATCTCTGGGGGTCCTGTGCCAGCTGAGCAACCACCATTGAGATTAATGGCAACACTCAGCCTTAGCTTTCTCCAGGTATAATAGACCTTCTTGAGAAAAACAGCTAAAGTGAGGGAGAAAACGAGCTGAAGAAAGAGCACAGAGTGCTCTGGTGGTCAGGATGTCTGTAGGCTCTAATCTGTTTCAGGCTATGAGGTCCAGCCACGTCTGTGAAGCCTTTCATTTACGGTTTATTTTCATCCCTTTATTGGACAGAGTTTCCCTCTGCCAAGGCAAAGACAAGCCCTCAACAATTGCTATGTGCTCTTTTCTATCCCAGGACCATTGGCTACTTAAGTCGAGTTGCCTTCAAAGGCTACATCAGTATGATTTTAATGAGTTTTGCATTGCAGCATTGCAACTCAACAGCATTGTGGTGTAAAGAGCTAATGTGTAATTTACAAGCAGATAGATGGATACATAGATAGATATTTTGTCTTCATCGGAATATAGGAGTTTCTTGGCTGACTTTAAAAGACTTTAAAACAGACTGACAGTAAAAGATACTTATGGAGCCAATGAAATAAGACTACACCTGATACCCAGGTATAAGTTTGTGGAGGGCTGTAATCACCACCTTTTTGGTCCAGGTGTGCAGTTGTAAATAATTTGAGGGACCCACATCTCAACCCTCATTTAAGATAGGAATGTTCCAAATGCATTTCAGCTTCAACACCAGATGACCTTACAGAGTTTCGACATTTTAGGTTTCTCCCTAGTGTATGTCATTGTTGAACATAAAATACCAGAACATACCAGACACTATACACATACACAAGGTGTTCAAAACCCCTCTTGTTTTATAATGAGAGATCACATCTGCAGATCACATTTACTTGGTTTGGCTGTACTGATTTAAATCAGCTTAAAAAAAATCAAGTTCCTTTATCAGCTTTAGGCTTTAGCACAGAAATGAAGCTCTCCCTAGTTCACATTTTAGTTTTGAGATTTTTTTCATCAAAAAAAGAAAGAAGCTCGGCTTTAAATGGCATATCCAGAGAGCAGTTGTGATCTGAGTCCAATCGATGAGTTTCCAAGTGCTACTGAGAAGATCTGCCAGCTTTCCACTTCTTCTTTTTTTCAGAAATAAAGAAAGGGTACTGGAATTTCCTCCAAATTCCAATCCTCCAATCCTTTGAGGTAGAGCATTTCTGGGATGGCCTTTCTTTGCAGTTTTTAAAAAAAAAATAATAAATGGAAATAAGAAGCAGATCAGTTTAATTTTTAACTTTTTTTTTTTTTTTGTTTTGTTTTGTTTGTATTCATTGTTTTCCATTAAAGTGGATGACTTGTCTAAGTGTATTATTATTTTTTTGCTATTTCTCCCAGTTCAGTTATTATATAGGCTATTTGATATTTAATTTACCTATTTATTATATAATTATTTATCCATATTGATGTATTTTTAGATATTGAAATTAAAACCTTCAGTATAAAGTTTCCAGGTTAGATTAGATATATACTTCTGTACTGCATTTTGTAGTTTCTCAATGCCTCTTGCAGGATGACTTGCAGATCTGCCATTAATAAAATCTTGTAAATAAACACTAGTAGAATCAAAGCAGTTGTGTGGTTCAGGAATGCATTGATTAGGCCACAATCATGTCATTCAATCTTCATTTCTTATCATTGTTCGAAAGAGATCTCTAAAGAGTAACCTTTGACAGCTATCATGTCAAGCCAAGATGTGGTAATCTGGAAGTGATAAAGCGGGTCATGCAGCCATGACAACAGTGCCATACCAGCCACTTTCAGTCCAGGCTGATTGCTGTAACAGTGGGTGTGTTCCATTCAGAAGAGATCACGCCTGTGCCCTATTCCCTACACAGTGAGAGCTGCGCATTGTAGGAGTCCATTTGGAATACTTGTGTTTCTAGCCACGCTGCACAATAATCGTCACTAGCGAACATCAGTTGTGTCTAGCTTGAAATCCACATGACTTTATCATACTAATAACCATTTTTAGAATGCAGGAAAAGTTAATTAGTTTACAACTGTTAGATTTTATGTAAAAAATAAACTAGCTCTGCGGCAGCAATAACCAACAGCAGTGTAGCAAATCTATTCCGCCAAAACCAAAGAGAAATTTCTAGATTTTAAAGAAAAATTTCTAGATTTTAAAATTATATACAGTGGGGAGAACAAGTATTTGATACACTGCCGATTTTGCAGGTTTGCCCACTTGCAAAGCATGTAGAAATCTGTAATTTTTATCATAGTTACTCTTCAACTGTGAGTGACGGAATCTAAAACAAAAATCCAGAAAATCACATTGTATGATTTTTAAGTAATTAATTTGCATTTTATTGCATTTTATTGTAGTTCTTGACCAGGTTTGCACACACTGCAGCAGGGATTTTGGCCCACTCCTCCATACAGACCTTCTCCAGATCCTTCAGGTTTCGGGGCTGTCGCTGGGCAATACGGACTTTCAGCTCCCTCCAAAGATTTTCTATTGGGTTCAGGTCTGGAGACTGGCTAGGCCACTCCAGGACCTTGAGATGCTTCTTACGGAGCCACTCCTTAGTTGCCCTGGCTGTGTGTTTCGGGTCGTTGTCATGCTGGAAGACCCAACCACGACCCATCTTCAATGCTCAACTGAGGTTGTTGGCCAAGATCTCGCGATACATGGCCCCATCCATCCTCCCCTCAATACGGTGCAGTCGTCCTGTCCCCTTTGCAGAAAAGCATCCCCAAAGAATGATGTTTCCACCTCCATGCTTCACGGTTGGGATGGTGTTCTTGGGGTTGTACTCATCCTTCTTCTTCTTCCTCCAAACATGGCGAGTGGAGTTTAGACCAAAAAGCTCTATTTTTGTCTCATCAGACCACATGACCTTCTCCCATTCCTCCTCTGGATCATCCAGATGGTTATTGGCAAACTTCAGACGGGCCTGGACATGCGCTGGCTTGAGCAGGGAGACCTTGCGTGCGCTGCAGGATTTTAATCTATGACGGCGTACTGTGTTACTAATGGTTTTCTTTGAGACTGTGGTCCCAGCTCTCTTCAGGTCATTGACCAGGTCCTGCCGTGTAGTTCTGGGCTGATCCCTCACCTTCCTCATGATCATTAATGCCCCACGAGGTGAGATCTTGCATGGTGCCCCAGACCGAGGGAGATTGACCGTCATCTTGAACTTCTTCCATTTTCTAATAATTGCGCTAACAGTTGTTGCCTTCTCACCAAGCTGCTTGCATATTGTCCTGTAGCCCATCCCAGCCTTGTGCAGGTCTACAATTTTATCCCTGATGTCCTTACACAGCTCTCTGGTCTTGGCCATTGTGGAGAGGTTGGAGTCTGTTTGATTGAGTGTGTGGACAGGTGTCTTTTATACAGGTAACAAGTTCAAACAGGTGCAGTTAATACAGGTAATGAGTGGAGAACAGGAGGGCTTCTTAAAGAAAAACTAACAGGTCTGTGAGAGCCGGAATTCTTACTGGTCGGTAAGTGATCAAATACTTATGTCATGCAATAAAATGCAAATTAATTATTTAAAAATCATACAATATGATTTTTCTGGATTTTTGTTTTAGATTCCGTCTCTCACAGTTGAAGTGTACCTATGATAAAAATTACAGACCTCTACATGCTTTGTAATTGGGCAAACCTGCAAAATCGGCAGTGTATCAAATACTTGTTCTCCCCACTGTATATACAGTGTGTGTATATATATATATATATATATATATATATATATATATATCTCCATATAAGCTGCAAATGCTCTGCATACCCAAGCCATTTATGGACTCGCCGATAAGTATTAACACTGTTGACTATATGTGACTATACATTCCCTTGTTTGAGGTTTACCATACAGCTTAACATTAATTTTGGTAATATGTATGTAAATGTCTGTCATTTATTTATTTGCCAAACGACAGTAATTTTCTTCAAATCTGCCAGCTACGGAGGTTTCGGGTAAGCGGATCCACCACAGCTTTGGTGTCTATATGCTCTGTTGCCTATCATTTCATTTTTTTAGGAAACGTATAAACTGTTTAAGACAGACCTACTGTAACTATCAGAGGTTGTTAATCGATAGTCTATGCATTTGTTAAAGTCTATATATATATATATATATATATATATATATATATATATATATATATATATATATATTTATTTCTGTCATGACAACTCTCAGAGTGTTGAGATGGGCATGGTAATGGGTATGACAATGTTGATATTTGTTTTTGGTGGACTAGATCTGCTACGCTGTTGCTGCTGCTGCAGAGCAAGTTACGGGACTTGCTACTGCCAATACATTCACGACACACTGCTGTGAGCAAGTAAGACGTGCTGCTGCTGTACAATATAGCGTACATGATCGATCGATTACCCATACAGATCGATACAGGGGGAAGATGGAGGGTTTCTGAAAGCACGCTGCACTGCTAAGGCAAATGCTAGTATTTGAAGGTTAAGCAGTGAGCTCATTGGCTACTGATACAGCAGGAACCAATCAGCTGCACCCTATAGATAACGATGTGATTGCAAGCAGATAGAGTGAAGGACCTGTGCCATCTAGAGTTTCATGACAGAAATATATACACATAAATATTACATAAATGAAATGTGTATACTTTTTTTCAACTTTTATAACGGATCAAAGACATTCACTGTAAATTAATAACATCAGTAACCAGTAACAAAATGACAGGATTTTAAAAAGGTTTATAATAGTAATTAAAGACTTTGATAAATCAGAGATCAAAGGTTTTCACAGCTTTATGTTTACATAACCAGGCGCAGCTGGTTTAATTTAGTTTACATTTGGCAAAACTTGTCGACACCAAACAGGGAGTTTCTGATGCAGTGCAAAAAAATCTTGTTAGCAAAGTGTCTGTCAGTTGAACCCAATGAAAATGTTTGTTTCAAAAGGTCCTTTGATTTGCTATTATTTCATTACCATTTAGGTTTGGAGTGACATTAACATGGATGCCACTTTATAAGGTATTATTTATGCTGTTTGGAAGCAAGGGGTCAAGGCTGGTTTATAAAAGCATCTTTCTTTGTTGTATTCTATAACGAATAGCTTTTTCCAGGTATTACAGACTTTCTTGTTTGGAACTTAGTGTTAAGTGATGCTGAACTAGTAAGTAATGTCATCTAGCAAACACTTCCATGTTGTTGTCTTCAATATCACTCTTTTTTTTTTTTTGTTGGCCTGATTGAGTGAAACTTTTACTGCATGCAGTACAAGACAATATACATTTCTGTGATCTGTAAGAGTGATATATAGTCACATAACATCTGAATTTGCACTGAACAGTGTGTACTAGCATCTCTTTCCCTCTCTCCTAAAGCTTTAATTATCTGAGACAGTCTGCTCTTCTGCCAAATGATAGGGTTTCTCTATAGGTGTTTGCTAGTAAAATAGCACATTTTTGTACGCCCTAAATTTCACATTTTGTCTAAAAAACCAGAAGTCATTTTTTACAAGCTGTTTAACAAAAAAAGAAAAGCGCTTTACAGTTCTTGACAGATGAAAAGCCTCCCAAAATGTGTAAATAGGACTTGGAAAGACTTGTTCACTCCAAGATCAAATACTATAACAATAACTATATTAACATGCACACCAATGGACAAGAACACCTGTTATTCATTTTGTTGATTCAGCTCTGGGTTTCTTTCTGTACATTGCCTGTTCTCTCTGTGTTTTAATCGGTTGTTCTGTTTCCTAGTTTTCTTGTGTTCTGAGTTTTTTGTTTAATAAATCTATAACTGCTGGATTTAGATCCATTCGTTCATCTTTATTTTCAACCATAACTGACAGTATCGTTCTTGGTGTGAACATATACCTTAAATGAAAAGGAGGTTTAGCTTTACTTAAATGACAAGAAATACAGAGTATGTGCGCACAGATCATCACTTTTGTGTCACATAAGTCTACTTTTAAAATCTGCATGTGGCATATTAGTTAATTATTGCTTGACTTTCTTTAATACTTGATTCTGAGTAGTCAATCGCAACCTGATGACCAATGTTTTTTGTTGTAAATACACTATATTGCCAAAAGTTTTGGGACGCCTGCCTTTACATGCACATGAACTTTAATGACATCCCATTCTTAATCCGTAGGGTTTAATATAGAGTTGGCCCACCCTTTGCAGCTATAACAGCTTCAACTCTTCTGGGAAGGCTTTCCACAAGGTTTAGGAGTGTGTTTATGGGAATTTTTGACCATTCTTCTAGAAGCGCATTTGTGAGATAAGGCACTGATGTTGGACAAGAAGGCCTGGCTCGCAGTCTCCGCTCTAATTCATCCCAAAGGTGTTCTATCGGGTTGAGGTCAGGACTCTGTGCAGGCCAATCAAGTTCCTCCATACCAAACTCGCTCATCACACAGTCATGTTGGAAAAGGAAGGGGCCATCCCCAAACTGTTCCCACAAAATTGGGAGCATGAAATTGTCCAAAATATCTTAGTATGCTGAAGCATTAAGAGTTCCTTTCACTGGAACTAAGGGGCTAAGCCCAACCCCTGAAAAACAACCCCACACCATAATCTGAAAAACCCCCTCCACCAAACTTTACACTTGGCACAATGCAGTCAGGGAAGTACCGTTCTTGTCACTCCAGAGAACACCTCTCCACTGCTCTAGAGTCCAGTGGCAGCGTGCTCTACACCACTGCATCCGACGCTTTGCATTGCACTTGGTGATGTAAGGCTTGGATGCAGCTCTTCGGCCATGGAAACCCACTCCATGAAGCTCTCTACGCACTGTTCTTGAGCTAATCTGAAGGCCACATAAAGTTTGGAGGTCTGTAGCTATTGACTCTGCAGAAAGTTGGCGACTTCTGCGCACTGTGCGCCTCAGCATGCGCTGACCCCGCTCTGTGATTTTACGTGGCCTACCACTTCGTGGCTGAGTTGCTGTTGTTCCCAATTGCTTCCACTTTGTTATAATACCACTAACAGTTGGCCGTGGAATATTTAGTAGTAAGGAAATTTCACAAATGGACTAATTGCACAGGTGGCAACCTATCACTGTACCATGCTTGAATTCACTGAACTCCTGAGAGCGACCCATTCTTTCACAAATGTTTGTAGAAGCAGTCTGCATGCCTAGGTGCTTGATTTTATACACATGTGGCCATGGAAGTGATCGGAACACCTGAATTCAATTATTTGGAGGGGTGTCCCAATACTTTTGGCAATATAGTGTATTATACATGTAAAATGTGTATTCATTTCATACCTTTATGTCCTGTTTGGAGCTTGAAAGTTTTTGGGTCCCATTAACTTTCATTACATGGACGACAACAGCTGTAACCTAAATTAAAATCTCTTTTTGTTTTCTGCAGAAGTTTGGAACAACATGAGGGTGAGTAAAAAGCTGCATTTTCTTTTTTTTGTGAAAAAAATCTCTCTTTAATACTTTTAGTAGCAGCTTTTGATGACTAAAACAGGATGTACAAGTAGGATCTGTACGCTGTAAAATAATAAAACATAAAAAGGTTTAGAAACCATCTTTTTTAGTACTATTCTGTTGGTGCGGATAGTGCGAAAGAGTTTAATGAGTGTCTTTATGGCCAGAGACCAAGTAAAGTCGTGCGACTGCCTCTTCCTGCTCTGTTGTGAGCTCAGGAAGGCCAGACGGCAGCACTCCGTCACTTCCTCATGTAAACAAAATCCACACTCACTGCCCTTTCCCCTGCACGCTCTGACAAATAAACAGAGATAAGGCATGCGTATGTAGTTGTGTGGGAGAAAATGAAGTGCAAAATAGTGAGACATTTTGGGAAATATAAATGCAAATTTAAAGGGAGATAAATGGCTGATTAATTCTAGCAAAATGCAATGGGACAGACGAAAACGGAAGGAACGGTAGACAGAAAAGAGATTAAATGTCCACGCAGGCTCCCTTTTTTCCGATTCCTGGTTGGTAGTTCTCAAGTTATCGTCGCTTTCAGTGAGTTAAAGTTGGCTGATGATTCATGGAACAGAAACGCTGTACTACTGTAAATCAAATACCAAAGAGCGAACTTCTTCAATACTTTAAAAAAGAAAGAAATAAAAAGAAGCCCACATTAAAAGTCATTCAGTTTGTCTGTGGAATTTTCCAGAGTTATAATTCAGTTCAATAACCAAAACAGTGTTGAGACTGCTCCCCACACCAGTCAGACACATACAAGAGACTAGAGAAAGAGAAAAATAACAGTTTTTTTTAGGAGCTGCCTGTAACATTGTACTGTTTGGATTCACACAGGCCATTTGGAGCTGAAAGTATGCTACCCGTTTAGTCATTGTAAACAGTATAGCTGTGCAGACTGTGTAGAACAGTGTTTTTTTTTTTATACTGACCGTGAGGCCGTACTGGGAGAGAAGGCTGTCCCAAAACAATACTAACTCTTTTTGTTTACTCATTTAACACTAAAAGCCTCCAAAAGTGACCGTTAGCATAGCTGGCATGTTGCTACCAAACATTTGAATAGATTTTTGAATAGAGTGTTTAAAGGAAAGGGAAAGAGGGGAGAGATAGAGGGAGAGTATGTGGGTGGGACGTTAGAGATGGACGACAGAGCAAAAGGGAGAGACAAACGTGTGTGACGGGGCGATTAGAAGGGAAAAATTTGTCTATATGTTTGTAGAAGGGAAAAATTTGTCTATATGTTTGTATGAGCTTGAGAATGAATGCGTGTGTGTGTGGGAGGGATGGGGTGCACTGAGGTGATGTCATATATATAAAGAGATGGTGTGTGTGTGTGTGTGTGTGTGTGTGTGTGTGTGTGTGTGTGTGTGTGTGTGTGTGTGTGTGTGTGTGTGTGTGTGTGTGTGTGTGTGTGTGTGTGTGTGAATATTCCCAGACGTCTGCATGTGTTTACATAAGGATTGGGGTGCTGGTCTGAGACATAGAAGAGCAGAGTGCTGGGATTTCAGCTCATGTTCCTGATCCCCATAATAGCAAGTCCAAACACCTCAACCTGTCGTCAGTGTTATTTTATTATCATTGTGATACTATATATACACACACAGTGGGGAGAACAAGTATTTGATACACTGTCGATTTTGCAGGTTTTCCTACTTACAAAGCATGTAGAGGTCTGTAATTTTTATCATAGGTACACTTCAACTGTGAGAGACGGAATCTAAAACAAAAATCCAGAAAATCACATTGTATGATTTTTAAATAATTAATTTGCATTTTATTGCATTACATAAGTATTTGATCACCTACCAACCAGTAAGAATTCCGGCTCTCACAGACCTGTTAGTTTTTCTTTAAGAAGCCCTCCTGTTCGCCACTCATTACCTGTATTAACTGCACCTGTTTGAACTCGTTACCTGTATAAAAGACACCTGTCCACACACTCAATCAAACAGACTCCAACCTCTCCACAATTGCCAAGACCAGAGAGTTGTGTAAGGACATCAGGGATAAAATTGTAGACATGCACAAGGCTGGGATGGGCTACAGGACAATAGGCAAGCAGCTTGGTGAGAAGGCAACAACTGTTGGCGTAATTATTAGAAAATGGAAGAAGTTCAAGATGACGGTCAATCTCCCTCGGTCTGGGGCACCATGCAAGGTCTCACCTCGTGGGGCATCAATGATCATGAGGAAGGTGAGGGATCAGCCCAGAACTACACGGCAGGACCTGGTCAATGACCTAAAGAGAGCTTGGGACCACAGTCTCAAAGAAAACCATTAGTAACACACTACGCCGTCATGGATTAAAGTCCTGCAGTGCCCGCAAGGTCCCCCTGCTCAAGCCAGCACATGTCCAGGCCCGTCTGAAGTTTGCCAATGACCATCTGGATGATCCAGAGGAGGAATGGGAGAAGGTCATGTGGTCTGATGAGACAAAAATAGAGCTTTTTGGTCTAAACTCCACTCGCCGTGTTTGGAGGAAGAAGGATGAGTACAACCCCAAGAACACCATCCCAACCGTGAGGCATGGAGGTGGAAACATTCTTTGGGGATGCTTTTCTGCAAAGGTGACAGGACGACTGCACCGTATTGAGGGGAGGATGGATGGGGCCATGTATCGCGAGATCTGGGCCAACAACCTCCTTCCCTCAGTAAGAGCATTGAAGATGGGTCGTGGTTGGGTCTTCCAGCATGACAACGACCCGAAACACACAGCCAGGGCAACTAAGGAGTGGCTCCGTAAGAAGCATCTCAAGGCCCTGGAGTGGCCTAGCCAGTCTCCAGACCTGAACCCAATAGAAAATCTTTGGAGGGAGCTGAAAGTCCGTATTGCCCAGCGACAGCCCCGAAACCTGAAGGATCAGGAGAAGGTCTGTATGGAGGAGTGGGCCAAAATCCCTGCTGCAGTGTGTGCAAACCTGGTCAAGAACTACAGGAAACGTATGATCTCTGTAATTGCAAACAAAGGTTTCTGTACCAAATATTAAGTTCTGCTTTTCTGATGTATCAAATACTTATGTCATGCAATAAAATGCAAATTAATTACTTAAAAATCATACAATGTGATTTTCTGGATTTTTGTTTTAGATTCCTTCACTCACAGTTGAAGAGTACCTATGATAAAAATTACAGACTTCTACATGCTTTGTAAGTGGGCAAACCTGCAAAATCGGCAGTGTATCAAATACTTGTTCTCCCCACTGTAGCTGCTATGCTAACATCAGAATTGTGCTTCTTGCCTCACTTGAGTTGCTTCCCATAAAGAGATCCTCACATGAGTCACTTATTCCATGTCAGATGGAATGTTGTCTATGTGAATAAAGTTAGTTTGTAAGGTTTTAGGTGAGCCAAATGTTTTGTGTCTTTGTTCTCATGTTTTTGTCTTCCATGCATTTAAGGAGGATTTGGCAAGGGTTTTAAGAAGGGTTTGGCAAGCCCACAGAAGCCAAATAAACCAGTGGCCTTAGATCAACAGTGAAATTAGCAAACATATATACGATGAAAGACCAATTACAAGTATGTCATATCACCCAATAAATGTATTACCCCCAGAGAACATTTAAAACTGTTGAAAAATTTGCCCTAATGGACAAATTCTGTGCTTTACACTTCTCTCATCAAGTATTTTAGAGTTGTTTAATCATCAAACTGATTTGAACTACTAGAAGAAACTACTGGGAATATGGATGATAGATGACAACTTTAGAAATAACATTTACATAATAAACATAATAAATAAACTGCAAACAAAGCAGCAAAACTATTTCTAAATCTTTAGGTTTTGACCAAACCTGCTTAGATGGGAACATTCTCAGAATTGTTTCAGAACATTCTTCCAGTAACATTAATAGAAAGTTCCTTCAGTGTTATATAGTCTTTAATATTGAAGGGCCCCTATTATTCTATTTTAAAGGTTCCTCATTTTGTTTTGGAGTCATCCAAGGTCAAAAACAATTTAATATACTTTGCACATCATCTCATTTCTCAAAGACTCTAAAACGACTCGTTGGAAGATTCAGTCTCTTTAAACCCCTCCTTACCGCCAGCCTACTCTGTTCTGATTGGTCAGACAGCCCAGTCTGTTGTGACTGGTCCACCTCTTACATGTCGGAAACTAAACATCTATTACCATATCTGAATTTCAGCTCCGGAGGCTTCCTCAACTCTTGATACAGAGTGATACAAACGATGGCGTCGATTTTTCCGTCTCAATTCCAGCGCAAGTGTCTTCACTACATGTCGACAACACAAACCAAACTTTTCCAGGCCTTAGCAGTAACTACAGTGTTTGAGGCTCAAAGTAGACGTCCATGTCGTTCACGGACAACAAATGAAGACCATAGGGTGGCATTATGCAAATGTGTACATTGTTACATTGTTGTATGTAACAGGAAGTAAGACTGGAATTGCTGATGACTCATTTCGGCAGTTCAGAATGAATTATTTCTTTTAGGAGACAATTACTTTATTTGTTGTGCACTTTGATCTTTGAAACTTTGCAGACATTTTACATTCACAATCATCTATATTACACACTGCATGAAAGGTAATTGAAAAAACATAATGGGGCAGTTTAACGTTCTCAAAACGTTAACACAAAAACATTACATATTGTTCATGGCACCTTTTTTCTGAAACGTTTGGATGTTTGTCTAAAATTTGACTATACGTTACTGCTTGTTTCATTCAAAAGTAACATTCCCATAATGTTTGCAAAATGATAAAATGTAAGCTTCCCTTAACGCTTATATAATTAAGAAAATCCGTTTTTGAAACTTTAAAATCTGGACATTTTGAACGTTCAGAGAACATTCTAAAATAACATTTTCAAAACATGATTGGAACATTAACAAAATGTTTTTAGAACATATTTTTGTCAGCTGGGATCTGCTTCCTAAGAATTAGTCAGAGTGCTGTGACTCATGACCACAGAATAAGATGTTATAGTTATTTAAACAGTCTGTAATGCTGTAGAAGAAACTATTCTAACCTGTTTAGAAGCTTTAGCGAGTTACAGTGCCTGAAAGGAAAGGATCTTAAATTAAATCAGGTACTCAAAAAAAAGAGGGCTCTGTGATTTCATGCATCAGTGGAATAATTTCTAACTGTCTTTTTTCTCTGAGTTCTTCTGCAGCACCGTTGCTGGTGGATGGGAGCTGCCTTACAGAAGAGGTTTCTCTCTCAGACTGGTCAGAGAGGCAGTAAAGAGCTGATCTCAATGGAAAAGAATTCAAAGCCTCTTCCCCCTCCCTTTCTCTGCAGTTTAATTCAAGCAATATGTGTCTAAAGTGACACTGAACTTTTCCTTCCTCTCTCGCTTTCTCTCCTCTTCTTCTTCTTCTTCTTCTTCTTCTTCTTCTTTTGGAGAATATGAGTTTAAAAGTAATTTCACTGTTTTGCATTGTATCACAGTTATGGTTTTGTCTTCATCTCTCTGTGTGTCTAGTCTATATTAGTGTCAGAAATGTGGATTTTCCTCAAGACTCAGTACGTCACACTGCCACGTTATCGGAAAGCCATATTTTCTCGCTTTGTCTTTTGGTTTCTGGATTGCTTTCTACTGGCCAGAATCTACTTTTGGGAAAACAATCTGAATATGGTCATGATCGATTACATTTATACCACTTGGAAGAATCCTGGTCTGTGTAGCTCAGATTTCACCCGCAGTTCCTTCAAAATTAGTAGAATTTTTTTTTTTTTTTTTTTTTTTTTTTTTTCCACGACTTTTAACTTAAAATCCATACTTTTTTAAACCTTTGACCATAGATCTGTCTCAAACCTGCCACACTTACAGCCGACATGTAAATAGCCTCATAAGTTCTCTCAGTTCTCAGCTGATTTCAGTACAGGTGGCATGAGATGAATGACACAATATAATAAGCTTAAATATACATCTGTAAATGGTCAGGTTTTAATCGTTTTAAGACTGTATTGATACATTTCAGTATTTAATGAATTTGATGTTTTTATTCAGAATCTTGTGATTCAGAAATATTTATAGAGAAATATAGAATATATATATATATATATATATATATATAATGTAGGATATTTGTATATTGTAGCCTATATAATTTGGAATATTTATTTAGAATACAAGTAAATAATTCTTTAGGTTTATCCGCCATTTTGGACTGTTTTTTTTTTTTTCCACTGAGCATTCTGGGATTGCCTATTCTTTAAAAGATTCATGCTGCCTTAAAATTTGAGGTATCTAACTTTTGGAATAGTCTTCTCTTCAAGCGTGTGTCTATGATGCCTTGAAATGGTCCCTACTGAGGCAGTTCACTAGAATTTAGAACCAAGTGCATATACTGTGTATGTGTGCTTTTTGTATACTTGGTCTCATATTGAGAAGAGAAATGAGAGGAAAGTGGCAGAGAGAATGTGTATTCTAAAGGAAAAGGCGTTCCTTACATTTTTGTGGTGTGGTCAGGAGAAGGTCTCCCCATTTTAGATGTAATGTTAAAAAAGTGGAACCTTTTTTTGAGCAAATCCCTCTCTCTCTCATGGGCTCCTGCTCTGTCTGTAATGGGCCGAGACTGTTTATTCATGATTGCAGGTCAGGACAACAAAAAGCAGAAGCTAAACTTGAACTATAGAGTCTCGTAATGCTGCTAGCACGTGACACATGGCATGTAGTCATTTCTTCCTCTACCCAAGTCACTACATTTCGGCCACGCAACACATTGACGAAGGACTGGAATTATTTATACGACTCCATTAAGCTAAATAGTTCTCCATCTCGTACATTTTTTTTAAAATCAAATTTGTATTTGTTAACATTAGTTAATGCACTATGAACAAACAATGAACAATTTTTATTAGCTAACATTAAAAAAAGAATGAATGCTTTAAATATATATTGTTAGCTAATGCATTAACTAATGTTTACAAACGAGACCTTGTTGTTATTGTATTATATTTAAAAAAAATTATATATATATATATATATATATATATAATATATATATATATATATATATATATATATATATATATATAATAAAAAAAAGATTACTGTAATATTCCATAAAGATAAACACATGCATGTATGAAATTTTTTTTTATGAAATAGTACAGGATTTTAACAAGTTTTGTTGGATTATTCCATTTCAGCCTGTTTTTTTTTGCATCTAGCTAATTACATATGCTTCACTGAAATGCTAGCACATTTAGCAAACTTAAATTGAATGTATTTTGCTTGACTTTCACTTAGTATATAATTTGCATGCCGGTTTCAGCTAAAACTAATTTTAAGGGCGTAGACCAAGAAGCCTTTAACTGTCTTTGATCATGGCCTATAAATAATCAAAACAAGTTGGTATGCTGTTGCAGCCAAGAGTGACCACTTTGTGCCATGTTGCCAATGCTTGGGCTGGTATGTTAGTGCTCAACCCTTGATTGTATGTATTCTGCCATGTGCAGGGTCATCACCCATGGAAAGGAGGAGCTACGGTCTAATGGAGGAAACATCTGCATCTCAGTCTGAAATTTACAGCTCTCTGGGGAGAACCACAAGGTCTGTGACCAGTTTTCTCACATCTTCAGTCTTCAACAAAATAGAGGAAAGACTGATCCTTGACCTGGTTTGAGAGAATATATGCAGGTAGTTGCATTTGTTTATGAAGAAGTGGCTGAATACATTTTCAAACTTTTCCTCCAACACTGAAATAAAAATAAAAGTTGTTGTAGAACATGGGTGTCCAAACTCAGTCCTTAGGGCCACTGTCCTGCAGGGTTTAGCTCCAACTTGCCTCAACACATCTGACTGGAAGTTTCTAGTATGCCTTGTAAGACCTTGATTAGCCCGAGCGCAATTGGACACCCCTTGTGTAGAAACATTTTTCACTCAGAAATTGCAAGTCAATTTCACAAACAGTTACAAAGAAATGGCAAGTTGAATTAATTTTTTTTGTGAAACATACTTTTATTCAGTACAACTTCGCACAATCATTTTTTACAGTTAAGGTAAAATTAACTGTTATATTATGGGATGGTGTCTGCACATTTTTAAGGGCAAGAAAGCCGTCCAGGCCACTGTAGCAGCTGCCAACGCTGACCTTCAAGGGTATGAACTTTGACCCCGGCTTCTAACAAATCCCACCCACTTCTTCCTCTTAATTCTCCCCTCTACCAGACGTCTGATGGGCCTCTTCCCATCATGCCTTCTGCCTGGATTTCACATGTGGCTGCAGAGAGGGATGGGATTTATTCTATTCTTTAGCACTGGAGGATCACCTTGGCAACATCACTGTAAGCACAAACAGATGTGCATTGAAAAATAAAGGGAGGAAAAACTGTATTCAAGCAAATGGTTGATGTACTCATAGGTATGGAGGCTACAGGACTTGATAGGTCCCTTTTCAAAACACATGCTGAGATTTAGACAATCTATGAGTTCCAGATCCAGTTAGGGAGAAGGAAAAGAGACTGTAAATGGTAACTTTCTGTGGTTGAAACCTACTATTGTCCGCCGCCTATGAGCCTGGGCTTCAGCCAATCGAGACGTGGCTACAGAGGGATCTTAGCCCAGAATGCTGCTTCCTGTAAAGCTTCTGCCGCAGAGGGCTGGGCGGAGCAGTGGGCGGGACCTATTGCTTTGGGTGGGACATATTCCTAAATGCCCTGACACATCTAAATCAGCTTTCGCTCTCTTCATTTTTCTCCTTTCTCCCTTGTTCTTTTTCCTTCATTTCTGGCAGGTGTTTTGCATAGGCCTTTTTAATCAAAGTTTTTTGAATATTTGCAGACCACGTGGAAGTGAGATAATAGATGGAAAGACCCAAACCTTTGGGTTAAAGGGTTGTACAGTGTTTAAAAACTGTCCCAGCAAGAATAGAATAGATTATAGAATAGCAAGTGACAATTATTTATATAACACAGTTAAACAGCAAAGCTGACCGAAGTGCTGAAAGTAAATTACAAAACAATAAAATACATGACATACAAAAAAAAAAACTACAAACCTGATTCCAAAAAAGTTGGGACACTGTACAAATTGTGAATAAAAACAGAATGCAATGATGTGGAAGTTTCAAATTTCAATATTTTATTCAGAATACAACATAGATGACATATCAAATGTTTAAACTGAGAAAATGTATCATTTTAAGGGAAAAATAAGTTGATTTTAAATTTCATGGCATCAACACATCTCAAAAAAGTTGGGACAAGGCCATGTTTACCACTGTGTGGCATCCCCTCTTCTTTTTATAACAGTCTGCAAACATCTGGGGACTGAGGAGACAAGTTACTCAAGTTTAGGAATAGGAATGTCGTCCCATTCTTGTCTAATACAGGCTTCTAGTTGCTCAACTGTCTTAGGTCTTCTTTGTCGCATCTTCCTCTTTATGATGCACCAAATGTTTTCTATGGGTGAAAGATCTGGACTGCAGGCTGGCCATTTCAGTACCCGGATCCTTCTTCTACACAGCCATGATGTTGTAATTGATGCAGTATGTGGTCTGGCATTGTCATGTTGGAAAATGCAAGGTCTTCCCTGAAAGAGACGACGTCTGGATGGGAGCATATGTTGTTCTAGAACTTGGATATACCTTTCAGCATTGATGGTGTCTTTCCAGATGTGTAAGCTGCCCATGCCACACGCACTCATGCAACCCCATACCATCAGAGATGCAGGCTTCTGAACTGAGCGCTGATAACAACTTGGGTTGTCCTTGTCCTCTTTAGTCCGGATGACATGGCGTCCCAGTTTTCCAAAAAGAACTTCAAATTTTGATTCGTCTGACCACAGAACAGTTTTCCACTTTGCCACAGTCCATTTTAAATGAGCCTTGGCCCAGAAAAAACGCCTGCGCTTCTGGATCATGTTTAGATATGGCTTCTTTTTTGACCTATAGAGTTTTAGCCGGCAACGGCGAATGGCACGGTGGATTGTGTTCACCGACAATGTTTTCTGGAAGTATTCCTGATGTTGTGATTTCCATTACAGTAGCATTCCTGTATGTGATGCAGTGCCGTCTAAGGGCCCGAAGATCACGGGCATCCAGTATGGTTTTCCGGCCTTGACCCTTACGCACAGAGATTGTTCCAGATTCTCTGAATCTTTGGATGATATTATGCACTGTAGATGATGATAACTTCAAACTCTTTGCAATTTTTCTCTAAGAAACTCCACTATTTTTCGCCGCAGCATTGGGGGAATTGGTGATCCTCTGCCCATCTTGACTTCTGAGAGACACTGCCACTCTGAGAGGCTCTTTTTATACCCAATCATGTTGCCAATTGACCTAATAAGTTGCAAATTGGTCTTCCAGCTGTTCCTTATGTATACATTTAACTTTTCCGGCCTATTGCTACCTGTCCCAACTTTTTTGGAATGTGTAGCTCTCATGAAATCCAAAATGAGCCAATATTTGGCATGATATTCAAAATGTCTCACTTTCAACATTTGATATGTTATCTATATTCTATTGTGAATAAAATATAAGTATAACACTATATTGCCAAAAGTTTTGGGACGCCTGCCTTTACATGCACATGAACTTTAATGACATCCTATTCTTAATCGGTAGGGTCTAATATGGAGTTGGAGTTGGCCCACCCTTTGCAGCTATAACAGCTTCAACTCTTCTGGGAAGGCTTTCCACAAAGTTTTGGGAGTGTGTTTATGGGAATGTTTGACCATTCTTCTAGAAGCGCATTTGTGAGATCAGGCACTGATGTTGGATGAGAAGGCCTGGCTCGCCGTCTCCGCTCTAATTCCAAAGGTGTTCTATCGGGTTGAGGTCAGGACTCTGTGCAGGCCAGTCAAGTTCCTCCACACCAAACTCGCTCATCCATGTCTTTATGGACCTTGCTTTGTGCACTGGTGCGCAGTCATGTTGGAACAGGAAGGGGCCATCCCCAAACTGTTCCCACAAAGTTGGGAGCATGAAATTGTCCAAAATGTCTTGGTATGCTGAAGCATTAAGAGTTCCTTTCACTGGAACTAAGGGGCCAAGCCCAACCCCTGAAAAACAACCCCACACCATAATCTGAAAAACCCCCTCCACCAAACTTTACACTTGGCACAATGCAGTCAGGCAAGTACCGTTCTCCTGGCAACCGCCAAACCCAGACTCATCCATCGGATTGCCAGACAGAGAAGCGTGATTCGTCACTCCAGAGAACCCCGTCTCCACTGCTCTAGAGTCATCACCAAGTGCAACGCTTTGCACTGCACTTAGTGATGTAAGGCTTGGGTGCAGCTGCTTGGCCATGGAAACCCACTCCATGAAGCTCTCTACGCACTGTTCTTGAGCTAATCTGTAGGCCACACAAAGTTTGGAGGTGTGTAGCTATTGACTCTGCAGAAAGTTGGTGCCTTCTGCGCCTCAGCATGCGCTGACCCCGCTCTGTGATTTTATGAGTTGCTGTTGTTCCCAATTGCTTCCACTTTGTTATAATACCACTAACAGTTGAATATGTGGAATATTTAGTAGTGAGGAAATTTCACGAATGGACTTATTGCACAGGTGGCAACCTTTCACGGTACCACTCTTGAATTCACTGAGCTCCTGAGAGCAACTTTTTACAAATATTTGTAGAAGCAGTCTGCATGTCTAGATGCTTGATTTTATACACCTTTGGCCATGGAAGTGATTGGAACACCTGAATTCAATAATTTGGGGGGAGTCCCAATGCTTTTGGCAATATAGTGTGTGTGAAAAAAAAAAAGAAAAAAAAAATATTCGATAACAGCCGCAAAAGTTAAGCGTAGTTTGGTAGCTATACAGATCTTTTTTTTTTTAATCTTTTAAAATTTTATATCCAGTCAGTACATGCACTTTCAATTTTTTTTTTTTTAAATAAACTATAAAATAAAACAATAATTCTTGTAATTGTGACATGAAGACAGCATAAACAAGGTATAGTAGAAGAAGATAGAGAGCATCAAGGTACGTTCCATTCGTCTGTAAGCGGACTTAACACGGTGTTCCTTTATTTTAAGTGAGATTCCAATCCAAAGGGAGCAAACATTTTCAGTTTAAAGGGCACTGCAAATAGCATAGGGAATAAAGGAACATCGATACATCACTTCACAGGAAGTGGAGAGGGAAAATCTCCCAATTGTCACTGCACGCAACAGCATCACCAGTCAGAACTAACGATGGAGCAGAGCTTTTGAAAGAGTTTTTCAACAGCCCTGTGATGGAGAAGTTTACGTATGCATTTGACTTTTCATAAATTTTGTTATTAATATACAAACTAGAGCATTTGTGAATGAATGGTTATGGTGATGAATGTTACATCTGCATATTTTATTGTATGAATAGTTGTATAAGTATCGAGAAACAGCTGAAGCTCTGTCATGTTTTAAGAAATTTGGGCTTGTTTCTCTCTTTTCTCTCTTCTTTTACCCTCTCTTAATACACCTATTCACCTACTTTGTCTTTTGTCCAGCTAGCACCAATTAACATTTCTCTCTGAATGGGAAACGGGGATTGAGAGGAATAAACAAACCCTCTCACGCTTACTCTCTCTCTAACACACAGAGACTTGGGCTTGATTTGAAGCTGACTCAACAGCCTCCTGACAGCTGATGTAATGGCCTCTGCAGAATGGAGAATGTTGTTTGCGCTGAAGGGGTGATGGACCGAATGAGACGCATAGGAAAGAATGGGCTTGACAGAGGAAGTAAGCCTAACTCTCTCCATTCGTGATGTGTTGTGGTTGCCTATTGCACTGCAGGCAGCTTTACAGCACTAAAGATTACATAGGTTATACCTTTAAAAGGAAATAATCCAGATAATCCTGTTCTTAGTTGGATGGTTTATGATGATTTCACAGTTATGTAGATCGCGAGCTCCCCTCCTTGCCATTTAACCTAAGCTTTCATATTTCCACACGCTGTGATTCACCATCCTGATTGTTTTTCTTGGATCATGTTTTTTCTCTCTGAATATTGTTGCCAGAGTCCCAGTTGGTCTAAGGTCAAAGGTCAACTAGGATGAAAGAGCTGTTTAGGAGGCATCAAGTTAAAAAATAGACCCAAACAGATCTCAGTGACAACAGCAACACACAGAACCTATCACAAAGTGTACTGAACCTATTAACTATTAATTTATCCACCAATATTTATTGAAATTTAAATTGGGTTTAAAATACACAAATTGGGTTTAAAATGTATTTGTACAATTTGTATTTCCAATATATTCCTGCAAGCAGCTACTAGAGGCTAATTAAGTCATTCTTCTTTCCTGTTGTAAACTTAGCTCTCTACTTCTGAATTTTAAGACAGCTCTCAAAGTTTTACTTTACAGAGTCCGAGGCGCCACACGGATCTAAACAGATCCTCCAATGAAACTCAAAACAGTTGGACAAGCTGTTAAACACACAGGAAATAGCAGCTCTTCAGCTTTTATGTGGCATCGTTATTGAAGCCTCTTCACCTTAGGACATTTTGCACGTTGCATACAACGATTAAAACTCACAAACAATGCTTGAAATGCTACACATTCATTCATTCATTCATTCATTTACAGTACTTTTTATTTTCATTTATTTTGTACACAATGTACACTTAATTCTAATTTAACCTTGTGTTGATGGCTGTGTTAACTGACAATTAGAAATATGAAAATGTATAAAATGAAAATTAATTCAGATTAAACACATATATATTCCTGTCATTCATTTGTCATTCATTTAAACACATTAATCAAGGGAGACCATTTTTACACTCTGAAGTTGACCAACACTGCTGTAGAGTTACATTATGTCTTAAATTATTATTTTTTCAACTGTTCACTCTTACTCTCACCTAGGACCAGGTTGCAAAATCCATATTTTAAGTACAAGGAAGCAAAATAAATAGTATAAAAGCTTTAATGAGCAACTACTATTGACACCATGGGGAATTTTTCTTGGCTCCTCCTAAAGTTTGCGTTCACTTTTTCGAACCCAGCCCTCTACCATAGATCAGCAGGCGAGAGAAAATGTGTGTACATATTCGTGAAATGAATCACCCAGTCTCCCCCTCCAGGGTATGAGGAGGACTTCAGTGCCAGACAGCCTCTCAAGTCAGATAAACTAGCCTATGGGAAGGAATTCCTTCAGCTGGAGAGTGAAACACTATCTAGAAGGCAACGTTTATGCTTTTCCTAAAGGGAC
Organism: Coreius guichenoti; assembly: GCA_039654105.1. Classification (NCBI taxonomy): domain Eukaryota; kingdom Metazoa; phylum Chordata; class Actinopteri; order Cypriniformes; family Gobionidae; genus Coreius; species Coreius guichenoti. The sequence continues at coordinate 35,399,951 of CM077171.1, forward strand.
AGTGACGGCCTGGTTCTTCATGGTCTGCATTTACCCTTGAACGTTCAGCTCCGCATCACCTTTCTCTTCTGGGACAGATTTGGAAAACCATTTGTATATGGTTGTTTACCAGTAATACATAACTAAATGCACCTGGAAGTTGTTGGAAATTTCCTATCCATGACCATTATTCTCACAATATAGTTTTGTCTTTTCTCTTCTGCGCATTTCAAGAGCCTGAGAAAAAGAGAGCGAGAAAAAGGGGGAGGTAATGTTCTCTGCAGACGTAGAGTTCAGCTCACTCCCTGACAAATTTTCCCGGCTGGAACACTGCAGAAAGGGGGAAGGGAGCGACTAATAGCTTTTCAGCAAGACATTTTTCCAGCAGCACGCAGGTCTGGGCAAAGTGCTCCCAGTAGAAAGAGTTCGAAAAATTGAGAGTGGTGATTCTCAGAATGACTGATAAATGCTATGTTGAAGAACAAGCCTCATTCCTTGGCCTTTTAAATCTAAATTAGAGAGGCTGCTGAGGACATGAGGTTGCCATGATACTTAAAATGATGACTGCATATGTAATGTACCCAATGTGTAGAGATCAAATAACATAATTTACAGACAGTTTTGTCAGTAAACATAAGTTTACAAGGTCTTGCGATCCATTCATAAACTCCCACATATTTAATGACATCATAAGAGGTAGAATATTGTGCACAATATGTATTAACCTTTTCTATGGTGCTTTTTTGTGTGTCATTTTGCACCCTTTTTACTTGGAAGCTTTTGGCCAGGATATTACTCAAAACAGAAAAAAGAAAGTCAAATAGGTTTGGAACAATATGAGGGTGAGTAGATAATGACAGTTTTTCATTTCTGCACACGTTAAATGTGCTCTTGAAGCTGAGATCCAGGTGAATGCATCCTCTGTGCATCATTAATTAAAGGTTTTGTGTGTTTATAATGGAGCATCAAGTTGTGGCAGAGTGAATAAAAGTCCCAAAACCTGAGGCTACGAAGTCATGAAAATTTGATAGATTCTCTCCAAACAGACCCATTTAAACACAACTGCTTGTGTTTGATCGCCAAATTAGTAAATATTAACTTCATCATTGCACAAATTAATCATTTCAATATATTCCTGATACATGTTTAGTATTTAAAGACCTTTCTGCTGCATGTGTTTATCTTATGTTTTAATGTTTTTTGCTCATTGAATTTTGCAGTTACGGTTAGTTATGCTGGAAACAGTATGAGACTAGACATCTGCTTGACTTCCTGAGAACACATGCACTCAATTAGAAGAAACAACACTTTCTTGTATTCTTCCCCTTTATCTGCTCTCCATCCACTTTGTTGGAATATTTCATGGCCTTCTGACTTCCTCTGTCCTACCCTACAGTGGAGAGGAAATGGTTGTGTCCAGTGTCCTGCAAGGTGCTTAGGTTTGCTGTATAAAAATATAAAGTCTGTATAAAAATATCCACAGTTCTCTTAAGCCTTGAATACGACATATTACATAGTAAGTGCATTGTCACAACTTCTTATAATTGCACTAAGCTGTTCAACGTTTGGGGTCAGTAAGATTATTGTTCTATTCAGCAAAGATGTGTTAAATTAATAAAAAAGTGACATTAAAGACTTTTACATTGTCACAAAAAATTCTACTTCAAATAAATGCTGTTCTTTTGAACTCGCTGTGCATCAAAGACTCCCGAAGAATCAGTTTCCACAAAAATATAAAGCAGCACAACTGTTTTCAAAATTGATAAGAAGCCATGTTTCTTGAGCACCAAATCAGCATTTTCAGCTCCACTTTTAGTAATTAGGTTCTTGCTGAGTGATAAATACTGTAGGCCCACATAGGGGAGTTTTCCCACATCATCTACACATATTGTAAGTAAAAAAAAATGGGTTTAAAATGTGTTAAATTGAGCTGAGAGTTGTACACTCTTATTGGTAACTAAAAGCATTTAAAAAAAAAAAAAAAAAAAAAAAAAAAAAAAAAAAATTGCTAAAATATTTAGCTAATAACTAACATGCAAGGTTCAGGGAAGTTTGTGAGTGACTTGAATTCTCCTGAAATTTTTTTCAGAGTTTTACATGCAGGCCTAATAAATAATGAAATGACATCATATAGCACTGCATAATTATCAATATGTCATGTTAGCCTTTGTGCACGTTTGTGGGAATGTAGTTTTGTTCATAATCTAATGTATCACAAGCCATAATCTAATGTATTGTTTGCCTTTGCGACCTGTAGTTGGGCACAAAGATCACATGAGCTCATCTTAATTATTGACAAATACAGTAGCAGCGTAGATGCATTCATGTGGTCGGAGGGTGAAAATACTTTATTTTCTCTCTGCTTCTCTCTCTCTTGCCTACATTCCTGAAATCCTCATCTCTTCCCCTCATCTCCTACCATTTACTTTAGGTGATACTGGGTTTACTGCCTCGTGTCCTCCTTCTGTGCTGTCATTTCTGGCAGCATAAACGCAGAGTGTTGCCATACTTTCCATAAACTCACTCACTCTCTGTCTCTTTCCGTTTCTATCTATCTTTCTCACTCGTTAGCCTTGTGGTCCTCAAATAATGTAGCAAAAGTGCCATAAAATAACTGCATTGTGTCTGCAAAACAGCACTGTACATTTTATACGTTCCACCTCACACTATCCAAATTTTAATTCAGTTTAAACCGCTTCAGACTGCATTCAAATGTTGATTCATATATAATTTCAGCCTTAAGTATTTATTTATTTTTACTTGACCTTACATTTACTTGCATAACAAAGACGTGCCATTTTATGTGATGCATTTTTTTGGCATTTTGAGTCACATGAAATATTATTGTAAGTCTCACATCTCATATAGTGCACTGCAAGGCACTTCTAGTGGTGGTCTTTTATAGAACAGACCTTGTTGCATTAAGCTCAAGTATGATTTTGGAGTAATAATCTTACTTGACTTACTTAATTGCTTCTAAAATACTTTTTAACGGATGGTAATTTGTTGTGCCCTGCGTGGTAATAGTTCAAGTTTGGCCACTGAAACTAAACTGGTGGAATGAATTTAGCAATCTTATAATACTTTATAATACCTTCCTTAACAGGATAGAGAGAGAGACAGAAAGAAAAAGAGAGAAGAGAGAGAGAAAAAAAAAATCAAGAGCCAAAGACAAGAAGCCTCGCCTAAACCTAAAACACATAATCAGTCCAAGGCAAAGGAGATTAAATTATACCAAAGTAAAACAGAATCCTGCTTCCACTCTTTCAAGCTCTTTTGGTAAATTACATGTCTCTTTCTCTCGTCTCTCTCTGTAGGTCGTCCCTTAACCCTCCTAACCTTGTTCGCTTCTGGTGTGAGCTGTGAGCAGCCATGGTTGACCAATAATGTATGTTAATCAAAAACTCATGCCACATTAATTTTGATAATCGGAACCTTTTCTTACAAGGATTGCATAGATTGTACTGACTAAACGGTCTGAATATTTGTCAAAATTGTAGCTGCCCTCCCAGTGAACGGTGAACTGCACGGAAGACGCCTCCACTTTGATTCTTTCAGCTTTGCCAGCTTGGGCGGCTCTTATATCCACGCACACACACAGCTCCATAATACTTCCAGCGTGCCCAATCATTAGAGCTGTCTGTGTTTGTGTTGAGAGCTGGCATAACAAGCATCCGGAGCCTTTGTCAGGGAGGGCAGGTAGGACTAAACTAAGTGATATCAGGTGGACTGCATCAAGAACGGCTGGTCTCAACTAAATGGAAACAGCAGGAATCGAACCTGGAGGCGAAGCTCACCTAAGCAGCTTCTTGAAATCCTCCAATCGTTCAGTTCCAATCCCTGTAAATCCTCTGTCAGCAGATGCCCATGGAGACGTGGCTGTCCTCCTCCAACTACAGAGCTGTCTTTTCTAACCAACATGAATAATCACGGAGGAGAAGTCAAATTTACCCCAAACACTGGATACCTGCAGTGTTTTACTACAGAGGGTGGACAGACTCCCGGTTTCCTCAACTACTCTATGTCCTTCCCTGAGCTATAAAACAGTGCAAATAACATAAAAAGGTCAATAAAATCTCAAAAGTACATGTACTATTATTGATCTGAGTCCGTGTAGAAATAAAAATATTTGGTGCAAGTAATAGTATTTGGGTCATTCCTAATATGTGCTTTCCTTCCCCCATCGTACTGTATATGTCTTAATATATTGGATAAAATATTAATTTTTAAAGATGGAAATCATATTAGCTATTTTTTTAACAATACCACAATTAAATGAAGTTTCTGATCGGATGTTGCTATGGATGGTACTATGAACTAAGATCTAAAAACTATTCCAGGTATTTTTTTTATTTTATTTTACTGGAAATGTTCAAAACAAACAAGTTTTCTTGTTGATATTAAAATATGTTACAGTATTATGTTTTTTTATTGGTAATCAACATTTTTTTCCTGTTTTAAATTATAATAGTTATATATTATAATATTATCTCTTTAACTAGATGAAGACAAATCCCTAATGACATCATCCACCAGGAAGTGACATCATTTTGGAGGGAAAACAGTAGCACACACATGAGTGTCAGCAGATTATTTCTAAGAAATGTCTAACTTTAGCTCTTCATTTTCATCTCAGGTTTCATCCTGATCATTTTCTCAAAATTGTGGAAATAATGAATTGATAATAAAGTGCCTGGGCTCTTAACAGGAATTAGCCATTAGTATTGGTTGCCCCATCCTTTAATAATTGTTGACTAATTTCTATTAAATATACTCAACAAAAAAAGAAACATCCTCCAAATTGACTTGGGAGACTAAACTGATTTTTTTCCAGCAAATTTCTTATTATGTGAAAATATTTTATGAACATAAAAAGATTCAACAACTGAGACATAAACTGAATAACGGGACGCTGCTTCTTTGCTGAGTATATATGACCGCTATTCAATTAAATTAAAATTCTAAAACCATAAAAAATTTGATTATCTGAAGTGTCGCAAGTGGTAAGCTTCAACCACCTGTTCCCCAGAGTCCAGCATTTCTCTCCAGTCTCTGTGTACAGAGGGCACCTGTAATTGTGTGGGTTGATTTTTACCTCTGCTCTAATGACAGACGTTTACAGTCGTCTCCAGACCGGCACTCAGGAGCGAGATCCCCCCTTTCACCACCACCCACCTTCACCCTGTCATTAGTCTGGAACGTGAAGAGATAATCAAAGCAGAAGTGATGCCATGGTAGTGCCTGGTGGCCAGACAGCGAGTGAAGTAAAACACGCCGTCTGTGTGGAGGAAGAGGGCTTTGAATCCCCATCATTTCCTTTCTGCAGGTGTGTATCCACATCATCCTCCTTAGAAAAAAAGTGCTGTGGCAGTGCCATGGTACAGATTGAATACTATGGGGCTTTGATACTTACTGTGGTCAATGACTAGATCTAATGTACAGTGCCCTCCACTAATATTGGCATCCTTGGTAAATATGAGCAAAGGTGGCTGTGAAAATAAATCTGCATCTTTTGACCTTTCATTTTAAATCAGTAAAACGAAGTAAAACAATTGAAAGTGGTGAAACTCACATTATGAAATAAATGTTTTTCTCCAATGCATGTTGGCCACAATTATTGGCACCCCTAGAAATTCTTATGAGTAAAATGTCTCTGAAGTATATCCACATTTATATTTACATTTTTTTAGCACACCAGTATGACCAGGAACATGAAATTGTCCAGCCATGACTTCCTGTTCTGCAGGAGTATAAATATGAGGAAACACAACAGGCCAAATTCCCTTAATCATTCATCACAATGAGTAAAACCAAATAATATAGTTATGATGTGCTGCAAAAGATTGTTGAGCTTCACAAAATAGAAAGTGGTTATAAGAAAATAGCTAAAGCTAGACAGACGGACGGACAGATAGATAGTATAAGTTCAGCACTTTTGGATTGAGTGAATGCAAGCTGTTTCAGAATTCAATACATGCTTTGTGGCCTCTTTGATCAAGAATTGTGAATTTTTGCATGCTTAGTTTTTGTATGTAAGCTGTTAATTTGCATTGTGGTTCTGGAGTGAGATGTGATGCTGTAAAAGCATGTGTAAGTGTGTGACTGCTCACCTGCTGAGCTACAGAAGTGTCTTAGTAAGCACAGACGCCAACTAACACATTCTCCTTGCTCTTTAACTTCTAACATGAGCTTGTGAAGTGTGCCTCACACCCAGAAGCTACTGTTTGGCACACATATGCAAAATGCACACGCAAACAAGCAAACGCGCACTTCACAGGGCTAATAAACACACACTGACTGAAACACACAGCGTAAACACGGTGCATATGCAGACGTGTGCAGATTTAATTGTGTGTTACCTGTCAAGTGGCGTGTTTAAAAAAAAAGTGTTGGTGTGAAGGTTCTACAACATTTAGACCTAAATTAAGATTGCCTTTTAAATTGCAGTTCAGTTCCAGAATTTGAATTGAATAGCAAAATCAGTGTGCAGAATTGCGATTCATATTTGAATGCAAGGAAGTAGAATTAGACAGACAGACAGACAGAATATGTAAACTTGAGCAGTTTGCATTTTTTTACTCCCTTATTATGGAGCAGAGAAATTGCAGAGCAGAGAAATAATGGTTTATTATGGGGGCGTTAATTTTAGGTTGGCTTCAGTTTATATTTAGAGGAAGGAACGGTAAATTTTTACACACTGTTGTAGGACATAAATGTATTGATCTTTTCCTGATGCTTAAATGACCCCCTCAGACTGCAAGGCCCCTGCGTAACAAAAGCAGCTATGGTACCTGCTTTAAACTTTTTTTTTTCTTGTGCAGTGCCTTGGGCAGGCACAGCCAAAAGAAACATCTGTCTACAAGCTGCTACAAGTAGAGAGAGGGATAGTAGTGCATCTAACCTCTGAAATGTGTCCATCTTTCCAATGAAGAATTATGAAATGAACCCATCTGGCCATCTAATCATTCAGATTTATATGTCTTTGATGTCAGTTGTGTGACTGATCTTATTGTCTATCTATCTATCTATCTATCTATCTATCTATCTATCTATCTATCTATCTATCTATCTGTCTATCTGTCTGTCTGTCTATCTATCTATCTATCTATCTATCTATCTATCTATCTATCTATCTATCTATCTATCTATCTATCTATCATTCTATGTATCTGTATGTGCATAAATGTAAAAATAATTTTGCGTTTGTGTATACAGCATAAACCAGCCTGGACAAACATGCAATTAATGCTGTTTTTGCTGGGTTTTTCACCAGGTAAAGCTATTATATTTCACTTTCTCCTGCTGTACTACCACAAATCTTCTAGATGATAGAAACTCAGGCTTGTTTTTAGATAGATAGAAGTGGAGAAAGGTGAAAGAAGAGCAGCTTTGCCTCAGGTGTGGAGTGTTTCATTAAAGCTGTGCTCTAATGCTTTATTACCTGGTGTGCTGGTTCCTGCCCTGCAGATGTGTGTAAACCGTGTGTGTGTGTGTGTGTGTGTTTGCATCCATTCTCCCAGCAAACGTGTCCTATAACAGCTCTTCAAACGAGTTGCTTCCGTTCATAAAAGCGAGGTCTTCAAAGAGAGGCACCTTTTGGTTCAGGCAGTCAGCGTGGACAGCTACAGTGTACTCATTAGGACCCTGTTATGAAGGGTGATGAAAAAGCAGCTGTTCACAGGGGATTCATAAGCCTTCAACACTGTGTAGTACTCACAGTGTTTTCATACACTTTAATAGACCGTTTAACTAAAGAGTTCTGTAATCATGTTCACTACAGACACATGAAGGTTTTACATATGAATGGTGGGAAAAATACTTTCAAAAGCAACATGCATGCATCTAAATCAGTTGATCTAGTGAAAGTCTGGTTGTTTTTGAATTCAAGATCCTTTTGGTTTTTGATTTGACAGTTGTCCTAGGAGAAGCCACACTGCAGGACTGTGCCTCAAAACTTCTGACAGAATTTCATTGTGGGTAAAATTTGATTGCAACTGTTATTAATCGTCTGTCAGCGAACATGTCAAGCTAGCGACTTCAGATTTTGGCCTAGGATCAGAGGAATCTTTTAGGATTCTCAAAATGTGTCTAAATTTGGCCAAAATCATTTAGTGTGAACCGGCTTAAGACAGTATAGCAGTTCACAAACTCTCCAAAACACACCTACATCAGTCAGGAAGCCATTGACTGATAAAGTATTACCATGAACTCAAATCTGTTGATTTTATCTTGTGTAAATAACCTTCATTCAAAGACGTGTTTTAAGTGGAGACATATTTTCTTAGTAACCTAGATTTACAGCCACAATTTGACCACATTAGAGTCTTTTGTGTCTGCCTCACAATCACTCCCCCATCCATAGTCAGCAAGCAACCGGCTGTCTGCAAACTCCATCAGCTATTATTGTATTGTGAAAGAAAGAAAGAAAGAAAGAAAGAAAGAAAGAAAGAAAGAAAGAAAGAAAGAAATCTTGTCCCTACTCAAATCTAACCTCTTTTCTCAATCCAGTGGGACTCCACCCATAATCACTAGCTGACCTCGACGAGACTCTGACCACAGAACTATAGATTACAAAGACCAGGGTCAGACGAGGAGGTTCTGAAAATGCCAGTTTCTATTTCAATGCTGTGCCTTTCTGCCACTGTAGCTCCGTAAACTCCGTGAACGCTGAAGGCATCCACCACAAACACTAAAGAAACCAGCATGAGAAGGACAAGGGAGGCGTGACATGGAAGTGACATGACTGCTTCATGTTTCCTCATTTCTTTGTCATTAGGGATGCTCCCTAAATCTTTTTTTGAGTATAGTATGTACTGTATATAGACAGCAGTGAAACACAGAGACCCAAGTTGGTTTGAGCAAGCAATGACTGCTTATAGTTTAAAAATAAAATGCATACAATTATATCTGAAGACATTATTATCTTTTAGCTGTAATGGATATGAAAAGGATATGAATAATTCTTTACCGTTCAAACATTTGGGATTGACAAGATTATGAATATTTTGCAAGTCTCTTATGCTCACCAAGGATGCATGTATTTGATCGAAAATACAGTAGAAGCATTTCTTATTATTATCAATGTTGAAAATAGTTGTGCGGCTTAATATTTTTGTGGACCCTGTTGCATTTTTTCAGGATTCTTTGATTAATAGAAAGTTAAAAAACAGCATTTATTTGAAATAGAAATCTTTTGTAACTTTATAAATGTATTTGCTGTCACTTTTGATCAAATAAATGCATCCTTGCTGAATAAAAGTATTCATTTCTTTAAAAAAAAAAAGTTATATATTTTTATTTAATGAATCCTAATGTATCAGCTAATGTTAATGAATCAAACCTTATTGTAACGTGTCACCAATTTCAGGATCAAATGTAAATATTTCTCCTCTTCCATTCCAAAGATTCTCATCTGCATTTCCATTTTAATAGAGTTCTTACTCCAGTCTCTGGTGAGCCGTCATTCCTGGGCCAGGAGATTTTTTCCCCCATTGTCTCTGGATTGAGTTTACATTTCAATCAAATCTTCAGAAAATCCAGTAAATACAGGCCACCGTTCATGCAAAGATACAGTTGTTAATGTTTCAATCTAGAGTTTGAAATCTACAAGAGCTTCGAGTATCAACAGAATTTAAGAACTTTACACATCCCCTTTTGTAACCTAAAGATATTGCATAAAGACCAGATATTTGTGTACTCTATATTTCAATACTTGGGGGTATGTGCTATAATAGACACAATTACACCTGTAAATACAGCAAAATACTTCTGCATTCTTTTAATGCATCTCAAAAATGTAGTTTCTTGATTTATCGCCTGCCATTATGGTGCAGTTTATTTTGTGCAAGCCTTATTTGTTATAAAATGTAGTCAATCAAATGCAGAGATCCAAGTATGCCTGTGTTTGACCCTGATGGTGTGTAACATAAAAGGGCACTATATTGGGAAGGGTATTATAACATATAAATTGACTTGTTGGCAAAAACATTGTGGTTAAATGTACTTTTGCCAAGACACTCTTAAAAACGATTACATCGTTTTCATAGTAGCCAATGCACATGGTGTTTGAGAAAGCAAGCATGCATCCTTTAATTGGACGTTTTGGAGCTACTTCCATAACATTCTGCCAAACGGATAGATTTAGAATCAAGCGTGTAGTTTTTTTTTACTAGAAACATTTTAATCTATGTTGTAATATGTGGTTTCCTCATGCCATTAAAAACTAGAACTCGGAGTAACGAAACAAAATTTCCATCAAAAAAAGCAGAGCTTTGTAGAATTGGGCTGAGATGAAAATCGTCCAAACTACACAGAGTAACTTAGGAGAACCTTGACTAGGTTTTAATGTAAAATAAAACAAACCCAACCTCCTGATGAGCGGGCCTGCATCCGACGTGATTTATCAGTGTTTTACAGTCACTCTCCCATTCCTTTAGCACATGCTTCCCGTATTTCCAGGTTCACAGATCCTTCATCATATTGAGCGTGTGTGTGTGTGCATGTGTGTGTAGGACTGCGAACCATAAAGAGGATAAGCACTTTCCTAAAGAGGAACAGCTGTGGAAGTAAGAGTAGCGTGAGGCTGGTATTTTTGGAGAGCAGGCCTTCTGCTCCATGAAAGCGTGGGGTGGGTCACAACACCTGTTTGCTCAGGACAGATACCCGCCTATCAAAGCACAGAGTCTCCGACCATGCAAGACCGAGCCGGTTGCCGTATAATGACAAGACGGTCAGAAAGCTCCTCAATGCTGCAGCGCCAGCGTGTCCCTTTTCCTCAAGTATGAATGTAGCCTATCAAATGCTAGTGTTTAGCTTGATTCTGGTTGATAATGACAGAGTAATATGTGTTTGGCGGCATTCAAAGGGTTTAAAATAATACCTAGATATCATGATGCAACAGATTTGGTCTTTGTTAAAGGGATAGTTCACCTAAAAATTACAATTCTGTAATTCACTCACCCATTCGCTCATTTACAAACATGTATGTGTAAGTGGCCATTTGCACAGAACACGTTTTTTTGCGGTTAAAAACGCAAGATGCAAGGCAGATGCTTCTTGTTGTCGAACTTAATTTAACACATTTTTAGAACACTGTCATGCACGAAACACTGCAAAAGATGTAAGACGGTTAAAGATGTCCGTCTAGCGCACGTTTACGTAGAAAAACAATGGAAAGTGGCGCAGTGGAATGGCAAAACGGACCTGCACAAAATGATGTTTCATTAACAAAGTTCGGGAGGAGCACGTTCAAATTATCTATCCAGTCATCATGTCATTCCAACCAGCTGTCAGCAATCAGTAATCAACATGTCTACCCAATCAGCACAAGTGGAGGATTATATAAATACCCATTCAACTCACCAATGTTCCTCGACAGGTTTTCAGCATCCCTCCACCACCCCGTCTTCCTCACAGTCACCTGGTTACTTTCCTAACCAGAGATACGGGGGGAGTACTCTGGGTTCGGGCCAAATACCGAGCTCGGAGCCCTCTCCTCAGAGAGCACGCCAAATATGCATACCATTTATTCTATCTGACTTATTTGTAAGTGTGAACTTGTGAAAGAATATATTTTGAAGAACTGTGTGGTGCAAAACAACATTGGACGCCACTGAATTTATATGTATTAAACAAAACAAAAAAACACTTTAAATTTTTGGGTGAACTATCCCTTTAAATGTCCAGACACAGAAGCCTATCATCTTGCATGAAGTAAAAGGACTTTTTAATTGTCTAACCTCCAGTTTCACAGACAAGACTTAAGCCTAGTCCCAGACTAAAATGCATGTTTGAGCTGTTTTAACTAAAAGCTAGTTGAACTAAGGCCTAATCCTGGCTTAATCTAAGCCCTGTCTGTGAAACCAGGCCTAAGTTTACTGAAGTAAATTTTATTTGGCACAGTAGCTCCTCGTTCCATACGAACCATTCGTTTTGTTACAAAACCAACCAGATCTCATTTAAGATCAATTTTTCGGCCCAATGAAAAGTACTTCTTCCCTCTATCCTGCTGCCTTTTCCAGGTCACATCTTTAGAAGCCGTCTGTGCTATGTTGTTCTTGGCTCTTTCTCTGTTGCAGCTCATGCTGGCTTTGGACAATGTGAGAGCTCCCAGAAGGCTTTGCTCTCCCAGGCTAAACACTAATACTTGGCTTCTTGCGGTTGCATCCATTTTCATAAATTTTCAAGTCTACTTTGGCCACTGCTGCATATTTCTTTATTTATAGTATTTAGACAAATGACAGAGCCATGTGAAGAGACTTTTCTGCACATTTCTTGACAACAAATGGCAAAATATGCTTTATATGCTGTGCATGATGACATGAAAATGAGTCTTTAACACAACACTGTGCACTTTTTGTCACGTTTATAAGCCACTGACTGGCACTATTACTGAAATGTCCTATGATTGGCAGTGAGAAGTTCATATGCTTGACTTCAATCTTCAGAAATCATCTATAACTTAAGGTCGGCTATATGACTACTAATTATACGTCTGTTTCTGTGACTTTAGTTATTTATAGGTAGATGAATGTGTTTTTGCTGTTTTGTTCAGTAGAAAGGTCTTGGCAAGCCTTTGGCAGCATTCTTGTTTCATTTTTATGCCTTTCATTTGAAATATGTTTGGTTAGTATATTCTTGTAAAAAAATTGTTGGATGGGGGAACAAATTATAAGCAAAAACAATTCATTTTTGTGTTTTTGTAGAGAGGTTACAGTGAGTGTTGCAGTGATTTAATGCATTTTACCAAAGAAAATAAAAATAAATATGAATAGCCTAACTTTCGTCTTTTCTCTACTTTTGCAGTTATAATTCTTCAGCTTTTGTACTCAAATTTAATATTGTGGTACTAAAACTAATGCTAATAATTTTATCTTCTGCTCGCTTTTAATTATTTGCAAGTTGCTTTGGATACATCTGCTAAATGAATAATGTAAATAAATGATATAAAGTAGTATATTACAGTTAAAGAAAAATGTTTAGAAAAGTTGAGTGCTATAATTTATGTTCATAAACTTTTATTGTGCACATGCATTTACTCACTGAACTGCATACTAATTAATAAGACCCCTTAACATAGTCTGCACATGTCAGAATAAAAATTTTTTAGTAGGTTATTAGTTTAAATGTACATGCAATCCTTCCCATTATGCCTTTGACCTGCTATATTGTGTGAATGTAGCACAAGTGCTTTCCTCGCGACTGACCCTACGTGCACCTGAAAGCGATGAGGTGGCGTTTTCTCTCGCTCTTTCTCTCCCTCCCTTTCTCTCAAGGCTCGCGACTCCTTTCATCTGCATTATTCTGAACGGAATAAGGAGGCAGACGCAGCTCTTGGATGAGACACTACTCTGAAGATGAAGAGAGGGGGGAGAGCGTAAGCTCTGATTGGGCAGTTCCCGAGGTGCGACGTGTCTGCGGAAGAGAGATGCCAAATCACTTTTTATGGCTCGTGCGTGGCCGCGTATTAAGGATATGCACCTTTTAGAGCGTATTCCGTTATTATAGTCTCTAGGCCATATTTGTTGTTTTTTTTCTTTCTTTCTTTCCGTTATTATTACAAGTGTTTTTTTTTTCACTGTAACAAATATACAAAAAATATATATAATTGCCCACTAAAATTGAAAAAAGAAGTTTAATCGCTGTTGTAAATAAAATGATGCCAAGGTGGCAACCTGCAGTGATAAGTGCATGGAACTTTTCGACCACGAAGAATTTAATTATCGATGACGAAAATAGAGTTGAAACACATGGAATTTAACAATCATGAAATCGAGCCTAAATGATAGAATTCATGGTGACAAATTAAAAGAATGGGGGGGAAAACAATGTTGTTGTTCTGCTTTTATTAACAAGAAAGTGTGTCCATCCTGAATCAGCATCAGAATATAAGGCATATACATTTCAAAAATGCACCAAGCACAATTACATTCACAGAACAAATAAAACAAAATACTGTATTTGGCTAATAATTTCAGGTGCAAATAATAAAAACATAAATTGTATACAAACAATACATAAATAACTTTTGAATCACTATTTTAATACTAATAGATAGATAGATAGATAGATAGATAGATAGATAGATAGATAGATAGATAGATAGATAGATAGATAGATAGATAGATAGATAGATAAATAGATTGATAGATACTTGGCTGCAGAAATCTACTAATGAAAAAAAATGAACTGGACTACAGTGAGCTGTCTACAAAAAACAGAATTGTACCGTCGGTATACAAATTAATAAAGAAACGATAACAAATTTAGTTCAGAAAGCATTGCGTGGTCCTTGTCCCCAAGTCCTGATCTGAAGAAAGTCTTTGGTCAAGAGGTCTTTCCAGAATATTCAAGACTGAAACAAAAGTCCAGTGATATGCCCACAATACAGGTGGTCACCTTGGCACACAACCTAGCTTCACAAAAAAAGAAGTTTTGAGAGCAAACCCTCACCTTTTTATTAAGAGATCTTCCTTTAGATGTTAGTTCTGAAAACTTTGTGAAGACAGCCCCCCTGTCCGGTGAAGGAGGGACGCTATTCTATTAAACGTGAACATGCTTGAGTTATCTGCTGCGCCCGGCGCCTCCCAGAAAGTTTGGGGTATAAAAGCCAGGACCTAGAGTTGGTTTAGGCAGTAGGGAGTTTCTGCTGGGGTCTGGATTGGAGTCACAGAAGACCGGACCCTACCGTGTATGATTGGAGTCTAAAGGAAAAAAAGAACTTCCCTCGCCTCAAAGAGTCTACATGTCTAATATTTAGACATGTTCAGCTTTGTGGATATTCGGTTGGCGCTGTTGCTCAGCGCAACGGTGCTTTTGGCAAGAGGACAAGGCGAGGATGATCGTAAGTATAACTTTTCTACAACTTTTCAAACTTTGCTGGAGGTTAGTGGGTGCAAAAGTGAAGCAGTGAGGCTATTTTGTGATGCTGTAGAAGGAAACAGCAAGATAAACTATTCTTTCAGGACAAAAAAAAGGCATGCAGGCGTTTTTCTCTAACCTTAAGCATAGATTATGCTTTCTTCTGGAATGGGAGAAGAATATTTGCTTAGTCTGGATATGCGTTAGACCCACTGGCCCTTTTCACGCTCTGCATGCGCGAGCCTTTGGAGACAAGTTGGCACAGGTTCGGGGATTCTCCTCCACGCGCAATTTGTTGTCCTCAGCAGCTGCTATATGAGAAAAGCAGACAGGGAAGAGAAGATCAAATACTCCATAATGTGCTCAATACTTGAGAATTAACTGATAAAAATGTGGAACCTAAAACTTTGAGAGAAATAAAAGTTCAGTCATTGCCTAGTGATAAAATTGACCAGGTGGGTGAAAAAACAAGCAGCTTAGTCACAATAAAAAAAAAAAAAAATGGATATGGGCGACTTTCATTTAAAAAAAATGTTTCCCCAAACAAAAAAAGAGATGATCTCATTCTTGGACAAGCATCTCTCCAAACTGGATAGCGAAGTCTGCTAACTACATTAAAACAAATATAATTGTTTTTCTGTACAGTAATAAAGAAAGAAGAAAGTTTTTTTTTTTTACTTTTAATTAATATTTTAATATCTTTAGTTTAAGTATTTTACCATCTGAAGGGCTTACGTATTTCAGGCAGTATCACAGCGCCACTTGGTGGTTAAATGTGCAATGACATCATATTTTGCCAATCCCCCATCCCATCCCATTCACTTTCCCCCCTCGGTTATGATGATTGAAAACACATGCGGACCCTGCAGATTTTCCACTGAAGGAAAACGTTAGTCGTTGCCAAGCCGACAGTTTTCAATTACTTCATGATGGACGGTCAGCTTCAGCAGACGTGGAAATTTTCCCTCAAGCCTTTTCCTCTGAATAATGGAATCTGGGCCTAACGGCACTACGCCACATAGGGGTCATTTTCAAACCAAACATTTTTAAGCAAAAGTAAAGGTGTGCGTTTACACCCGCTATTCTGTTCCCACGTCTGCGGGAAATGTTTACAAAGCAAAATGGTGAAGATTTTGCCTTATTTCAGTTGATATAATGACAAATCCTTCACACTTTCCTCATAAGATTTAAGTTTAGAAATCTGAAGGTTATTTAGAGACGACAAAAAGTGCATTATCAGCATCTCCCACCTTCCGTCACTGATTTGGCTCACGTGGACGACAGTAAACAAGAAACACGCTGACCTGAACCTTAAATATAAATCTTATGACATACTCAAATAACAAACTTTTATACTCATGCAACTATTTTACTCGTTTATTCCCTTAGGCACAGGCGGCAGCTGCACATTGGACGGCCAGGTCTACAATGACAGGGACGTCTGGAAACCAGAGCCATGCCAAATCTGCGTGTGCGACAGTGGCACCGTTATGTGCGACGAGGTGATCTGCGAAGACACAACCGACTGCCCCAACCCAGTGATTCCCCACGATGAGTGCTGCCCCGTCTGCCCAGATGACGGTACGACGCCTTGATTCTCACGCACCGTTTTTTTTTTTTGTTTTTTTGTTTTTTTTACCTTGGGCAAACAGAACAACCCCACATCCCCCCATTTAAATGTCTGAGGAAATTCTTATGGATCCACAACATTTACTCCCTTGGATTTTTAAATGTGATCTTCAAGCTTCCAGCCTTATGGTCATTCACTGGATTAATTTTTTGCTTGGTCCTTGGTCTAGTAGGCCCAAATCAAGGCTCAAGGCCTCAAATCTAATTGGGAAGAAGCAGAGACTCACTTGTTAGGCTGATTGTTTATTAGAATTGATAAGAGGCATCTAATTAATTTATATTTTTATATGGTTTTAATTTTTCTTTTTCTTTTTTCCCCTCAATTGTATAGATTTCCAGGAACCCAGTGTTGAGGTAAATTTTGCTTTACTTTTATCATCTTATATTTTCTCAAATAAGTTTTCAGTTCATTGCTTCATAGAAGAATCTTGTCAAATGGCCAGTATGAATATTGCAATAAGTATAGCATCTTTTTAACTCATTTGAAACTAGTTAAAAGTTGTTGCGTTACTTATCTGGAAAAAACAAATCCTTATAAACTCCTTTGTGCTCATCACTCTCTCTTAGGGACCTAGAGGTTCTCCCGGTGAGAAGGGTGAGAGGGTAGGTTCATATTTCTCTCTTTTTATGCATCTGTTTTATTGCTTCATCAAGGGTTTTGTTTACTTGATGAACATCTTTGAGTTCTTGGAGAACAATTTTTTTTTTCTCATTCTAAATCAGCTGTCATTAGCGCTGCACAAATCTTACATAAATTATTCCTAAAGACTATATATGTATATACGTTACAGGATTTTTTTATCTGATTTATTTGAGATTTTGAGTTGGTTTGAGAAGTGTTTGTTGGCCAGGTTATGCATGGTTTTATATAGGCCTATATATATAAGCAAGTACCAGCAGCACTAATGATATGCTTTACTTCTGACATGTCTTCATAACATCAAAATTATGCTACAAGCACATGCAGATGGTTTAGTTTGTCTTATTATATGGTATTTGTGGTGAGCTTTTGCGATGAGACACAGAGAGATGATTTGGTCTGTATTTAATGTAAAAAGACAACAGAATTATATATCAGCCCACCACTTTCCACTAATTATACCTCTACCAAGTAAAAAGGACTGATCTATAGATGTGGTGCATCATTTGCATTTGAACTGTAAGGGCTTTGATGTGAGCTGCTCTCAGTGTGCAACCCTTTCTGTACCATAGTGAAGCATCTGCCTCATCCCCTTAAATCCTGATTTTCCTTTTCCTTGATCTTAAACAGGGTCTTCCCGGCCCTCCCGGCAATGATGGAATCCCTGGACAGCCTGGCCTTCCTGGGCCCCCAGGCCCCCCTGGACCTCCTGGCCTTGGCGGAGTAAGTATCTTAACCTAAACTACTAAATTTCTCCAGCAGATAGGTGAAAGGTGAGATTTAAATGTACCTTCAGGCCAGGTGCAAAACTTCTGGAGTTGGTCTAGGCCAGAATCTGAAATCAAATCACATTTAAAAGACCTTTAGGTCACAGGGCTGACAAATTTCAGCACCAACAAAGTGGACAGCACCCTCAGGGCAGTAGCTACAGTTGCACACAGGCATGCAAATCTTGGGATGAAGCTCAAGATAAGCCCCTGAACATGAGCTAGCTAGATACCTTCAGTTACGTTTCATCCTGTCCTGTGCTGAGATGAGCACAGATCCCTTTTAAGGGTCTCTCATCTCATCCTTTGTAAGAACTAAATGGACCCAGTCCAAATTACTGACAAGGTCTTTGCCTTTTCTCCTTGTCCCTCCACAGAACTTTTCTCCTCAGATGTCTGGTGGCTTTGATGAGAAATCCGGAGGAGCAATGGCCGTCCCAGGCCCCATGGTAAAAATGCACACATGCTAACCTATGCATATTCCTATACATGCATGCATCCTACAAACCCCTGAGAGATGCAAATGTCACTTCAATGAATGTACAATATGCATGCCCACTTATTTATCTCTCTATATAATCACCAGCATCAAATCAGCTGCTGAACTACAAACACATGCTTAGTATATTCTTGATCTGAACAGAACTCACTGTAGACCAATACAATGCATGTGTAGCATGTAGATTCAAACAAAATATCCCTTGAACAATATGTTCACCAACTGTTACTTTGTCAGGTTTACTGAGTGTATCTCCTTTTTCTCTTTTTTACAGGGACCTATGGGCCCCCGTGGACCCCCTGGGCCTCCTGGAGCTTCTGTGAGTACTCCTTAACAGTTCTTAAAAATCTTATCATCCTGACATATAATATGTTTAAACCAGTTCCATATTGGAAATCAAAATTCAATTAATAGATAAATATGCATCATGCAGTTGTAATGTTTTTCATACCCCCCACCCCCCCCCTTTAAAAAATAAATTATCATTTTCAAATAAATCATTGTGAAATTAGTTTTATTACTGCAATTTTGAAGCTACTACCTAATTCCTCAATGCAAATTTTATCATGTAATCTCGCTTTTATCATGTAACAGTGTTCCTCAGGCTTGTGCTTTTTGTAATTTGTGCTTTTTGTCCTCCCCATACAGGGACCCCAAGGTTTTACTGGCCCCCCTGGTGAGCCTGGTGAGGCTGGTGCTCCTGTGAGTATCTGAACAAATAATCTGTACATCTATCCAATCAAACACACAGCTTTTTCTCAGTAAATATTGGAGGTCAATCACTTTACCCGTTTACATTCACCCACATAAATATTACTCTCACCTACTTACATATGTGACTCCAGTTTGACTCATTTGGGTCAAATGAGGTCAAAATGGTACAGGGCTCATGAATCTTGACCTCAGGCACCTATATTGCTTTTCTACTGAGTGGATGCATGACATCAAGCCTTTTTACTCTTACTGGCCAGCAAAAAGTCCTTTTAGTCAATATTTCCCTTTTTTCATCATAATTCACATGCCAAAGTGTGACTCACTCATGCCACCACAATGTGAAACATAAAAATACACTCACGTGGACACAAATGTTTTCCCTAACCTAGTTTTTTCTGCGGTTTTCCTGCTTTAGGGTCCAATGGGTCCCCGTGGTGCTGCTGGTCCCCCTGGAAAGAACGGAGAGGATGTAAGTAATCTATATTTGTAATTTTTAGTTTGTGGTTTAAGATGATGTAAGAACCTTTTTTTTAACTTCATTAGTTATTGCAGTGTAGTTCTGTTATAGTACATTATATTGTTCATCTAAGATTTCAGGAAGCCAAGCATTATATTTATCAACATCATAGAGAAACGGATAAAGAAACATCAGAAAACAGTGACAATGAAATAGCATGCATTTCTCATAATTAATTCTAGGGTTTAAACAGTGCCTCGTTTTTTTTCATTCAGCTTCTTTCTCCTTTTCTCATCTGTTTCTCTCTTGACTCTGTAGGGTGAGTCTGGCAAACCCGGTCGCCCTGGTGAGCGCGGACCCCCTGGCGCACAGGTGAGTTTTGCTATTCACAGGATTTCCGAATGAAAACACTGTATTATATTAGTTATTAGCATTATGGTGTTTGACCCACAAAAGGAGAAACGACTGTAAAATCCTTCTGCCTTTCTCTTTCTCCCTAGGGTGCTCGTGGATTCCCCGGAACCCCTGGACTTCCAGGCATCAAGGGACACAGAGTGAGTGCTCTAGCTCTAGGAAGTGGTTCCTCTCGTTTGATGACTATCAACCTATGTCTACATGAATTAAATCTTACGTGCATCCTCTGTACTTCAGGGATTCAGCGGTCTAGATGGAGCTAAGGGAGATTCTGGCCCTGCTGGACCTAAGGTGAAATCTGAATTTAAAATCAGGATTACACTTTAAACCTAAATTTCACAGTAAGCAGATCACTTAACATCCTGTTTTGTCCATTAGGGTGAGGCTGGTGCCTCTGGTGAGAACGGAACTCCTGGTGCTATGGTAAGTAGCATGACTTTCGTGCTATTTTGCAAATTTGTTTTTCGCAGATTCTCTCACATTTGCAGTCCTTTCTAATGTAACTGTTTCACAGGGTCCTCGTGGTCTGCCTGGCGAGAGAGGCCGTGCTGGTCCTCCTGGCTCTGCTGTAAGTAACCCGTATAACCTTATAACCCTGAAGTGATCTGTACTTTATTATTGTCCTGATATATGACTTATGTTGCAGTATTATACATAATTTGTAGATGTGACGTGCTGTACCTTGTTAACAAAGGACAGACAATGATATTGAGCATTTCACAGTAGCTTAACAGCCTTTATCAAAGGCATCCCTCAAATATAAAACGCAGTATTTATAAATCCTTTATCTAAGTCCTGTCCTCTACAGTGCACAGATTACACTTTGTAATATATATAATATATAATGAATAATATAATATATAATGAATGAGTTCCAAATAATCACAGCTTCTCAATTTTTCAGGGTGCTCGTGGTAATGATGGTGCCGCTGGAGCTGCTGGTCCTCCTGTAAGTCGCCTTTTTTTTTAATCAGATTCTGACCAGATTCTTTTTGTAAACCCACCAGATATGAATTAATCTGAAAAATGATGATGAGCAAAAATCTCACTATAATTTCTTTTCTTTTTCATTTTTAGGGCCCAACTGGCCCTGCTGGTCCCCCAGGATTCCCTGGTGGCCCTGGATCTAAGGTAAAAAAAAATTTGTTCTCTCATTTGTTCACATGATTGCACATATTTGAACTCCAAATAAAACCAAACAAATAGCTAGAGTGCACTGTGGCACTGTATTTTGGCCAATAGAGCCAGATGTCAGTGTTCTCAACAACTCTGTCAATCATCTCGATTATGTAGGCCGAGAGTTGATCTTTGGAAATGTGTTATTAGGTCAAAGCTTATTTATTTGAACTTATTATTTGTTTGGAGCTTGATCTAATAAAAAATCATCATGCTGCATGCTGAAACTTGAGATGACATACAAACTTATCTTCTAGTGTCATAGAGATATTGATCATCTTAAGGGTTTTTTATGGATTATAAACACAATTCTTAATTTACATTGACAGTTGAGATGCCCCTTGTAGCTCTTCATTACGTTGACCCATCTCACTCTTGCTCTTTGCTTTCCCCAGGGAGAGGTTGGTCCTCAGGGAGCTCGTGGTGCAGAGGGACCCCAAGGAGCCCGTGGTGAGGCTGGTAACCCTGGACCTGCTGGTGCTGCTGGACCCGCTGTGAGTAAATCATTTGAAACATCAAATATAATATCATGTTTTTAACCTAAATTTCAATTATTTGTGTAGATAAGTCCTGACCACCTTGTCCATTTTCCTTTCCTTCTACTGTAGGGTAACAATGGAGCTGATGGTGCCACTGGTGCCAAGGGTGCTCCTGTAAGTATCGGTTTAATCAAATGTTCTTGTTGATAAAAGTTCTTCTTTAGGCCAACATATTTCCTCTTCCTGGATAAGAACTTTGGTGTTAGTAAATTAACGCCCACGTCTTTGTTACTCTCTGCTGCCACCTACAGGGCACTCCTGGTATTGCTGGTGCTCCTGGTTTCCCTGGACCTCGTGGTCCTCCCGGAGCTGCTGGAGCTTCTGGTGCCCCTGGCCCTAAGGGTAACACCGTAAGTGTCCATTTCTTCTCAGATCATCAGCCACATTTTTTCAAACAAAATGTGAATTATTTCACACAATTACTTTTTACATTTTACAGGGTGAGGTCGGTGCCCCTGGTTCCAAAGGAGAGGCTGGTGCTAAGGGAGAGGCTGTAAGTATAAACTTCACTTATTTGATCTAGAAAACTTTGTCACTCTCTTTATCATTTTTAAAACATTTTATGTCAATCTTATCATGCACATTTAGTTGAAACATTCCACAGCTTTGTAAAACCAGTGCCCTAGGACTGACAAAGCAACTATTATACAAGAATTGATTTCTAATCTCAATTTCTGTTTCATTTCTAACCATCTTCTTTTTTCTTGTGTGCTTACCCAGGGTGCCCAAGGAGTTCAGGGTCCCCCTGGCCCACCTGGTGAGGAAGGCAAGAGAGGAGCCCGTGGTGAGCCCGGTTCTGCCGGTGCCCGTGGACCCACTGGTGAACGTGTATGTACCCACACTTAAACCTCTCCAGATAATCGAAAATACTAGTAAGAACCTTAAAAGTGGCATAGACCATAACAATTCTACACACCTCTTTGTGCAGGGTGCTCCTGGTGCTCGTGGTTTCCCTGGAGCTGATGGATCTGCTGGTCCCAAGGTAGGTCTACAAAAGATATAAAATATTTTATACAAATTAACATCCTTTTTAGTTCGCAACTAAGCAGAACATTGGTGGAAAATCTGTTTAGGTTATTATCATATTCATATATCATATTTCAGCTATGGTAAATGGTGCAACTCTTTCTGATCTCTGTAACAGGGTGCCCCTGGTGAGCGTGGAGGCCCTGGAGTTGTTGGACCTAAGGGTGCCACTGGTGAGCCTGGCCGCAATGGTGAACCTGGTATGCCAGGATCCAAGGTGAGAAAATTGGCATCAGCAGGAATGTTATATATCATTGGTGGGATTGATTGTGTATTAGTATGTCAGTGTTTGACTCCATCTGTCTTCATGCCACTTACAGGGTATGACTGGTAGCCCTGGCAGCCCTGGACCTGATGGAAAGACCGGACCATCTGTGAGTGCCCACACAATTCTCCATAATATCTCAACAAACCCAATACACCATAACAGATAACCCAAATGCATGCTGAAGTGGTCTAGTATCCTACTGGTTGGGTCCAGTGTTTGAAATCCAACAATATCAAGCCTAAAGCTGCTTTCACCGCTTAGATTGTTTATTCCAGAACATTTAAAGAAAAAGAGGTTTTAAAAAAGAGACCTAAATCAGTCAAACCCATAGGCCTGGTTTCACAGACAGGTCTTAGATTAAGCCAGGATTAGACTTTAGTAGACATATTTTAAGATATGTCAGTGCAAGTTGCTTTCAGTTAAAACAGCTCAAACATGCATTTTAGTCTGGGACTATAGGCTTAAGCCTTATCTGTGAAACTGGGGGTTAATCACCTCCAAATTCATATATTCCCATACCATATATTCATTGGTAACACTTTGCAACAAGGTTTCATTTGTTAACATTAGTTAATGTATTAACATGAACTAACAATGAGCAATACATTTGTTACACTATTTATTAATGTTAGTTAATAAAAATACAGTCATTCATTGTTTGTTCATGCTAGTTCACAGTGCATTAACTAATGTTAAAAAATACAACTTTTGATTTTAATAATGTATTAGTAAATGTTTAAATTAAAATGAACTAAGATGAATAAATACTTATTGTTCATTCTTAGTTCATGTTAACTAAAGTAGTTAACTAATGTTAACTAATGAAACCTTATTGTAAAGTGTTTCCCATTCGTTTATACATACCATCTCATACCCAGATATTCATATCTGTAGAAAGAATCAAAGGATCAACGCTCACAGGTCTTTTTGTTTTATGTTTAATAGGGTAATTCTGGACAAGATGGCCGCCCTGGACCACCTGGCCCCATTGGAGCCAGAGGACAGCCTGGTGTCATGGGATTCCCTGGACCTAAGGGTGCTGCTGTGAGTGCACTAAACTCTTTTGACTCTTTCAGTTTGAAACAAACTACATTATAAACTGTCAGTATTCTCACTGCATATCCAAAATACAGACAATCACACCTTGATAGCTTATTTTTTATGTCTAAGAAACTTTTGAGTTCTGGTTCAGTGTGCATTTGTTACAAAAAGCTTTTTAAGTGTGATGTTTATTTTTGCCCCTGTGCAGGGTGAGGCTGGCAAACCTGGTGAGAGAGGTGTGATGGGTGCTCTCGGTGCCACCGTAAGTATCTGTACTTTTGTTTTCCATGCCACAGTTATCTTTTACCCTTTTTGGTTCATAGCGTTTTAGTCTGGGCCTTATTCTATTGTGTTTTATGCTTAACTATAGGGCGCTCCCGGTAAGGACGGTGATGTTGGTGCCCCTGGTGCTCCTGGACCTGCTGTGAGTTGCACTTCAATATCCCATAATGCATCTTGTTATTTAACATTATTTCAGTCTCATTTTAAACAGTGGTCCTGCTAATCTATTATACAAACTGTCTCAAATGTTCATATAATGGCCATAAAAACCACATTAAAATATATAGCTTCAACTTATATTGTTCTTCCATCTACAACTTTACAATAATACTTACAATAACAATGAGGTATAATTACTTTAATGAATCACTGTGTCTCATGATATAGGGGCCTTCTGGTGAGAGAGGTGAACAGGGACCTGCTGGTCCTCCCGGATTCCAGGTGAGTGTGCCCACTCATCTTACCCATCCCATCCACTCAATACACAATATTTTTGTTATAGATATTGACATCAATATGCTAATCTCTTTTTTATGCATCGAAATGACAGGGTCTGCCAGGACCTCAGGGAGCTACTGGTGAGCCTGGCAAGTCTGGTGAGCAGGTAAGGTAGCCAATGTGTTGATATGGAACTGCTGTTTATTATATAAACCAGAAGATGTGAACCAAATATCTAAAATGATTAGAGGGGATTAATGAATGTTCAGCATTACTTGCAAGGATACTATGCATAAACATGCACTTTCTTTGACAATTGCATGGGCAACAGCAATTAAGTCCCTTGGAAACCCTCATTAGAAATGAAAGGCCAGGCGACACAATACTGATTTGCCTTCTTTGGCCTATTACAGGGTCTTCCTGGAGAGGCTGGTGCTCCTGGACCTTCTGGATCCAGAGTGAGTATCTACAGCATAATCACCAAATGGCACATAGCCCATAATTGTAATTCTAGTTCTAGATATGTGAGATGGACAAGAACTGATGGTATATCTATTTACTTTTTACCTAGGGTGACAGAGGATTCCCTGGTGAGCGTGGTGCCCCTGGCCCTGCTGGTCCTGCTGGTGCTCGCGGTTCTCCTGGTTCAGCTGGTAACGATGGTGCCAAGGTGAGTCTCACCTGTCGTGACACACTTTGTTTGAGTTATACCACACATTTACTGCGAATGGCTAAGCAAAATCCAGAGGATGTCCCAAAATGCGAATCAAAGTCCTGAAGAGAATGATATCAAATGACAGTATGTATCAACATTAAGATGATTTTTTTTTGTTTCTTGCTTTCTTAGGGTGATAGTGGTGCCCAAGGTGCTCCTGGCGCTCAGGGTCCTCCCGGACTTCAAGGAATGCCTGGCGAGCGTGGTGCTGCTGGTCTGCCAGGTCTTAAGGGTGACAGAGTGAGTACTAATGATGCACCTCTCTCAACTTCTCAGAAACTCAGTACTAATTCACAGCAAGTGAGCAAATTAATGGAATGGCACAAATTCTCAAAACTGATGACAAACTCTTATCCCAGGGTGACCAAGGTGCCAAGGGTACTGATGGTGCCCCTGGTAAAGATGGCATCCGTGGTATGACCGGACCAATTGGACCTCCTGGACCTGCTGGAGCTCCTGGTGACAAGGTGAGTGTCTTTTATGCTAGATTCCATATATCCATAATCGCTGATGATAATTTTTACAAAGTCGAAGAGCATATTCAACCATGGATCATCATTTGTATTTTAACATAGGGAGAATCTGGTGCCCCTGGACTTGTTGGACCTAGTGGTGCCCGTGGACCACCTGTAAGCACAATCCTTGATGCACAGATATACTACACAAAATTGATCATTTGAAGAAACATTGAAGCTCTTTTACTAAAATGATCTGATGGCATCATCTGTTCTACCATTACAAATAGGGTGAGCGTGGAGAGACTGGTGCCCCAGGACCCGCTGGATTTGCTGGACCTCCTGTGAGTAACAAACTCTAGTACATAGAGTACATATAGTTGGCCAGTTCTTAGTTCAAACATCTTCTTTCTCTCCAACAGGGTGCCGACGGTCTGCCTGGTGCTAAGGGAGAGGCTGGAGACAATGGTGCTAAGGGTGATGCTGGTCCTCCAGGAGCTGCAGGAGCAACTGGCACCCCAGGACCTCAGGTGTGACCTTCTCAGATCATCTCCTCCTCATCTCCTCATCCAGACATATTCTCCTTGGGTCTATAAAGTTAGATCCATGTAATAGTCATGGTTGTCTTTACTAATGTTGTGTCATCAACATTTTTAATCAAATTGATTTGTGCCATACAGGGTCCTGTTGGTTCTACTGGACCCAAGGGTGCCCGTGGTGCTGCTGGTCCCCCTGTGAGTATGACTTCCATAATTTCATATTCCTGGGTGATATGTTAATACTTGAGCACAACTAAAAATTACAGTATGTTATGATTTTAAAGACACTTGGAAATTACATATCACAATTGGTCTAATCCATTTTTACTTTTTTGTTAAGGGTGCTACTGGCTTCCCTGGTGCTGCTGGCAGAGTTGGACCTCCCGGCCCTGCTGTAAGAACCTCTACGACAATGATTTACATAGTAGTAAATTGTACATCAAAGTGGTAATTGTGATCCTCTTCCATAATTAACAACGGTTCTCTAATTGGTTTTCTTTCTTAGGGAAACTCTGGACCCCCAGGACCTCCTGGACCCTCTGGCAAGGAGGGCCAGAAAGGTAACCGTGGTGAGACTGGACCTGCTGGCCGCACTGGTGAAGTTGGTGCTGCTGGACCACCTGGTGCCCCTGGTGAGAAAGGAAATCCCGGAGCTGAGGGTCCCAATGTAAGTCTTTCATGCCGAACAATAAAATTATTGCCTTACCTTCTGGCCTTGCTAAATGCATGACTGTAAGCAAATTATGAATGTAATATCAATTACAGTGCCTTGCAAAATTATTCAGATGTCTCTCAAAATCCTCACAATTTTTGGCAGTGTTGTATGTGCACAACATATATTTATTTGAGCATTTAAAATGCTATCCTGGTCTCAACTGACCACAAAACCGTTTCCCACATCACAGCTGGCCCAATGTTACGCTTTTAGGCAAACTGCAGACAAGCTTTAATATGGTTCTTTTTGAGTATAGGCCTGTAAACTCTGTATCAAGGAGATTAATTATTACTGGCCTCTCAATTTCTTTGCTCACAAGTCATCCCCAAAATGAAAGGCAGGATGGTTTGAAATACAATTGTTCACAATTTAATCAGAATTGTTTGCCCTAATACATTCTCTGCTAGAGGGAAATAAGATTCACCCTCTGTCTTCCATCTTGATTTATATGCTAGTATAAATTAGTAGATATTTATACATCATTTTTAGCAATAAGAACACAGAACATATATAAATAAAGACATGAATAAAATAAAGACATTGTCTGTGATGAACTTCCAATATTATCTCACTAATATCCCTCCTTCTTTCTTGCAGGGCCCTGCTGGTACACCTGGACCTGCTGGTATTGCTGGTCAGCGTGGTATTGTTGGTCTCCCTGGACAAAGAGGCGAGCGTGGTTTCCCTGGTCTCCCCGGCCCATCTGTGAGTATTCTGGCTCCCTTGTTTTACACTCTTTAATGGCTCATCTACTGCCATACAATCATGAACTTGTTTAATTCAGCCAGTATCTACTTTCAAGAGTTCGTCTTGTTGGAAAGTTGGTTTCTTTAGCATCAATCATGGTAAAGCTTTCATCATACATCTCTTCATCATTCCATCTAGGGAGAGCCTGGCAAACAGGGACCTTCTGGTCCCTCTGGTGAACGTGGACCTCCTGGACCCATGGGACCCCCTGGATTGGCTGGACCTCCTGGCGAGCCTGGTCGTGAGGTAAGGATGCACACCTATACTCCCAATACCTGTTGAACTTCATTGACATAAACAAACTGAAACTATAGAGTCCTGCCTTGTTGACACCTATGTACTTTGCTTTACATTAGGGTACTCCAGGTAATGAGGGTTCTGCTGGACGTGATGGTGCTGCTGGCCCCAAGGTGAGCTGCAGCCTTCATGGTTTCCCATAATGCAACACATTCAGTAGTCAAATCTCTTTACCACACATTAGTTTGTGTGACTGTGGTGGTGCCCCTTACAAAATTCTGTTCTTCCGCTCGTGACATAGGGTGACCGTGGTGAGACTGGCTCTGCTGGCACTCCTGGTGCTCCTGGACCTCCTGGTGCTCCTGGACCCATTGGCCCTGCTGGAAAGACTGGTGATCGTGGAGAGTCTGTAAGTGTCCCATCTCCAATAATGAATTGAATTGTTGATGGCTTAAAAAGTATGGGAGTAGATTAAACAAATTAATTTTTTCCTTCTTAGGGCCCTGCTGGTCCTGCCGGTGCTGCTGGCCCTGCTGGTCCCCGTGGACCCGCTGTAAGTCCTGACTCAAAGACTCAAACCACAAAAGAATTGCCAAACCAGACTCTGTGTGTAGCTCCATCTGTGGTATACACAATACTGTCGTCTGAGGTGTAATGTCTTTATTCAGGGACCCTCTGGAGCTCGTGGAGACAAGGGTGAGACTGGTGAGGCTGGTGAGAGAGGCATGAAGGGACACAGAGGATTTACAGGAATGCAGGGACCCCCAGGACCTCCTGTAAGTGATTCTGTTTAGCTTATGGAACTTGCAGTATAAATCTCGAATGTAATATCCATAGCTTGATTTTTTTTTTTCTTGTCCATAGGGACCTTCTGGAGAGCCTGGACCTGCTGGAGCTTCTGGACCCGCTGGACCTAGAGTAAGTATTATTATTTATAAAATATATAATCTTGCTGCGTGTTTATACTACCATTATTTCTCTGCTTTGATCAAATAGTTGAATTATATACACAGTGGCCTGAGTGTTTTAAAGATCATTCTGAGTGGATTTGGATGTTTCTGTTTTTGTATTAATAGGGCCCTGGTGGATCTTCTGGATCTGCTGGTAAGGATGGTATGAGCGGACTTCCTGGACCCATTGGACCTCCTGGACCCCGTGGTCGCAATGGAGAAATCGGACCATCTGTGGGTGATTCTTTCTTTTTCTACATGACTTTGCACCCAGTAAATCAAACATATACTTTAACCCCGCCATATTTGGTTTACTCTCTGATATAGGGACCTCCTGGACCTCCCGGACCCCCTGGACCTCCTGGACCCTCTGGTGGTGGATTTGACATCGGCTTCATTGCCCAGCCACAGGAGAAGGCCCCTGATCCCTTCCGCCACTTCCGTGCCGACGATGCCAATGTGATGCGCGACCGTGATCTGGAGGTTGACACCACCCTCAAGTCCCTGAGCCAGCAGATTGAGAGCATCATGAGCCCAGATGGCACCAAGAAGAACCCTGCACGCACTTGCCGTGACCTGAAGATGTGCCACCCAGACTGGAAGAGCGGTACGTTTCTCAATTGCACAATTCTACAGTCATCATACTACATTGTCATGCTTACTTTAATCCTCTCATTCCTCAAAAACAAAACACAGGTGAGTACTGGATTGACCCTGACCAGGGCTGCAACCAGGATGCCATCAAGGTCTACTGCAACATGGAGACTGGCGAGACCTGTGTCTACCCAACTGAGTCCTCAGTTCCCAAGAAGAACTGGTACACAAGCAAGAACATCAAGGAGAAGAAGCACATCTGGTTCGGAGAGGCCATGACCGATGGCTTCCAGGTAAGAATGTCAACTAGGCCAAAAAGTATAACAGATGTTTTTTTCATATGTCTGTTTATTATATTTGCTCATTTTCTTGTGCTTTCCTCTCAAAACCTACAGTTCGAGTATGGCAGCGAGGGCTCCAAGGCTGAGGATGTCAACATTCAGCTCACCTTCCTGCGCCTCATGTCCACTGAGGCCTCCCAGAATATTACATACCACTGCAAGAACAGCATTGCATACATGGACCAGGCTTCTGGCAACCTGAAGAAGGCTCTTCTGCTGCAGGGCTCCAACGAGATTGAGATCAGAGCAGAGGGCAACAGCCGCTTCACATACAGCGTCACTGAGGATGGTTGCACGGTGAGTTCTAGATCATGATGTGACCATCACAGTCATTCAGCATCTTAATATCACAACATATTTGAATATGAGAGCTAATACAAGATACATTATTAAAATGACAATTAATATCAATGTGATTACATTAACATGTATTAATTTAGCAGTAGCATTTATCTGAATGAACTTCCATTAATTTAGCAACATAAATGTTTATTATTATTATAGCAACATAAAGAATGGTTTTGTAAAGGTTCTAATTCTATCCCTGTTTTCCTTTTTTCCATCTCTCCAGTCGCACACCGGTGCATGGGGCAAGACAGTCATTGACTACAAAACAACGAAAACATCCCGTCTGCCTATTATTGACATCGCCCCTATGGACGTTGGTGCACCTAATCAGGAATTTGGCATTGAAGTTGGCCCAGTCTGCTTCTTGTAAAAAAGAAATCTGGACTTGAGATTGTTTGTGTGCGTGTGTGTTTTTTTCTAGCAATCATCTCTCTAAAATCTTTTCTATGCATTAAAACCAGACCCTAGAATTCAATTTGGCTGTCCAAATGGTCCACTTGCTTAGACCTGTGCTTCAGAAGACAGTGGTTGTGTGTTATCAGGCTTTTTTTGGACCACTATTTTGTCACCACCCACACTGAGGATACTTTAGAAGACTCATTTGTTTCACTGGCAACAAGAAAATAATATATGCTTATAAAAGTGTAAAATCCCCCTGGAGTTTTAAAGAAACATCACAGTGACTTTTTTCAACCACTGAGGAAGGACAATGAAAGAGCAAAACCAAATGCTTTGTACCATGTTCAGGTGTTAAATAAATCTGTAAAATGACATTTAAGTGTCTTTGTGTTGTACCCATTAGGACCACCGGGTGCCGAATGCCAACGTTCCTCTCAAGAATCACACAAAGTACATCTAGTAGAGACAGGGGTTCAACTTTGTTTTGATGTCTTATGGCTACCTCAAAAAAGAAACCTGCAATTCCCAGTGTTGACCAACACCAGGTCAGGATTTTACTTGGCAGAAGTATGGTTAAAAGATGACAGCTGTAAAGGTGCTATTTCCCTCTTGAGGTCCTGAAAGCTCTAAAAGTAATGTATTGTTCGTCACTTTTGCTCAAAGGGCCTTTGGTGCTAAAGAAACCCTAGTGTCTTGCTGCCCAGTTGTAACAGATGCCTCTCTTTCTCAAGTGTAAGCTAAGAGCCAGACAGCAGAGCTTTTGTTAAGAAGCAGTACTGTAGCTGTGATGCACACAGTCTTTTCAAGTGCAGAATAAGCAGGTGGAGTCTGTTTTTATGTTCCAAACACCTTTTGACACTTTTTGGTTGTTGTCCTTTGGTTTCTTTTCAAAATATCCCCCCAATGTTGTCCAGTTGCTTCCAGCTATTTCCCCACTTCCTTCCCATCCTTCTGTAATCAGGATTTGTTTTGTTTTTACCCAGGTTTTTTTTTTTTTAAAGCATAAAACAGGCAATCAAATAGAAAAGTCCTAAAATTATGAGAGAAGCACACCATAGGGGGGTTAAAACAAGAAGATCTGTACCTATTTTGTATATGTATAATAATTTGAGATGTTTTTAATTATTTTGAATGCTGAAATAAAGCATGTTAAGTGGTCGACCTTATGTTTGTCAGAAGTGATCTTGACTCGTCCCTGACTGCCCAATGGACTTGAATGAAGCACAGCTTGCACCTGTTACAGTTGTTTTGACTAAAAGGAAAGATTAAAGAAAATATCAGAAATGTGCTACTTTTTTGGTGCTTTTTTCATGTTGTTTTTGCAAAAGTAGTTTCTTAGACTACTGAGCAATCCATAACCAACAGGACATAAACTTTGAGCAAAATAACTTAAAGTTAGCATGTTAGAAAAAAATACTGCATGTTCTGATGTCTGCATGTACTAACCTTGTGCAGCCTTGAGGCACTTATGTTGACCAAAAAATTCGTCTTGAAATCATTGCACTCCAAGATGTTGTGAATAATACTCCACTGATAATCCAAATGATCCATTTGTGAAAATTCAGATCAGGACTGGTTGTTGGTTGATGCTCCAAACTCCACATCTGTTGAAATCATCGGTCATCCGAACTGTCGAGGATAATAATCCGCAAGCAGAGGATTCCTTTGACTTGAAAGCTGAGAGAGATGTTGCTGTAAAAATATATGTTTTTAAATATTTAAATACTTAAATACCAAGTATTTAAAAGTGGAGCTTTTGTGGAGCTCAAACTGAGAACCGCTCTTTTGCTGCAGTCTGCACTGAAATGCTAAAGGTGGTAGGTGGTGAAGGTGGTAGTCCTGTAGGACACAACAGGGCCATTGTATCGTAAGGTATGCGGAGGCTTCCGTAGTGGGGGGCTTGAATATCTAAACTGCTAACTGGATCCATGCACTCACTTTCACTTTTAAACACTGAAATTCTTTGGGGAAGGGGACAACTTTGCAAACCTAACTAAAGTGAAATAGTAGGCTTTATTTAAAGAGTAGCTGAAGATTATAAGAAATGTGTAATCATTAGCATATTATTTGCACGGTTGGCAGTGACTGTTGCATCTAGCTAAATCTAAATTATTTATTTTTTATAAATTTAATGAATCTGTAACTTTTAGCTCTAAATTCAGTTTTTATCCACTAAATCATGTAGGCTATGCAAAAATATTAGCATGTGGTGCACATACAATACATTTTAGGGGAAGACATAAAAACTATAAAAAAGGAGTAGGAGTAAAGGTTAGTTGAGATATAAGTAAGAAATGCATAAAGTGAGGTTAGGTGAATTGGGAAAACTGGGCTTCATTCTTCACATGCTACTATGTTCTTTGTGCTTACAGGGCAAATGGAGTATAGGATGTTAATTATTAATAAAGACTTTTATATTATATTTATTATATTTATTAATAATGAGGACTAATTCAAGGCATTCGTTTATAGATCTGGGGGCCAGCTGCATAAACATAGCCACTATGTTAAAGGAACACGCCACTATTTTTGAAAATAGGCTCATTTTCCAACTCCCCTAGAGTTAAACAGTTGAGTTTTACCGTTTTCCAATCCATTCAGCCGATCTCCGGGTCTGGCGATAGCACTTTTAGCATAGCTTAGCATAGATCATTAAATCTGATTAGACCGTTAGCATCTCGCTCAAAAAAATGACCAAGTGTTTCGATATTTTTCCTATTTAAAACTTGACTCTTCTGTAGTTACATCGTGTACTAAGACCGATGAAAATTGAAAAGTTGCGATTTTCTAGGCCGATATGGCTAGGAACTATACTCTCATTCCTGCGTAATAATCAAGGAACTTTGCTGCCGTACCATGAGTGCAGCAGGCGCAATGATATTACGCAGCGCCTGAAAATAGTCCCCAGCTAGGTAACTTCCAACATGACTGGCACTAAGTTTGTGTAGTTGCAGAGTTGCAGCCGGCAAATTAGGTAGTGGATTTACCTGTGCGATTAGCCATGGTTCTGTGCGTTGTAAAGGTTCGAATCTGCTTTCCTCCTCCCTTCTGCCCCAGTCTGTTCAGCCACATTTTCTTGCCTTTCATGTTCCAAAAGCTCATCTTCAGTGTATTCCAGTTCAAATAGATACGGTTCAGGATCTGCACCAAAGTAAATATCTTCTGAATGGTCTCTCACAAA
The DNA here is from genome assembly GCA_039654105.1 of Coreius guichenoti. Taxonomy (NCBI): domain Eukaryota; kingdom Metazoa; phylum Chordata; class Actinopteri; order Cypriniformes; family Gobionidae; genus Coreius; species Coreius guichenoti. The sequence continues at coordinate 35,433,900 of CM077171.1, forward strand.
TGTCTCCATGGTTACAAGGCCATGCAAGCAGGTTGTCACGTTGGTTATGTTGACGGAAGTTAGCCTATTTTCAGGTGCTGCGTAATATCATTGCACCTGCTGCACCCATGGTACGGCAGAAAAGTTCCTTGATTATTACGCAGGAGTGAGAGTATAGTTCTAGCCATATCGGCCTAGAAAATCGCAACTTTTCATTTTCCATCGGTCTTAGTACACGATGTAACTACAGAAGAGTCAAGTTTTAAATAGGAAAAATATCGAAACTCTTTGGTCATTTTTTTTGAGCGAGATGCTAACAGTCTAATCAGATTCAATGATCTATGCTAAGCTATGCTAAAAGTGCTACCGCCAGACCCGGAGATTGGCTGAATGGATTCGAAAACGGTAAAACTCAACAGTTTAACTATAGGGGAGTTGGAAATGAGCCTATTTTCAAAAATAGTGGCGTGTTCCTTTAAGACTGTGTGTCTTAAAGGGATAGTTCACCCAAATTCTGTCATTAATTACCCACCCTCATGTCGTTCCAAACCCGTAAGACTTTCGTTCATCTTCAGAACACAAATTAAGATATTTTAATGAAATCTGAGATATTTCTGTCCATGTCAAAAAATTCATAAAGAGATCGTAAAACTAATCCATATGAATTGAGCGGTTTAGTCGAAATTTTCTGAAGAGTCACGATCACTTTATATGATGAACAGATTGAATTTAGGCTTTTATTCACATATAAACATTTATCAACTCACACATCAGTTGTGGTAAAGGGAAGCTCAAGCAAGTTTGCTTGATGTGCGAAAACCAATGAGGTTCATTCTTGTGTGTTACGCAGTATGTTTGAGCTTCTGCAAGAACCAATGAGGTTTGTTCAACGAGCAGGTTCGGTTGAGCTTCTGTTTATGTTCACTGATCAATGTTTATATGTGAATAAAAGCCTAAATTAAAACTGTTCATCATATAAAGCAATCAAGTGTCAGTTGCAGAAAGCTCTCAGATTTCATCCAAAAGATCTTCAGTTAGTTTAGCGTTTGTGTTAAGTAATTCAAAGTAAAGCACTCTGAATTACCATAGTGTACGAAATGTGCTATATAAATAAACTTGCCTTGCCTTGCCTACAAACCATATTCCAAAAAAGTTGGGACACTGTACAAATTGTGAATAAAAAAGGAATCCAATAATTTACAAATCTCATAAACTTATATTTTATTCACAATAGAATATAGATAACATATCAAACGTTGAAAGTGAGACATTTTGAAATGTCATGCCAAATATTGGCTCATTTTGGATTTCATGAGAGCTACACATTCAAAAAAAGTTGGGACAGGTAGCAATAAGAGGCCGGAAAAGTTAAATGTACATATAAGGAACAGCTGGAGGACCAATTTGCAACTTATTAGGTCAATTGGCAACATGATTGGGTATAAAAAGAGCCTCTCAGAGTGGCAGTGTCTCTCAGAAGTCAAGATGGGCAGAGGATCACCAATTCCCCCAATGCTGCGGCGAAAAATAGTGGAGCAATATCAGAAAGGAGTTTCTCAGAGAAAAATTGCAAAGAGTTTGAATTTATCATCATCTACAGTGCATAATATCATCCAAAGATTCAGAGAATCTGGAACAATCTCTGTGCGTAAGGATCAAGGCCGGAAAACCATACTGGATGCCTGTGATCTTCGGGCCCTTAGACGGCACTGCATCACATACAGGAATGCTACTGTAATGGAAATCACAACATGGGCTCAGGAATACTTCCAGAAAACATTGTCGGTGAACACAATCCACCGTGCCATTCGCCGTTGCCGGCTAAAACTCTATAGGTCAAAAAAGAAGCCATATCTAAACATGATCCAGAAGCGCAGGCGTTTTCTCTGGGCCAAGGCTCATTTAAAATGGACTGTGGCAAAGTGGAAAACTGTTCTGTGGTCAGACGAATCAAAATTTGAAGTTCTTTTTGGAAAACTGGGACGCCATGTCATCCGGACTAAAGAGGACAAGGACAACCCAAGTTGTTATCAGCGCTCAGTTCAGAAGCCTGCATCTCTGATGGGGTTGCATGAGTGCATGTGGCATGGGCAGCTTACACATCTGGAAAGGCACCATCAATGCTGAAAGGTATATCCAAGTTCTAGAACAACATATGCTCCCATCCAGACGTCGTCTCTTTCAGGGAAGACCTTGCATTTTCCAGCATGACAATGCCAGACCACATACTGCATCAATTACAACATCATGGCTGCGTAGAAGAAGGATCCGGGTACTGAAATGGCCAGCCTGCAGTCCAGATCTTTCACCCATAGAAAACATTTGGCGCATCATAAAGAGGAAGATGCAGTTGACAGTTGAGCAACTAGAAGCCTGTATTAGACAAGAATGGGACAACATTCCTATTCCTAAACTTGAGCAACTTGTCTCCTCAGTCCCCAGACGTTTGCAGACTGTTATAAAAAGAAGAGGAGATGCCACACAGTGGTAAACATGGCCTTGTCCCAACTTTTTTGAGATGTGTTGATGCCATGAAATTTAAAATCAACTTATTTTTCCCTTAAAATGATACATTTTTAAACATTTGATGTCATCTATGTTGTATTCTGAATAAAATATTGACATTTGAAACTTCCACTTCATTGCATTCTGTTTTTATTCACAATTTGTACAGTGTCCCAACTTTTTTGGAATCGGGTTTGTAGTTTGGAACGACATGAGGGTGAGTAATTAATGACAGAATTTTCATTTTTGGGTTAACTATCCCTTTAAGACCCGGTCTGACCAACTAGCAGTTAACCAAGGGGTAATCAGTCTTACTTTTCAGATTCAAATGACACCAATCTACCTTTTTATGTAATTGACTTTAAAAAGTTATGACTAGTCTTGAAGAGAATTTTTTGGATGACTAACTTGTAAGACAGTCTAAACAGTTTATGCAACTGAACACAGGAAGACTGACGGCTCCCTGCGCCCTCTACTGGATCAAGTACAGTAGATAATACAACAAATTATTGTAATTCAATGAAAAGGGCATTTAAAAAGACAATGTAAGTAAATGTAAGTTAATATGTAGGATAGACTGACTTGTGTAAGCAGAATTATTCATAATGTTTCACTATGGTAAAAGTGTACCTTGTGTCACAAATGATCTGGCTACAATCTTTCTTTTTTTTTTTTTTTTTTTTTTTTTTTTTTTTTAATAGAGTCTTAGAGTCAGTTGAGTTCGAACTGAGAAGGCGACATTGGGGGAACTTGGAAGTGTAAGAAAAAGGGAAGCTGAAAGAATTACTATTGAAGAAAATTTTGGATTTATAGCCTAGGACCAGAAGACCAAATGTGCAAAATTGACAGACATTTTGATGTAAGCTGACGATTTAAGGCCAAGAAATGCCGCTATGGGCCAGGAGTTAGTTATCTCTGCAAAGTCTTATTCGGCAATACTAAAATTCTGAATGGCCTTTACACCTGGTTCTTGGCCATCTGGGCTGTCTTGGTTTGTGTTTGGATTGTTTGTTGTTGTTGAACTGGACTGATATTTGTGTTTTTTGCCTTTTCTTTATAATGCTAGTTCTTACTGTGACTGGGAGGGGACATGGTCGGTTCACTTAGTTTTGTCGTGGCCACGACAAATGGCTGAGTCTGAAAACTTAGGCAGTGACTTGTTGTCTCGCTGCCTTATCAAGCAATGACTTCAGAGCCAGCGTTTGTGTACGAAGGTCCCTCACAAAACTGATTTCAGACAGGCTTCTGTGGCAGCGTAATGGTTAAAAAACTAAACAGAGAGAGCTTTGGTGATAACTAAGCAAGTATTTAATTAATACAATAGTAATTTCTCGCTAGAAATGACATAAAAAGTGGAAAACGTTAGTCAAAAACGTACATTTACACACAAACTGACTACCAACCGCAACTGTCATGGAACGCATAGGATTGTGGGATATCAAAGGTAGCGAAGGATACATCTTTCATCAAGAGAGACAGGAAGTGAAGCTAAAATTGGATTCGGACGTGCCTTGATGGCCTACCTTAAAATGCATCCTTCAAAGGTAGGGTGACCAGACGTCCCCGTTTTCCGGGGACAGTCCCAGTTTTTGGTGTTCTGTCCCCGACTGGAGCTGTCCCCGTTTTACAGCTCGTTCAAAAGAACCCGCAAATAGGCTACATTGCAAAAAAGCCCGACCAACATACAGCAGCCTGCTGGTTATATGAGCAATCATGTAGTGATTATTTTCACCATCGGATGGTGCTGCGAGCTACGCTGACTCTACTTGGTCACACGAAGAACGTGGACCAGAGCGTAATTATCAAGCATCAAAAGAAACGCTTGGGGTTACTTGACGAAATGCTGTGTTGCTTAGCGCTAACAGGAAGTGTCTTATCACGACCAGCTGTGAATAGTGTGTTTAACACGTCAATGAAATTGACCTGGAGGCATTATAGCCTCGGCTGGTGACGTCATCAGCGCACCTGCTGCATGAGGCTATAAATAGATGAGCCCCAGCTGCATGCCTTCAGGTCTTTTTTGTTTGAAGAGCAGTCCTGGGACATCATCAGCACGGCAGAGTAGCGTTCTGCTTTATCAGGGAACAGGGTTACAGTCAAGTAACCCCAAGCGTTCCCTTTCAAAAGCTACACTTAATGCTGCGCTGCTTAGTGCTAATGGGAACGAGAATACCCATGCCGCCGTGTTTGATGGTGTCTGGACCCCTTACGGTTGTGTAGGTGTGCACAAGAACGCAAGAAAGCCTCAGACATTAGCTTGTGATGTCGACTCAAGGACATGAGAGCCTGGAGTGGCATGAGCATCCAAACTATAAAAACTTATGAATGTGTGCGGAGAGGACCAACCTGCCGCATCACAAACACTTTGCAAGGGGACCCCCCTTGCTAACGCAGTAGAGGAGGCAACCCCCCTGGTGGAGTGAGCCCTTAAGCCTATTGGCGAAGCTTGACTGCGCGCCTCATAGGCAAGAGCAATAGCATCCCTGACCCAATGTGACATGGTCTGCTTCTTGGCGGCAGAACCTCTGTTACGGCCCCCATGACAGACGAATAGTTGCTCTGACTTACGCCACTGGCTAGTGCGGTGGACGTAGGCCTGAAGAGCACGAACTGGACACAGTCTATGAAGTCTCTCCCGATCCGGCGTTGTGAACGGCGGAGGGCAGAAGGTCTCCAGAGTGACAGGATGTACAGTCGAAAAGGGAACCTTAGTCAGGTAATCAGGATGAGGATGTAAAATCACTTTCACTATTTCTGGGGCAAAGTCTAAGCAGGATGGCGATATCGACAGAGCCTGCATATCCCCAATTCTTTTTAAGGAAGTTATGGCCATGAGAAAAAACATTTTTAAAGAAAATGAAGTTTGTCAGAAACTGACTCTAAAGGTTCAAAGGGGGTCTCAACCAGACCCTCGAGGACTATAGCTAAGTCCCTAGAAGGGATCTTGGTTCATACAGGAGGCCTCAACCGCCTGGCTCCACGAATGAAGCGAGCGAGCAGAGGATGCCTCCGAAGCGGCACCCCGTCCACCAAGATGTGGCAAGCCGAAAGAGCGGCCACATAAACCCTGAGAGTGGCGGGGGAAGTGCCTGTTGACAATTTTTCTTGCAGAAAGTCCAGAACTGAAGCAATCTGGCAGTTAACTGGATCTGCATTGTGTGTCGTACACCATCTTTCAAAGACACCCCATTTATTGGCATAAAGTTTCCTAGTGGAGGAAACCCTAGCACTTAGGATGGTCTCAATAACTGCAGGCGAAAGCCCAGTGTCCCTCAGTTGGTGCCCATTAGGGGCCAAACATGAAGGTTCCACAGGTCAGGCCTGGGATGGAATATCGTGCCCTCTGCCTGAGACAGAAGGTCCCTCCTCGCCGGAATCGCCCACGGCGAGCCGTTGAGGAGAGACACTATCTCAGAGAACCACACTCTGTTCGGCCAACGCGATCAGTAAGAGGCAAGACCCTTGTTGGAGAACCCTGGCTAGAACTCCCGGGAGCAGAGCGACTGGAGGAAAGGCATACAGGCGCATCTTGGGCCATGTATGAGCCATCGCATCCAGACCCAGCAGGGCTGGGTGACTGAAAGAGAAGTAGAGGGGACACTGCGCTGTCTGATAAGAGGCGAAGAGGTCCACTTCCACTTCGTAAAATCTGGTCCAGATCTGCTTAACTACTTCTGGGTGGAGTTTCCATTCCCCCATTTGCAATTTCTGTCTGGACAGTAAATCCGCTCCCACATTCAACTGCCCCGGAATGTACACTGCTCTGAGTGACAGGAGTTTGTCCTGGGCCCAGAGAAAAATCTGTCTCGCTATCCTGTTTAGATTGCGTGAGCGCAGACCTCCCTGGTGATTTATGTAAGAGATTGTCGCTGTATTGTCCACCCGCACTAGGACATGACAGCCCCTTAACTGAGGGAGAAAGTATTTCAGGGCCAGAAATACAGCCATCAACTCGAGGCAGTTGATGTGCCAATCGAGCTGATGACTCTCCCATTCCCCTTGGGCTGGACGGCCACTTAAGACCGGACCCCAGCCCGTCAGGGAGGCGTCTGTTGTTAGCAGTTTGCGACGACAAGGCACACCTAGAGTGGGACCCAAGGCAAGGAACCGGGGTCTGAGCCACATAGTTAGTGTACGAAGCCAGCGGCGCGTCACTTTTATTAGCCTCTGAGGATTGGCCCTTAGATGAAATCCCCTGGCTTTGAGCCACAAGTGAAACAGTCTCATGTGCAACAGCCCCATAGGGATCACCGTGGATGCTGATGCCATGAAACCTAACAATCTTTGATACTGACGAACAGTGAGATTTTGGCCTAGCCTGACTTTGCTCAGGGTATGCTGAATGGTCTCGATTCGAGCGGGAGACAGTTGTGCCCGCATCGTGATCGAACTTCCTGTGTTGTGGCAGTATTTCTATGTGAAAATACGCATCCTTCAGATCGATCGTGACAAACCAATCGTGATGTTGAATTTGCGACACGGCCGTCTTTACGGTTAACATCTTGAACTTGAGTGCTTTGACTGAAAGGTTTAAGTCTCGAAGATCTAAGATTGGACGCAACCCCCCATCCTTCTTGGGAACCAGGAAGTATCTGCTGTAATAGCCTGACTCTCTCTCTCTGGATAAGAAACATGTTCTATGGCCTCTTTGCTCAGAAGAGTTTGTAGCTCTTGTAACAGTACATGCGCCAGCTCCGGCTTCACGGAAGTGGAGACCACGCCGTTGAAACGCAGAGGACGACGAATAAACTGGATTCTGTATCCTTTCTGTACTGTGCTTAACACCCATGCAGAAATGCCTGGCAGAAGTTTCCACGCTGCCAGACTCTTTGATAGTGGTATTAATTTTAACACTTCCTGTTGAGGGGATGTTAGATGTCCCGTGTCCTGGATAATAGCAGGATTTAGCGGGACATTTAACATTTCGCTGGAAACCGCTGCCCCCCGAATCGCCAGAGGCGGTGGAGGTGGAGAGGTTTCGTGAGGGTAGCGGGACGGGGTGAGCAGGTGTTTGACGTGCCCCGTCCCACGGGGGGCTACCCCCACCAGACTGGGCGCAAGACCGTCAGGACTTCTTCTTTTTCTTAATAATGGTCCTGAGGTCTGCCCTGGGAGGCTGCTGAGGGCGGCGAGCCAGTCCCCAGTCTTTACGAGGGGGAGCGTGACTCGCCATGCTCTGCTTCTTAACCTCCCTAGCTCTTGAAGGACCAGGGAGAGGTTGGGTGGCTGACAACCCCTCCCCTTGAGTGCGGCGAGTAAGGAACTACATGAACGCTTCCTCATGCTTTTTGGCTTCTCTAAATCTGGCGACGACAGAGTTAACCGCGCCGCCAAATAAGCCCGTGGGGGAGACCGGGGAATCTAACAGAAATACACGGTCTATCTTTTATTCCTGAAAGATTGAGCCACAGATGCCTCTCCGTGCTCACCAAAGCGGACATAGAACAGCTGATGGCATGGGCCGTTTGCTTGGTGACACGAAGAGACAAATCTGTGGCTCGGCGAAGCTCCGTGAACGTTTCGCCATCGATCGTCCCCCCTGCACTCAAATCCTTCAAGCGGTCAGCCTGGTACGCCTGTAACACCGCCATGGTGTGCAGCGCAACCCCAGCCTGACCTGCAGCTTGGTAAGCTTTACCCACGAGAACCGATGTTGTTCTGCACGGCTTCGTGGGGAGGGTAGGTTTCTTTAACGAAGACGCCGACCCAGGTGAGAGATAGCCCGTGAGTGTCTCTTCGACCTGTGGCATCTCCGTATACCCACGTGATTTCGCACCCACGATAGTCGAAAAAGTCAATGTCGAGGGCACAAAAACACGCAAGGTATATGTTTTACACCATGACTTATATAGTTCGTCATGGAGGTCCTCAAAGAAAGGGAGAGACTGATATTGCGTTCTCTCCCCCTGCCACCGGACAGAAACTTTTCCTTTAGCTTACTGTGTATGGGGATGTCTTGTTCACGGGGCCAGTCAAGCTGCAACCTGGCCACCGCGTGAGTAACCACCGCTAATAACTCCTCGACGGATTTGTTATCGTACGAGGAATGCTTAGAGACTGGCTGCTCGAAGTCCACAGACCCAAGAGAATCATCATCATCCCCCGCGCAAACCGAAGAAGCACCGGAGCACGCTTCGAGATCACGCAAGGGGATGTGTGGATCTGGTGAACGCGCAAGCGAAAGGGAGGCACCCGTCTCTTGCTCGTCAGCCAGATCCATTCTAGAGCCCCACGATGGTAATGCGGGTGCGGACTGAAAGTAGTCGAGACGAGCACGCAGCATTTTGACTGTAAACAGCTCGCAATGCCGGCACTCGCCCGACTTCAATGCAACGACCGCGTGCTCTTCCCCCAAACACACAAAGCAGTAATCATGTGTATCCACGTCTGCCATCGGGCGAGAGCATGGAGGAACACAACGCTTAGACTGCTGACTCATTTTCAACTGATATAGATTTCTTTTAGCTTGAACTCTTTTCACTGATGTTGTAACAGAGATGAAAAAGAGAGAAATCTCCTAATAACTCCTAACAAAGATCTCAAGTCGAGTTTTGAAAGGTAGAGAGAGATTTTTCAGAGAGATTGTTTTTGCACACCAACACAGAATGGTCTGAAAACAAAAAGACCTGAAGGCATGCAGCTGGGGCTCATCTATTTATAGCCTCGTGCAGCAGGTGCGCTGATGACATCACCAGCGGAGGCTATAACGCCTCCGGGTCAATTTCATTGACGTGTTAAACACACTATTCACAGCTGGTCGTAATAATACACTTCCCATTAGCGCTAAGCAGCGCAGCATTAAGTGTAGCTTTTGAAAGGGAACATCGTTATTGATTTCAAGGTAGTAACATACTAAACATTGATGTTAAATTAAAGTAATACTATTTATATGTGCTTTATAACAGGGCCTCAACAAGGTGCAGGAATGTTTTGCACAATTTTAAACGTCCCCAAAAGTTCCATAGTCACAACAACGCAGTAATTTCCACACACACATCTGCTTAACTATATCACGTGGTGAAGGTAAACTCAAATATGAAAAAAAAAAAAAAAACTAAACAATTAGACTTGCAACAATTACATTAGCAGAAAACATGCTTAAATGAGCCTAAAATGCAGAATATTAAGCCTAATTAAGGATAGTTAGTTAGTCATGCACAAACATAAAACAATTGAAAAGTTTAAAAAGTTGTAATTGCTGTATATAAACAGTTTGTGAAAATGAAAATATTAAATACAATTATAATATGTTTATTTATCATATCTTCTCATATTTTGTTTTATTTTTATCATGTGTATTTGTAAAGACATAATTTTGTTATAATATAATATTGTTTTTAACTGCTTACTATTTACAGTGGATTGTAGTAAAACCAGACCAAAAATCCTAATAATCAAACTAAATGAGAATAATCGTTAATGTTAGTAATAGCCTAACACAGAACCCCTAATACAAGACCCACAACAATTAAAAAGCAAAAACAGTGTTACAAAAATGTATTGTCCCTGTTTTTTAATGAATAGATAATAACAAATGAGATTTCAGTGATATTTTGACCACTCAAATAGGAAATGCCCCCGGTTTCCATTTTAGAAATCTGGTCACCTTAAAGGCAGCATTTTAAATTTTTCGGACGCAGCCCTTAACCCATGAGAACGAGATCATTTTGTCGAGGTAACGACATCCTTATGTGTAGACCTTGAGATATGTTGAGGGAACAACATATTTTTCTTGTGGGCCATGTAAACAAAACCTGCATGACCATAGCAACCTGCATTCTGCCTCAATGCAACTATATTTAAGGGAAACTGGACTATTTCTGAGGTTTTGACACTCAATTTCTGTATAACCAAATACGTTACACTCATCAATTCCTGTATTAGGGCATGACATGACGTAGCATATTGTTTGGGGTGTTTACTGATGTGATTAAACTTTCTGGAAAATTAAACACTATTTATAACAATGCAACTACAAAACTGAAAAAAGTGAAAAACAAAAATATTTTGGACAAATTTAATGGTTACAGGGGAATCTAACATTGCGCTTTGTGTGATTTACGCACACTTGACACTAGCACGCTACCTTTCTCGTCACCATATCCTGGACTATTTACCCACCTATACAGGATAATAATGAACTGAGCAATGATGCATGTGGAGTAGTTCAGTATCTAGAGGTGGCACGGCACCCTGTGATCTGTTTGAGTCTGATCAATGTCAAACAAACAATAGCTAGTGTGATCCAATTTCACTGAACACACTCATGCATAAAAGCCCAGTGCAGGGGGAGTCTGTGTGTGTTATGTGAGTAGTGAGATTAGTATCAGAGGAAATATGGGTCACCGTGGCAGACAATATGCAGTGGAGGTGTTGCTGGGGCAACCACACAGATGTTAGCAAAGAGCCTGGAACTGCAGCGTTCAGCTGTTCTGAATCCTTGAGGAAGTCTCAATCATTCGCTCCTGCTGTTGCTCTGCTGTCACCAGGAACATAATGAGAGAGTCACACTGTTTAAATTAACTTCTCAGTATAGCTTTAAATTAGATGATAGCCCCCATCATCTTAAACCATGTTTATCATATAGGGGTGAATCTGAGATTAGTATTATGGTTTCACAAATAGTTTTTGCAATGGAAAAATTGTAAGCTTGTGGTATTTTTGTGCAACCATTTCAGTTACAAATCATGTTTTTTTTTTTTTTTATACGAGTCTGTCATCTACAAACTAAAACTGATGATGTGGGTCATTGTCAACCCAAAATATTAAGTCATATTGTAGTCGAATAATGTGGGTATCCGTTGGCCAGCTCATAGCTCCTGTACATGATTCCTAGACTACAAACGAGATTGTCACAGATGATCTGTCTATCTTTTGTGCCTGCACTGTGCAACATCATGGGCTGAGTAAAAAATCTACTTTATCCCTTAATTAATTCTTTGCAGCAGCATGTCAAATTTCAATGCAAATGGAACTGAAAAGGCTGTCCCATTTCAGTCCATATTCAGTGCCCACAGACACGGTTTCCACAATCACCGATTGAAAGTGTAACAAAGACTCCCCAGGGTGTGGGATTCCATACCGGTGTCCTGGCTACAGTCTGTACAATGGTTAGGGATATTCTGAACTTCTAAAACTCACCACACGATGTCGCCCCCTACACACCAGCATTTGCCTGCAGAAAGAGGCCCAAATGTCACTAAAGTGGGTCAGTGTGTCTTTCTTGTATGCCTTCGCGCATTGCAGTGGTTTTATCGAGAGATTAAAAGGATACGTATAGTAAAACGTAATTCTATCTATCTATCTATCTATCTATCTATCTATCTATCTATCTATCTATCTATCTATCTATCTATCTATCTATCTATCTATCTATCTATCTATCGTCTGTCTGTCATTCTATCTATCTATCTATCTGTCTGTCTGTCTGTCTGCCTGTCTGTCTGTCTGTCTGTCTGTCTATCTATCTATCTATCTATCTAAATCTATATCTATCTGTCATCTGTTTGTCTGTCTGTCTATTTATCTAATGACTTAGCCTACAAGCAAGGAACCAATGCCTATGTTTTGAGGGGTACAACTGTTCAACAGGGAACCAGTATAATATAGTTTGATCAACATGACATAAGCAATTGATAATACAGGAACAGCAGACAATTGTACATTATCAATTGCATGAATGTACCAAAGCATTTTCAATTCGTTCAAAAGAATGAGAAATTGCTTTTATGATGTGCACAAATGACTAGATGATGTGGAGGTTGAACAATTTTGAGAATTTCAGTTGTGATCTGAGAAATGCACATTTCTGGGAAAAACTGTAAAGCATTTATAGTCCTGAAATAGAAAATAAATATGTTGAATTAAAGAATGATAAGAAATGGAAAATAAAATAAAGGAACAATGAGAAAAAAAAAAATTAAATAGGGCGAATTCACATTAGCTATGGAATATAGGCTACCAAATTTAAAAAGTATACACATATTTAGAGTCAGCTACAAATTATTATGGGCAAAAATGCAGTTGGCTAAATAAAGAAATACATGAAATGGGACAAAAAACAAAAAACAAAGGGGCAGAGTAAAATCTGTATCTCTCTTCCGTATTAAAACGTGAATTAATATACACAGGTAGCCTATGCATTATAAAACATTTGCGTCTGTAGCTAGCTGCCGCTTAACAGTAAGTACTACTACTTTGTATGCTACTGATGTGTAATAGTGTTCAGTTATTGTCAAGTTACCGGTGTATATGTAGCTAAGCTACCATATTGTATTGTGCTTAAAATGTTAAAATAACCTGCGATGCTGCTGTGTACTAGCGGTGAAGAGGAGAGAAGGGCACAAGCGGAGGGAGAGAGAGAGAGAGAGAGAGAGAGAGAGAGAGAGAGAGAGAGAGAGAGAGAGAGAGAGAGAGAGAGAGAGAGAGAGAGAGAGAGAGAGAGAGAGAGAGAGAGAGAGAGAGAGAGAGAGAGAGAGAGAGAGAGAGAGAGAGAGGGGAGGGGGGCAGGCGCGTCACACGCTCGTGGGGGGAAATCAAGAGGGCGAAAACGGCTCGTGGACACAATGGATTTGCGAACCAATGGACTTTGCGTTGATTAAAGGACGGAGTCTTCGATGAACACGAGAAACAAGGTACGTTCAGTTATTTGAGGAGAGCGCGACACGTTGTATGTTGCGCGTTTCCTCATTTTCTTTGATTCTAACGGTAGAACCGTTATTTGTACGGTAGAGGATGCAGGAAGTCGAGGCATCATTGCAGAGAGAGAGCGCGGCCCGCTCGCTCGCTCCCGCTGGGTCCTAATGTGGTGTTTTGACAGGCTGCAGCTTCAATCTCCTGACACTCCTTCAACACAATCAGCGGCGCAGAAAATATATATTCTACAGTTTACGATTTTAATCAGCGATTTGGTTTGTCTTGCACACTAGGAACATCTAGATCTGAGCAAAATTAAAACGACAGCCGATGTTTCGGCGCCTAAAGGCTGGTTGATTCATGCTGCCAAGATAAGTAATCTACTGGCATCAGCAACAGCAGCATGGGATCACAACAAAGCCTTCCTGTCCATGCCAGTATGCATGGTATTTCCCAAGGATTTGGGCACCGTTTATATATATTATATATATATATATAAATAAATATCAAATGACTTAAAAATGGTCCCATGTTCTTGTGCCTCTTTTTACGGATTCGTTGACGATCTGACTTCCTGACAGAAAGATCTATTTGACGTCTACAGAGATCCAACCCTGTTGGAGCTGCGTTTTGTAACATGGTAGCTGGCTTCTAGTTGGTCATTTTCTTGTTCAAGCTGAATTTGTTTCTCTAAAAAACAGATGGTTTGTTGCTGGTCTAAGATGGTCTGTCATCTAATCACTATCGTAGGCCATCTAGAAACAAGCTACCATGTCCCAAAGTCTTATTTAAATACTTTTTCTGTTTATGAAAAGCTTTGAAAGCATTGTTATGTGAGACGTAGGCTATACTTTAAAGCACTTCTCAAAGAAATTAGAGTCATTACGGAAGTGTTTCGCATCATTGCTAAAACCGTTTCCTTTACAGTCTTTGATATTGTTATAAATTTTATTGTAATGACCCTGTATTTATTTTGTATATATCAAAATTAGTCTTATATCTTCATTTACTCCTGATTTAGTACAATTTTAAGGTAACTCTAAAAGTAAGAGGTGTCTGACTGAGAATGTGTGTTTGTGTGAGAATGTGTTCTGGCTTTATGACCCTGGAGCATCTGTGTGGCCATGGTAGAGCTGTCAAGGAAAGCTCAAAAAAAGTGTTTAGTCACTTAAACTACACTTAAAATGAATGAATACCATTGCATTAGATGCAAAATATTAAACCAAATATTATTTATTTTTTTATGTATGAACTTGAGTTCTGAGAAACGGCCTAGCATAATTTGTCTGCAGATGCGATTGGTTTAATATTTTACATTTTTTTAATCTAGCAGACACTTTTATCCAAAGAGACTTACAAATGACAAAAAAACTTGAAGTGATTCATCCCATCATTTTGTATATAATACAATGAGGTTCATACATTTATAAGTGTGGGTTAAGTGTTCAAAGGGCCACTTTTATACGTTTATATTTCTGATAAAATGTCATTTGTTTTTGTTTTATTCATACTTTTCTCCTTTCTCTGTTTTGCGGCTGATAATATGGACCGATCCTGAATGCTGCCCCTTCTTATTCATTCAATAAAGAGGAGAAGCAGAGGGCTATGCTGTTTCTGCTTGTCTTTACTGCTGTTTGATTAACCATGATGAAGACTGAACCCACATCTGCAGCCAGCGGCAGCACTAGCACCACCCTTGTAGCAAGAAGTGCATCGCCGCACAGGAATGCCTATGAGGCTGGAATTCAATCTCTCAAGCCGGTAAAAGATTCCAGTGCTGCTAATGGGGAGGATGGGAAACCTCGACCACAGGGCCGGGGCCGCAGGTACGGCTCCAATGTGCACCGCATCAAGAACATGTTCATGCAGATGGGTTCTCCCGGGGATGAAGAAGATCCGTCGAAGGCCAAAGCCCCAGACCAGGCGATCCGACTATCCCTTCCCAGAGCAAGCAGTCTGAATGAGAATGTGGATCACAGTGCACTGCTCAAACTCGGCGGGACTGTGTCAGAGCGGGTTAGCCGCTTCGATGGAAAGACTGATGGTAGCGGATCCCGTGGAGCAAGCACAGGCTTCTCCAAGCTGCAGGAGACACGGAAGATATTTGAACAGCGTCACATGCAGGAGAAGCAGGCAGCAACTAATCGAATCCTGTTAAAGAAAGAGCGTGCGTCAGGGTTCCAAGACAGCCGCCTGGACGTGGTAGTTCGCTTCAATGGCAGCACTGAGTCATTGGACAGGCTGGATGCAGGGGACTGTCCCGCAGATGCAGTGTCCCCTACGGTTAGCCAGCTGAGCGCAGTATTTGAAAGAGCAGATCAGCGTAACAACCTTCACCGACCTTCCTCAACCTCCCCACTGCCTTCTCAAGGGGTAGACTCTACCCCTGCCAAGGTGGAAGAAATCAACTCCAAAGTCACCACCAGAAAGGCACAAGCCTTCCCTTCAACAGAAAATCAAGAGGAGGGAGCTCAGCGCAAAGACCAAGAAGCTAAACCTGGAAGTCCGAAGAGTAGAACAAGCATCCAACCTGATGGACCCAATAGCAAACCATCCGAGTATGTGGCTTCTGGCAGTGCTGGCACAGTTTTCGATACGTCCAGGTCAGAGGAGATCCAGAATGCATCAAGCAATGATTCCAAACGAGGGGAGCATGCAGCACCAAGTGCACCGGATGCAGGGAGCAGACTGGTACAGGCGGATGTCCACGCCTCTCTGGAAAATGGGGAGGCCACCAGCAGCCATGAGCCCTCAGAACAAAGAGAGGAAATTGGACAGGCCTGTGCTGAGGAGGAATCCCACAGAGAGGATATCTCAGAAGCAGATCTGGTGGACATCAGCGCGTACAGCGGGATTGGAGAGGACTCTGGTGGTAGTCAGCTGGACGAAGATGAGGAGGCTGAGGATGATGATGCTTACGAACCAGAATCCAGCTGTTCAGAAATCCCTGGGTTGCCTGTAGAAGATGAACCACCCCCCAGCAGGAAGATTTGTTTCAGTACAAACCCCATCAAGGTAAGTGTCTAAAATGTGTGAAAGCAAGGACAGAAAGAAACAACGCATTGTATAATAAATTGAATGCATTGGCGTGACAGTGTACGCCGCCTTAAAAGCTGTGGGCACGGTTTCAATCTTAGGCTTTCTGGAATAAATTATGATAGCTTGTAGCCAACATTTTGAATAAAAATATGGATTGGCAGGGTTTGGATTGCTGCAGGAGTATGAAAATTAGAAGCCAGACTTTGAAGAAATTACGCCTAAAAGTATGTTTGTTATTGGCGTGACGCTCAAGTAGTAGATGCCTTTGTTTTCTCAAATGTTCAGACTTGGATTCTCTATGAAGACTGCTTCATTGCTTGCAGAGTCACCTCCGGGCACTGTAAGCACTTTGATATAGCACACGCATGCCACTAGCCCTCTCCAGCTGCTGACTGCCCACTTCTGCTGGTTTAAGAGCTCTCTCTCTGGCTGTTTTCAGTTTGCACTAACAGACTGCATGGTTTGTCAGATGCTGCACAGTGTCCTTTGCATGAGAGTCACATGGTCGTGTTCCTTTGTGTTTTGGTGACTTTCTCGTCTGAATTTGTATTCTTGAGACAATGGCACATTCACATGATGACCATCACTATCAGAGCGCCATCGCTTCAAACTGTTCATGTGCTCAACAAAGGGATAAGTTGTGTTTAGTGCTTTAAAACATGCAATCGCTACCAAAACGGTAAGGTACTTTGCTCTGCAGGTGCTAGATTCACAGCATGGGAATTGCCAAGTCTCAGTGAAAGCATACCAAAGGCATGCTGTATCTAAAGTGAACACTTTGTAATCTTACTGACGTCAAGGGGATTTGATACCAGGGGGTTTGCCGTGTTACAAAACTGTGGCTGTCATTGTCCCTTTTTGTTCCTAGTGTAGCACACTTTAGCACACTTTAAAGCAGAATAACAATGTTAACTTCAGTAGCAAAAGAGATGCTTGAAATATATGACCTAATTTGACCTTTTCATTGCAGATATTCAATAAAAATCAGGTTAGAACACCTGTAAACACAAGCTTTCCAAAGGGTGTTTGCTTGTCAAGCCTTGTTTACCCTACAGAATCATTCATTGTCTATCATCCATTTCATTCTTGATCATTCTTTTTCACCATCTTTCTCTTTCTCCTCACCCTTTTTTCTCTCAGCTAGGCTAACAGCTCTTGTGTCAGTGTAGCAATGGAAGAGTGTGAGTGTGTTTTAATAGAACAGTAGGTAGTTTAATGAACTAAAAGGGTCAAATGTTATGTAGATGAGTGTGTTTGTTGTGTATAAATGACTTTTTACATGCAGTGGCCCCAAAAAGCACTTTTCATTGCATTAGATTAGGCTTTCCCAAACTGGGATTCATGAGGGAACTGCAGGAAATTTGTAAGTTAACAAAAAGCTAATAATTAATTAAATCATAAAAACAAATATCAAATTAAAATAAATGATTTTTAAAAAATCATTAAAATCAAAAATAGACCCATACTAAAAAAGAATTACAATAAGGCAATACAAAATCACATAAAATCATTAAATTAAGCTCAACTCTATATAAAGGAAACAGAAATAGAAGAAAAAAAACAAGAAAAAAAATATACATCCGGGTCTTCTAACAGTTTAAATTTCTTCAGTACAACAAGTAGTCTTCTTTCACTTTTCAATTTTAACATTCTTAAAGATTTACAGTAAATCCAAAATTCTTTCTGAAAAACAGAAACAATGGCTTTGTTTTAAGGCACTTACATTTATGAATATAGAATTTCCCCAAAATGAAAATATTGTTCAGTAGAAATTTAATGTGTACATCTTCCATTATTATACATTTTTAGAAAATGAAGAAATCTAATTAATTGTAATTTTAAGCCACTCGTATATGTCAGACCAAAAGGCTCTACTAATTAAACAGTCAAAAATTTCAATTTCAATTTCAATTTCGGAATCACAGAAAGTACAACTATTGTGCTCAATATTAAATATATATCTAAGAAGTTCTAAGGGTGGACCAACATCAGAGAATCGTGAACATTCAAATGTGTTTTTTAAAATATTGATATATTAATCTACTAATCTACTTTTAGTTTTCAAAGCTTATCAGTTGTTTAATAATTAAATGTTCTGCCTGAATAGCATGCTTATGCTGTCTTTGTGCTAGCTAATGCACATGCATTTATACATGTATAACGTGTTTACATCTATAAAGTGTTTAAAGTGTCCAAATTTGGGACCACTGTATCTGTGTTTGTGAGGGAAAGGAAGGAGAAAAGACTCAAAAGTTATCTTTCTGAACCCATCTGTGTCCTATGTCTGCTGTTGCTTACATGCTAATGTTTGCTTGCGTGAATATTCATTGTTCATTGTACTATCTGTATTCTCCTTGATGGTTAGTGTTCAAATCTATTTTATAGAGCGGCCTTATTATTAAGTGCTTTGTGAGTCCAGACAGGCATTGGCAGACTCTCTTATCCTCTCAAAAAAAGGAAGAGCTACAGCAATTTTAGGGCAGGGAGGTGGTTAACTCAGAGAAGTTGACTTTTGGATGTGATCTAAGACCAGTACTGCAGTTCATTTCAGAAGTGAGAAACTCTGGGATAAGATGGGATCAGATCCTAAAACAGTGTAGAAAGTGAAAGTTTTACTTGTATATAACTTGAGAGACTGGAGGATAAATCAGTATAGAGGAAGTGATATTCAAGTTTGCTAGTCTCTGACTAATAATGGTGCATAGACAAATTACATAATTCCCCTTTAAGACATACACTATAAAAACTGATTTTTGGAGCACGTTTCCTATAGCTTTTTTTTTCTTTTTTCTCAAGAAAATCCTATAAGTTTAAGTGTACTAAAGTTTGCAGCTACCCTACATCGAAGTATACCGGTCAGTTTTTCAGGAAGAAGATATGGCAGAGCAGTATCCACCACAGCGTAACATTGCACTTATGTGTTGCTGTTGTATTTGGACCTTGTCTGATTGTCTCAGCTGGCATATGTGTGCTTTAGCAGCTCACAACCTCAAAATAATTTGTCCATTCCTGCTGCTAAATATAGTTGCATTCTCTTCATTTTCACATAATCCAGAAAGTGTTACTCCCTGCACTACAGGTGCTGATGGAGCTGTTCTCTGGATTAAGGTAGCACTGATTCCAGGCAATAACACAGGGAATAATAGAGCTATGTGGTGTTGTGTTGCTAAATTAGGCCATTAATAGGCTGCAGCAGGAAACTGATAAAAAAAGGAAATGCTGCCTTAAAGGGGCAGTGCAGTTTTTTTTTTTATGAGAGACTGAAACCCATGGATGCATCTGTTAGGTTGCCTCCTGCACAGAGAAGTTGCTTTTGTCAGAGCCAAACTATGCCTAAACTAATCTAGCATGGCATCACAGACCATTTCTGTTCTCCAGTGGCAGAAATTATGCGTCATTCCACGGTATCTGAAGAATGATGTCAAGAGCTGCTGGGTAGTCAGTAGGGCTGAGCTATACAGTATGTCACATATACATTTTTTGGTTTATCATTTGACTCAACATCAGTGAATATTTGAATCATCGCTTAAAGTTCTTTTTAGGTGCATATTACTGTGTCTTGGTGCATATAAATAAAAATAATTTAGTGAAAAACAGTGCTGAAAACATCTTTTAACTATTTTTTATAACTAAATTTATGCTGATTTTGACTTCTTTTATTAAAATAAACATGTAATCCCTTTAAGGCATTTCAGTCAGTGTTTTTTTTTTTGTTTTATTTATATACTTTAACAGTTTTTATTAATATTTAGAATGAGCTTTTTTATGTTTTCAGTTCTCATTTTAATTTAATTGTTAGTCGAGTGCTTTGTCTTTTTTATTTGTTTTTTTTAAATATTTGTTTTTTACTTTAGTTGTTTATTTAGTTAGTATTTTAGTGCTTCAATTTAAAATAAGTTTTTTAAATAACATTTATATTTAATTTTATTTCAATTAACAAAATGTTTTTAATAGTTTTAGTTTTTGTTAACAATAACACTTTTCAGTACAAATACATTAATATTGAATATAATCAAAACGCTGAAAAATATTGCATTTGTTTGTTTAGCTATATATCGCTCAGCCCTACATGAAGTCTATATGTATATTATTATGTACATTATGTTACATTGGCATATTAGAAACATCCAGCATAGTTTCAGTGTGATTAAATGTCATATACATGAGTTTTAGCATTTGAGGTTTCTAAACAGACCAGTTAGTTTGCCAGAATAACCGCCAACCTTCCAATTAGAACGCTGATATATTGCGATCCACTCGTGTACATTGATTGAGAAAGACAGAGACATTGTTAGGTAAGCTGAATAATATACTGGGGGTGGACTGTTTAAATCCTATAGAGGGCCTTTGGCTAGCTTTTAGGCGAGGGTTATTGATTGATGTATGGCCTCATTTTGTTAAACAGTTCTCGCTTCCCATCCCCTCAGTCAGTGGCAGGCTGTGCTGCCCACAGTCAGATCCCGGACATACCCTCTGTTGGCAAAAGGCTGTCAAATATATGCAATTATAGAATAAAGACCCTATGAAATGTGTTAATTACCTGGTGATTAAGAACCTCTTCACGTTCCAACCATTTTCTGTTTGTTTTTCTCAATTAGGAAGAGAGAGGATTAACAAAAGCTTGTTTGTAGCTTTTGGTGACTGAACACCAAAGGGGATTCTTGATTTTTGCATTGGAAGCTGTTTTCTTTAATGTTTTTAACCCCTGTCTTTTTATCTGGCATTTTAAACCGTTTGCATTGATTCTTAGGAAAAAAATTAGGGGCTTAAGTGCCATGCAGATTTGGTCAGCTATTTTGAGAATGATTATTTAATATTTGCAGCTGAAGATGGAATCAAAAATGAAGGAAAGTTTATGAAATGTCACGTGGATCACTGTTTCAAAGCATGTTTACTACAGCTTAGTTATATCATTGTCATTTTAAGCATTGGATCATAGTATTCAAAAGGAATTCTTTTGCATTTCAGATTGTGAATGATTGTATTGATGTGTTTAAATGCCTCCAGCCAAACCCAGACCCCTTATTTACAAGCCTTCCAGTGTAAATTGAGGTTAAACTGCTGCATCTTATGGATGTTTAACAGCAGTCAGGCAAATATGACTTGATGGCCAATATTAAAGTCTGACTTTAATTAAAGTACTAAAGGTTAGCCAATATCCAGATGTGCACTTAATTGGATGTGACAAAGACAACTGTCACTGAGGTTTTATATTTTCAGCATGTTGGTAGATTCAAGCCAATTTCTAGTACTTTTGTGAAGGAGTTAGGACAACATTTATCAGGGTTTTACTGTCTCGTGCTGCAGTTAGTGCTGGGTAGTAACTGATTACATGTAATCTGGATTACATAATCAGATTAAAAAAATGAATCTAAAGTTTTAAATTGCTCGTAATCAGACTACAGTTACTTTATTGATGACATTTACATTTTATTCACACAATGGCAGTAAATCATTCATAATTTATTGATTGTCTCTAATTCTTCTTTTTCATGTTTTAATTTTTTTTTTGTAAAAAAGCATATCGCTTATACACATTCAGAAAATCTTCTAGTTTTGTGAAATTGAAAAAGCATTTAATTTAAAATGTTTTTGATTATTTTTATGAATTTTTCACAAACCCCATTATCTTATTCAATTCTATGTGATAATCTAGTCAGGTCAAAAGTAATCTAAGGGTGTGTGTTCACACTTGTAGTTCGGTTCGCTTGGTTTGTTTGGTCCGGACCTAGAGTTTGTTTGGAAGCGGACCGAGACACATCTTTTCAGCGGTCTCGGTCCGCTTGTTTGGTGCGCACCAGGGGTCGGATGGCAGCCTTCACACATGTTCCAGTGAATCACACAAGGGTGTGTTCCCACTTGGCATGTTTGGTTCGATTAAAACGAACCCTGGTGCGATTTCTCTGTTAGTGCGGTTCATTTGAACATGTGTGAACATGTGTGAACGCCATCCGAACCATGGTGCGCACCAAACAAGCGGGCCAAGACCGCTGCAAAGATTTTGGTTTGTTTTAAATCGAACCAAACATGCCATGTGTAAACACACCCTAAAAGTAAAGAGTAGTCCAAAGAGTAGTCCGATTATATGTGTGATGTAATGGATTACGTTACTAACTAAAATTTTTGTCATGTATTTTGGAATCAGTAACTGACTACAGTTTGTAAGTAATCTACCCAGCACTGGCTGCAGTGGTTATGTAAATCATATACACATTAAGAGATTAGCACTTAACTACAAAGCATTGGTAACAGATCTAAAAGCAATGAACAATGGCGCCAAATCAGGGAAAATCTGTCATTTCCTCCACTGATTTTCTCTCTCTAGTTTGATTGATTCTTTCTGGTGTTTCTCAGTGGCCTGTTGTCAGTTATTTTTGCTCCTAGGGAGAGATGGACTGGCTACAAAAGGAGGTCACAGGGTGCTTCTGTCTTGTCAGATGTCTTTTAAAATGATCTCTTGCTCAAAGCCATTATTCAGCTGGCCCTCATACTGTGAGCCATTAAGTTTATCTTTTTATGATAGCGCTCTGCATCCACTTTGCCATCTTAAAAACCTCTTCCATTTAGGCTGGCAGAGATTGTCTTGGTATGAGACGTATATTATATCTGGAGAAATAGTGGTATAGTAATAATGGTATAGTTGTATTGCCAAAGCGGTATCAGATTACATAATAGTTATAATAATGGACTGTGCAAAATGTCTCTCTGTAGCTCTGTTTGCTATGAGGACAAATTACTATACTTGTACTGATTTAGTGATATAAAGCATTATTGGTTTTTACAACCAATACTGTACATATTAACGTTTACCTTTATTTAGCTAATAAGCTAATAGCCTTTATCCAAAGCAACTTACAAATGAGGTGCATCACAAGCAATTTATCATAAGCGCAACATTTGTGGTACACAATGCCAAGTTTTTATTATAAACATTTGCACACAAACTAGAGCAAACGTGAAGCAGAAACAATTTTAAATAGTTTTTTCGGCTTTAGATAAGCTAAGGTAAATGAATAATCATTAGACTGTAACAATAAATACATAATGTACAATGTAAATATTTTATTTATAATAGTGGCTAATAATATGATGGCATTTATATTTTTTATGCAGTCACATAAAAATAATTTATGCAAACAATAAACCTCTAACCTAGTTATTTAGCAAATGTTTTAATTCAAAGTGAGTTTTCAGCTCAGATCTTTAATCACTAGGTCACACCTTTGCAGTCACTGTCTTTCCTAGTCTAAAAATTCTGCACGTAAGCAAGCCTAATACAACAATGTAACATAATCGCTTAGTAGTGCTTACTAAAGGCATTTGTGTTTGTTGTTGCTTGCTTTAGTCTCCTAAGCTCTGAAACAAAACTCAGTGGTTTGACTCTTATTTCAGCTGTAATTTCCTCATAATTATCCCAGATGATTTCAGTGTGGAATGTGTCCCTCTCTGAGCTCTCTTTGTTACGGAGCAGCAAAACAAGTGAATGAAGCACTGGCCAGTATCTTTTTTTAGTCGTTTAGGACGTTAACTAGATAGAAGCAGCATTCTTTTGATGTTGTTTTGACTGAGTCGAGTGGTACAAAGTTATTTGGTCTTGTTTGTGAGTCAAAGTCTTTGTCTTTCTTGGTCTATAATGCACCTTTAGCCACTTCTTCTCTAGTTCCTGGGTAAGAAATGCCAGCCAAGGCAGCAAGCGTCTTTTTTTCCCTCTGTGTGGGAGAGCAGAACGTCAGCTCTTGGATAACTCACAGGGAGTCTGTTGTAGAAAGGTTGCCAGGGTCACGCTGGAATGCCCAGCGCACTCGTTTATTTCTTTCGTTCTTTCTTGCTGCTGCAGTCTCTCTTTAGCAGTCGTCTTCTTCGTGCGCTGGCTGTCTGGAGAGAGAGAAACGGGGCACACTGAAGCCTCTGTTCTCCATTTCTTCACTGCTCTCACATTATCTCACTCAGCCTTTTTCGTTAACGTTCTCTCTATTAAGGTCTTGCACATGTGCCTTCCAAAGAAGTCTATAATACCTGAAGAAAGCTGTCTGGTAGCATTCCTAATCATGTTTGGTTGACGCATTCAAGCATGCAATTTTGAAATCTTCAGTTTTTGCTCACAGAATCTGTAACAAGCTATGGGGCCATGCTAACCAGTAAAACTTTGCCCTCCTCCTTATTAAAGTGGTCATAAAAAAGCTCAACGTACTAGAAAAACATACTGGAACTCAAAACGTCCTCCCCCGTCCAACAAGATCATTTAATGAAACTAGGCTGCTAAAACAACTCAACTTTAGCAACCACAGCAACTGTGACCATATTGGCAGATGAGAAATTCTTTAATATTTATTTTAAACAAGATCCCTGGGCATTTCAGTCTAATGCATAAAACTGTTCAGTGTAGATTCTTTTGTGAATTTGTCACAATGTAATGTGGAACTTCGAAGAGGATGGAGGAGTTAAAAAAAAAAAAGTGTTATAGTGGGAATTTTGTATGTGATTTGGGTGCTTAAAGGTGCAGTAGCACAAAATGAATTGTTTCTACACTGTAAAAGGTTTTTGTAATTTTTACAGAAAATGCTACAGTCTTGGTGAACTGTAATACACCTTACCGGTGTAAATGGTTTAACATCATATTATATGTTATTTGTCACCATATGTAAAACTGAATTGAAAAAACGTAAAAAGAAGTGATTCATCATGTGCCTTTGTATTGTGCCACCTGTATTACTATGGTGGTTATCAGTATAAGGTACCAAGGTGATTTTGCTACTTCAAGTAGATTGAGTATTAATATTACATCACTTAATTTAAGTTATAAAATATAGGCACCAATATTGCCACCCCGTATTACCAAAAATATGTTCACTGTATTTTTTACGGTGAATTTCTGGCACTCACAGCTGCCGTTTTTTAATGTAAGTTAGAAGATATTTTTAACAGTGTATGAATAGTCTAAAATGGTCATGAAATCTACAGTATGACTGTTTTTAACATTATACATGTACCTCAGGGGGAAAAATCATTTAAAAATGTGATATGACCCTTTTAAGAAACACTATATCTCGCCTGTTGACTTTATAATCTCTACCCTACTGTTTTCTATCTTTACACCACGACTAACACTCCAAATTGGTGGTTGCAGGGCTGGGTTTTTTCCACATCATTTATGCATGATCTTGAATCTTCTGGTCAAGTTTCTCTAGATGTTTCAGCAATTTTGCTCTGATAACGGATCCTCGAAAGCCGCAGCGAAGGGACCTGGAGGCAGGTACAGAGCCAGAGTTGCTTTTCTTATTTTATTATTAAACCCATTTGTTGTGCACACATTTTACAGCACCACTGCAGATTCAGTGTGCAGCTTTACCTGCTGTCAATACTGCTGTCAATAAAGAGATAAATCACCAAATAAAAATAGTCATCATTTACTCATCCTTATGATGTTCAAAACTCATATTAGAATGATTTCTGAAGGATCATGTGACACTGAAAACTGGAGTAATGATGCTGAGAATTCAGCTTTGCCATCAGAGAAATTTCAAAATATATTCAAATAGCAAAAAGCTATTTTAAATTGTAATAATATTTCACAACTTTACAGGTTTTACTGTACTTTTGATCCAATAAATGCAGCTGGATGAGCATTAGGGACTTCTTTCAAAAACATTTAAAAATCTTACCGACCCCAAACTTTTGAATGGTATTGTAATTAGGTTTGGAACAACATGAGGGAGAGTAAATGATGACAGAATTATAATAAATTTTAGGATGAACTATCCCTTCAAATCTTGTCTGGATGTCCTGTAATGTTCCCGAAACAGATTGGCTAGAGTTACTAATGCACAAGCCATTAAAACGTGTCGTGGAGTTAATCACAAAGGCTTTAGTCATTCGATCCTGAGAGACTGCATTCCAGTGCTCTAAATAGCAAGTCCTGATGTCAAGAAACTGTAATACAATTAGTTACATTTGCGTTTGTGTTAGAAAATGCTGAAACAGCTGCTCAGTCTATAGATCAATAATAAGGTAGTATCAGTGGAAGCAGGACCAGCCAATGTGGCCTGGACAGGAAGCCCTGTGACCATGATTGTTTTTCCTTCATCTGGTAAGCCTATTCATTTCACCCAAAAGACACTTGAAACACCCACTGTGCCATTTTACAGACTCTCCCGTGGCCAAAAGAATAACAAATACAGTAGGTGCTGACTTTTAATCGCATCAAAAAACTCACATGTACGTTATCTCAGAAGGTTTGCTGTTGGGTTAGTGTCCATCAAAAATCCCTACTCTTAAAGGGATAGTTCACCTAAAAATGGAAATTCTCACTGCGTCTGAAATCGAATACTTCCCTACTATATAGTATGTGAATGCATCGCATTCGGAAAACAGTAGGCGAAAAGTCCCGTATGACCTACTACTTCCGGCGAGATTCTGAAGTGCGCATTCGCTGCAGACTTTACCATCCATGAGGCCACGGGAGAGGATTTATGAATGGCAGTAAAGCGATGCAACCGATGCTGGTAGGTCATGTGACAGTAACAACATGGCTGATGTATTACATCAGAATTTAATTCATACTATATAGAACATACTTTTTAACGGTCGCAAAGTAAGTTCAAATTCAAATGTATTACCTACTCAGATTTCGGACGCGGCATCTGTACATGAATTAGCCTCGTGTTGTTCTAAACCTGTGTTTTTGTCCATACAATGAAAGTCAATGGGGTCCAATGTTGTTTGGACTCTAGTGCTCTACAAAATATCTTTTGTGTTCCACAGAAGAAAGAATGTCATGTGCGTTTGAAATTACATGAGGATGAGTAAATCATAATTTTCAGATTTCATTTTCTACTCCAAAAAAAAAAAAAACTTTTAAATCGAACTAAAGCAATAGTTTGTCTTTTTGAGATTTCATGTAGACACTTTAGTCCAAAGAAGATGTTTAGTCCATGTAAACAAATTTTTAGCTCTTTATCCATGTCAAATCACCTATAATGCTTCAGTCACAGACTACTGAGAGCAAACAGCAGTCAGTCAAGAAGAGGTCAAATGTCCTCAGGACTCACAGCCACTTGGTGGGATTAAACCAACAGGTTGATTTTTAAGGATTAGCAGTGTGTTTTGTGAGATTAGAGGAGAGCAGCCTGTAACCTACAATAACCTTTAACTGCATTTCATGTTTTCACAGATTTATATAAAGTATATTTAGATATACACTACTGTTCAAAGGTTTTTTGGACAGAAATTAATACTTTTATTTAGCAAGGGCACATTAAATTGATAGTGACAGTAAAGGTATTTATAATGTTACAAAAGATTTCAGTTTTTGTTTTACTTTTTTGAACAAAGAAAAAATATATTAAGCATATTTTCAACATTGATATAATAAGATGTTTTTTGAGCAGCAGATCAGCGTATTATAATGATTTCTTAAGGATCATGTGGCTGCTGAAAATAAATAGTTAAGCCATGAAACTCTGTTCACGATCTGGTTTTGTCCATGGAACTTCCACAGCCAATCGATTTCACGTATTTCATTACTACTTCCCTTTATAACCACAACGCATCCAAATGAATACTCTGCGTGCTATGCAAATCCTTATTTTCGCCCTCCGCTTCCCCAGCACCACCTGCCTAGATCTGCTACGGGGGGTCTCCCTCTCTCTAGCAGCAGCAATATGTTTCCCTTAATTTTATGTTCTTAGCATTTAGCAGAAGCAAGTTATACTTGCTCTGTAGCAGCAGAGTTGTCATGACTAAAATTCAGCTTTGCCATCACAGGAACAAATTACATTTTAAAATCAAAACATTTTTTTTTTTAAACAGTATTTTTAATGAATGAAATGCACCCTTGGTGAGCCTAAGCTCCCTGATTACACCTGGTATTGCGTTTTGGTCCATCGGATCACAAGTAGACGAGGGAGACACACATCTGGTGTTTTAATTCATCTCTTCTGTCCACTTTCGACCACTTCTGTCCTGGTTTCTTCTTTGGGCAGGTAAATGTAAGTTTTTTTTTTTGATCTAATGGACAAAAAATAAGCTTGTGCAATTTACATATCAACGCGCCCGGAGACGATGGAAAACATACGGAGAGCAGCAGCTTTCGCTTCTGCTCTAATAGCGGCAAGACTGAACACTGTGAGTGTGTGTTAGAAATCAGGAATGGCGAGAGAACATCGTGCTTGGAATGTTTTTCATCTTCAAACCAAACCTGGGTCTCCAGCCAACAAAGTTTAAATCCCGTCTGGCTAGTGCGCTTCCCATAATGTTTATGTGTTCTGTCAGTAGGCAACCACATGAGCGTTTACACTACGAAAGCAATCCATTTGAATGTGTTTTCGATAACCTCTGGAAATGGGCGAAAGTGGACAAGCTCAAAGCGGTTTAAGCCCTATTCGGACGGGATTAGTTTTACAAGGGTAGATGGAGAATGTAATTTTACCACAGGACGTTTATAATAATAATGGCCAATTCGCACGGGATAAGAAATCTCAGTAAAACTAGCAAAAGTGGGAGGGGTAACTTGATTTACGCACCACCGTGTCTGTCGTCATGTGCGTATTACGTTGCTTCCTGATATCATGTGCGCAAACACATATAATCTATATATAACCTATATAACAGTTAGGTCTGGTTGAACGATTTATTAATGAAATTAATTAAATTATGATTGTATTCTGTTGGTAATAGGCACTTACCTAAAGCTAAAAGAAGTTCTGTGCCTCTGACAAGTGCTTTTTTTCTTAATCTGAATGGTAAGCAGAAAACACTTGAGTTTTGCCACAGACTTGTCCCACCGCCTAGAACGCAACTGAATGCTTTTTTACAAGCGCCTCCATACTTGGAAAAACCGCGGAAAACTACTTTTAAACAGGAAATGACGGAATATTTACGTACATATTTACAGCGGGTCTATTCGCACGGGATTAGTATTACCTGATTTTTCGCCGTAATCTTTACTGACATTGTCCGTAATGATTACTGAGATGGCACATTTGGACGGGACTGAAATCACTGAGAAGCTCTGGTAATAATTACTTTACCCCACCTCTCCATGTTAAACTAATCCCGTCCGAATGGGGCTTTAGACCCCGTTTACACCTGTATTTAGCATCGTCCACTTGTGATCCGATCGACCAAAATGCACCTTAATACCAGGTGTAAACAGGGCCTAAGAGACTACATACACATAATTTGATTCGTCTGATTGACAGCTGTTGTTACGTTTTGGAGAGATGCGTAATGCCATTTTGCATAAGATCAGTTTTGCCAGCCGAAATTAGCAGGAAAATCCCTGGTCTCTGGAGAAGCCTCTTTTTAATTTATTTATATGTTCAGATTAGATTGGGTGAAAAAGCTGCATATCCATGTGTTTGAGGGGTTTGTGCTGTTCTGTGTGTGCTTGTTTACTGAATAGAGTGTGTGTGTCTCTACGTCTCTTAACCTGACTGCACTGGAAAGCTCTTAGAGCTGCTTGTGTACTCCGTGTTAGTGAATCCTTCAAACACAACCATGAAAAGTCTGCTTTATCAGCCACTTCCACACATGGAAAATGTTAAATTGCTGTATAATTGCTGGACAAACTTTTCAGGTAAAAATACATCTGTTTTTTACACAAGCAAGAGCTTACCATGCTTTACACAAGACATTTTTGATAGTCTCAAAGTCTTTCACCTCACATAATGTTTTTTTTTCACACATTGCACCAATACAGATCTGTTATTCAGACATACTGCTCGAGCAACTTCATTTCAACAACAGGTCTTGTTCACACATGACCTCTAAATGGAAAAATTTAATTAAACTTGCTACAGAGTCGCGTACTGTCACATTTCCCCTCAAATAAATGTGTGTGACCTCTCAGCTGTCATAGCTGAGGAAGGAGAGCTGTAGTCATGCTGACACACATTGTGATTCATTATTAAGTGAAACATTAATTAACACGAAGAAAGAAAATTTTAATTTCTTAACAAATTTCTAAACAAATTGTCTTGTTTGTGTTTGAGCTTCTACAATTTGGGCAAACAAAGCCAAACTAAAAATAATGACACTTGGGCTGAAATGCAGACCATTGTCTGATGATGTAAGAGACAGGTTGATGGATCAGTTGATTAGTTGATTGATTGGCTTCTCTTTAATGCCACTCAGAATCAATAAGCACACAAATGGGTGTTTTAGCAATGTATAAATTTTAATGCCACAATTTGACTCCATTTTATGTCCTGGAGTGCTGAGTGAGTTTTTAAACCGGTTAAATTAAGGTTACTACAACCACTTAAAGTGTAACTTTGCCGATTTTCAACCCGCTTTGTATTGTTACATTGTCGGTATTATATGTAAATTAACAATGTTTACTCGTTCTCCGTGTTACCTGGACTGAGAAATTCATGTTTAATTCTCAGCAAATGTCCGCCAGATGATGCAAAACAGATTTTTGACAGCTCCAAGGCCTTTGTGAAACCTACAGATTATACTTCCACATTTTTATATCTCCTCCCACGTACTGTTGGATCA
Source organism: Coreius guichenoti (assembly GCA_039654105.1). Taxonomy (NCBI): domain Eukaryota; kingdom Metazoa; phylum Chordata; class Actinopteri; order Cypriniformes; family Gobionidae; genus Coreius; species Coreius guichenoti. The sequence goes on from CM077171.1 coordinate 35,464,557, forward strand.
ACAGAGGGTTATTAACAAAACAGTTATTGTAAGGGAAGGTTTATCACTGAAAATTGTATTGTACTTTGTCTACTTTAAACAACATTATGGTAAAAATAAAACACTTTTCCCCTTCCGTTTGGCCTAAAACACTGTGTTCATTCATTGTCATCCAGTGAAATGTTAACTACAAACATGGAGGTTTTTCAAATTTTCCATTGTGGCGTTTTCTCCATATTTACCATTCTTTAGCCACTCCAGCCTTTAGCCACTGCCTAAAACACGGCTGGAAATCCTTCACTGGAAACCAAAAGTAAATCACTCCCGCTAAACGTTTACTCTTTGAAATTCTTCTCTTTGAATTCAATATGTCAACACCATTATGACTAAAAAGTTTGCTAAGAAGTGTTTCCTACTAAAGCAAGACAGTATTTGACTCTGGTTAGTGTATCCATAGCAGACTGGTGGAAAACATGCCCATTGCATTATGGGTGTTGAAGTTTTCCTACCTATTTTGGCAAAAGGAAAGACAGCGTTTTCTCTAGTCAGTAGCACAGATTTAAAAAAAAAAATCGCCTTTCTACTAGAGCTATACGATTAATCATTAAAAGATTGCGATCTTGATTCAAACATCCATGCTATCTCGTTCCTAAATGACAACGATTCGCCTGTGTCTATTAATCCTTTGACAAAATCCCATCGGAACATTCAAATCTGTGTTTGCGCAGCCGCTGATCCAGAGAGAGCAGTTGTCATAGGTATTAAACAGCTTCACAAACAGTCTTTTTAACCACACATAATCATTAATTCTGTGTTACAAATATTCATAGTATTATTACAGAAGTACTGGGATAAAAGTTTATAGTTTGGATATAAACACTGATGTCTACAGAAGCAATCAAAATAGAGCAAAGTAACTTGATGCTTCAAAATCAAATAACGATTGTATCGATTACATCGTTATGTCACCAAGTGGGACTAGTGACTGTTAAAAAATTTTCTTTGTCATTGAATCATTCATTCAAGAGATTTGTTCAAAAACGCTGATTCATCCAGTAATTGTGAAGTGAAGTATTTGTCATTGAATCATTCATTCAAAATGATTTTTTTAAATAATTAATTCAGATTAATAAAACATTTTAAATAGACTGCAGCAATTAAAATTTTGTCTGAACCTCTAGCAAATTGCATGTTATTTGTTCAGAATCGTCTGAGAATCATTGGAGATTTATCCAGAATCATGCAGCTCTACTTTCTATTGTATAAGCAGCCAAGTTTTATTGAAAGCCCATTTTGCCAGCGGTGAAGTACCCCTTTAAATGGAAAATAAAGCTTCTGTTATAATTTCCTAATATTTGGGTGAACTATTATTTGAAAGAGGAACAAGAGTTACACAAAGTTAAGTTAAGTTTCACAAAAGCTGAACTGTATAAAGGTGTTAATGCTAATAGTTGATGTGTTACTGTGCTTCCTTTTGACAGTGTTGGTGAGCAGTGCCAGTTTTAAAGTGCTCTGCAGTGTTTTACCCTGCTTGGTAAAACTGATCTTAATCAACAACTTCCTATTGTCAAAGTTGGCTTCCTATTTCTTTGCTTGTTGCATTTATTTTCAGCAAAAATGAATGTGAAGATCTTGATTTGCAGTGTTCAGGGTGCAACTAAACTCTTAATGAACGTAGAGCTTTTGGAAAAAGATTGTGGTTTGAAAGGTTTTCATTGGTTTTCCTATGATGGGAGTGCAATTAAATTCTCTAGATGGCAGAATGTTATCCATTTCAAGCCCATAAGAGGAAGCTGTTTTTGAGTAAAAAAAAAAAAAAAAGGATGTGTGCCCACCTGATTGTGTATTTCTCTTAGTGACTTTTAAACTGGATTAGGATCAACTTCCTCTATTCACATCTCAGCCACAGCTGTTTCAAAAGAGAAACCACCACCCAATGATAAATGTTTATTAATAAAGGAAACACAGGAAGACAGACATTATGGGTTAGTTGTTGTCACAGATTTAGGCTATGTGTAATATGCAATAGCATATTACCATATTTTTTTTCAATATATATATATATACACCAATTAGGCATAACATTATGACCTAATATTGGGTTGGTCCCCCTTTTGCTGCCAAAACAGCCCTGACCCGTCGAGGCAATGACTCCGCTAGACCCCTAAAGGTGTGCTGTGGTATCTGGCACCAAGATGTTAGCAGCAGATCCTTTAAATCCAGTAAGTTGTGAGGTGGGGCCTCCATGGATCGGACTTGTTTGTTCAGCACATCCCACAGATGCTCGATTGGATTGAGATCTGGGGAATTTGGAGGCCAAGTCAACACCTCAAACTCGTTGTTGTGCTCCTCAAACCATTCCTGAAGCATTTTTGCTTTGTGGCAGGGCGCATTATCCTGCTGAAAGAGGCCACAGCCACCAGGAAATACCGTTTCCATGAAAGGGTGTACATGGTCTGCAACAATGCTTAGGTAGGTGGTACGTGTCAAAGTAACATCCACATGGATGGCAGGACCCAAGGTTTCCCAGCAGAACATTGCCCAAAGCATCACACTGCCTCTGCCGGCTTGCCTTCTTCTCATAGTGCATCCTGGTGCCATGTGTTCCCCAGGTAAGCGACTTACTCGCACCCGGCCATCCATGTGATGTAAAAGAAAATATGATTCATCAGACCAGGCCACCTTCTTCCATTGCTCCGTGGTCCAGTTCTGATGCTCACATGCCCACTTTTGGCGCTTTCGGCGGTGGACAGGGGTCAGCATGGGCACCCTCCCTGACTGGTCTGCGGCTATGCAGCCCCATACACAACAAACTGCGATGCACTGTGTATTCTGACACCTTTCTATCAGAACCAGCATTAACTTCTTGAGCAATCTGAGCTACAGTAGCTCTTCTGTTTGATCGGACCACACGGGCCAGCCTTCGCTCCCCACGTGCATCAATGAGCCTTGGTCGAGTCACGAGTCATGCCACCTTTATTTATATAGCGCTTTTTACAATACTGATTGTTTCAAAGCAGCTTTACAGTGATAACAGGAAAATAATGCAACAAAGTTTTGGCTGTACAGCAGATCAAGAAGAAAATAGTGTCATAGTCTCTTCTTGACCTGTCTGTGGGGGATAATGTCGACCACCCTGCAGCTGAACCACGTCTGACTTTTCAGGTCTTTAATTATTAGGCAAACACAGGTTGCTAAGAATATTTGTCACAACCTTTCAGAACACCCGGGGGTTTCTCATGTGTGTACCGGTGTCACATTGTATTAGTGTTTGTGAGTGTGTTTGTGTCTGTGGAGTGTGTATTGGTCTGCATTTAAAGACATGAGATCTCCATGGCAACCAGGCGAGGAGTGTCAAAACAGTGCCTAGAGAGACTGATTTTCACCATGGCTCGGAGAGAAAGGCGTTAGCATTATTGCTTGCTTGGAGAAGAGCAAGAAATAAACTAGCAGAATACAAAAGTGCATACAAACGCATGTGTTGCATTGGGATTGAATTGAAGATCTGGTCTGGTAAAACCCAGGTTTAGGGTTCGGATGAGAGGTGATCCGTTCTGCCACCATTGTCACTTTAAGCTAGATTGCTCCAAGTGTGCTGTTCCTGTTAGTCCCTTTGGGTCAGCTACAGAAAACCAGAAAACACATACACACACACACAGAAAATAAATGCTCCTTTTTAGTGAAAGACTGATATACATCGGTCAGGCATTTTCATTTTTGAACAGATGAACAGATTGATCTTGAAATATTGATACTTCCAGTACTGATGTTCTGTTTAGACTATTGGGTCTCACATAGTAATATTGACACTTTATTGTTAATTTATCGTGAAAATCATGAAAAATGATTACCAAGTTGTTTTGGATAGTATTTGTAAAACATTTGTCAAGTTTAAATTATAAGTTGTTAAATGATTGATCATGATAATTTTTTTATTAATTATAAAAAAGTATTATCACTTAATAATGATGACTTTCAGATAAGAATATTAATTGTAAAATTATTTTAAATATAATATTAATTGTATTTATATTTAAAATTATATAGTTATGTTTTGTTTTAAATTTCAGTGAATCATAGATGATAAATATTTAAATGTTTTTTATATATATATATATATATATATATATAATATTATATACATGTATATAATTTAAATATTTATCGTCTATGCCCTTGAAAAACCCATAGCGTTCAACCATCAATCTCTGTCTTATAATCTCCTTTTACATTCACACATGCACTTAAAATCAACACACACACAGCTTTATATATGTAATAATGGAAAGACCCACGTGTGTGTGTGTGTATGTGTGTGTGTGTGTGTGTGTGTGGCTGCTCAAATTCCAGGACCCTCCATATCTTCCTTCCTTCCTTTTCGTTTTTAACTTCAGTGATGTGACATGCAGAGAAATGAGGGTTTGTTTGTGTGTGAGGGAGGGGGAACAGCATGCTGTAACTCATAACACACTGCATTGTCCCCCTGCATACCAGCTAGTGAGAGTTTAGAGTGTCTGAGCCAAAAACACACAGTCAAACCAGCTGCATTCCACATGCACACACTGCAACTGTGTTCATGCATGTGGGGTTTCTAGCTCATGTATTGTCTGTCAGCTTGTTTATTGTTTTTGTGTCATATGCTTGATATTTTCTGTTAGTATGGCAGAGCTTTGAACTACTGGTTTTAGTAGGTCTTCAGTAGCCACGACTAATTTTAAACACGCTTTAAAAAACAATTCTTTGTGTTCCCATTTTTAGTAACACTTTACAATGTTTCATTGGTTAGCATTAGTTAATGCATTAACTAACATGAACTAACAATGAGCAATATTTTTTTTACAGCATTTATTATCCTTTGATAATGTTAGTTAATAAAAATGTTCATATTAGTTCACAGTGCATTAACTAACACACAACTTTTGACATTATTTTAGTAAATGCTGAGATTAACATTAAGATTAATGCTGTAGAATTATTGTTCATTGTTAGTTTATGTTAACTAATGTAATTAACTAATGTTAACAAATTAAACTAGGGATGCGCTGAAATTTCGGCCACCAAAAATGGTTTTGGAGGCCGGAAAACAGTCACTGAAACAGATGTTTAATTAGCACTTCTCCAATGGCACATTTAGAAAGGCAGAATTTTCATTTCGGTGCATCTCTAAATTAAACCTTAGTGTAAAGTGTTACAGCTTTTATATTAGTATTTTTATTTGTTTATTTTATTTTATTTTATTTTTTGACTCCTTTGAGGTTCATGGACCCTACTTTTAAAAGATTTTGAGGATTCACTCTTGCAATTCATTTTAACTCATTGACTTTGCCTCAGATTTAATGTGGCTTCTACACTGACTGAAGTTTATAAAGACTATAAAGTCTCTTCAGGTCTGTGGAAAGAGTTCACAGAGGATGCATGTGTTTTAGACACATCTGGCCTGTGAATTTCTGTCGTCCCTTCCAACATTCCATCTGTCAGAGATGGAGAAAGAGGTACTTCAGGGGGACACCAAAAGAGACAGAAAAACTGAGATGGAACAGACTTTTAGCCATTTGGCAAACAACCCACAGATGGCACTTGCACTGCACTGTTTGAATTGGCCTATGAGACATGAGTGACCCAATCTGTGTTTACTAGAATCCAGAGATCCTAGAACTGAATGAAAATCACATACCCAATGATGCAGGCATTATAGACATGATTTTATATATACATTATATAGATTTGAATTTGCCCCTCCCCTCTTGTACAGCTGTCAAGAGGAAGGAAGGAATAAAGAAAAGAAGGAGAGGATAGACAGAGGAGGGGGAGGGAGAGAGTGAAAAAAGGGGGGGAATGGCACAACGATGTCATAATCACAATCGCCAAGCCGTTGCCATGGAGACAGAGACATGTGAGCAGGCCGATGGCATTCACAGTGAGGGTGCTCCGACCTGCTGTTCACTTCAGTACTGAGATACAGGGAATATTTTTAGATAAGAGATGGAGCGGATCCGAGGAAGGGAGGAGTGACCCAGAGGAGAGACGGAGGTGTGAGCGAGAAATAAAATGGTGATGTGGTATATTAAAACTAGCTGTGCTGGAAAATCCTGATGGTTTTATGTGGTCTATATGGCTGGTAGACTTGGTTTCAAGCTGGTTAGAGCTGTTGACCTTGGACTAGCAATAAACCAGCTACCATTTTTCAAAAAAACAATTTAAGCAGATTTGGCCCAGTTTTTCCAGCAGGAAAGATAATATCAAACCTAAGTCATGTTATGAAATGTCAGTGGAAACAGAATTTTGTTTGATATTTGGGGAAATTAAAGAGATAGTTCACCTAAAATGAAACTTCATTCATCATTTATCATTCCTCTGGCATTCTAAACCTGTAAGACTTTCTTGTGTGGAGTGGAAAAAGAGAATATTTTGAATATTCTCTCTGATCCTTTCCAATCACTTCAAGATGACCATAGCTGTTAAAGGGATAGTTCACGCAAAAATAAAAGTTCTGTCATTAATTACTCACCCTCATGTCTTCCGAACAGACTTTTGTTCATCTTCGAAACACAAATGAAGATATTTTAATGAAATCTGAGAGCTTTCTGTCCCTCCATTGACAGCTACGCAACTGACACTTTGACGCTTCAAAAAGTTCATAAAGAGATCGTAAAACTAATCCATATGAATATGAGTGCTTTGGACCAAATTTTCTGAAGAGACACGATCGCTTTATATGATGAACAGATTGAATTTAGGCTTTTATTCACATATAAACATACATCAACTCACACATCAGTTGTGGTAAAGGGAAGCTCAAGCATGTTTGCTAGATGAGGCTTGAATGAGGCTCATTCTCACAAGTCAAGCAAATGTTTATATGTGAATAAAAGCCTAAATTCAATCTGTTCATCATATAAAGCGATCGTGTCTCTTCAGAAAATTTGGACTGAATTCATATGGATTCATTTTATGATCTCTTTATGAACTTTTTTGAAGCGTCAAAGTGTCAGTTGCATAGCTGTTTATGGAGGCACAGAAATCTCTCAGATTTCATTAAAATATCTTCGTTTGTGTTTCGAAGATGAAGGAAAGTCTGGGTTTGGAAAGACATGAGGGTGAGTAAATGATGACATTTTATTTTTCATTTTTGGGTGAAGAAACCCTTTAAGATCCAAATAAAGCACCATAAAAGTAGTCCATATGACTTAAGTGCTATTTTCTTCTCAAGCCATATGATAGTTCTGTTTGAGAAACAGACTCATATTTAAGATATTCATGGCTAAATCTTCCTCTCCAGTGTGCTGTTAACCACTGTGACTAAATCATTGAATCAGTAAGTTCAACTTTAGAACCATCATTTTTTGGAGGCAGATCTTTTGAGTGATTAATTCGTACTTACTGACTTTGGTATGGCCAGTTTATTTAGACATTATATAGACTATATACAATTATATAAAACTTATGTAGTTTTTTTTATTTATTTTTTTTTTTAGCTCTTTCATTTTTTTCCACAAAAGAAAAGTAGCAGATTATTAAATGAAAAACATTTTTGGTGTGAAATATTCCTTGAAATGAAAGGAATGAAAGAATGAAAATACTGAATAGATGAATAAAGGGAGATGAAATAAGAGGAAGTGAGTGGTTGTGAAAGACACAAGCTCAGTGGTATGGGATGGGCTGAGGAAGTTGAAAATGACTAAACGAAAATGAGAAGAAAAGAGGAGCTAGGGGGAAAGTCAATGTCTGTAATTTTGCTGCATTATGTCCTCCTGTACCCAACTACTGATGTGCAGAATTTTCTGTAGTTTTTCCAAGAAGAAGAGAAGTTGACGGCAGCATCAGCGGACAGCGTAGATTTTCTCCATCAGCAGTTTTTGATATAATTATTATTTCCCACTGCAGTAGGGCATGGGAAAACAAAAAAAAAATTAAATCATTAATTTAATTTAATCTGTAAAACTTTGCCTTGTTTGAAATAACGTAATTCATAATGATGACATAAACCTTATTCAAAATGAATTATTAACCTTGTTAACTTAATTAAGAATCAATGGTGGATGGTAGAAGAAAAAATCACTCAGATTTCAACATGACTGCAAGAAAACATGACTAAAACTTAAATCTAATATGTAATTTAAAATTTTATGTGCTGATTAATTAATGAAACTACTCACATGAAATAAATCACCTTATATTACTTTAATAATCATATTGAAGTAATATCATATGAGAAAGATGGCCATATATCAGTGCAGCTGTGATTTAGCTGTAAACACTAAATGATTCAATATTTTTAAACAATTCTGTTGAATACATAATTCTGCCACTAGTTTCATTCTTGAATGAATCAGCATTTTTTAACGACTGGGTTGAGTCAATGTTTCAGTGGTTCACTCATCAAGATTCTTCTTTTGATGTGTTTTTGAACAAATCTGTTAAATGAATGATTCAAACGACTCGCTCACTTGTCAGCATTTACTTGTTAGCATCAGCATCTGGTTCAAATGGAAAAATCGCCTTCTTGTTCTCTATTGTGCTTCCCTCTGTCTCATTGTTTTTAACACAGGGCTTTAGCAAGCTTAGATCAAAAACAACTCTAAACAGGAAGCTGTTACCACAAGATATTCAGCCGATGTACACAAGTGCTGCTTAAAGGCTCATGGGTAAACTGTGGTGCTTTATATAGAATGGCACTCTGTTTCCGGAGCAAGGCTTACTGTTGTAGTTCCCAACTGTTATAAATGAACCCACAGTGATACACCCATATGCTTGTGTGGTTTCATGGCCCCGGTCTCTCTGACGGAGAACATGATGCATGACTGTAGCTGTATAAACTGCTGCTTTAGTGGCACCCAGGGCTACAGAAAAATAATCTTTACTGTAGAAGATGACTTAAGGTCTGTAAAATAATGATTGTCTCCCATATACTCCATCTGACATTGTTTGTCAGGTTACAGTAGCATGCCTCAGTTAGCACCTGCTGGTAGATGTCATAACTACACCATCTGTACCCTGCTTCTTTCTCTATTGACACTCATATATATATATATATATATATATATATATATAAATCTTTACTATCACGTTTAATCAATTTAACACATCCTTTGCTGAATAAAAGTATTAATTTATTTTAAAAAAAGAACAAAAAAATTACCCCAAACTTTTGAACGGTGTATATTGTTACAAAAGATTTCACTGTCCCTGTTCTTTTTTAACTTTTTATTCATCAAAGAATCAAAATTATCACAGGTTATAAAAAATATTAAGCAGCACAAGTGTTTCCAACATTGATAATAAATCAGCATATTAGAATGATTTCTGAAGGATCATGTGACACTGAAGACTGGAGTAATGGCTGATGAAAATTCAGCTTTGCATCACAGAAATAAATTATATTTTAAAGTATATTAAAATAGAAAACAATTATTTTAAATCGTAATAATATTTCACAATATTAGTTTTTTCTGTATTTTTGATTAAATAAATGCAGGCTTTATGAGCATAAGAGACATTATGTATATGTGTGTGTGTGTGTGTGTGTGTGTGTGTGTATGTATAATATTTTATTATATTGTAGAGAATGTTGTTGTTGTTGTTTTTGCTTTGTTTTGTTTTTCTGTGCGGATAATGTCAGATTTGGCATTTTTGTGACATGGCAAGGTTATTGCAGGTTGTTAAATGTCACATAATGCAACTCCAAATAAAATGTATTAATATTTATGAATTAATAACTCATGATATTTGTTTAAAAATGATTTTTTACCGTAAAATTATTTTAAACCTTTTTTTATCATTATTAATTGTTTTATAAATGCTTTTCAAATCCATATGAAACCAGCATGAATACTAGAATTAGTATTTTTACTAGAAAACTAGAATTTTATATAAATAAAATAAAATGATTGCTGTTTTGCTTAACTATACTCTATACATACTCAAGCTTTTTGACTTTTGTTTTCCCAGGTTTTTACCACATACTCCAACGAGGACTACGACAGACGCAATGATGAGGTTGACCCCATGGCGGCTTCGGCCGAGTATGAGCTGGAGAAGAGGGTGGAGAGACTGGACCTATTCCCCGTCGAGCTGGAGAAAGGTTTGTGACCCGCCTTACTAGGCCATGTTTTTAGAGTCTGTGTGGTATGTTGTCTTAAGGGTCCTTAACTTCCTGTTTCTAAACAAACTGACTGAAGCAGCTTGTTTTGGCCTGTAAAGTAAGCAGCTTTTGCTGATTAGAAAGTCTAAGGGTCGAGCCCTCTCTTTCCTAAAGCAGTCTGGCGGTTACCATGGCTAATAAATATGTGAAATATCACAGCGTATACAGAGTAGTTGTGTTCAGCTGTGTAGTTTTTACAAACCCGATTCCAAAAAAGTTGGGACACTGTACAAACTGTGAATAAAAACAGAATGCAATGATGTGGAAGTTTCAAATTTCAATATTTTATTCAGAATACAACATAGATGACATATCAAATGTTTAAACTGAGAAAATATATCATTTTAAGGGAAAAATAAGTTGATTTTAAATTTCATGGCATCAACACATCTCAAAAAAGTTGGGACAAGGCCATGTTTACCACTGTGTGGCATCCCCTCTTCTTTTTATAACAGTCTGCAAACGTCTGGGGACTGAGGAGACAAGTTGCTCAAGTTTAGGAATAGGAATGTTGTCCCATTCTTGTCTAATACAGGCTTCTAGTTGCTCAACTGTCTTAGGTCTTCTTTGTCGCATCTTCCTCTTTATGATGCACCAAATGTTTTCTATGGGTGAAAGATCTGGACTGCAGGCTGGCCATTTCAGTACCCGGATCCTTCTACGCAGCCATGATGTTGTAATTGATGCAGTATGTGGTCTGGCATTGTCATGTTGGAAAATGCAAGGTCTTCCCTGAAAGAGACGACGTCTGGATGGGAGCATATGTTGTTCTAGAACTTGGATATACCTTTCAGCATTGATGGTGCCTTTCCAGATGTGTAAGCTGCCCATGCCACACGCACTCATGCAACCCCATACCATCAGAGATGCAGGCTTCTGAACTGAGTGCTGATAACAACTTGGGTTGTCCTTGTTCTCTTTAGTCCGGATGACATGGCGTCCCAGTTTTCCAAAAAGAACTTCAAATTTTGATTCGTCTGACCACAGAACAGTTTTCCACTTTGCCACAGTCCATTTTAAATGAGCCTTGGCCCAGAGAAAACACCTGCGCTTCTGGATCATGTTTAGATATGGCTTCTTTTTTGACCTATAGAGTTTTAGCCGGCAACGGCGAATGGCACGGTGGATTGTGTTCACCGACAATGTTTTCTGGAAGTATTCCTGAGCCCATGTTGTGATTTACATTATAGTAGCATTCCTGTATGTGATGCAGTGCCGTCTAAGGACCCGAAGATCACGGGCATCCAGTATGGTTTTCCGGCCTTGACCCTTACGCACAGAGATTGTTCCAGATTCTCTGAATCTTTGGATGATATTATGCACTGTAGATGATGATAACTTCAAACTCTTTGCAATTTTTCTCTGAGAAACTCCTTTCTGATATTGCTCCACTATTTTTCGCCGCAGCATTGGGGGAATTGGTGATCCTCTGCCCATCTTGACTTCTGAGAGACACTGCCACTCTGAGAGGCTCTTTTTATACCCAATCATGTTGCCAATTGACCTAATAAGTTGCAAATTGGTCCTCCAGCTGTTCCTTATATGTACATTTAACTTTTCCGGCCTCTTATTGCTACTTGTCCCAACTTTTTTGGAATGTGTAGCTCTCATGAAATCCAAAATGAGCCAATATTTGGCATGACATTTCAAAATGTCTCACTTTCAACGTTTGATATGTTATCTATATTCTATTGTGAATAAAATATAAGTTTAGGAGATTTGTACATTATTGCATTCCTTTTTTATTCACAATTTGTACAGTGTCCCAACTTTTTTGGAATCGGGTTTGTATATTGCAATGGTGAAATTAAAGTTTCACTCAAGCTGGTCTTAAAAAATAAGTGATTAAGAACAAGATCGTTCCAAGAGGATTATTTGAAATCAAATGTGTTTATAATTGCTAAATAATTATAATCTCAAAATCTGGTCAAAAGATTTACAGTCACAGGATTAGTCACATACTAATCCTAGCTCATTATCCCAATATTTAGTTATTGGTGTCTAAAAGCCTTAAACCTCTCTAAAGTGCCCATTTACGATTTAAAGCATTATTTGAGTATATTTTACTATCATTTATATACTATTATAATATTTTGAATTGGCATTTATTTTTATATTTTCAATTATAGTTTAAGTTTTAGTAATTTTGTTATGTGCTTTTGTAACTTTAGTTTTTTTTAAATATTTCTATAGCTTTCATTTATTTGTATTTTAGTATTTGTATTTTAGTACTTAAATTTATTTCAGTTAGTTGTTGAAGCAACACATCTAATCTTTAAGCTTTTAATAATTTGTTTTATTTCAGCTTTATTTTAATTGCAGAACACTTTTTAAAAATGGTTTCATTCTTAGTTTTAGTGAACAGTAGCAACACTGATTTAAAGATGATGTTTTGCTATATTGATCATAATACTACCTAGATAAATAACTTGGTAAAGACTTGATGTCTTCCTGCTTAAAAGTTTGATATGGACAGGATTAGGGCTTGACATTATCTTTTTTGCTCACCAGCCACTGTGGCTAGTGGTTTTCCAAAGTTACTAGCCACTCCGCATTTTCACAGGCTACAATTTTGACATCGATACTATGGGGAAAAAGCTGCCATACAGATATTTTTAATATTATCTCATAATTTGGCAGCAGGTATATTAGGCTGCTGTCACTTTTAAGACCTGGCACACGGATCCATTATACTGTCACACATGCATTTTCTCTCAACTGTTTACGTTCACTTAAAACATAACTGACTGTGTTTACGTGAATACTCCCACAACCGGCATTTCGACTATTTTGTGTGTACTTGACTTTTTAAGCGCAATAAGCAGTGAAAAAGAACTCAGTTTAGTACTGAGAGGCGGCTTTATGTGCGCGCACTTTGGGTGTGAGCACAAAATCTGCGGGAATGAGTAAAATTATGCTCAATACGCGCAATCCTTAACAGAAATTCAAGCCCTGTAACACCAACAATATTCATCCGGACCAAATGAAACGAGTGAGTGAGGGGAGGCGGGTTTGTGTGTAACTCACTGTTGGAGAGATGATAGAGCGAGAAAGCGCAGCTGGTATCGTGTATCTATTCTGCAAAAAATTAGTATTGGAAGCTTTTCAGATATTTAAGTATCAATATGTATCAAAAATCAGCCTTTTTTAAAAGACTAAAATTGAAAAATGTGTATATTAGCCGATATATAAAATTAAACCCGCCAAAGTGGCTAGTAGGAGTGACTGCGTTACACACCACTGCTGAAGTCCATCCGCATTCGGTGGGTTGGTGGGTGTTGATGTCAAGCCCTGGTCAAGATTAAATGTTTCTGGCATTATTTACTCACCATCGAAAACACCATAAAGCACCATTAAAGTAGTTCATGCGAATCGTTGGCTATATTCCACATTTTCTGAAACAATTAATTTATATTTAGAACAGGCTAAAATTTAAGTGTTATTCACAAAAAATTCCACTAGCTCTCAAATCCTGCTTATGCTTCCGCATATTAAAACTTGGTATTGTGTTCATTTACGAGACACATGAGCCCGTCATGAATAACACTGTGATTCCTTCCGGTCAGATAAAGACGGATTGGGAATCAGCATCATTGGGATGGGTGCCGGTGCAGACATGGGCCTAGAAAAACTGGGAATCTTCGTCAAAACGGTGACGGAAGGAGGAGCTGCCCACCGAGACGGAAGGTCAGTAAGAGAATTACTGGACACGAGTGGGATTTATATGGATTTAAGGTAATATGAAAGAGTGAAAAGAAAGTGGAATTCCTTTACCTTCTGTCCGTCTGTACTACCATCAGTTTTCATCAGTTAAGTTGGCAAAATGGATTAAATGCCAAAGTCACAGAGGAATCAATAGGCATGCAGTGGAAACTGTGATGCTGATGCTTTTTTAAACTGATATGAGACCACATTTATGCTTTTGTCATTTTATAACAAAAGTTCATCATGCTTGACTGAGAATTCAGTCAACACACATCAATGGAAGAAAGGATGGTGTAGTTTGATCTATATTCAGTAGAATCTAATTGATCTGATCTTCAGACTCTGGAGTGAGTTGTGGAGATCATGGAGAAGCTACTTCTACTTCCTGTCAAGCTCAAGAGGTTTTAAAACATAACAGTGATTCAGCTTAGAGAAGCCCACTTTTGCTCATGACGGCTCGCAGGAGATTCAGCGAGTGTTATGATTCTTAATAAAAATCCATAACGTTATTATTTCTCTCCAGTCTTGAGTCAGTAGGTTCATGGTGCATTGCAGTGGCTTCCTTCTCATTTTGCCATGACAGTTAGAAACCTAGAAGCCACAGGAGACATACAAATCTAATAAGCCAATGCTGAAATGAGCTGTAATCACATGTGTCTTTCCAAGCGCCTAGATATTGAATGGGACTGACTTTAGCACTTAGAAACAACCTCATCCTCACTTTCTGGCACCTGGTTCTTCTGCTGTCAATCAAACCTACGGCTGCCCTGACAAACAGGCTGCCCGGGGCCTTTTTGGACAGGGTTGGATAGTTTGACATGTTTTGTGACTGAGAGGGTCGGTCGATCATTTTAACGGCCTGGAATACAAGAAGTGGTTTAGTTAAGTGGGGCAATGATTCACTGCTGCTGTCGGTCAGTTCTCAGGTCTATTTCAGGCCGAATAAATTACTTCTTTGGCAATGTCAATTTCTTTACACAAAGAGTGATGAGATTGATCAGTAGCTTGGCCCAAGTTGTAGCAGCCATTTTACAGATGCACTTTTTTTCTCCCTGAGCTGTTATCCTGGTTCTTTTTCCTTTCGGTAGGATCCAGGTGAATGACTTGATCGTGGAGGTGGACGGAACCAGTCTGGTGGGCGTGACCCAGAATTTCGCTGCATCAGTCCTCAGGAACACCAGCGGCACTGTCAAGTAAGGAAACAAAACAACATTTGCATAGCGACTTTTGGAAAGGATTCTCTTATTCTCACCAAAGCTGCATTTTATCAAATCAGTAGTATTGTGAAATATTATTACAATTTAAAATATTTGTTTTCTATTTTTATATATATAAAAATGTAATTTATTACTATGATACCATAGCATTATTATTCCAGTCTTCAGTGTCACATGATCCTTCTGAATCATTATAATAGTGATTTGGTGCTTAACTCTCTGGGCCTCTTCGGTCTTTCTTACGCACGCACGCACGCACGCACGCACGCGCACACACACAGAAATGAACTTGTAAGACTGCATCTACTGTTTGATTATAATTGTGTTTGCTATTATGTTAGTTTATATGTTTGCTGTTAGATCATAATTGCTGTTCCCTTCTAAAGTTTAATTACCCTTTATTGAATTAAACTAAATAAAATACGAATTAATTGCAAAATGTTTGTATAAAGTGTTTTGAATTATCACTATCCATTCCTTATTTTGTTATTTTTTAATGATCAAATACTAAGTAACAAAAATGCTTTCCATGTGTTCCCTTTCTAATAAAATTGTAATGTTTGATTGTAATCATAATGCAAAATCTGATACTTATGTAACAAAAAATATCTAAACCTTGACAAGAAGTAGTCTTTTAGAATGTCTAAATATATATCTAAATGCAAAACCTAATAAAAAATTAAGAAATTATGTCTAAAAAACAACGGGATTCCAAAAGCCTCTCTATATATTTATATAGGGAGCTATACAGGTTGTTACACGACATCAAAGTCCCTATCAAGGAAAGTCTGTTCACTCAGCGGCCATATTTGCAACGCTTTCGGGCATACAAGACCAAGTCCTATCTATTTGAATTGGGGAATCCTGGAATCTCATAAGCTGCTTCCCGAACTTACAATTAAATAACATATTTCAAATCAGCAACAAAATCTGACATGAACTGTCCAATAAAAGTTGTTTCTTATGCTCAAATAGCATTAAAAAAGGTTATTTTTTCAGGCTAAACGAGCCAATGCGCATGTGCAGTCCTAAGCGCGAGTCTCAGGTTTCTATGGGAACTGGAGCTTCTAACAGCAGTTGCGGTGACGCAATGACTTTACCAATCAGCGATTGGCTCTTTTACTTTAGAAGGCGGGACTATCCTGCCATATTGCACGTTGCAGTTTCTCCCATTCATGAGTAATAGGAGTGAACTGTCTTTCTATATCTAGTCTTTGACGACATTACACACGTTTTTTTTTTTTTAACACCTCCAGATGGCACTATTCTCACTTCAAAAAAAGTGGATTTTAAAGGCCTTCACTCTATTTTAATGTGAAATATTGCATTTTTTGAAAAATAATAAAAAAATAAAATAAATATATTATTTCTAATGGTAAAAATAGCTCATGAAAATTTTATAAATATTGCATAGTATCATAAAATCCCCTCAAAATTTTAAATAATATTCAAAAAATATTATTGTGTTAAAAAGTGTTAAAAACAGTTGCACTGATGCTTGAAAACTGATGCACTTTTTCTAGATTTTTTGATGAATTTAAGTAAACCTCAGGCTTTAGTGTATTAGAACTTAATTTTCCTCTAGTTAATCCAGCATTATCTTCTGTGGTCTCTTTTGTCAGATACTCACTGACTCGCTATCATCTCTAATATTCCCTTTATAATGCAGTGTATCAAATAGATTGCTGCTTTCTGTTACTTTGACCTGTGTGATTGTATCTACAATCAAAATGAGGGATTGGATAGTTATGGCAATTCAAACAAGCTCACGCATCTGCGTCCTGTTTTCTCTTAATCTGCCCTGGCTAGGCGTGGATGGTCTATGATTGTAGTGCAGGGAAATGGAAAATGTGATTAATAGACAAGGCTTAAGCCCAGTGGGAGAGAACATGTTTAATAATAACTTTTATTTTTGAGGAATACCTCGACTGACAATCAGCCGCTTTTAATACAGTTGAAGGCATACATCAGGATGGTGATGAAGTTTTTGAGGGCCTTTCAGGCTTTATAATTCAGGTCTTTTCCTTATATTTTAACTAAACATCACCCCTCAAAACGAGTATGGGGTCTCTGCGGAACAAAAGTGGGTATTTCTAAATTTGTTGGTGTTGTCAAACTGATGGGTGTTTATAAATCATGCAATGAAAATGATCCCCTTTACCCGACCCCACCCCTAAACCCTACCCTCACTGTGACGTGGGCAAATCAGGTAACGCAGTGGAAAACGCCCCTCTGTTTATGGCCTCACCCACTGATCTAGTAACTCCTATTACTATCCTGCAGAGACCTATACTTGCTCAAAACACCACAGGAATGACAGCTAATCCACTAGGTCACCTGATTGGCTGGTGTTTGTGTTGCAGGTTTGTGATTGGCCGAGAGAAGCCAGGGGAACAGAGTGAGGTGGCCCAGCTGATCCAGCAGACATTGGAACAGGAGAGATGGCAGAGAGAAATGATGGAGCAACGCTACAACCCCTACATGGAAGAGGACGAAGAGGTAAAACTTCATAAGATACACAATGGAGCCTTTAACAGTCAACCGTTTCAATTTGTGACTAATGCAGATTATGTCACATTTTGAAAAAAAAATTCAAAATCCTGGCTATCACTATTTAACGTGCATTTGGGAACACAACATGAGCCAACCATCCTCACATACTTCTAATGAGAAGCTCTTAAACTTTTCCGTTAAAATAAAATTTTGATAGTTTAATGTTTGAAAATAAAGAAATCAAGACTGCCATAACTATTAGTAGTATAATTTTATATTTGCAAATTAAACTGAGATATTACAACAGTAATATTTCTCATTCTTTTAGTAATTTTTATTTATTAATAACAATAATAATAATTATTATTATCATTATTTTATATCCATATTGTTATATAATTACAAAATTTGGCCAAGTTGCAAAGTCCTACAAACAAGCACAGCAAACCTGATTTTTTTTTAAATCACAATCACAATTTTTATCAGAAAAATCACAATTTGATTTTTTTTTCCCTAAATAGTGCAGCCCTAATTTCTATTTTCAAACATGTTTCTTAATCTCTAAACCATTAGACTGTTTTAAATTAACCTATTAATTGCAAGTGTTTCGTTATATTATATTATATTTATTATATATTTTGCCAGTGACTGTGAGAGAGACTTTTTCAGCGACTCATTTTTTTTCATGCACACCCCCACATTCATTGTACACTGATGAAAGTGTCATCAATGTCACTGAGTCGCCCTGTGTTTTTCAGGTGGTTTAGAAGTTAGCAGGCTGTTAACATGAGCACTTCAGAAAAAATAATTGTAGATTTTGCCAGAGTTTGAGAGGGTCGTGTCATCAAAAAGATAAAGAGTTTAACACAAAAAAAATTGAATGACTAGATTTGAAAGTTGTATATTTAGCTTTGAGGCTTGAAAATGTTTTTGGGGCTTGAATATGAACCTATTGCAAAATGATAAAAAAATGTATAAAATTACTTTTAGATACTTGTGGGTGTTATAGAACATCTACTAAATCTATTATTTTGCCTCCAATTGAGTGGCACCCCTATGCATTGCATATGTTACTCCTTTTTTGCGCCTCTGATCTCAGATTTATAAGTTACACTAAAAATCCCAGCCAGTGTGTGTCATACTTTTGCGTAACATTTGCTGATTGCACTGACGGTCAGCGACTTTCTTATGAAATATGGACACAAGATTACTGTAGGACCGTCTTCATCACAGCCTTGTCAGCGGCCGTCTGTTTCTCAGCTTTGTATTGGGATGAGTGGGGTTTAGGAGACTCACAACCACATTTAAATTTCTGATTCATTCAGTAAAACTTTGTGGGTGGAAAGGACAAACTTTCCGTGTTAAGAAATGCTTAACACAAATACTGTAAATATTACAGACAAAGAGGTGAAGAGTCAGGTGACAAATTTCAGATATAGTGTTTCGTTTACTTCAGAGATTGTAATCCTATAAATTTAGTTATCTGCAACAGCTTGTTTTTCCATCTCTAACATATAATTTTCACTTGAGTATGTGACAGATTTATGGAGGAATGATATTTTACCTTGTTCTTGGCAATGCATCAACAGTTTTTTATGACGTTTAAAATGCGCAAAACACATAAATCAAGTTAAATTGTATTAGCTGTTGAAAACGCTTCTTTTAATCTAATTGCATTCATCTTGCTGTGCTCCTTAATGACGGTTGAAAGTGTTAAAGCAATGAATGCTTTAAATCAGAGCTCATTATTGTTATTTCATAGTTCCTGTTTGATGAAGAAATGTTGACATCATGTCTTCCACAGTATGCACAAAACCACTTGTAATAACCCTGTACATCCTGTACATGTCTCATAATTGTCCTCCACACCTGCCCACATAGCTATGGCGTGAAGGGAATTGATTAATAATTAAGATGTTAAAGATTCACAAGTTCTCGCATTTGATATTCTTGGAGATCTTGGGTAGGGCAGAATTCCATCACAGCGCGTCTCACGGCTTAATTTGCCCACTCAGTGACCTCTCAGTGCGTTCTCCTCCGCAACACTGAGCACACGTCAGTCTAATGTTGTTTTAACGTTTGACAAGTGCCAACAGACAGTTTGCCTGCTACTTCACCCACATGGACACATGAACCAAGGGAGACAGAATGACAAACTGGGCTCACTGAGATAGAAAAACACATTTGTAAATACAGAATATATATGTATTTAAATTGTATTCAGCAAGGAAGAACACATAATTATTCAAGACTTCAGAAAAGACTTACATAACATATACAGTATATATTTTTATTATTTTGTTTTATATATTGGATTGGATAAAACAAAATACATTAATAATAGTGCATTACAATAATTTAAAAATATTTAACTTAATAAAAAGTTGTTTTTATTATGCATTTATTTAACTATGTGAAGTAAATGTAAAATATTATTTGAAATTATTACATCTTAAATTTCAAGATTAAATTAATTTCAAGTCTTTACGTGTAATTTCCTGAGAAAACTGAAATTAGTTTTTCAGTTAAATGTTAGATATTAAAATCTTTTATATATACTATATTACTGTGTAAATAAATATATATATATATATATAATTTTTTTTTTACATTTTACAATTTTTATAAATTTTCTGTTATATTCGTATGTCATTAGCCCATCAGTGACAAATGACAATTGAATAGAAACATTATTAAGCACATGTGACCTCAACTGTATACGGCACATAAAGGGATAGTTCACCCAAAAATGAAAAATCTGTCATCATTTACTCACCCTCAAATTGTTTCAAACCTGTATGAATTTCTTTCTTCTGCTGAACACAAAACAAATTGTGGAGAATATGGGTAACCAAACAGTTGATGGATCCCATTGACTTCCATAGTATGGAAAAAAAAAATACAGGTTTGGAACAACTTGAGGGTGAGCAAATGATGACAGAATTTTCATTTTTGGGTGAACTATCCCTTTAAGATGAGATAATAAGATATTGTGATTCTACGTTATTTTCTTGTAATGCTCAACTGATACTAACCTACAAAATAGACAGATTGTAAAGGTCATTATTAACAAGAACATAACGTTGCATCAGAGGAACCGAGATGTTCACCAAGCATTTCTGTCAAATGTGTCATGAACTGTGGATGTTTAACTGATAAGAGTTTACCGTTCACTCATCCAGACAGGAAGTCATTGTGCGAGAGTTTGCCTGCTCATGCCCTAACTTGCAGGGGAAGTCCATTGTTAAAAGGATGTTTGTAATAGTGGTGTATTTGCAGTGGCTTTTAGGGAGTGTTGGGTGTACGACGGGCTTTTGGGGTCAGAGTAATTGCAGTTTTGGGATGTGGAGAACATGGTGGTTCTTTTATTTCAGATATGTTGGGGCATGCAATTTCTCAGAAATACACAAGAGACTTTGTTTTTGTTTATTTAAGGTCACTCCAAGGTCTCGACAGCTCCCAAATCACTTCAAATAAGGCACATCAATGTATCAAGTGGTTGCAGTTCTTTCAGTTTGCTTTTATCCGGCTTTACTTCATCTTCCTGCAGTTGCACAGTCAATTCAAAATGGTGGTTGGCCAGTCACAGGTTTTTTTTTTTTTTTACAGTGTCCTGGCATGCATTTTCCCCTTGATCCAATTGGTTTCTGCCTAGCTTAACTCTGACATCTAGTGGTTAATGTTATTAACACACTGTTGTTAACACCAATACATACCCAAAGTCCTGTACATAAACTTCTTTTGCTTCAAAATCCATAAAGAACATAAAGAACAGATATAGAAATTGTATTTGCACGAAAAAAAGGCATGTGTCTCAATGTCTTTCTTTGTCTCTCTCAATTTCTTGTCCATGTTCAGACGGGCGAATATGCCACAGATGAAGAAGAAGAGATGAGCCCCATGTTTCCTAATGCCATCGAGGTGTTTGACCTGGCAGAGAATGAAGACATGCTTTCTCCTGTGGAGATGGACCCAGAGAAACTCGCTCACAAGTTTAAGGAGGTCAGTAGAGCATGCAAGGAACTTCTAAACCTGGCCACTTGTAAACACATGACCAGAAAAAAACGTGCAAACCTGTTCAAACTGGCATTATTGACTTACCAATATCCAATAATTATATTTATATTTTGAACTGTAGCTGACATTATGAATGTAGTGTTTTTTTTTAACTCTTTTTTTTTATTTTAGTGCATTGTTTTACTTACTTTTTTATCTATCTATCTATCTATCTATCTATCTATCTATCTATCTATCTATCTATCTATCCATCTATATATCTATCTGTCTGTCTGTCTGTCTATATCAGCAATCAATATTTTGTTCCAATCAATAAGCCGTAAAATGGACATTATATATACAGATTATTATAAATCTGTTCTTCTAAAAAAATTGCATTCACATTTCATTTCAAATCCAGAATTATATGCTTCAGTGTAGAATTGTAAGTAACGATGGAATGATGGATAACTATTTAGCATTTTTAAACCTTATTCAAAATAAAATAAATAAAATAAAATTATTAATAAAATATTAGAAAATGTTAAAATTGGTTTATATCATTATGGTCACCAATATTGCACATCCCTAAAATAAGTCTTAAAAGTGCTAAAATATATTATTATATAATTTAATTTGAGTTGTTTTGTAGACATACATCTGTAAGATATTAAATCAGTAATCAAGAAAAATGTACATTATGTACATTAACATTGTTTCCTGTGGATGCCTCCATCTCTGTGTCTCCAGCTCCAGATTAAACATGCTGTGACCCAGGCTGAGATCCAGCAGCTCAAGAGGAAGGTAGGTCTGACTGTCACAGACCCCACTTGTACATGTCATTTTGTTTGCTTGCTTTAGATTTAAGGTTTCAGAATAATAAACATTTGTAAGAGATCTTTAAACAACCTTTATTTACCCTTGTGACAAGATCTCTATCTCTCCCTCTAGCTGGCTCATGCTGAGCAGGATAAGCTGCGCTGGCGGATGGAGAGGGCTCAGTTGGAGCAGACGGTGAGAGAGAATAAGGAGCGGATGGAGAAGTTGGAGGGTTATTGGATGGAGGCTCAGAGCTTGTGCCAGGCAGTGGACGAGCACCTGAAAGAGACGCAGACACAGTACCAGGCGCTGGAGCGCAAGTACAGCAAAGCCAAACGCCTCATCAAAGAGTACCAGCAGAAGTGAGTGCTGGGAATTGTAGATAATAACGAGTCAGACTCAATATAATCAGGATTACAAAGCAAAAATAAGCATGTATCATGGGGTTTGTGGTTGAAGGATTTAGACAAAACTCCTTCATGTGACCGAGCGAAAGGGTTTAAACTGTGTTGTGTATATGTTTCCTAATGCAGAGAGATTGAGTATTTGAAGAAGGAGACTGCGCAGCGCAGAGCACAAGAGGAGTCAGAGGCCTGCCACAAGGTGGAGACAGAAAATCTCCAAGAGAAGGTGCGTTTGGAAATCAGTATTCACTCATTCACTCATACATTATCTATATTTATGTGCACCAAATAATTGGAATGAGCTCAATTGGACTGAAAAGCCTTTGTGTAAACATCCAATTGAGCTCAATCCGAATTAAATTTAGATTGGATTGAAAGGGGTGGTGTAGTCCTGAATTAGTATTTGTGGGATAAGAAATTAAGCATGTAAACGACTACAGTGCCTGTGTGATCTGCATAGTTGAATGCAAATACTAGTTTTTATACTACATTATTGGTTTCTGCTAAAGCAAACATCACTATATATTATTTATCATACTTAGGGTTAACATTTACAACTTTTGGGGTTTCAGCAGCAAATCATCATATTAGAATGATTTCTGAAGGGTCATGTGACACTGAAGACTGGAGTAATGATGCTGAAAATTCAGCTTTGCCATCACAGGAATACATTATTTTAAATTGTAATAATATTTCACTATATTTTTGTCAAATAAATGCAGCCTTTGTACAGTATTTAAATAACTTACGAATAAAAGCATCTATCATGTGTATAAATGTAAAAATGTAAAGTGTAACTGGCCTAAACTCCAATGTGTTTCCATCTCAGATTACTGACTTGGAGTCAAAGGTTGGCGCTCTGAAGAGCTTGGAGCCTTCGTAAGCCTTCCACTGTGGAACTGACGGAGAGAACGACAGAAACGCCTTGAACTCCGCCCACTCTACCCTCCGACCACATTTTTCCTCCATGACCTGAAGAACCTGATGAACTACAGGAAACATGCTGAGGGGATGTTACCGGGGACGAAGAGGGGACAAAACAAACACTGTACCAGACGCCTGAGGGACGTCTAGCCATCAGGACGTCTAGCCATCAGGACGCCCTTTTTATAGTCATTTATTCTTGTTCTCCTTGTTTCTTTTTAAGCGCCCTTAAAGGTATTATGAGCCTCTCTGCTCTCGGCAGGAATGTAGAACCTCTTCGTTAATAAATGTTCACTCACATGCTTGCAGGAAAAGAACGAAACGGTTGCCGTACGAAGACGGCACGGATGCCTACACACACCCTCAATAAGTGTAGGATCGGCACGAGGGGTGGCCTGTATAGCAGTGACTGACAAGAGGACTGTTTGTATATATTCTGGCATATATATTTAAATATTAAAATCGCTTAAGCAATGTGCTGGGGGGAGGAGACGGGGTAAGGGCTTTACTTTTCACATCTAGGCAAATAATACAGTGAAAGTCCATTTTTGCATGGCAAAAAAGATGGTCGTTTTTTTTTTTTAGGCAAAATTGGAAAACGGTGTGAAAAGTGTAATCTTGACATTTAGAGTTAGCATTCAGGAGCTTCTCATGTTTGCTTTCTGTGTAAAAGATATGGTAATGGAAGTGTAGAATGAATAGGGGCTTATGGGTAATGGTTTCTTCATAGGGGAAACATCACCCTGTGCTTAAACTCCAGTGCTTGTGGTTAGTTGGTGCAGTGTTTATGTGCACTGCACAGTGTGCCTCGGTCAACCCTACAATGTCGCCTGACTGTAACGTGACAGTGTAAGAATTCTGAATCAGTCAGAAATATGGCCTTGCTTAATTGCTACACAAAACCTTTCACCAGCCCTCTTTGTTTTAAGCAGACTCTTAGTGTGTTTACTCCAATGTATTGGTCTCCGGGGACCATGGTAAGTGCACTTGGATTGCACTACAGAGAGTCCTGGAGAATCCTAAAGTTTTATGTCTGTTGGCTTTCATTCTCTTCTGTCCTGCTGGACGTGAATTTATTCAGTATTATCATTCCATATACATTGATTTGGAATCTCCTTTTAGTTGTTTTGTAGCGTTATAAGCCACTTTTGTCTTTTTTTTTTTGTCCTTAATGTGTTCTTTTAAATTGTACTCCTGGGAAAACTGGAATTTTGACAGCAATTGTAGGAATTTGAGGCTTTAATGGCCTCAGTTTAGTGTGTTGACACAAGCATAATTTACGTGTAAAATCTTCGTAAACCCATTCTTATGTAAATTCTTTCATCTAATTCAGTGCGTCAATAAATGTAAGCGCTGGTTCACACAGAACGCATTTTGTGTTCTACAGTGCTGCTTTTTCGTTATTTTTCTATTGTAAGAAAATAACGTCTTGAACTGTCTCGCTTCTGTGCTGCTTTGTCAGCGACTCGCGCACGAGTGTCCCGTTGATGTGAAGCGTCTCGAGACCCTGCGTTCTTTTGTTTAGGCTGCGTCCGAAAGCTTAGGCAGCTGACTTGCCTCACTGACCTAGTCAGCCTTTTTTCACACAAAGCTGATATAGGATAGACTACAACAAAATAGAGAGTGCTTTGGTGACCCAGACAGCAACATAGTGTCAAATATTTAATTACTACAATACTAATTTTCTTGCTAGAAATGACATCAAAAGTGGAGAAAGTTGGTCAAAAACTTTGTTTACACACAAAATGAACACCAACCTTTCAAACCCCATATTTATTTTTTAGCTCAGCTGTCAGGGAATGGAACACACAGGATTGTGGGATCTCATAGGCAGTGAAGGACACATCTATGCTGCCTTCAAAAATCAGTCACTTGAAGGTATCTTAGCAGACAGGATATGTGACATGATCATTGGATTAGGACGTGCCTTGTTGACTTCCTACCTCTGTGTATTTTTCAGCTTTCGGACGCAGCCTTGCATACCGCCTCTCACGTTCTAAACTGAAGAATGTCTTCTGTGTGAACAGTCCTTAAAAATCATTCGCTAATCACCTGAGCACTGTGGAGCGCAGATTATAGATCGGTAGGGTAGCTGTGGCTTGTTCTCTTCACTGTATAAATCAAAGAGAAGAGTTTGTTTTTCAAATGCCGGAAAACTCAGCACAGTATTGAAAACTCTCAAGAGTATTGGAGTTCTTCCATGCAGCCCCCCCCCCCAATACAATTTTTTTTTAAATATCACAAGTCATTTTACATTGGTTAAAATGTTGAACAACAGGGTAACACTGAGAATACAAAGGACAAAGCAGAGTTTTGTCAAACAATGCAACGAATAAAGGCTATATTCTAGGAATCTTAAATTCATTGATATTCCGCGGGTAAGTCTTGTACGTCAATCATCTTAAACTGCAAAAAGACTTGAGTTTGTCATAGTCGCCTAAAACAATTTTTCAAGCAAGCGAGGGCAAGCACTGACTGGAAATGATATTTCTCTCTCCATTAATTATATGGGACTATTATCTCAGTTTTACTGCTTTTAATTCGCTGACTGTTTAACCCTGACTAGAAACCTCAGCATTATCTAGCAACCAAGTGCAGAACGTTATTTGAGAAATTGAATTGAAAGGTGATTGACGCCGCAGTAAATGTATATAGATCTCAAAAATAGACCCATTTTGAGGACTTTTTTTCTTTTATTTGCACAATATAAAGGAAACCATGATTTCCCATCCGTATGGAAGCCCACTGAGTTGACAAGGACCTAAGACATTAGAACAAAACGGTCATATTTGCTGTGTATAGTTCTGTTTACTGTGAGCCTCTGTTTGCTGGGATTTATTATTGTAATGTGCTGGCTAGTACACGATGACCATGTGTATGGATGTCTAGACGGTGGCACAGTTGAAACATGGAAACGTTCATTCATTTTCCCCGTGCGTTACACTGTAGAAACGAGCAAACTGAGTTATGGAGGAAACGGACACTTTGAATCTTATTAACGCTTTTAAATTTCACACTTTAGCTTAGCTTAGCTTAGCTGCTGCCTTTAATGAAATGAATTTGCTTCCATGTACAGGAAAGAGCTCTGTGTTTCTCTCCTTACCTGCTGGTGTAATGTTGGTTCCTCTTTATTTTTGGTGTCTACAGTGTATTTAAATCGAAATCTTATACAGTACAGTACAGAATGACATGTTTAAAGATGTTACGTTGTGGTGTCGTTAAACATGTATCAACTTGCTTGGAACTAAGTTGGAGGAAAAAAATGCAACAACTTGTAATTTGATTGTAATTTCCATAATTATGACATTAGTGCATTTGCCTGACACCTAACGTAAAGCAGGAACGTCACTGATTTTATAGTTGTTTTACGAACTCGACTCCATTTCCTCTGTACTGTTTTAGTTCCTTTTGTACCCCTGCCATGTAAATTGCTACCACATGAACAAGAGGAAAATGTTCTCCATTTGAAATAAGCGTCATCATGTTCAATAATTGCATAAGTCTGTCATAATAAATGCAGCAATGTGCTGAGCCACAGCAATTTTGTCTGTTTTTGAAGTCTATTAGGTTTGACATTGTTGAGCAGGTGATTCTCTATGACGTTTTGTTGAGTTGAAATGTATTATTTCTTTGACATTATAGCATCGAGCGACATTGCAAAAATAATGACTGATTCATACAAACATACAGAAGACCACAGGGGCCGTGCATTATTATTTTTCTGTCTATCATAAAAATAAGTGCAGAAAATAATAATGCGTTGCCCTCTGTGGATATCATCATATGTGGCTATGTTTGGTATGTCATTATTTCTGCCATTCCATTTGGTGCTGTCACAGCTAACGGGGAACATTCTCAGAACTTTGCCTAATGTTCTGGAAAGGTTCTCTCAAAGTTCTTCCAGTAACGTTGATAGAATGTTCGTTCAAAGTTATCTGGTCTTTAATAACGTTATCACAAAAATGATATATTTTTGTTCATTTGTTTGATATTCATGGAACGTTTTGCAACATTTTAGCTGGACGTTTGTCTAATGCTTTTAAATGTTACTAACTTCTTGTTACAGATGGTTTAGAGAACATTCAAATGTAACGTTCCCATTATGTTAGAAAAATTATACAACTGAGAGCATTCAGAAATTGTTTTCATAACTCAGACACAAGATTTTTGGATTTAAAATATCCAAAAATCACTAGAACAATGTTATATATTTTGTTGACTTGTGTACTTACATTATCCCAAATGTTTCCAAGAATTTTTCAATCCAGAGAAATAAGCAATTTTAACCGCGTCGCCTATCAATGACATCATACCCACATTACCCTCGCTTTCCAGTTTTATTTTGTAGAAACCTTGGAAACATTAAAGACGCTTTAATATATTATGTTTTATTAGACAGGTGAGCAACTGTTTGGATACATTCATCGACAGAAAACTAATCATTGTTATATAGCTCAACACAGTCAATCTTATTGTTTACAGTGCATCCGGAAAGTATTCACAGCGCTTCACTTTTTCCACATTTTATGTTACAGCCTTAATCCAAAATGGATTAAATTCATTATTTTCCTCAAAATAATTACCCAAAAAAAAATACCCCATAATGACAACATGAAAGAAGTTTGTTTGAAATCTTTGCAAATTTATTAAAAAGAAAAAAAACAATCACAAATATTCACAGCCTTTGCTCAATACTTTGTTGAAGCACCTTTGGCACCAATTACAGCCTCAAGTCTTTTTGAATATGATGCTATAAGCTTGGCACACCTATTTTTTGGGCAGTTTCTCCCATTCTTCTTTGTAGGACATCTCAAGCTCCATCAGGTTGGATGGGGAGCGTCGGTCCGTCGGTCCACTTCACTGGAAAAAGTGAAGCGTTGTGAATACTTTCCGGATGCACTGTATATCTCGTTTTCTTGAATGAGTACCATGTTTTACCATGCCTAATATCGATCTAGCTCACTGCAGTGTGCAACAAGTCTCATAGTAGCTGCCGAGCGAACGTACAGAGTAGCATTATAACATAACTTTCAACACACTCAAATGTATCTAATATGATAAAACAGTGCTGCGTTACCCCACATACGCATGAGCGGAAGAAGCGGAAACGGTCGTCTGCGGCATAATAAAAGCTCCCCTGCTCTCAAGCCGTGTGTCGCGCTCGTCTCTCATTAGCAATCGCTCCAGCGGTCTCGTTCCGCTCTAATGGCTTTTAGCCCCATCCTGCTTCATACTACAGTAACATTAATAAATCTTTAATACATTAGCTCATCCATGAATATGATTTTACATATTACATGAAATTACATATTTTAATGGCAATTTAAAGGCTTTAATGGAAACATTAGCAAATCATTCTTGGAACATATTTTTGTTAGCTGGGGTTATTGTCAGATTTTTTTATGGATCCAAACCACTACATTAGGAAAAAATGTGGTGTTCCTTGTTATTTTGAAGAAACCTAGACCCAAACAAGATAGAATCATTCTTTTTGAGCCGAAACGGTTTGAATTCGACTGATCTGATTGCAGTCAATCAGTAAACTCAGCAATTGTGAACTCGCCAATTTATTCAGTCGGAGCAAGACTTAAGTTGAATTGGTCTTGCCCAACTCAAAATGAGACAAGAACCGAGAGTAGGCTGCCGATATGATCCTCGTAGTTCGAGAGTGCTGAATGATAATTCATAATAATGTCAAGGTTTGAGAATCGTTATTTTAAAACCCCTGTATTTAATAATATTTTACCCCCAGAAATTAAGCTTTGTGGTTTTAAGCAACATAAAACACAACACCATTATTGCACCAAATAAACACTGAGGCAGAGCGTCTCGAGTGCTCATCACAAGAGGCTTTATTTTAGATGCATCTTTGACTCATGTCAAGAAAAGGGGGCGGGCCAGTATTGCCTGCCCAGTCCTCCGTGTCTTTCATTGGACATGTCTGAGTTTCAGAGAATCGCACTGTAAACACGGACTTCTGTACAAAACCAAAAACAACAAGAGAATACCCGCTTTAAAAAGGTCAAATAAAAACAAAATGAGAAACTTTAACCAAATAAAAACAGCAAAATCCAACTAAACCACCTACATGCTGTACAATTCATCCATTGCAGACAGACAACGCAAAAAAAACTATGCAACCAAAACAGAGGATATGTACAAGTCATCTGTAGTGGATAAGAAATGATATCAAACCGAAACAACAAAACCAGCGAATATGCTATACAATTCTTTCATCGCAAACCACAGACTCTGCTGGGTCGTCGCCTTTTAAACTGTACACATACTTTTTTCTTAGATTTACAAAACAAATATTCTTCTTGAGAGTCCATCTCATAGCTCTTACATAAAATAGAATCATATTCATATTTATTTTGCTATTTACATGACATATGTACAGTGCGGCCTTACAGGCCGTCCCTTATATGACCTCAGGAAGAGATCCTGAGAGAGTCCAATCCAAGACAAGTTTTCCCGTACAAAGACCTGACTTAGCTTGGGATCGTTCAGGAGAAAACTCGGGTGCAAATAAACACTTTTCCAGTCATGAGAATGAACTTTTCCATTGGCCCTTTCAACATAACACAAAGTCATACTGAAAACAAGTGCTTGACCAAGTAAAGCTCGACTTGAAACGAAGCTGGGCCAGCAGGAACTACTAATATTGACGGCATATTACATAAAGCTTTATAAGTGGTTCTGTCCAAACATAAGATAAAATACTGCATTTGGTCTTTTTTCTTTTTGGTCTGTTACTAATTGTTAATAAATTAACAGCAGTGAAAGTTAAATTTGGCTTCAAGATGGCAAAAACAAATTATTATCAGTATTTTTGCTTGTTTTTCAGAACTAACATCTAAACATCCTTAAACAAGATACATTTACATTTTAATTCAAATTAATTTGAGAAGCAAAATTGCATATTAAAATTTATACAAGTATACAAACAATAGTTTTATTGTTTTAAATATAAATCTAACAAAATGTAGTGTTCTTTATATATAATATTTAAATTATATATTAAATATATTACAATTATTTAGTGTTATTAAATGTAAATTTAAATGCAAATATTAAATGTATTATTATTATGCAATTTTGTTTCAAGAAAATTATTTTTCTTGAAAAAACAAAACAAAAATATTGATGTAATCAATTTCCTGTACATTTACTTCAATGTACATTATTCAGGTTATTTATGAAAACATCCTGTACGTTGGAGCTGGTCTTGGATTCGGGACTCATTTGATGGCTGGGGATCCATATTGTTCAGAACACTAAGATCTAGCGACTGCAGCCGAGTTAAACAGGGTTGCAGTAAGTGCCAATGTTGGCAGGGGAACAGGGAAGACCAGAGGTCAGAGTTCAAGAGGTCAGATTGTCTCATGTATTTTAGGGTAATGAATGGCCAAAATGCAGTCTGTTTCTCTGAAGGCCCGGATGAAAAGCTTATTCCGGTTTGGTTCAGTTCAACTGATGGCAGTGCAATCAGGACAGGTTTTCCTTCAGTCGTGAACAGCAAAAAAAATAAAGGTAGAAATGAATCCAGATCCCTATGCGTGGTCATAACTAACATTGACACAGAATCACTCAAAGCACAATTCATACCATTTTCATGAACAAATGTCCTCGTTCAGTGATTCGGAGGCGGAGCCTAAGATGATTGACAGCCCAGCTGGGTTGATCTGTGGCAATGGAGAATGAAGGGTTGGGTGTCTGGGTTTATTGGGGGAACAAAAGGTTTTGTAGATATGGCTTGTAGGTACGCTTGGTCCCTTCACATGTCTTTTGGCTCCAGCTTGCTGGACATGTCAAAAAGCAGG
The DNA here is from genome assembly GCA_039654105.1 of Coreius guichenoti. Classification (NCBI taxonomy): domain Eukaryota; kingdom Metazoa; phylum Chordata; class Actinopteri; order Cypriniformes; family Gobionidae; genus Coreius; species Coreius guichenoti. The sequence continues at coordinate 35,496,058 of CM077171.1, forward strand.
TTCTGATTGTCGATGACCTGCAGCTGCCGAACATACGCTTTCGTCTGGAGGTGAGAGGGGGACGGCTCAGCCTCCATTGCTGTTAGAAAGACAAAAAGAAATCAATTAAAGGAACTGGAAGAAAGAAATCCAAAGAAACAGACGTAAGTCGTAAAATATAAAAATACTAATTTGTAAAACCTTATCATTATTTATTTATTTAAATAAATGTATGCAATATTTATAATAGTATACACTGGAGTTTGGAATAAATAAAAATTTTTTGCTTTTGAACAAAGTCTCTTATTCTCACCTAGGCTGAATTTTTTTGATCAAAAATACAGTAAAACAGTAATATTGTGAAATATTTTTACAGTTTAAAATAACTGTTTTCTATTTGAATATATTTTAAAATGTAATTTATTCTTGTGATGTCAAATCTGAATTTTCAGCATCAGTACTCCAGTCTTCAGTGTCACATGACCCTTCAGAAATCATTCTAATATGCTGATTTGATGCTCTATTATTGGTGCTCCATTAATAATAATGGTTCTTATTAAATGTTGAAAAAATATTTTTATAAATAAATGAAAACTGTCAAAAACTATTTAAAACAAGCTAAAAAATTGCAATCACACAATCAGGATTTTAAACCATATTTAGACACATTTTGAGAACAGGATTGCAAATATATATATATATATATATATATATAAAAGCTAGTAAACAGCATCATCCTGCTCTTTTGCAAAACATCGTTTGTGTTCTGCTGAAGAAATGATCTGAATTGATTGTGGGTGATACTGTGGCTGACCACATGGTGGCGTGGTAGAGCTGGGATACTGGCATGCACGTGCTCACAAACACTCATGTCCAGCTGACCTGACTTTACATGCACAGCATCCGTTGCTAAGCCACACTTTTCAAAAAGAAAGTGAGCGGAAATAAAGAACAGAGACCGAGAGAGAGAGCGAGAGCAAGAAAAAGGAAAGCAGCTCTTTCAGTAGCTATGAATAGATGCACGTTGTCCTCTCTGATCTCAAGAAGAAAAGTGTCACTCCGACTCTGCATCAGATTCTATATTTTAAGTCAATTAAACGGAAAAAAAAAAAAACTGATTAACCATTTCATTATAGAAAACTGTATGCAAAATATGTGCCCAAATTGTCAAATTGAAAAATAAAATGCACTTTTTTCATTTCATTTTCACTACAGTCTCGGGGCAAGACTGCCAATATTAAAATGAAAAGGCAAACGTGAAAAAGAAACTGCAAATACATTTTTTACATTTTTTCTCTTTCGTTAGGTAATCCGTGGCATTATCCACTCACCATAATATATGTATTAGCATGTATTTCAAAATATTACTATTTTACTATATTTTTGATCAAATAAATGCAGCCTTGGTCAGTATACCTTTTTCAAAAACATTCAAAAAATCTTACCTACCCCAAACTTTTGTACAGTAGTGTACATTAATCTTATGTTGAGGATGTTTAAATATTTTTTAATACAAAACCAGATAAAAAACGTCTTGTATGTAACCCTCGTTCCCTGGGGCGGAGTTGCATAGCACAACTCCGCCCCACCTCGTGGGTATATAAGGAGCTGCGTGTGCAATCTCGCATTATGTTTACCTGCTGAGGAGCCGAGGCTGGGCGCCCCGGCCGTACCAGCGGTACAGCAGTTGTGGCATGGAGACGTAACGTCTCCGTTCCCTTCCTTCAGGGAACGAGGGTTACATACGTAACCGAGACGTTCCCTTTCAGTCAGTACACTACGAGTTACGTCAGTTACTGACGGAATGGGGGTTCCCAATCTAATCTCGCCACAACGGCTGTCTTCCAGCATCCTGCGCTGACCTGAGCTCCCTGCTGTGAGCTTAGCACGGACGAAGGGCTAGGCTCAACGCCAATACCATGGTACACTGGGAAGCATATCCCACATGGAGAAATGCAACACAATGCCTGCCCGCAGGGAGGACTTACAGAATACGCATATGACCCATGTATGGGCTGCATATGGAGCACACTGGGGTATCCAGCCGCAGGTGGAATGTTTCAACCCCAAGAGTGGCAAGGTGTCTTGCCAAGGGAAGACACGTGCTCGAAGAGACTTACCGTGATACACATGTGGGGGTTGCCCAATGGGGGAACCATGCACATGGAGGCACCTAGTCTAACACGAGGGCTGACCAACCGGGCATGCACTCTGATGTCGGCGTCAACAGTGCTGGAGGAACTCAGGGCTTACTGAGAAACTCACGCATCCAGTCCATGGAGTGGAATGGTGCAGCAAGCGAAGACAGCTGAGCCTGTCCAGTTACTGGCCAGTTGGAGCGAGTACACGAGACGACACTGGCTCTACACGGAGATTATAGCATCTCGCAAAAGTGTTGGGTGTCGCCCAGCCTGCAGCTCTACAAATGTCTGTTAGCGAGGCCAGGACAATGGTGTCCACTATCCAGTGAGACAACCTCTGCTTGGAAAGCCTTCCCTTTTTGCTGCCCTCCGTAACAGACAAAGAGCTGGTCTGAGGTCCTGAAACACTGCGTCCTGTCTACGTAAGCGCGAAGGGCGCATACTGGACAGAGCAGTGCCAAGGCTGGGTCTGCCTCCTTCAGGGGCAGCGCTTGCAGGTTCACCACCTGATCTCTGTATTTGTTCGTCGGCCAGAGGAGAACTGGCACCCCGACTGAGCCTGGTTTCTCCCAAGGTTTTTTTTCTCCATTCTGGCCCTGAAGGAGTTTTGGTTCCTTGCCACCGTCGCCTTTGGCTTTTGGCTTGCTCAGTTGGGGACACCTAAATTTCAATTATATTACTGATCCGCCCGCATTGACACTATATGATAATTGAAATGAGCTGGATGACATCACCGTTTTCTCCAGAGCGGCTGTACAGCCGAATCAAATTCCGTTGCATTATTTTCCTGTTACCACTGTGAAGCTGCTTTGAAACAATTGCCATTGTAAAAAGCGCTATATAAATAAAGGTGATTTGATTTGATTTGATCTCTGAAAGGAGTGGTGGGAACCTTGGGCACGTATCCAGGCCGGGGTCTCAGGATCACATGAGAGTTAGCCGGCCCGAATTCCAGGCACGCTTCGTCAGCTGAAAATGCCTGCAGGTCCCCTACCCTCTTGATGGAAGCCAGGGCAATCAAGAGCGCCACTTTCATAGAAAGGAACTTCAACTCAATGGACTGCTGCAGGGCAGATAAGACCACTGCAAGGTCCCAATAGGGCATCTGTTACATAAGGCATAAGGAACCTGCTGATTAGGTTGTGCTGTCCTACCGTTTTTAAGTCCACAAGGTAATGGTGTGCAGATATTGCGGCCACGTAAACCTTAAGGGTGGAGGGAGACAGCCTTCGCTCCAACCCTTCTTGGAGGAAGGAGAGCACAGACCCGATTGGGCATTTCCTGGGGTCTTCTCGGCGAGAAGAGCACCAGGTGACGAAGAGGTTCCACTTCAACGCATAGGCCTGTCTCGTGGACACGGCCCTAGCGGAAGTGATGGTAGCCACCACCTGTGGTGGTAGGGTACTCAAACCTGCCGCGTCCCGTCCAGGGCCCACACGTATAGGTTCCATAGATCGGGACGTGGGTGCCAGAGGGTGCCCCGTCTCTGAGAAAGGAGGTCCTTCCTCAGAGGGATCGACCAGGGAGGGGCTGTAGCAAGGAGTATGAGTTCAGTGAACCAGGTCCGGCCGGGCCAATATGGGGCGACCAAAAGGACCTGCTCTCTGTCCTCCCTTATCTTGCACAGGACCTGTGCGAGAAGGCTCACTGGGGGAAACGCATACTTGCGCAGGCCCCGCGGCCAGCTGTGCGCTAGTGCATCCGTGCCGAGGTTCCCCTCGGTCAGGGAGTAAAACCAGCGGCAATGGGAAGAGTCGTGGGAGGCAAACAGATCTACCTGTGCGTCGCCGAACTGTTCCCAAATCAGCTGAACCGGCTGGGGATGGAGTCTCCATTCCCCCGGAAGTGGCTGAAACCGTGAGAGCCTGTTGGCCGCACGATTCAGGTCTCCCGGGATGTGAACCGCACGACGCGACCTCAGATGCTTCTGACTCCATAGGAGGAGATGGCGGGCGGGTTGCGACATCCGGCGGAAGCGTAGACCACCTTGTCGGTTTATGTACACTACTGTGGCCGTGTTGTCTGAATGGACCAGTAGGTGTTTGTCCTTCAGCAGGGCTCGAAAGCGGTGCAGGGCTAGACGTACGGCCAGCAACTCAAGGCAATTGTCATGCCATAGGCGCTGGGGTCCTTTCCAGGAGCTCACGGCAGCATGTCCATTGCACATGGCACCCCAGCCTGTGGCAGAGGCATCTGTTGATACAACAACATGCCTGGAAACTTGTTCTAAGGGCACTCCGGCCCGTAGAAAGGTGAGGTTCGACCACGGGGTGAAGGTTTGACGGCAGGCCCGAGTGACTGGGACCCGGAGCGTGCCTTGTTGCCATGCCCATCTCGGGACTCGATCGTGAAGCCAGTGCTGAAAAGGTCTCATATGAAGCAATCCTGCGGATGCCATATGCCCCAGGAGCCACTGAAATAACTTCAGTGGAACCGCACTCTTGCCCTCGAATTGTCGAAGACAAGTCAGCAGTGACTGCGCGCGCGCTCGTAAGCTGCGCGTACATGGCGACCGAGTCGATTTCCATACCGAGAAAAGAGATCCTCTGCACGGGGGAGAGTTTGCTCTTTTGCTGGAGCACCAGGTCCCTGTGTTTGCAAACCTGGTCTCGAGAGTGAGCTAGTATCAGCCAGTCGTCGAGATAGTTCAGGATGCGAACCCCGTGTTGCCTGAGTGGCACAAGGGCTGCCTCGACAACTTTCGTGAAGACGCGAGGAGACAGGGCTAACCTGAATGGGAGAACCGTGTACTGGTATGCCTGCCCCTCGAAGGCAAACCGTAGAAACGGTCTGTGTCGAGGAAGAATGGAGACATGAAAGTACGCATCCTTCAGGTCGATCGCTGCAAACCAATCCGATGGACAAACGCATTCGAAAATGCGTTTGGCTGTCAACATCTTGAATGGAAGCCTGTGAAGGGTTCGGTTCAAGACGCGCAGGTCCAGGATTGGCCGTAACCCACCGCTCTTCTTGGGTACAATGAAGTAGGGGCTGTAGAAGCCAGACTTCATCTCGGCTGGAGGGACAATCTCGACCACATCCTTCGCCAGTAGGGTGTCGATCTCCGCACACATGACAGGGGCATTGCCACCCACCGTGGTATAGCGGACTGCCCGAAACCGGGGAGGAGACCGTGCAAACTGAATCGCATAGCCGAACCTGATCGTGAGAGTGAGCAAGCTGGACAGATTGGGAAGCTCTAGCCAGGCTCCCAAAAACTGAACCAGCGGGGTCATGCGAATGACAGGCGTACCCACGATGGGGCAGCGAAGCGGAATGACCGGCCCAGACATGGGAGGCATTGGAGCGTCCCGAGGTGTGGGCGGGGTCATGTTCCGCACCCTGACAGAGGAGGCCAGGGAAGGACCAGCGTTCCACGGCGGCCTGCTCTGACAGGGGTCTGGCGACAGAGAGGGAGGAGAGCGGCAAGGCTGTGCGTCGCACACTGTCATCCGCGCCCTCTAGGGGCTCAGAGGTGAACATGTCAGCTCTTTCTTTAACCATGAATAGGGTGCCGCCAACTGTGAAGCCCTCCACCTTCCCCCGGTGGAGGGCTTCTCCCCCAGCCCTCCACCGGGGGAAGAAGTGGCCCTGTTACCATCCCCTGGGAAAGAGCTGTGTTCACCTCCGAGTGGCCCGTCTCAGGAACGCCGCTTGGCAGGCTTCGGGGCGGAGACGGGCTGGGCTGCCTTCCTGCGACCTCCTCCCGGGTGAAGGCAGCTGCTGGGGCCGGGCGGGAGCCGCAGGAGGGCGCCCTCGGCGGGGAGCAGGCTGAGGCATCTGTGCCGGCGGCTGGGTGGAGGCAGCAGCTGGCCGCCAGGGCAGAATATGCTTTATAGCCTCAGTCTGCTTTTGTGCGGCCGAGAACTGTTGGGCAAAGTCCTCGACCGCCCCGCCGAATAGCCCAGCCTGGGAGATAGGAGAGTTGAGGAAACGTGTTCGCTCAGCCTCTCGCATATCTGCCAGGTTGAGCCATAGATGTTGTTCCTGGACCACACAAGTGGACATCACCTGACCGAGAGAGCGTACGGTAACCTTCGTCGCCCGTAGGGCGAGGTCGGCCGCCGCACGCAACTCCTGCATTAGAGAAGGGTCAGGATAGCCATAGCATGCAAGGCAGACGCGGCCTGGCCCGCAGCTCTATAGGTCTTCGCCACCAGGGTAGACGTAAACCTACAGGCTTTGGACGGGTGCTTTGGGTCACTACGCCATGTTGAGGCGCTCTGAGGACACAGTTGCATCGCAACAGAACGCTCAACGGGGGAACCCCAGTGTACCCTTTCACCGCGCCGCCGTCGAGAGTAGTGAAGTCAGAAGAGGCTGCCGAGCGATCGCGAAAAGTCAATGGGGACTTCCACGATTTCGACACCTCCTCATGCACTTCCGGGAAGAAAGGCACTGGGGGCTGACGGGCGCTTTCAGCACGGGCCGCCCCCAGATACCAATCATCCAGCCTTGAGCGCTCGGGACATGGCGGAGGGTTCCACTCAAGCCCGATGCTTTCAGCTTGCCTGGGCAAGCATGGCTGTGAGCTCCGGATCAGACTCAGGCAATGCTGGGACTCCCGAAGGAGGCAGCACAGCTGAATTCTCATCTCCGGAGGAATCCAGCCCACCTTGTGATGCGGCGATCGACATGGTGTCATCCGCCGTTGCTCCGAATGAGACGCTGGGCCCAGGACGGGAAACACCAGCGACCTCATCCGGCAACACCACGGGTTGCAATGCGCCAGAGCGGGGTGTGGCCCGAGGAAGATTCGTCGGGTTGCTCCACACCGTAACCCTCAAGTCACACTGACCACCAGCCAAAGTATCCCCTTTCGTAGAGGAGATAGATTGGGGTGTGGTAGAGGGGACTCTCCCTCCTAGACGGAGATCATGGAGTCTCGACCGCAACATTGCGATGGTCATGTTCCCGCAGTGAGAACATGACTCATCCATGAACGTGCGCTCAGCGTGCACGAGGCCCAAGCACGCCAAACAACGATCATGCCCGTCAGACGGACTAACCAGCCGACAGCACCCAGAAACACACGGGCGAAAAATCTTGAAAAAGGCTTGCCACGTGTAGCTCTTTTAGAGAGGAGTTTTACTCTGTAGAACTGCCGAAGCGCCCAGGGAGAACACACACGCTGTGCTGGATCACTGCACAGATCAGACAGGAATGCGGAACTCGCTGGAACGTGCCGTAACACCAACAGTGTGGAGACACGCTTGTCTTGAAGAGTAGAAAAGCTCAGGAATGCAAGTGAACACTCGGCTCCGAAGCAGAAACATAATGCGAGATTGCACGCGCAGCTCCTTATATACCTACGAGGTGGGACGGAGTTGCACTATGCAAATTCCGCAGACTCATGGCATTGTCATGCCATTGGCTCGTTTTGTAGATCTCGAAGGCGACTGGCTTCTAAGCGAAACCCCCATTCCGTCAGTAACTGACGTAGCTCGTAGTGTACTGACTGAAAGGGAACTTTTTTATATCTCAGGAGGATTTAATCATGTTTACTTTATGCAACTCAGATTTTTAAAGTAAAAATAACTAGAGCTTAATAAAACATTTTGTATAATCTTAAACTTAAAACATATTTAAAAAAAAAAAAAAAAAATGTATGAATAAAAATCACTTAACCTTAAATGGTCCATTCCCCTATAACATGTTTTATTAAGCTGTAGTTTGTTTGTTTGTTTTTACTCATTTAAAATTCTAAATTCATAATATGAATAATTTGTAAGAATTATTCAATTCAATTTGATGGAATTTTATTATTAATTGCAAATGTTTAAATCTAAAAAAAAGGCTTAAAAATGTTTTGAGTGCGGAGCCCAGATAATTTGGTCTTTTTTTATACAGTATTTACAGGTACATTTTTTATACAGGTCAATTTTATACAGAATTTCAATTTGAAGTATGAGCATTTGCATGAGTATTTTCTCGTTAATGTCTTGGAGCAACATTTGAGATTCTGAAATAATTTCCTTGGTGATTTTTCTTTCCTAACAGTAAAAACAGAACTGATCTGCGATCATCTGCTTTGAGCTGCAGCATCCTTCCTTTGACACGTTGACAGCAGGAGCGCATTAGAGACAATTACAGAGTCATTAAGTCTCACATCCGAGCAGCTCCCCCAAAGTTCAAACCCGCTCTAAGGGAAATGGAGTTGTGCATGGTCTTACAAATGTCAATGGCTGCAATTTGTCCATAGAAATGGATGCCCTCTGGCCTCAGCACGTCACCAAATGAGCCTCAGCCACCCTATAGAAATGTCATTGCAAATGGGGTCCGGTTACGGATGGAATGTCACGTAACACCAGCATAAATTAACAGTGTGATGAAATATTATCTCACAATGCAGTTTTAATTGTGCAACGATAAAGCTAATGTGCTGTGCTGTTTTTGGTGCATCTAAATGAAATTCTTTGCTGCACATAAAAAAAAATGTATTGTTTTAAAAAAAGTCCACCAGACTGAAAAAGTGCGGTGCGCTTGGCTGGGCATCAATCCCTCTAATGGAAATGGATGAGGGCAATCCACTCAGGTAGATGGAAGGAGAATGAGCCCTAATAATTACAGCCCTCATTCAGAGGAAGAGACAGGAAAATAAGTGCCCTGACGCACAAGACCTGCTGCTCACCTTCAATAGGCTGACATCAGAGCCTGACAAACTGGAGACATTGTACAGTAACTACAGAAGAGTACAAAGCTCTAATAAAATAATAATAGGTAAAAGCTGAAATGGCTTATTTTCTTAGTGATTCATTTAAAAAACGGAGCTGACTCAGTTATAGTGCTCCTAAACTATGGTGCAACATTAACAAAGACCCTTTAAGGTAAGTCGCTTCACTCGGGGACCATATTGGCAATAAATACACTTCCATTTAAAAGATTGGGGTTGGTAAGATTTAAATTTGTGGAAAAAGTCTCTTATGCTCACCAGGACTGCATTTATTTGATAAAAAATCTTCTAGACAGCAATGGGATTAAAAGGAGAGCAAACATTGACTTTTGCTTTGGTCTCCTGCTAAAAATTCCTCTAGAGTTTCAGAACAGATCCTAATAATGTGTTAAACTGTGCTCAGATTTGCAAAGATCGAAAGTTAGAGATCTCAGTATGAGCTCAAACGTTTCTCATTGATTTCTCACCAATGCTGCATTTATATGATTAAAAATACAGTAAATAGTAATATTGTGAATTATTACAATTTAAAATAACTGTTTTTTATTTGAATATATGCTCCAGTTTTCAGTGTCACATGATCCTTCAGAAATCATTCTAATATGATTATTTGCTGCTCAAGAAACGTTTATTATTATCAATGTTAAAAACAGTTGTGCTGCTCAATATTTTTGTGCAAAAGATTATTTGATGAACAGAAAGAACAGCATTTGAAATTTTTTTGTAACAATGTAAAAGTCACTTTTGATCAATTTAATGTGTCCTTGCTGAATTAAAGCATTAATTTATTTTTAACAAAATATTTTTCTGACACTAGTGTATACAAGTAGTTCCTTTATACTTACAGGAACCCGAAAGTCTGGAAGTCTAGGTTGTTTTAATAACATAATTTACAACAAAGGTATCATAATTTTTTTCCTTTCTTCAGCTCAAATCTATAATTTAGGCTGGTATGGTTAATGTGCATTCTAGAGGAAAAATGCCTCTATTAAAGGGGACCTATTATGCAAAATTCACTTTTACATGGTGTTTGAACATAAATGTGTCGGCAGTGTGTGTAAAAATCCACCCACTCCTTTTTTTTATTCCCCATAAATCATAAGCAGTGTTTCAGAACAAGCCGTTTGCAGAGTCTAGCATTTGTGACGTCACATTGCTTAGGCCATGCCCATGAATGCTGACGGACTCTGCCCTATTAGCATAGACCTCGCCCTGAATGAGCTGTACACAGTCCGCAATAGAGATGTAATCACAACCAAACAGATGTTTTAGTTTTTGTCAGAGTATCCGAGGCACGAGCTGTACAGGCTCCGCCCTATTCTGGAAACCGGTGTGGGGAGCAGGCGCTCATTAGCATTTAAAGATACATGCACAAAAACGGCATGTTTTTCCTTACAATGGGCATTTGCAACATGGTATAATAAATGATCTGGGGGGTATTTTGAGCTGAAATTTCAGAGACTGGGGACACCTGAGACTTATATTACATCTTGTAAAAAGGGGCATAATAGGTCGCCTTTAAAAGGCGACTGCCATATTGAAAGTTATGATATTTGATTCGCTTTCTCATAATATCTCTGATATTAACAAGAACTGCAGATAAAATGTATCAATTTTGATACATTAAAAGCTAATATGCAATTAACAAATAAATAAAGTTGCAATATCAGACGAAAGTCAGACAAGTCGTGTCTTGCGCATGTGTTGGAATCTGGCTCAATACATTTCTTCATGAACCGTTCTTGCCATGATTTCCTGTCATATCTCCAGTTGATCTATTGAGTTAAAAATATCAAATATAAATATAAAGTAAAAAAGAACTTAATGGATGATTATGGGTAGATGGTTGTCAGAAATATTTTGAGGGGAAAAAAAATCAATCACTATTATTTTTGTGAAAATAAAAAACATTTTATAGAGAAGTCTCAATCCAAACATCTCATCCAAATCTCTTTTTAAATAATAAATCATCTTTGAACCCATTACCACAACTACATTTGTTTGTTGTTTACCACTTGATGATCATAGAAATGGTGGTTTAAAATGATAATAAGTGATAATGATACAATTATGCATGACAACCTCAAAACAAAGTCACATGGAGAGGAAGGAAAAGAGAAATCTTTTGCAGGGTGTGATGGTGCAGACGCTCTTTAAAGACATGCCAGATGATGCATGAGACCAATCGAAAGCTGCGTGGGTGCGTATGGAGTCACGACTTCTCAACCTCACAGAACGTCACTCTTCCCATGGAAACCACGTTTTGTTTGTGTGATTGTTAAGATTTGAATCTAGGGAGTCGAGTTTCCAAGGCAGTGAATCTCCTAAAAATAATTATAAAATAGAAACTAACATTCAACTAATCTGAGCTACAAGAAAACCCCAAGAAAAAGAGCTCAAAAACAGTCTAAGGTCAGCACAAAAAGGCACCTAGTCCATACTTTGAATACCCAATAACAGAATCAACACAAATAATGCAGGGTTATTATAGTTCATTAAAACTAAGGGTATGTTTACGCAACAACAATGTACTAAAAACAGAAGTTTTTCCTCTGCATTTTTCGCATACAGACGACGTTTTCAAAACGATCCCCATTCACATGGATCCATGAAAACGACTAAAAATGCTGTATTATGCCAGGCCAGTAGTTGGCGATGTCACTTTGTAAAGAAAAACTACACGCCTACAGACTGAACACGTAATACACATGCGCATGACATCACCGTTTTCACAAATTCACGTTTTTGTAGCTTACGATAACGATATCGTTTTCGAAAGTTGGTGTTTTTAGGCACCCAAAAGGTGTTGTCATGTAAATGAATGGCCAAAACGCATAAATGTTTCCGTTTTCAACTAAACGGCCCCTAAAATAGAAATAAAAATTAATAAAAACCTATTTAGACAATTTTAAAAAAACTAATAATAATTACAAAAAGCACACTTAATATTAATATTACTAACTTTAAAACACTAAATGTAAAATAAAAAAATAAAAACCAATTCAAACTATTTTAAAAAATATAGTAGTATCTCAATGAATATAAAATAACACTGCAATAATGAATGTTATTACTCATAATTCACATGCAAACACATGTACAGCAGCAAATCGTACTGTCTGTGAGCACAAATGTTTTGAAGTGCTGTGCAGGTGTTGCATGTGTTTGTGTATACACACTGTGGGCATGGCCATGTGTTTTTTTTCGTGCGTGCGTGCATGCATGCGTGCGTGTGTGTGTTTGAAGTGGTGCCCTGTGGCTCGTGGCCCCGAGGGCTGTGCTGTCCTAAGCAGATGGGCTGTGGCAGGGTGGAGCAACAGTCTCCTGGATCTAATCCACTCAGACAGGTGTGTGTGTGTGTGTGTGTGTATATGTGTGTGCATGTAGGTATGTTGTTATGTTGGCAGGTGGAGACATGCTCTACTTTTGTACTAATCCTATTTGACAAGCCAATGTCTGTCTGTCTGTCTGTGTGCGCGTGTGTGTGTGCGTGCGTGTGTGTGTGTGTGTGCAAAAATACACATACCAAGCTGTGTGCTCCTATACCGCCTGATGCTTCGCACCATCTCGGCCACTTTGTGCTTGGTAGAGAAAAAGAGACAGAGATTTGATTGACACTCTATCATTAATGATATACAATGACAAAATAATGTGATGACTCCGATCTTCAACCAGATGGAACTGGACAACTATTCTGAATGTTCCGATCTAATCTGACTTCTGACCTGTAATGTTTGCCTGAATCATAATCATACACTGTTTGTTCGTTGGCCAGAGGAGAACTGGCACCCTGACTGAGCCTGGTTTCTCCCAAGGTTTTTTTCTCCATTCTGTCACCTGATGGAGTTTTGGTTCCTTGCCACTGTCGCCTCTTTTGCCTTTGGCTTTTGGCTTGCTTAGTTGGGGACACTAAATATTCAACTACAGTGGGGAGAACAAGTATTTGATACACTGCCGATTTTGCAGGTTTGCCCACTTACAAAGCATGTAGAAGTCTGTAATTTTTATCATAGGTACTCTTCAACTGTGAGTGACGGAATCTAAAACAAAAATCCAGAAAATCACATTGTATGATTTTTAAGTAATTAATTTGCATTTTATTGCATGACATAAGTATTTGATACATCAGAAAAGCAGAACTTAATATTTGGTACAGCAACCTTTGTTTGCAATTACAGAGATCATACGTTTCCTGTAGTTCTTGACGAGGTTTGCACACACTGCATCAGGGATTTTGGCCCACTCCTCCATACAGACCTTCTCCAGATCCTTCAGGTTTCGGGGCTGTCGCTGGGCAATACGGACTTTCAGCTCCCTCCAAAGATTTTCTATTGGGTTCAGGTCTGGAGACTGGCTAGGCCACTCCAGGACCTTGAGATGCTTCTTACGGAGCCACTCCTTAGTTGCCCTGGCTGTGTGTTTCAGGTCGTTGTCATGCTGGAAGACCCAGCCACGACCCATCTTCAATGCTCTTACTGAGGGAAGGAGGTTGTTGGACAAGATCTCGCGATACATGGCCCCATCCATCCTCCCCTCAATACGGTGCAGTCGTCCTGTCCCTTTTGCAGAAAAGCATCCCCAAAGAATGATGTTTCCACCTCCATGCTTCACGGTTGGGATGGTGTTATTGGGGTTGTACTCATCCTTCTTCTTCTCCAAACACGGCGAGTGGAGTTTAGACCAAAAAGCTCTATTTTTGTCTCATCAGACCACATGACCTTCTCCCATTCCTCCTCTGGATCATCCAGATGGTCATTGGCAAACTTCAGACGGGCCTGGACATGCGCTGGCTTGAGCAGGGGGACCTCGCGTGCGCTGCAGGATTTTAATCCATGACGGCGTAGTGTGTTACTAATGGTTTTCTTTGAGACTGTGGTCCCAGCTCTCTTCAGGTCATTGACCAGGTCCTGGCGTGTAGTTCTGGGCTGATCCCTCACCTTCCTCATGATCATTGATGCCCCATGAGGTGAGATCTTGCATGGTGCCCCAGACCGAGGGAGACTGACCGCCATCTTGAACTTCTTCCATTTTCTAATAATTGTGCCAACAGTTGTTGCCTTCTCACCAAGCTGCTTGCCTATTGTCCTGTAGCCCGTCCCAGCCTTGTGCAGGTCTACAATTTTATCCCTGATGTCCTTACACAGCTCTCTGGTTTTGTCCATTGTGGAGAGGTTGGAGTCTGTTTGATTGAGTGTGTGGACAGGTGTCTTTATACAGGTAACGAGTTCAAACAGGTGCAGTTAATACAGGTAATGAGTGGAGAACAGGAGAGCTTCTTTAAGAAAAACTAACAGGTCTGTGAGAGCTGGAATTCTTACTGGTTGGTAGGTGATCAAATACTTATGTCAAGCAATAAAATGCAAATTAATTATTTAAATATCATACAATGTGATTTTCTGGATTTTTGTTTTAGATTCCGTCTCTCACAGTTGAAGAGTACCTATGATAAAAATGACAGACCTCTACATGCTTTGTAAGTAGGAAAACCTGCAAAATCGGCAGTGTATCAAATACTTGTTCTCCCCACTGTATATCACTGATCTGCCCGCATTGACATTATATGATAATTGAACTGAGCTGGAAGATGACATTACTGTTTTCTCCAGAGTGGCTGTACAGCCGAATCAAATTCTGTTGCATTATTTTCCTGTTAACACTGTGAAGCTGCTTTGAAACAATCTGCATTGTTATATAAATATATCGCTATATAAATAAAGGTGACTTGACTTGACTTGACTTGTCCTGAGTCAAAAGAGCCCACACAGACATAAAATCATGGAAATCATTTGCTTACATTATTTAAAAAAAAAATGGAACCAGTTTCAGTTCTCAATTCTTAACCCTTTTCTTAAATAGTGTAAATAATGTCTATTTTTTCTTCTCAAAAATTAAGAACTTTAAAACCAGCTAGAGGTTTTAAAGGTTAGAGCCAGTCTGTACAACAAAAATATATAATTAAAATAATTATAGCTTTTTTTAAATATAAAAGAATTCTGTGGTTTGTCCTCGTTTAGGTAGCTAGGCAAATATGCATGTGCATTAATGTAAGCACATCATTACTTCCATTATATGTGCCAACTCACCATCTTTTCAAAATTAACCAGCTCCCCATGGAAAGTCTTACAGCTCTCATGAAGGAAGGTCAGATCTGCAGAGAGAGAAAGAGAGAGAGAGAAAGAGAGTGAATGCATAATAAAGGGAACCGTTATGTAATGACATGTCATCACGCCATCACTCGTTCAGCCAGGCGTCTTCTTTCTGGCTGAGCTGAACTGAAGCTTGACGTTCACACGCAAGAAAAGACAAAGAGAGAGAGAGCGAGCAAGAAGGAGAAGTGAACAGTCATCATGTCATGATAGGTGATCTGTCAGTACCCGTGCCAGGTCTGGTGAAAAAAGAGAGAGAGAGACAGGTAACATGAGAGGATAGGAGAATGTTAGAGACACTACATGCTGTCAGGATGAGTGTACTGAATACAGATGATTGAGTACAGAGAGAGAGAGAGAGAGAGGTACGATGTATCGGCCAATAAAAGTCATTATCTGCAGGCTTACAGTTTCACACGACTGTTTGAGCCCTGCAGTTCAGCGTGAACTCACTCTCTGTCTGCACGTTTCACAATTAGTGATCTGTGCAGCCCAACTATATGGTGGTTTTGTTGATAGCTGAGACCAGTTTGAATTTAAGGTGTACAGAACAATGTTGTTTTAAATTGTGATACTATTAATAATACACAAAATTACTGTTTTTACTGTATGTTTGATCAAATAAATGCAGCTTTGACAAGCTTTCTTACCAAATCTTACCAAACAGTAAGCTCACTCATTCTGACAGTGATGAGCACTGTTAGACCGCTGAGGCAGACCAGCCTATAACATGCAACTTTAAAAAAAAAAATTGTCATCCTAAAAAAAAAACAGAGCAGATAATATAAATATTGTCCCCTGCCAATATTTATATCAAATAGTGGGGGGGGCGGGGTAATTTGGTCATTTCTAATTATTGGGGGGGGACTTGTCCCCCTCAATGTCGATGGTGGTTATGGCCCTGCAGTATGCAGTATATTAACAGGTTTTCAGTGAAAAAAATTCCTAATACATTTGTAATACAAGGATTACTGAAAATATTTGTCAAATTTACAGTTTACAATCAGTGTGTTGCTCAGGGACTATTGCCTACAAATGTCTTGTAAAATCTTTTTTAAGGTTTGTAATGCTGATCTGTCTGTCTACTCATGTGGCTTTATCTGTATTCTGACGGTGGGGAATCCCTGGGGCTTAACGGATTTGTTTCCTAGATGGTCTGCGGGCACTGTGAAAGTGTAAATTGTCATGTGTCTGCTGGGATAAAGATGTTAGAGAATTATGTTAGTACAGTAGCTGACAGACTACAGTGTTATTTGTGTCCAGAAATTCATCTGGTCTGAAATCCTATCAATGTGGATACAGCAGGAGTCGTGTATGTATTTATGTTCATGTGGAATATAAATGCATTTGGCATGTCCTCCAGTGAATTAGCTTATGCTGATTATGCTCATCATGCTGTATGCCTGAGGACAGTAGCCATGTTTTATCTTCATCATATATTTAGATGGATATGTTTAAAAAATCTTCTCAAATGATTCGAGTGGACATTTCAGACTACACAGTAGGGGCTAAAATTGTGACCTTGGAAAGAAAGCTGAAGAAGTCGTTTGGGATGTTTGTTTGTGATGGCAGGGCGAAATGTGACACACGTGTTGCATTTTTAATGTTTGGCTTTTTTGTTAAAACCGCCTCAGAGAAGCAGGTCAGGAGGTGAAGTGTGATGAACTCCTACTCCTCTTTCTCTCCTTCTTGCTTTCTCAAGATGTAAGAAGCTTTATTGGCGTAGTTAAAAGGCTTTATCCTTTCAGTTAAACAAAGAAAATTAAATGATAATAATAATTAATATTGTATACAATACATGGGTGTCGGAAGCAAAAAATTGTGGGTGGGTCCTCCCCCAGAAAATTTTTACTGGAGTAGATGCCATTTACATTAAGTGCAAATAGCCCGCCTTGTTTACTAAACGTCTGGTTGGGCTAGACAAAATTACGGAAGACACCAAACTATACAGTGGTGATAGTGTAGGGGTAAGGTGTGTGGCAGAAAGTTTTGACGCAAATCGACCTGAGGTTCGAATCCACCTTTTGCTGAGCTTGCTCTACTCCCTTTTCCCATCACATATCAAATTGGAAAGGCATTTATTTTCTATAAAAATGAAGAAAATATTAGAAAAGTGGAAATAAAGCATCTAACGTGTGTTTAATAAAAAAGAGTTTATCGGTTAGGGGTAGACATGCTGAATTGAGACAGTAAAAGTGAGTGGGTCCAATATCATCGGTCTTAAAAAGTGGGTGGGTCTTGTCCCACCCACATACAATGGTTCTGACGCCCATGATACAATATCTGGAATAATAATAAACTGAGCAGTTCCAACAGGGTCTTCAGACAATAATAATAATAATAATAATAATAATAATAATGGTTTATTTCCCCAATTAAGATATAAAAAATTAATGTGTATTTGACAGACAAATATAAGTCAATGTGTTGTACTGTTTAACACTGTTTAAATACTATTTATTAATATTGTGAATTAGCTTTTATTTGTATATTTTTAGTTTTCATTTTTGTTTTAGTAATTTGGTTTTGTGCTTTTGTCTTTATTTTTAAAATAATTTTTATATAGATTTAATTAATTTTTATTTAAGTTTTTGTCATTTTAAAACAAAAACTTTTCAGTTTGTTGCTATATTTAAAAATTTTGTTTACATTTTTTAAGTTGAAGTTCCTCATCTAATACTTATATTTTATTTTATTTCAGGTTTACCTACCGAAAACATTTTTAATAGCTTTAGTTTTGGATAACAATAATAAATGTTTTCTATATGAATATATATTTTTTAAATGTTATGATGGCAAATCTGAATTTTCAGCATCATTACTCCAGTCATCAGTGTCACATGTTATCAATTTTGAAAACATCTGAAAACAGCTGCTTAATATTTTTCTGGAAAAAATATTATGGTGTGTATATATTTTTTTCAGAATTTTTTTCAGAATAGAAAGTTTAAAAGAACCGCTTTTATTTGTAAAATAAATCTTTTGTAACATTATAAATGCCTTTACTGTCAATTTTTAATCAATTTGACGAATCCCTGTTGAATAATAAAATGCTGTGAGGGAACTTATGGGAACAATTCAGTATTTTATTAAACAAATCAGTGTTTTGTTCATCCAAATTAATCAGTCTGCTAAAATGAATCACACTTGTCAAGTTACTGGTCCTGTGTTCATTGTTCTTGGGCCTGTTTTTTTCCTAATTGTAAAGTCAGGCTTTTGTCTGAAGTCTGTGTGTCTCGTGATAGAGTCATGTAATGTGTGTGTCAGAATGAAACGCAAAGCAACGCTCAGCAAAGACTTTGATGCTCAACTGATCCTGACAGGCTTGAGTCATGAGCACCTACAGGGAAGGAGACAGAGAGTGAAAAGACATGGAGAGAGACTACAGAAATGAGAGAGGACAGATGGGACAGGAATATGACAGCTGTGCGTATCGTATGAATGTGTGTAGAAATGTGGATGAGCATATATTTAAAGGTGTGTGTATGGTTTTAAAATCTGAAGGGGGAAAGAAAGAAAATTAGGTCATTATATATATATATATTAGAATGAGTTCTGAGTATTGATGCTGAAAATACAGCTTTGACATCACAGGAATAAATTACATTGTAAAATATATTAACATAATTATAATAATATTTGCTAACTGTTTTTACATGATATGATTTTTGATCAAATAAATGCAGCCTGGGTGAGCACATCTTTAAAAAACATTTTAAAAAGAATGTACGAATGTAAGAGAAATATTGTAATAGAAAAAGGTGCAACAATGTGTCAATGCATTTCTTGTTTTAGCCGTTACTGTTTGAGAAAATGTGCTTTGAGCCTCCAGTACAAGACCTCTGTGTAATTATATGTGTTTTTCAGGCAACAATTTGTGCATATAAGCAACAAAGTGTGGGTCAGGTTTTGCTGTTATTATGGGGACCAAAAACCCCCTTAAGCATGGTAAAATTACAGAAATCCTATATTGTGGGTCCACAAGGAAAGCCATAAAGGAGCTAAATAATGTCTTAATGACAATCTAAAAACACAAAAATGTTTCTGTAAGGGTTAAGTTTAGGATTAGAGAATAGAAAATTGAAAATATTAGCTCAAAAAACAAACAAACAACCGAAGTCCCATCATAAATACACGTGTTTGTGTGTATCACTAATGTGTTTTCATGCATGTTGATCCCTGGTGTATGTCTGGCTGCAGGGGGTCTGCAATCCTGCATGTAAAGAGCTGCAGAACAGAGGGACCGTAATAATGAGGCGGGGCCTTTCAGACCCACTTCAAATCACAGAGGCAGCCGCGGCAGGAGGCGACTTTATGGAACACATATGGACAACAGCTGAAGGAAGAGACTGAGACTGTACATGTGTGGGACTCACCCTTTAGCAGCAGTGGAGTGAAGGGTATGAGTGGGGCTCTCAGGCTTGCTAGAAGGTCTCGGTATGACTTGTGGTTCCTCGAAGGGTCCTGTAGCAAACATAAACATCATCATCATTACAAATGCTGTCAAATAATGCCACACCAGCCTTCAGAGTGACAAACTGTATTGCTCAGAGGTTGCTCTTTCAGAGCTCAAGAGACATAATGGAGTTTTCAGTTATGCTACATTCAGGTGTTAACAAATATAGACACTTTTTGACGTACAATTAGAGATAGTTATAAAAGTTATAGTTATATTAGTTATAAAATGAACATGGATTTCATAGTCCAGATGATTTGGTAATTTGATGATTTGGATACAAGGATACAAATTGATCAAAAGATACAGTAAAGACAAAAAAAATTCAGTAACACTTTTGTAGAAGCCTTGTATAATGCATTATAAAGCTATTCATAATGTATGTTATAATGCATTATATCTTTTCATAAATAATTGTAACAAAAGTTAAAATGCATTATAATATTTGCAGATTCATTGTTACAGCTGAAATTGGTTGTTTGTAAAGTGTTTTAATGCATTGTACTTTCTAAAGGTATGTTCAATGAATAAACAAGTATTATAATTTATTATAACTGTGGTTACAATTATTCATGAGACCATACAATGCATTATAATGTTCTTTACAAGGCATAATTAATGCATTATATGTATGCATTAATAATGCATTATATGCAACATTTCTGTTCTTTTGAACTTTCTATTCATCAAAGTCCTGGTCCTGACAAAACAGTTTCCACAAAAATATTAAGCAGCACATCTGTTTTCAACATTGATAATAATAGGAAATGTTTCTTTTTATTAATAAGGAATAAATTACATTTAAAATAGATTAAAAGAGAAACTGGCTATTTAAAATTGTAATAATATTTCAAAATATTACTGGTTTTGCTGTAATTTTAATCATATAAATGCAGCCTTGGTGAGAAATCAATGAGAAACATTTGAGCTCATTACTGAGATCTCAAACTGTGCTCAGATTTGCAAAGATCAAAAGATAAGTTAAAGATATTATTAAGATCTGTTCTGAAGAACAGTTTTTCCCCGCCAAGAGAAAGCAGGAGACCAAAGCACAAGTCATTGTTTGCTCTTCATTTAATCCCACTGCTGTCTAGAAGAAACAATTAAGATATTAAAGACATTGCATTTGTGATTTTTGTTTGCTTACCGCAATGCTCTCAAACTGCTGAAACTGCTTCCGGAATTTTCCTGGCAAACCCTGCCAAAACACACATACATATGCAATAAGTAACCGACACGTGGCAATTAAATCTCTATTAGGAATCGGATGGATGAAAACCAACACATATGCAACACAAGACATATGAGGCAAAAAAAAGCAGGATTTAAAGGTTTTTGATTTTATTAAAAAAAGCATGATCGGGGACAGGTTGACATGGGAATATTTCCTTCGGAATGGCACAAGCTGATTCAGTTCCGTTGCCATGACAACTGCTAATAGCCTCCTGCCAAGAATAACACTCTGCGCTGACTTCTTCAGAACGAGAGTAGGCAGTGGTGCTAAGAGACTGTGTGTGAGTGTGAGAGAGAAAGATAAGTGAAAAAGAAAGAAGGAGATTAACAAACAAATGCACTCACTTCCCAGGTCAGACGTAGGCGGCTGACTGCAGGGTTGTCCAGTCCCAGAACCAGCGCCAGGAACGACAGCAGATCCTGCTGCTGTTTACATCTAAAACACACACACACACACACAATAGCACTGATTACATACACAGACCCGATAACGAATGAGGCAGTGTTGTTATTGTTATCTAAAACTAAAACTATTCCAAATACAGATTCAAAAAGATAACAACAATAAATATTAGATGAAAAACTTAAAAACTAAGAATTCATTAGTATTAAATTTAGCATTAAAAAGTATTAAAATAACTAAAACTGACATAAAAAGTTGAAGCAATATAGAAGTTGTAAACTGTAAAAAAAAGGTAAATGACAAAGCACATAAAATTACTAAACCTTAAATTACAATCTTTTTAAAAAAAAATTCAAATCTAATTCAAAATATTAATAAGACCTAAAAATACTAAAATAACACTAGAATGTGAATAATAGGTGAATAAACTTAAATAAAAAGCATTGCATTTTTTTCCTGAAGTCACTTACGACATTAGTCAAGTTTTCTTTCACCAAAAACAGACTAATTTAATTTTACATGACTCTTTTTCAGCATCTTTCTGACCCTTGGAATGAAGCAGATGTTTATTTGCTACTGCACCTTTAAGACAAATGAACTCTGCTGTGATTGGCTTTGCATGTGAAATCACTGCTAGCACCCCCTTCAAGTTGCTGAATACTGAGCAGGTGCTGATATACGTGGGTAGTCATATGTTAACATATGATTTCTGAATAGTTCATTTTTGTCACCTTCATAAGCGGATTTAGCTTGTACCCTACACAAACACATATACACTCACAAGGCTGCAATCTTGATAAACTTGCGCAGTAGCTGTATCCTCTTTGGAAGTGACTGGCACTGCAAGATCTCAGTGGCGACCCAGTGCTGCACTTCACTGCATCGCTGCAGGATCAGCTCCAGGTTGAGGGGGCGCCAGCGAGCCTGTTCCCCATGGAACACATAACACACAAACTCCACCTGTTCAAAAAAATAAAAAAATAATCAAATGAGAACAGGAACTAAGATACAGGGAAACAGGGAAAACATTGCATAACGGGTCATAAAGTTTTGTTGTTTTTACATGAACTTTGCTATGCGACTAGCCTTGAACTTAAAGCCAGTTTCCTAATGCACACATTTGATTGGAATGGAAAACTACAGAGTGTGTATTGTAGCTCTAGACTTGATCAGACTTTGTAGTAACCCAGTAGCAAATAAAAATATGCATACTGACAAATTATGATATATTGTTGACCATTTTTGGACAGTGTTATTTCAGTATTATTTATATACTATTGTATTATTTATTAATATTTTTAAAACATTTTAAAAAAAAATTCAGTGCTTTTATTTTTATATTTTCATTTTTTTTTTTTTTTTTTTAGCCTAAGTTTTAGTAATTTTTTAATGTGCTTTTGTCATTTGTATTAGTTTTTTTTAGATATTTCTATATTCTATATAGCTTAAATTCATTTATTTATGTTTTATTCATTTTAGTACTTCAACTTCAGTTCAGTTAGTTGTCAAGGCAACATTTCTAAGTTTCAATCAAGTTTTTAAGTTTAACTTTTGTTCAAGGTTAAGTTTTTTTTTTTTTCCTAATATTTATATTTAATTTAATTTCAGCTTTATTTCAACTCCCAAAAACTATTTTAAATAGTTTTTTATTAAAAATAGATAGATTATTGTTTTTATGTAACAATAACAATAACTGTTTTAGAAATTTTGAAAGAAACTGTAGCATAGAAATAGACGTTACAATACAATCTGAAAATCTTAGACTCAGGATCACATTTATTTGTGCAAAAGCCTTGAACTAACAACAATTAGGTTTAAAAGTAACTAATAAAAAGTAAATAAATAAATGTAACTAATTTAAAAACGACTAATTAATTGTAGCTCAACTGGAAGAGCATGACACTAGAAAATAAAAAGTCAAGGGTTTGATTCCCACATTCATATGAAATGTACCTTGAATACACTATAAGTTGCATTGGATAAAAGCATCTGCCATGCACACAAAAAACAACAACTAATAGCCAGTTTAATGAATCTCCTGATATCTGCCAATTAAAATGGAAGCATTAAATATTTTGATATTATTATGTGCACAATGCACTACAATAGCTGTATGCTGGACTGTGAGTGTGTGGTGAAGCAGTGCTGAATGCTGATGATTTGAGGGCGGTAGTGTCCTGACCTCGTGCACACAGCTGAAGAGTTCCCAGTCGAACACCACCAGCTGATTGGCCACCTCCTCTGCACTCATGTCATGGAGTTTGCTGTCGCCTGGTGACCAGTGAATTTCCTCAGGGAGAGGTATCTGACCGACAAAGAAATGTGGATCAGAATCACCAAAAGACACTGAGGAGGACAAGTCAATATGGGTTTTTCAATAACTTCTACATTTAGTGCCCCCAAGCCTTGCATATTTGCTTACATCCTTGGGTTTCTAACCACATTTTCTCTCACACAGCGAAGCTGAAATACAAAGTTCTGTCATGATACTCTAGATGGCGCAGGCTAATAGGTCCTTTACTTAATCTGCATGCAATCACATCGTTATCTATAGGGCACAGCTGATTGGTTCCTGCTGTATCAGTAATCAATGAGCTAGCTGCTCAACCTTCAAATACTAGCATTTGCCTTAGCAGTGCACTGCGCTTTCAGAAACCCTCCAGGTTCCCCAGCTCCACCTGTTTAGATCTGGGTAATTCATGTACGCTCTACTGTACAGCAGCATGTCTTACTTGCTCACAGCAGTGTGTTGTGAATGTATTGGCAGTAGCAAGTCCCGTACTTACTCTGCAGCAGCAGCAGCGTAGCAGATCTATTCCACCAAGACCAAATATATCAACATTGTCATACCCATTACCATGCTAAACACTTCGAGAGTTGTCATGAGAGAACTACAATTTCAGATTTTAAATAACTGTGATGAGATACTACTTTTAGTTTGTGTCTGAATAAAACAAGATTTTGATGGCAATCTAATGCTTTCTAAACCACTGAATTGTAGATAACACCTTCACTGAACATTGTAATTCATGGTGTTTGACAACACATAATAATCATAAGTGAGCATTCCTGTGTGGGTATTTATGGTTGCTATTTATGAAGGTCTCCATGGCAACCCCCCCCCCCCCCCCCCCCAGCCCACGGTTCTCACCAAGCTCTCGAGCTCTGAGGGCTCGCAGGCGAACAGGTGGGTGTTGACGCCCAGGGTGGTGAAAACAGCCTCGTCGCTGGGACGGAACACAGCCTTCTCTGAATAAACACAGATTAGATTGTGATGGTAAAGCAGATGATCGAAGTCTTTCTGAACAATGTTGTGTCCCCAAACAGTGAATCAAGGTCTGGATCCTTATAACAATGTTGTGTCCCCAAACAGTGAATCAAGGTCTGGATCCTTATAAACTTGACCATATTGTACAAATGATGCTGTGTTTGAGGTTGTAGTGTGCAAGTGAAGTCTTGGTAAGTTTGCATGGTGTTTATGGGTACAAACTTTAATGCTCTTACCCCCAGATGAGGTGACAGCCACCAGTATAAGGTTGGCAGGTTGGGTGGGCTGGTCCTCACTATACTGGAGCTTCTCTCTCACCAGAGCCAAGATCTCCCCGACCCGGCATGAAAGACGGCTCCGAATGGTCACGTACGAGTGATCTGGTGTGTAAACCCTGCAGAAGACTAAACAAGGACCAAACAGTCAATCCTGCTGTCCAACACAAAGTCAAATTTGCTTGTATAGCATTCAGTTGAGATTTCAGGCAACAGTAATCACACACTTAATAACTTAATAATAATAATAATAATAATAATAAAACATTTTATTTATTAACCAACAGGTTATTATGTGGCAAAAACAGGTTTAGGTAGCTCAACACATTTGTACAACTCATTTGCTACAAAAATCATTCTAATATGCTAATCTGATGCTCAAGAAACATTTCTTATTGTTATCAATGTTGAAAACAGTGCTTCTTAATATTTTTGTGGAAACAATGGGTCTTTTTTCAGGATTCCAGATATCAGTATCAGCATCACACATTTATAGTGAATCATTTTATCACAAGTTAAATGAAAGATCCAAAACTTTGAATAGTATTAAGTATGTACAGTATTGACTTCCTCTCCATTGACCAGTCACAGCTCTGATGAAAGCAAAAACTGGGTCACTGGAGGCTTCAGGGTGACAGCGTTTTGTACTGTCAGATTGCTTATTGATTAAGGTCTGGGAAATCACTTAGCTTGGCTTGAGCCACTACCCTGACAAAGAGTCCCATTCCATCAGATGAGCTCATTGCATCTATAAAGCTTGGCAGACGCTTCCCCATGACCCGATTTGTCATCCTGGTCTGAATGAAGTGGAAGCAGACTGGCACTTTTACAAAAAAGAATGAATAAGATGATTCACTAACGGTATTCTCATGGGCGTTATTGCACAGCTAAGCAAACGCAAAGTTAATAAACTGTGGTCAGTCTGTGCAGTATTTATGCATTCTATTAAAACACAGGTTCAAACGTACTCTCGTCTGAGCCGCGGAAAGCCTCTCGGGGCTGCAGGCAGGCGTCGATACGTCTGAAGTGTCTGAAGAGCGGCCGGACTTGCTTCCTGCGACTTTCCTTGTCTTCCTCGGCTCTGTCGGATAGGAGGGAAAAACAAGTCAGGTAGCTATTCAAGTGTAAATAACTAAATAATTTATTTGTCTCCAAAAGACGATTATAAATCTAAAATTAGTTTGGTAATGGCATCAGGGATGGAAAATGCTCTATGCATGGGCAAGATATTCGAGGACCAGTCATGGCAGGCTCTTAAACTATTTGTTATGACTGGACTGCGAGAAATTTTAAACTCCAATATGCCAAAACAGTGAAAATTACATTATGTTTACATGGCATATTTATAATTTAAAGATGCAGAAAGACCAAACATGCCATTGTCAATTTAATGTCAACCAGATAATATATAGGCCTGTTTTTATAAACTGGGTTACAGAAATAAACTGTTTAAGGGTTTATGAAAAGACTGCTGCCCTGTTGAGAGGCTTTTAATGACGCAATCGAAAACGAACACAACACATTAAAGTATTAATGTATGCACATTAATTCTTCATCTGCTTCTGAAACTCTTAATGGGCAACTACATGTGCCTCATTTAATACTTTACAACAGTGGCGTGCACGGGTGGGGGGGGGGGGTGGCGGGGTGGCCGGGGGCTTGAGCCCCTAGTGCCCTTTTCTATCGCACCGCAGTGCCCCCGCAAACGCGATTTCTACCAAGAAATCG
The DNA here is from genome assembly GCA_039654105.1 of Coreius guichenoti. NCBI lineage: Eukaryota > Metazoa > Chordata > Actinopteri > Cypriniformes > Gobionidae > Coreius > Coreius guichenoti. Next base: position 35,522,360 of record CM077171.1, read on the forward strand.
AACGCGATTCTTCCGAGGGGACCACAAACCATAAGCTCATAAAAAACATTTATACAGTTGTGGTCAGAATTATTGGCACCCCTGGTAAATATGATCAAAGATGGCTGCAAAAATAAATCTGCATTGTTTATCCTTTTGAGCTATCATTCAAAAAATTCGCAAAAATCTAACCTTTCATTGAAGTAAAAGAATGGAAAGTCGGGGGAAAATCACATTATGAAATAAATGTTTTTCTCCAAAACACGTTGGCCACAATTATTGGCACCCCTAGAATTTTTATGAGTAAAATATCTCTGAAGTATATTCCCATTAATATTTACATTTTTTAGCACACCAGGGTGACTAGGAACATGAAATTGTCTAGCTATGACGTCTTGTTCCACAGGAGTATAAATATGAGGAAACACAAAGGCCAAATTCCCTTAATCATTCATCACAATGAGTAAAACCAAAGAATATAGTTCTGATGTGCAGCAAAAGATTGTTGAGCTTCACAAAATAGAAATTCAAGGGATTCAAGAAAAATCCTTCCTGCTCATCCAGAAACAAACTCCAGCATATTCAGTTGTCAGAAACGACTGGAAATTCAGAAGGGACCTGGTTCTATGATCAGATGAAACTATAAAAAGAGCTTTTTGGCAGCAAATCCACCAGATGGGTTTGGTGCAAACAGGGATAAACAGTACCCCATGCCCACGGTTAAAAATACCGCTGGATCTTTAATGTTGTGGGGCTATTTTTTTGCTGGAGGTCCTGGACATCTTGTTCAGATACATGGTATCATGGATTCTAGCAAATACCAACAGATAAAAAAAATCAAAACCTGACGGCCTCTGCTAGAAATCTTATAATGGGCCGTGGTTGGATCTTCCATCAGGACAATGATCCAAAACAAACATCAAAATCAACACACAAATGTGTCACTGAGCACAAAATGAAGCTTCTGCCATGACCATCCCAGTCCCCTGAACACTATAGAAAATGAGTGGGGTAAACTGAAGAGAAGAAGCACCAACATGGAGCTGGGAATCTGAAGGATCTGGAGAGATTCTGTATGGAGGAATGGTCTCTGATCTCTTGTCAGGTGTTCTCCAAACTCATCAAGCATTATAGAACAAGACTGTTATCTTGGCAAAAGGAGGTTGCAAAAAGTATTTAATACAAGGGTGCCAATAATTATGGCCAACGTGTTTTGGAGAAAAGCATTTATTTCATAATGTGATTTACCCCCCACTTTCAATTCTTTTACTTCAATGAAAGGTTAGATTTTTGTGAATTTTTTTTAATAAAAGATAAAAAGGATAAACGATGCAGATTTATTTTTACAGCCATTTTTGATCATATTTACCAGGGGTGCCAATAATTCTGACCACAACTGTAGCTTATATTAATATTCCACTGTGAGGATGAAGAGGATTTGATGCTTACGGGCTGTGTAATATCTCAGTCCAGCGCTGAAGTTTCAGGACGTCTTCCACCAGTTCAGGAAAGCGACTGAGCTCCTGAACGGCGCACAAATACAGATCCTAAAACCATAGGTTGCATTATTATTAAAACCAGGAGGAAGAGAATAAAGAAGAAGAAGCAACTGGTGATTATGAAAAGTGAACCTCTTTATATACCAACAATTTATAAATTGTTTTAATATTAATGAAATGGCAATGTGAAAACAGAAAGTTGTAGTTTATGGTCTGACTTCCAAAAACATAGGAAAGACAATATAAGAAAAGAACAGGTTTCAAAATAATCCTTGTGTAGTCATGTATCAGAACAAAATATCACAAATCAGAAAAAAGTCACAGGTGATGTGAAACAGGCAAAAAGAGCATATATCTTTTATTCCCATAATAACCCTGATAGTCTTATACCAATAATGATACTCCAAGAACTGTACAAACGTGTATATACAAATCTGCAATTAGGTTTATTTTTCTACATTAAACTTCTAACGACATTTAATGAGGTTTATGCTTAAAACAAGAAAAACAACAATTGTCAATGGGGTATGAAAAGTAATCTTAATTCAAGATATATTCTCTAACCAAGACTCATGTTGCTTCCCAAATCAATTAATCTAGTTTTAAGGATTTTTAGGTAATTTTACTGGCAAACAAGACAAAATGAGGTTAAAAAATTACATATATGAAACAGCAATATGAATATTTTCAGTGTCTATTTCAGTGAGGTTTTTTGATTATATACTATTCTATGTGCTTGTGAGTTTGTTTTTAGCTTTTTAGTTTTGTGATGTGTGCATAAAAAAAAAAATATGAGCATTCCTTTGAGGGTTTTTTTTTTACACACGTGTGCAGTACCTTTGGGAAGGTGTTGGAGCGATCTCCCTCCTCCTGCAGTAAGTCTCTGTATGTGTCCAGATAGCGGAAGGCCACAGTCAGAACTGCAAGTTTCCGCTCAGCTCCATCCCAGCCGGGCCAGCCCTCACCCTGCTTACCCTCTGAGCTGAATCTGAGCCAGGAGTTAAGAAACAACACGCTCACGAGCCAACGCATACACACCTGCGCTCACTAAGTGTAGTGAATATAAATGTGCACACATCTGCACCTAGACAGACAGACAGACAGACAGACAGGCAGCCTTTTGCCTATTGTAGCCTAAAACACAACATACAGCTGGTGTTTTTCAGCACAAATATTGTATTGAGTGGGTTTGCGGAGTACATGTCGATAAACACATACTCAGACAGCCGCTGTCCGATCACCTGACACAGATGCCGCGCTGGAAAAACAAAATCTATGCCTCTGTGGCCAGACAGCCAGAATAATTACAACCTTTGAAAAGTATTGAGGGCGATGGAACACACCCATCACACCCACACACACTCACGCTACAACATAAACACACACGGAATGGATTTTTTTGGCACTCACACACTTACATAAGTCACGTTGGTGAAGTAACACATAAGCATACAATTTTCGGCACGTAAAATGACCTAAAAATCTGCAAAGACTCCCTGTCCCCAATCCTACCACTCACATGAGCAGGAAACCTGAAAGGCGGGCTAAATTTAAACTGGAGTATCCTTGAGCCTGACTGCCTATAATTAAAGAGTCCCCGACACCCTGTCTAAAATTGACACAACTACTCCCGTGCAAAAAAGGCCCAAGAGGAGCTTCTCCAAATGGCATCCCAGATCTAGTAAATCTATATCCAGAGCCGTCACCTCTGCTTGGGAGCCAAAAAACAGCAGCAGTCTGAGCCGCTGGGCAGCTCCAAAAGATGAACTCTGTTCCCTTGCACGAGTCCTGGATCACGGTTTGGAGCCCAGCCAGGCGGACTCCGCCAGGTGTGTGCGTCGACGTGTGAAGAGCTGAAAGCACTATCAGTCCTGAGTGAAAAGGAATCATCCTGCTTTAAAATCTTTTTATTAAAATGAGCCCTTAAATGAGCCCTGACTAGTGGGAAGTGTAAAAGACGTGTCTTTTCTAAGCAGGAAGCAGACATGTTGCCACAACAAAAAGATCTGATTAGGCCTGGATTAGGTCAAGTCAAAGACCAGGAAAAAAGGTGTGGAAAAAATAAAGATAAATGGCTCAGGAGGAGGGAGAGGAAAGAGAAAGAGTGGAGTGGCGAGGTGGTGACGGCAGTCAGGGAAGATTAGCGAGGGTCACTGATTGCCGCAGAAGATCCGCAGCAGACACGCTGCATTAGGAGCGCTGAGGCATGCAGACGGGCCTCCCCAGGAATACCTTTGTGCTCAAAGCGTGCAGACAAGCCCCTCAGACGCCATTATGGTCTGGATAGGGGGGCTATGGCACTCACAGAAGGAATGTAGGTCTCCAAATAAGAGGGGACTTATGGAGAGAGCGAGAGAGAGCGAGAGAGAGCGAGAGAGAGAGAGAGAGAGAGAGAGGGGTGTCCTCTGCACACACACACACACACACACACACACACACACACTACACACTCAGCCTAAAGCTTACAAAACAAACACATTCCCCACATTGCACTCTTCTTATCTGAATTTTGGCAACCTCGATGGACCCCCTGAGGGACGGAGGGGGTGGGCCCGCATAGTCTGAGGTGGGTTAGCATTGCAGCTAATTGGTAAATAATTTTGACCCAAATCTTAAGCAGCATGTGCGACTGCTCTTAGCCCCCTGCGGTAGAAAAACGCTGGGCTTCTCGGCTATGTTTTTTAGCAGATAATTTGGTTCGTTTTGGAAGTGTTTTGAAGACTGACAAGTGTTCCGTTTTTCTGGAGTGTCACAAAGTAAACAAAGTGATTGGAACATGTTGGGCACTAGCATAGCTGTCACTGCAATAATTCAATTTCAAACACAGTAACATAAACAAACAAAACAATAATAATAAAGTTTTAACATTTAATGTTGCAACACGAAATTTCACCAGAAATACAGTTAGTAATTTAGACATGATTTAACCAGTTCTGGGTCGAGATGGTAACCTTTGGACTGGAAAACCATAAAGCATGGTCATGCTAGACTTTAAGTATGTGAAATTTCTTCAGATACTGCAACGGATATAGACAACAGGATATGATGGTACTATGGTACAGAGCCACCAAGGGGACATGATGACGGAAAAAAATTAGATGGGAGGAGAAATTATAATTCAATGCTTTTGTTCAATCACAAATGCTTTTCGGTCACAAAAGCATTGAAATAGTTTTTTCTCCCATATTAAAAGTTTTGTGAGTGAATGCAAAGTTTCTCAGGGGAGCGCAAAACATTTTGCAAACAAATGCAAAAGGATTGAAAAAGAATTTTTACTCCCATCTTATTTTTTCCCCATCACCATGTCTCTCTCTGTACTTTAGGGCTTCTGTTTTTAATAAATAATCAAATACAAAGAACAAATAACATAATCAAATTAATTAAATTAAAGTTAAACATTAAAGGGGGGGGGGGGGGGGGGTATAATGCTATTTCATGCATACTGAGCTTTTTACACTGTTAAAGACTTGGATTCCCATGCTAAACATGGACAAAGTTTCAAAAAATAAGTTGGACGTTTGACGGAGTATTTCTGTGCCAAAAATACTCCTTCAGGTTTCTCACAAGTTTTGGAAAGTTTTTTTTGAGTATGGGTCTAAGTGAAGTCAACAAGGGCGGAATTTCCTTGTACGGGCCGTACGGGCACTTCTCCCGGAAGGGCGCGCGCACACGTCGACCAGAGCGAGAGAGCGAAAGCAGCACGCCCATCAACACGCTTTGCTCGGCTTTAGGGAAGTCGTTGGCTGCGCTGCACAGCACAGGTCTTCACGAAATCAACAATGTCACCAAAGAAGTGTGTTTTTGGTTGTCAGGGCAAGACAACCCTGTACAGCTTCCCAAAGAACCCAGCGTTAAGGGGACAGTGGATGGAGTTTGTTTTTCCGGAGTTTTCCGGAGTTCAGCAACGGAGTTGTGCAAGTGGTTTTGTTTGTTCCCTGCATTTCGGCGACGATTGTTTTATAAACAAGGCCCAGTTCGACGCCGGATTTGTAGATCGTCTAATGCTGAAAGATGGAGCAGTCCCAATGATAAAGGTTCACGGTCATGCGTTGGAACCGCAGGCGGTGAGTAAAACTGCTTCAAATGTCTGTGTGTTTTTGGCTATCGGTGCGTAAGTGCACATCAAGTAAACAACATGATCATGTATAGTTCATTTATCAATGTAGCATGCGATGTATGGTGTGTGTTTAAATACATTTGTTTAGCTGACCACTATAGGTGTCTGTTTGTTTATTGTAAAACCACTCCAAACAACAATACACAAAGAGTGGGAAAATATGTTGTCATATATGTATGGCTGAAACTGATTGATAGCCATTTATTTAGGATAACGTTTTTTTTCCATGTTTGAGGATGTCACAGCTTTCAGACGCTCTCAACGCAATAGCTGCGCGCGCTTGTGATTCTTTAGCTCCGCCCACACGTATCGATACGCCTCCATCCGCTCGGTTTTATTCGGAAAGACTCGGTACAGCGTATCTTTCTTTTATAAATATAATAAAACTAAAGACTTTTCGGAGATATGAAGGATGCAGTACTACTCTATAGGTACTCAAGATTGACATGAGATTGACAGAAACTGTGTGCGATACCCCCCCTTTAAGGGCCAGATTTACAAACAGTTTACGCCAGTGCAAACCCTCTTTTGGCATTAAAAAAACTACTGTCAGGATTTGCTAAAGACGCGCAGTGAAAAATTAGCGCTGAAAAGGCGTGGACAGGGTTTAGGTTTTGCGGCTGACCTTATTGCATATGTATTTGTAGGTGTTTCCCTTTCAGACGCAAAATTTATGGGAGGAGAGTATTTAAATGAATAATAAAAGGTGATTTACTAAGGTTTTTGCTCGTCAATTTACTGGTATTTGCGCCATTATTTACCGACCAAAAAAAACATGTCTTAAACCAGACACTGATTTGCGCTGCTCTTGGTAGATTGCATTGGTCATTATGGCAATGATCCGGCTATTTCTGTGTTCTTCAATTTGCGCGTCATCAGTAGATCACACGCATTCACTCGCATCGGTGCTTTTATGGTTTTGCGCTCTCACGCTTATTTGCCCTGTTTAGTAAATATGTAAATATATTATTTAATAGTTCAGTATTTAAAGTTAAAGTCTACTCCACTTTCCCTGATGCGAGGGTTTCCGCAAGAGAAAGCAACATTGCGTTGGTCCTGAAGTAACATTCCCAACATAAATGGTAGGCTAAGCTTTATTCCTAATGCTAATGCTAACCAAAATGATAGGTTGATAAGACCATTATCCTAGCCCGCCCCCCTGAAACTAACTGCCTAACAGAAGCATTAATCCAAAGACGATGATCCAGGTCCATGTTGTACTTGGTACTTATGATAAGGGTTATGGTCGCCCGTTGAAGAGTTTCAGAATTGAAGAGGTTGACACTTATGGTTCTGGCGAGGAGAAAGGATACTGCTGAAGCAAGACCTGCTGGAACTTGTCTGGGGCCAGGAAGATTGGGTGTGTCAGCATGAAATCATCCAGGAGTATTTCTGCAAAGAGACAGACAGAAAAACACAACCTCATTAGTGACATCACAATCTAACAAAATGTTCATGTTTGTCTGAACAAACGGTTGCAGTGATTGACACAAGGAGGACAGAATAATGAAAGAGAAGGAAGCCGAGAAAATGATATCTTTAGTGCAGACTTCGTCATAGCTGTTCTGCAGGTTGTGAACACTCGTTCAGTGAGAACGTGTGGAGAGACGAAGTTGAACCTGACGGCACCAGCCCTCACCTCTGCTAGCTCATCTCAAGGACAGTGGGTTTGTGGGTAGAATAAATCACGGAGCTTTCTGGCCCACTTTGGATCACAGACACTCCCAGGCTGTAGTGATGTACTGTACAAGCATATCTGCCTGTACGATATGAGCCTGAACATTAGCAGACAAAAGTAAAAAGCCTAAAAAAATGTCAACAGTGAAAAGGGAATCATAAGCAGCATAACAAATGAGCGAGACTTTGAAAAACTGTGTGAAATGCCCAAAAAAAAGTACAGAAATGTGTATAATATCTTTCGATCTGGGGCACATCTTGACAGTGAGGTATTCAGGGACTGTATTTTGGCAGATGAGAGGACATGATGCTGATTATGTATCTGGGTTATATCAATGTGGAGCACATAAATCATTGATTCTTAACTATTAAAAACGTGATCGCCAAGAGGAATGAGAAAAGAGTCAGTAGCACAAAATGAATATGTCAGTTCAGTTCAAAAAGCTAAAGCTTTCACGTGCCATGTAAAGCAACTAATACATTCCCATTTCAGAGCAGTAGCTCACAGAATCAACTTGCTGGTTCAGTGAGACGATGAATTTAATTGGGATAAACTGTCAGTTGAATTTTCTTAGTTTCAATGAATCATCTGAACAGCAAAGATTCCCACAATCATCCTCTGCTTTGCCTAATGATTTGCAGGCAACAACTGATCACTGATTGGTGCAGACGTGTTTGTTTCAGTTCCTGACTGTGATTATTGAAAAATGACGTCATTACAGTAAACTCAAAGCGTTCTAATGTGCATATTAGAAACATGCTCAGACTTGCATACTTCACACCTCTGTGCATGTTTTTGTGAAGTCACACCTCTTTTGAGAGTTACAGGTGAGGCGTAATGGAAGCTTGTGGAAGATAAGGTCACATGCACACCTCTCTCTCTCTCTCTCTCTCTCTCTATATATATATATATATGCAAGTCGAGGTGGGTATGTGAGTTAGGTTCCTTCCACATCTTTTCAGCTGCAGATCTCTTGCGGTTGCTACGGCAACGCTGACTTTAGAGGCTGCATGGTGAGTAAGGAGAAATAAAATAGATGAGAGACAGAGAGCGAGACACACAGACAAATTACAGACAGACGTACGCATACAGACAGATGCAAAAAGAATCAAGGTAAAACCCACAAAAAAGCAAATGGGATGCAAAGCCAGAAACGGCAGCAAGGCAGGCAGGCGAGTTAGTGAGGAAAAACAGGAACGGAATGACTGGAGGAGGAGTCAACAGGGTTAATTACCACCTCTGATAGCTGCAAATCCCTCTAAGGCACGAACAGAAGACACGCGCCGGACAACTTCTACTAAAGCCGATGACGAAATTATGAGGTGTTGTGTCAGAGCTGAGGGTGTAGAAGATATTAAAGCAACTTCACTTTTTCAGCGTGTGCGATTGTGAGGGCTGACTGGGACACTTCTGATCCCCCTCCGGTCAGATGTAAGCATTATTTTCTAGGGCAATGACCATTTCTCTTCATTAGCTTTTGTCATGGCTGTTGAGATTAAATTAGGGTGGGAGTTTATAATTCTCGATAACTTGTGCTGCAGCTGTAATTGAGCCATGTGTTATGTCAGTGTGTGGGCCTGTTTGCCTCCCTCAGGCATACAATGCTTAGCAGAGAGCATCAAAACTACTCTGAGGAGCCAGGTGAATTCCTGAATCACGTGAATAATCACTGCATCACGCACATTTAATGCATACAGCTGTCCTTACTCAACACTTTTGGCTTTAACTCAACAGATTTGTGCCAAATTTAAAGAGTTTTATGCTAATACAATTTTACCACATCAAGGTAAATCAAAGCAATAAAACAGGAAAATGCATATGTGCGTTTGCACCTTGCAAAAGCAGAAACTACAGAAGCCTGTTAATTTATTTCCAGTAATTACGACTTTATATCTGAAAATTACAACTTCATTTCTAATAACTGCGACTTCATATCTTACAACTTCAACTCATAATTAAACTTTATATCTCTCAGTTGTGACTTTATTTCTCTCAGTTGTGACTATATCTTTTAATTTTGACATATCTTACAGCTGAAACTTTATTTCTTATTATTGCGACTTCAGATCTTATTATATCTCTCAATTGCGACTTTATATCTTACAACTGCAACTTTCTTTTTTATAATTGTGACTTTAAATCTTACAACTGCAACGTTCTTTCTCATAATTGTGACTTTATATCTTACAACTGCAACTTAATATCTTACAATGTGACTGTGTTATTTTAAACTTTATGTCCTGTCTCCAATACCTGTTTTAGGTGGAAACAGGCTTCCATAAGAAACTGTCAATGCGGCTTAGCCATGTAAATGTTTGATATCCACATTTAGTGGTAAATTAGTCAGTGCTTTTGTTTAGCTTGGAAATATAAATCAGCGTGAAGATGAGGCACAGAAGACGCAAATATGACACCTTTCCGCCTCGCATGCTTTTTCTCTATTTAATCCCTTCTTTCACTGACGGCCCCCACATTCTCAAGGGTTCTTTCATCCATTTTCCTCTTTCGACTCACTAGTTTACGTTATGATAGAGCTTAAAGTGTAGCAAATCTCCTGCCCAGATTGGCACAAAATGCATCTCTTTAAATGACAAGAGTGGGAATTGAGTAAAATCCAACACCCACCCTGATACCCACATGCACACACCACACACACATCCAGATACCCACACAAGCACATGGACACACACACAATCATTGTCAAATATAGAAATTGCACATGTATTCTCGACACCAGCACATGCTCTCACACTGTGAGAACCAATCTGAGCAGATGCAGCAGGGAGTTCAGACGGACACCCATCGTTCAGACAAGTGAAAATCACTCCCTTTCTTTTCATCTTAAGGTCAAGAGAAGCTGCCGCCAAAAGAAAACACCATAATCCTGCTGTCTTTAGACGAAGGGAGGAAATGGGGTGTGTGCAACTGAAAGCCATCTCAAAATCTTTAGCAAAAACGACCTTGATGAGACTAAACTGGGATCATTTCACACTCTTTGTTTTGCAGTCTCACCACTAAGGCAGAGGTCTTATTCTCCTCTGTCCAGTGTCCATTCAGGCTCAAAATCACAACTTTTGTTTCTACTATACACTAATGTGGTTACATGGAGAGCAAATGGAGACTTTTGCTTAAAGGGACAGTTCACCCAAAGATGAAAAATTATCAATTATAATCATTATTTCATGCCGTTCCAAACCTGTATTACTTTATTTCTTAAGCAGAACACAAAAGAAGACGTTGTCCAAACAACAAAATACCCTCAGATATTTTTCAAAGTATCTTCTTTTATGTTCACAGAAGAAAGAAAGTCATACAGGCTTTTTTTTGTTTTTTTATTGAACTCTCCCTTTAGTTAGACACCAATAATCTCACGTCTCTCTAGAGTTTTTAGAAGAGTTCTCAACCATGTCTCAAACTGCACTCAGATTTTCCAAGATACTAAGTTTTCAATCAAAAATCAGTGAAAAAAATCAAAAATTGATCAAAAATCAAAAATTTCAAAATTAAATCTTATTTTACAAGGGTCTTCCACCTTTTTAGGGCCAAGACATAAATATATAAACTGTGAATGTGCGAGACTTCCAGTTAATTCGAAGAATAACAAAGTGCTGAGTGTAATAAACGGTAAAACTATTTGTACAACAAATCAGTGACTTTTTGATTACGATAATAAATTAAAACAGTACGATAACAAATACTAGTTTGCAATATCAAGCAGCATAACAGGCTGTTTTTGTTCAGCAAAAATAACTGGAAGTGAATGACACCGGAAGCTGGCCGCACCCGCTCTAACTTTAAAAAAAAAAAAGGTGGATAGTATAGTATTAATGCATTTGCATACTTTGTAAACTTCATAAAAAGAGGTTAAAAATGTATAATTGGCAGACCCCCTGCTGAAGACCACTGCATTTTTACAATTTACATAACTGATACTTAAATGAAGCATATCTAAAAACTCCTTTAGGTTGAAAGAGCAGCATTTAAGCAATTTAATTTTCTATATAGAAATGTTTTTAGGCATGGGGATACCTCAAGGTTAGGGGTCACAGGGGTTCACGCTCAATAAACCGCTGTCTGTAAAAAGTCCCAGCTGCACGGATGTGGTCAATGTAGACTGTAATCAGCTGTAGATCGGAGATTGGGATTTCAGGAGAGCGTAATGGAGAGGACCAGGGTGGCGTTACATAAACCATGATAGACATTCCGTTACCATGGAGGCCTTATCACATCTAAAACCCCCACTACCCACGCATGCGCTCCTTTCTCTTCCTCACGCCGTCTTTTCTTCATCTCTCCCTCGCTCACGTTGGTGCCTTTTGGCATGACGCACCGTGTGTGCGCATTGGTGTGTGTTTTGAATGTCTCTGTTCATTCTCTGAGGCTGTATGCACTTGTTCTTCATATCTGCTCATATCTCGACCCCCCCCCCCCCCCCCGCACAAAATTCTTCCATTCTGGGAGGCATTTCACCCTTCAACTCCCATCTTTTCTTTGGATCGTAACACAAAACACCATCATTCACATGCAAATCTGCTTTGGCGGGCCGCCAACTATAAGTAAATACACGAACGCCACTGGAGGACCGCCGCTATTCTCGAAACAATCCTTTGAAATGAATGCTCGTGGTGAAAACTTCCCATACAGTTTGGATGGAAGAAAGCAGGTGCAAGTGAAAATACATACGCTTTGAGTCTTTCAAAAGCTGACAAAAGCAAGAAAGTGTCTATGTCAAGCCACCAGTCTAAAGAAACACAAAAAAAAACACCTTATGGCCTTTAAACTAAAACAGAGCTTGCTGAATTTAGAAGCACGCCACTTTTTTTTAGGTCTAACCCAGTTCAAACTGGCACCAGGAGAGATTGTTCCTAGAGCAGGACTCACAAAAAGCATTTTTAAAGCCTGCTCTCTGGTCAACCGGGAGAAATTCTTTGAAACCTCTGCGACTGGTATTACATAACATGAAAATGAGAGATGTTTTAATAGCTGAACACCATCAGTCCAAGATGTGCCCACATGAAAGCACGACACAACTGAACTCCAGAATACCAGAGAACAGAACACCCAAGCAAACAAATCCAAACCCACAGCAGAGTTAATGGATTCATTTTGCACCCTTTTGTTTGCCAACAGTGTGCACAACCTTTGAACCTGGCCCTGAAATTATGCGTTACCACTGCAGGCAGTGTGTTGATGCTGCTGTTACTCGGGGCGGTTTGCAAATTTTCTTGCAGCATCGAACTCAAATATGTGCAGTTTTATCACAAAGACGGTGTGCACTAGGGGTGTAATGGTTCTCAGCATTGCCACAGGAACTAGGGGTTTCACTGAAATGGAATTTAAGATGACACAACTTGTCATCAATTTTCCACCTTTATTCATAAACTTACTCTAAAGATTAATTCATTTTTATATGTTGTTGAATGTGGTATGTGACTGAGAATTTTTTGAGAATATTCCAAAAGCCGATCTCGCACGGTGTGAGTGACGTGACTACACTGGTTGAGGAGCAGCATGTCTCAGAACTCATCTGATCATACCTGTCAACACTCCCGTTTTTGCCTGGAGTCTCCCGTATTTCACACCCATCTTCCGCCCCCTCCTGTTTTGTTATTTCTCCCGGGAATCTCCCGTAATTTGTATGGCCCAAACCTCGTTATATGAATAATCACTTCAATATATTATTTCAAGGTTGTTCAGTTGCCAGATCTTGTATGAAACGCCTACTCATACGATCGACACATCCATAGACTGATTTCAACCCATTTGTGACCTCGTCCTGGCAACCTACAACCCAGTTGCGCTGTTGATCTCTGCGCAGGTAGTAGACGCGGGAAGTTGAATCAAGCATCACTGGTAGAATGGGAGGAGAAGAATCAGGTGGTAAATATTTAACGCAACATCCGTTTTTTTCTGTCATCCTTTGGCTAGTGTTACATTATATGATCACGCTCTTATTCATGCAAATGCTTTTAACCCGTTCAAAAGCGACAGGCCAAAGAGAATGCGCAGCCTGTGAGAAACACACAACGCACAGAAAGACGCGCGCCAAATGCGCACAGGCAGCGCAGCCAGAATAGAGTTTTCTTTCACGCTTTAACTAAAAATAACACACACACAGTTATGCCAAAATGCCAGTTTTGTTGAGTATCCTCATAAGAGCAGTCTTAAATGAGTTAAATAACGTCTTAAATGAACGTAAGGAGTTGTGAGGAAGTGAGACCCGCTTCATGTGTGACAGCCGAAGATCTTAAAGTGACCGTAACCATTTATGATGACGTTTAATGTAAAGAACAAAAGTAATTACTCGCTGCTCTTGACTAAAGAACTTTTGTAGCTTTTATTTATATATAATTTATAATTTATGCAGTGCAAACTGTTTGATAACTTTTCAATTTCTGTATATTTCCTACTTGTTATAGAGGTAGGAAGGGCACAGGTAGCCTACATATGAAATTTATTATGGGTTTATGTGAGGATTGTTTTTAAATTCACTTAAATTAAAAGTTGTTATATTTTTTGAAGCCTAATAAATGTTAATGTGTTATTTCATTGAAGTGTTATTTCATTGAAGTGTCAATGAAATGCTATTTCATAGAGACATCAGTACCAGTATTAGTATCAGTGATACTGGCCTTCATTCATAAAAAAAGTATTTAAAATATTTTTTCTGTATGTTGTTTCTACATTAATTTGGAGATTAACTGTGAAATTATTACGTTATAAAATATATTAAAATATTAAGTGTTTTTAATGGTGATTAATCATGATTAATCACAGAAGAAATATGTGAATTTTAGTTCATTTTTATTAAAAACTATGTATTAACAAATTGCATCATGGTTTCCGCAAAAACATTAAACAGCGCAAATATTTATTAAGCTCCAACTCATCATATTAGATTTCTGAAGGATCATGTGACACTGATGATGCTGAAAATTCAGCTTAATAAAAAACATATTTCATAATGTGCACTCATGAACAATAAAACCATTTACTAAGAAAGTAAATGGGGTCAAATTTCATTACCTGTTGCTTTTAAAAGGTTATCACACCTATATACATAATCGATATCCTCAAGCCAGCTTGTGTTTGCAAAATACTGCATACGCATAAACTTTCTTATGAAAAATGTGTCGCTTTCCACCTCCCATCGTTCTGTTTCCCGCAGGCGAAGAGAGATGAACACACTCAGCCCATCGTCACAGCGAGAATGGCCCCAATACTTCAAAATAACATCTAACACATGTTTGATTAGGATGATAAGAAGATCATCAAAGCTAAAAGCTCCTTTATGGCTCTATTTCTAAACGGTTCTGTATATAATCATCACCCTCCTCCACTAGAGTGAAAGAACTAAAAGAATTTACTTCATCGCCATTATAGTACGCAGTGATTAATATTACACACTGCTATGTTTATCACTCTTTGCATTATCGTTTACGCCAGTGGTCTAAAAGCATGGAAAGCTGTTTGAAGCTTCTGTATCTTCTTTGGTAAGCTGTTTCGGAAGGAGGCTTTCCATGTGCGACTGCTTCTTGGTGGGAGTGATCACTGTGTGCTAATCACATCCTTCTCTCTAGCAAGCAGGAGGCTGTTTTCAGGCTGTTATTAGGGCTGTCGGTCAAGCCACTGATCCGGGAGCTCGAGGCCATCTGTGTGTGTGTGCACGTGTGTGTTTGAGTGTGCAAACTGTGTGGTGAAAAAGAGCAACCTCTGCTGTCACTTCAAAGGGGCATCACGTGGCGCATTTGCTATGGTTTGATTCAGGCACTGACTCGCAGTGACTGCAATGCTGTTTTTGTAATGCAGAATGAAAAGAGCAGAGAGAGAGAGATATCGCTTCAGAAGTGCCGTCTTATAATCTCTTTCAAAAATTGTGTCTACATAGCCTGAGTGTGATTTTCTAACATCAGGGCATTAATTATAGGGGGTTTGCAAAAGGAATATGATGCCCAAAATAAGGCATGAACCCCTGCAAAGGAAGTCATTTTAAATACAAATATGTATGTGTTTCAACAGGGTTTTCAAACAACGTTTTTTTTTTACCTTGCAGTAAATAGACGTTCGCGACCAGAAATAGCAGTAAAGGCATTTATAATGTTACTAAATATTTCTATTACAAATAAATGCTGTTCTTTTGAACTTTCTATTCATCAAAGAATCCTGATGAAAATGTATCACGGTTTCCACAAAAATATTAAGCAGCACAACTGTTTTCAACATTGATAATAATAAATGTTTCATGAGCAGCAAATCAGCATATTAGAATGATTTCTGAAGGGTCATGTGACACTGAAGACTGGAGTAATGATGCTGAAAATTCAGCTTTACCATCACAGGAATAAATAACATTTTAAAATATATTAAAATAAAATTATTACATTTATTTTAAATAAAATGTTTTTCGATCCAATAAATGCAGCCTTGGTGAGCATAAGATTTTTTTTTTATATTTTAAAAATCTGCCGATCTACAGTATATAGACACATATACACAAATATATAACAAAAACGTTTTAAATCATTTAAAAAGTCTTTAAGAGTGGGTTAACATTTGTCTTACTCTACTAGTGGTGTTGAAAGACAATTAAGCTTGTGCTCATCTGATTTCCAATACAAATACCAAGAAGTTATTGTATAATTCGAACACATGCTTTCCACTTATTCCACTGTTCCCGCTCCCTTCCATTTACCTCATCTTCTTCACCTCATCTGAAAGTGGCAGTTGCCATGTGAACAGGTGCTGAGTCTAAGAGAGGCTCCTTCACACTGGAGCTTTTGTGTTAAGAGGAGCCAACATCCTCACACAAATATCCATATCAGAACCTGGGGAGAATAGCATCCAAAAACACCTATTTACAAAACAAAAAAAAATTATATGCCCAATTCTAAGGCAACTTGTATCCTTTGCCGACAATCCCAGAACGTACTGTGTCGAGCACAGTGCACAAAAAATAATCCAAGATGGTAGATTCTAAATATATTTATTCGAACACTGCAAAGCATTGATTAAAAAAAAAGTTTAGCATAATTTAAAGGGATTCTGACTTCTGACTTATTTACACTGTTAAAGAGTTTTATTCTCATGCTAAACATGGCCAAAATTTCAAAAACTAGTTGGACGTATGACGGAGTATTTCTGCCAAATACACTCCTTCAGGATTCGAACAAGTTTCGGAAAGTTTTTTTCGAGTATGGCCCTGTATGACGTCATAAAGGGTGGAATTCCTTGTATGGGCACTTCTCCCGGATGAGCGCGTGCGCACGTCAACCAGAGCGAGAGCACGCTGAGCTTCATTCGAGTTACGGGAGCCATCAGCAGCGCTGTCATTTTGTTTTTAGACCACGAAATCAACAATGTCACTAAAGAAGTGTGTTTCTGGTTGTGAGGGAAAGATCACCTTGTTTAGCTTCCCAAATAACCCAGCGTTAAGAAAACAGTGGATGCAGTTTCCGGAGCAGCAATGGAGTTCTGCAAGAGTGTTTGTTTGTTCCCAGTCATGAGTCGAAACTGCAGGCGGTGAGTGAAACTGCATCAAATGTCTGTGTTTTGTTGGCAATCGGTGCGTAAGTGCATATAATGTAAACAACACGAACGTATAGTGAATCGAAAGTTATCCAGGGACAATGCCATGATGTATTGTGTGTGCGTGTGTGTGTCATAGGTGTGTGTGCTCGTGACTCTTTAGCTCTGCCCACTGCACGCCTTCACGAGTTTGGCTGTTTTCGTAAAGAATCGGTACAGCGTATCTGTCTTTTATAAATCTGATAAAACTAAAGACTCTTCGGAGATATGAAGGATGCAATACTACTCTATAGGTACTCAAGATTAACAGAAACTGTGTGTTATGTACCCTTTAAATTGACTATTTTCAGAGTATGAGCACTATAGCAACAACAAAGTCATGGGTTTAATGCACTTTTGCATCTGCCAAATGCATACAACAATTTTGTTATGCTTATTATAGAAAAGCATTATAATAGATAATACCAAACTCTATTGGAATCAGCTGTGAGCGCTATTTACATAGTGAGTATCGAGCTGTTGCAAGAGTTTCCTAAGTTGCCTGTATGGAGGAACAGTGCAAATGAGTCACATATATCACACAATAACACAAACACTTGAAAATACCCTACTGTATATTAGAACCCACTCCACACACAAATTTTGCACCACAAACATACATCAAAAGGCATACTCAAAATGCACAAAGTCGAGGTGGACACCATAGCTGCTTTCAGCAGGGCTGCCCAGGTGCGTGGATAAGCACACAATGAG
This sequence comes from Coreius guichenoti, assembly GCA_039654105.1. Taxonomy (NCBI): domain Eukaryota; kingdom Metazoa; phylum Chordata; class Actinopteri; order Cypriniformes; family Gobionidae; genus Coreius; species Coreius guichenoti. The sequence goes on from CM077171.1 coordinate 35,539,911, forward strand.
TGGGCATGAACATTAAGGATCAAGAAGAAGGGGGGCGAGAGGGTGACAGACACAGAGCGAGAGAGATATCTCGCTTTTCTTCATGATGTTATGTAAAGCCCTGCAATGGGAGGCCAGTGAGTGGGCAGTCATTCCACTCTAATCCCTTACTCTTTTCAAAAGAAAAAAATGCCAGCATTCCTCCTACACAAACACACTCTCTCCAATTGCACTTCTCTCTCTCCCTCCTTGCATTTATTTCTTTCTCCTCACTTGCCGAAGATTCTTTAAAACACCCTCAGGACCGTTTCAGCCCACAGGAAAGCAGCACATGGAGAGTGGGGTGGGCCTTATACAGCCAGGCCTCACCCTGCAGAGACTATTTACACCTCTATTTTATTATCTTCATTAACTTCTGATGATAATACCTGGAGAAATGACTACAGAAATTCTTGAGAAAATGATCTGAGCTGTAAATACCATCACTCTGTAACCACAGGAATATTACATCATGACAATGCTGACTGGCACCACAAGAAACCTTTCCCAATCCCAAACCTTTACTACAGCAAAAGACTTGACATGTGATGTGAAAGGCAGCAGACAGGAATACTCCTTTAAGAGTATGGCTGGGAACCAAGAACAAGTTTTAATTCATTATTTTAAAAAACCCTACCCTAGTGAAAAATAAATATACCAAAATGTAATTGAAATACATTTATTTTATGCTAAGTATACTACAAATACATTTACATATTTATGTACTTAATTTAAATACCCTGCAATTGTACTTTTGATATACTGAATTGGTAGGGGAGACCGGGTATGGTTGTAACACTTTTTTTTCTTCAGCACCTAAAACTACCCTTTTTTTTTAGCTACACGTCTGAAACTTTTAGGCAAAGTACCCACATTTGTCTACTACAAATGGCAACAATTTAAATTTCTTCAACTATATCACAGACTTTGTGAGATGATGACAAATACAAATCGGTCCTTGGTTACAACCTACCCCACTACTGGGGTAGGTTGTAACACATACTGGGGTAAGTTGTAACAGGTAGACAAAATGCAGGGTACTCCAAGTGATATGCCACAACAACAGTTTTATTTTAAATAAATGGCTGCAACAATAAAATATGTGTGAATATGGGGAGTGTATGTGCATATTGTGTGTGTTTGTGCATGCACATGTGTGCGTTTGTTTGTGCATGTCTGTACGTGCACATTCATATGGGTGTGTGTGTGTGTGTGAGTGAGAGCAAATTAACATAAACATAGGCATTCTGTAGAATTATTAAAGTAAGTTGTATGTAAGTGGATAGTTGTTTCAAAACACGTGTTACAACCTACCCCGCCACTGTCACTCATTGTTTAGCTAGCTGTATTAGCATGGTGCTTTGAAATTAGCAGGAGGTTGATACACCATTCTTTACTAGAGAAACTACACTTTGACCTGATATAACTCATACAACATTATCTACAACGGTAGAAGTACTAAACAAAATATGATCTTATTTTTTTAGAATTAGATTTTCTGCTGTAGCTTCAGGAGATATAGCAACACAGACTGGAAAACCTCCATGTGGGATCGTAAAGGAAGCCAGAGAAAACTGAAACTGTCATATGACTCCTATCTTATCTGTGATTCGTGGAATTGGTAGTGTTACAACTCTCCCCGTGTTACAACTATACCCGGTCTCCCCTATATATATATATATATATATATAACTAATTTTGTACTTAATGCACTTTAGTAATCCGGAAATAGTGCTGAGGTCCAACTAAAGATATACGTAAGTATATTTGATTGTGCTAAAGTAGAGCTATTGCAAGTATACTTTAGGTACACTTTAAATATCTTGCATTTAAAGACTGATATTACAGTGATCATACTATACTTACTAATAGTGATATTAAAACACATTTTAGGCTTAATATTAAGAAAGAAGCACTCCAAATAAAGATTAATTATAATATTTATATCAGTAAGTCTCAAGCAATACGTCAATAAATATGTTATTGGATTTGCAGTAAACTTAGTATTAAATAAATGTATTTTAAATACATTTTGGTATAGGTTTTTTTCACTAGGGTAATGACGCTCGGTTTTGTTTACGTACTGGTTGACCGAATGACGTTTGGTTCCGTTGATGATTTTCGCATGTACATTCTTCCATTTTTAGTGAATTTTAACATACAACGCAATCAAGTCTAACTTTCAAACAATTGATTCTTATGATCTGGTTATATTTAGTGAATCAAAAATTGCTCCGATTGCTGAACGAATAACTCTAATGAACTGGTTCTTTTTAGTGAAACATATCAAAATCATACAGCTTACAATTAACTGGGAAACTTAAATCAGTGAACTCAATGACTGGTTGATACAACAATGTGTAGTTAAAAAATGTGTAGTTTATAAAAAAATTAAATAATTAAGGCCATTTTAAATGATATATGTTAAGGATAATTACTAAATTGCATTTGTCACTTCTAAAAAGCCTATGAAAAGACATTAAAAACCCTTTTGCAAATTTTTTAAAAATGTATTTATTTATTAGGGCCCGAGCACCGAAGGTGTGAGGACCCTATTGGAATTGCTCAGCCTATTATTATTCTTCTCCCAAATGAATCGCATTTTTGATGGCCTAAACATGCTCGAAAACTCATGAAACTTTGCACACGCATCAAAAGTGGTGAAAATTTACGTCTGATATGGGTTTCAGAATTAGGCGTGGCAAAATGGCTCGATAGCGCCATCTACAACATTTCAACGAAGTGCCCCTCCCGCTACGTTTCACGTACAGGTGTGAAATTCGGGAGACACATGTAACAGCCCAATACCTACAAAAAAGTCTCCTGGTACGAAATCTGAAAACCAACAGGAAGTGAGATATTTTTAATTTTCTTTGCAAAATTTCCAGACGTTGTACTTTAACGAACTCCTCCTAGAGATTTAATCAGATCAACATCATATTTGCACAGTCTAATCTAAAGGCCTTTGCAACATTAAATTGCGAAGATCTTGAGTTTTCGCTGAAGGGCGTGTCCGTGGCGGCCTCACAAAGTTCGATGTTTCGCCTTAAAACAGGAAGTTGTTGTAACTCGGTCATACAATGTCCGATCTGCCCCAAACTTCACATGTATTATTAGAGTCCTGGCCTGAAGACATCTACACGCCAATATTCAGTTACAGTCATAGCGCCACCTACTGGCAACAGGAAATGGCATGTTTTACACTGTGATTAACTCCTCATAGTGATTTAATCAGATCAACATCATATTTGGTCAGTCTAATCTAAAGGCCTTTGCAACGTTAAATTGTGAAGATCTTGAGTTTTCACTGAAGGGCGTGTCCGTGGCGGCCTGTCAAAGTCTGATGTTTCGCCATGACACAGGAAGCTGTTGTAAGTCAGGCATACAATGTCCGATACGCCCCAAACTTCACATGTTTGATAAGAGTCCTGGCCTGAAGACATCTACATGCCAGTATTAGTTAGTCATAGCGCCACCTGCTGGCAACAGGAAATGGCATGCTTTACACTGTAATTCCCTCCCAGAAACACATTTAAATATGCCATCAAGTCCCAAACATGCTAGAAACATTAAATCAAGCAAAACTTGGCTAAGTGCTAATGTATGCGATTTACGCCACAAAACAGGAAGTTGTTGTAACTCAGGCATACAGTGTCTGCCCCAAACTTCATACGTTTGATAATAGTCCAGGCCTGAAGACATCTATATGCCAATATTCGGTTATAGTCAAAGCGCCACCTGCTGGCAGCAGGAAGTGTGGCACATTGAAGTGACTTTGCCATATTTCTCCTATATTTACCCACTTAAATGCATGTCGCCCACTATTTGCTGTTTTCCTGAGGCCACAGGGTGGCGGTGCTCCCGGGTGCGAGGGCCCTTTCATCGCTGCTTGCAGCTTTAATTAGTATTTATTATTCCTATTCATATTGAAGAGCCATCAAAAATAGTATGTGTATATATATATATATATATATATATATATGGGAAGAAAAAAAATTACTCAAAGATCAACCAAACAGTATTGTTAATTCATACAAAATTAATTCTCAATAACATAGATTGATGTATGTATAAGAACTGCCAAAACATTTCAGCAAAAACAATTAAGCATGAAGTCCCAAGCCGCTCCCCTCCCTCAGCACATACGAGTGGAGGAAAATGTCCCAAAATTGGCAACTCCCACAACTATCGAATCATATGGCCGTTACACTGCTCTTGCCCTGCCCTCTGGAACTTTGTTCTGACATGCCAACTACCAGAACTACTTTTGCCTTAGGCTCACAACTGGAAGGGCTACAGGTAAACAAAGTTATGTAATGATCAACTTGCTAATCTCGGTTCAATGAGCCCTTCCAAATCACTCCATTACACACTACCAGTCATTTCACACACTCATGAGTTGTCCATGCACATTCCAGAGATAAAGCGGTTTCATGGGTGTGTTGTGTTGTCTTGAAACAGAGCTAATAAAGGCTCCTGGGGATTCTGGATTCCACATAGAAAACCCAAAAGATAAAGGTAATAAAAGTAAGTACTACCAGGTTTTTAATATTTTAAAGTCATTACATTCATAATGTACCAGAAATGTAGAAGCATCTACAAAGTGCATCTACAGTTACTCATTTGGTCAACAGCTGGGCTGTGTGCCTTCTTCACGCTTGATGACTGCATGTGCATCAGGACTTATATGTAAGCAGTGTCTTATTTCAGTGTGTTACCTCTTGACCCTGGATCAGTGGACTTCCCTCAATCCATAATCCACAGTCACTCTATGGACAACAACACTAGATGAGACAAATTGCAAGCCCATTGTTGGCTAATCCAGAATTAGTGGCACATTTTCAAAATTTCCCGGGTCTCTATAATGACAAATTGTCAGTTTTATCTAGAGGCAAGGCATCCCCCTTTACATAAAAAAGAAGTAACACAGGTTGAGAATGAGGCCAAATGTCTGAAAACTGAAATCTCTCTGATCTGTTCTAGACAGAGCAGAGGTTTGAGATAAATTGCTTAAAATCACCTCTAAAGGAGAAAAAGAGACATGAGCTGTCAAGCACACCAAATGAATGAAAGTTTAGGTCATGGCTTCATATTAGAGTTTAGCAAGAGCTAGAATGTGTTTTAAAAAAAAATTAAACATACTGAATGAACTTTTGATTTTGAATCATTAATGTAATGTTTCAAGTCACAATTTTCAGTCGGTTTAAAGACTTCAAATTCTGCAAGTCCCTCAAACACCTCTGGCTTTTTATCTTTTGCTCTATTAAAGTGTTAGTTCACCCAAAAAACATTGTCATTAATTACTCACCCTCATGTCATTCCAAACCCGTAAGACTTTCGTTCATCTTCAAAACACAAATTAAGATATTTTAAATGAAATCTGAGCGATTTCTGTCCCTCCATTGATAGTCTACACAACTACCACTTTGACGCTTCAAAAAGTTCATAAAGAGATCATAAAACTAATCCATATGAACCTCATTGGTTCTTGCACGTCAAGCGAACATGCTTGAGCTTCCATTTATAATATCTGATGTGTATATTTTATGAATGTTTATATGTGAATACAAGCCTAAATTAAATCTGTTCATCATATAAAGCGATCGTGTCTTTTCAAAAAATTTGGATATGGATTATTTTTATGTCAAAGTGGTAGTTGCATAGCTGCAATGGCGGGACATAAATCTCTCAGATTTCATTAAAAATATCTTCATTTGTGTTCCGAAGATGAACAAAAGTCTTACAGGTTTGGAACAACATGAGGGTGAGTAAATGATGACAGAATTTAAATTTTTGGGTGAACTACCCCCTTAAACATACAATCTACCTCGACTGAGCTTGATGTGCGCATAAACCTTTCCTCACTTTTTTATACTATTCACAACAGTCCAATCCACAACAGCCTATCCAACCATCATTTACCTAGTCTACAAAAAGGGACATTTTATTAGTTACCGTACATCCTATTAACACATTGAACCAAGGCAAACAGCCCATCTGCCCATTGATTTCACATCAAGCATAATTCTCTCTTTATGCACCGGCATACTGTAGAAATCCCTGCAGTTTCCATGGTTACTTCACAAAAACACTCTAATGCACATGTGCAGTGCGAACTGGTGCACTATGGCTGCAAAGCATCACTGCCAATGAATGTGTGGGAGAGCTTTCATTGCATAAAAGTCCTGGAACTTACAGGTAACATGTATGCACTTGTTAAAGACAGCCCATTCCCATCACAACACAACACAATTTGTCATTTCCCTGTAAAAAGTCCTTTGTCTAAGACTAAAATAGAAATCCCCTCACTGGTGTTCATGGTGTTTTCTGTATGTGGGTGTCAGGTGTGGGTGTTGAGCGGTAGCTGCTTGTGGGATCATGAAACATCCATAACACCAATTTGAGGAAAAACACACAGGAAAGCAGCATGGAAACATTTAACATTTCATTCGATTGTCATGAGCTTTCCCATAGCCAAGGAAATACCCTAGCACCACCCTACTTGATATTTCCCAGCCAGTTCCTCATTTAGTGATAGGATCTGTTATTGACAAATGTGAAAGCACTTTGTTTTATGGCATCACTCTCTGTGACCTTTTGATGTGACCTTTTAAATGTTGCCAGTACTCTATATAATTTCAAGGTTTACTACTAGCCTTGACTGCCTTCCTAGAATACAGTGGTCCACTGTCATGCCACATCTATGTGAAATAAAGTTCATCAGTTTTAAAAAAAAATGACCTCGTTTACCAGAATTAATATATAATGGAACAACAAAAAATGCCTAATTATTTTACTTTATGACCTAATCATTCTCGCAATAGCAGTGAATAACATCTGTAATCATTGAAATAGTGACTAAAGTAAATAACATAATGGCTACTGCACTATACGACCTAACGGACAACTATTTGTCAAGTGTGATTCAGTTTACACAGCACAGGTTTTTCCCGAAAAGGCAGTTTTGAGGCCAGAAAATTTAAGGGAGTCAGTTTAGTTATTGATTCCAACATAAAGTTCTGGTTCCATTCTGGTACAACACACCCACTTTTCATGATTTAATCAATTCATGATAAAATTAAGTCCTGTCCTAGAACTTTTTTTATTTCATTTTACTATTATCAATATTATCATATTGTTTCATGCTGATTTTTTTCAAGTTGAAATGTTTTTAAATTAATACATTTTCTTAAAAACTAAATTCTCATGGCATGACACAAAAAGACAAAAACTATTTACAAAATATAGCAAGACATGACAAAACGCCCAACAATTTAAACGTCTTGTATAAAAGTTATGGAGGAGCTCAATAGATGAACTAGCGCATTACGATCATGAAATTTTATTTGACATTTAATTTTCACAAATAAAAAACATTTATTACGATTTACAATGTAATTGTTTATTCCCCTTATTGTGTAAACGTGCACACACCTTAGGCTATAGGAAGAAGTAGCCTAATTTATTCACAAAGTTTGAATGTTCCTTTAAGGCTTTGAAAAAATTATGCTGTACTAGGTTGACATTAATAATATTTAAAATATTAAAACATTTACAGATGTTTGAAATAGTGCTGTCAAATCCATTAATTGAGATTAATCGCATCCAAAATAAAAGTTTGTGTTTACATAATATAGGGTAAACGTACCTATTAAGCTCAAGTACCCATTAAGCACACTACTATCTTTGAGCTCAGATTATAAACAGAAAAAAATAATTTATCATCCTACTTGATGTCTTAACCAAATGATGTGTTTGTTACTATATACCTCCTGTAATTTCAAGATAATCAGACCATTGCACACTGAGTTATGGGTATTCATGTGTTCACACTGTCTGGCGGCCATTTTAAAAGCTGTCTGAAAACTTTCACCAAAAGAGTAGCCCCTTAAATGTGCATTTTTTAGATGTTTAAGCCTTTATTTTCGATAAGTATAACTTCTTACTGCAAAATTAAGAGATTAATATTTAGACTTTTGCATATTATAACCTGGAACCTGGATGTGGGAAATAATTACAGTTAGATCCAAAAGATAGTTTAAGCAACATAGCGCAGATGCTACAGAACATTGTTAGCTTACTAGCTGTATAAGATTGTGTGCTACACTAATATATTGCTTCACAGGCATTACTGGCTTGTACTTTTAAATCAATTATATTATAAATTTACAGTTTATTGATGGTCTGTTGTTTTACACTTCTATAATTTTTAAAGATTTCATATTATTGTAAGGTGAGCTTAAAGGGTGCACTACTATGAAAATCACACAGCTTCAGTGTGATTTCAATAAGAAAAAGTATAATTTCATAGATATTTTCTATAATAGCTGCTCATATTAAAATATGTATGAACTTAATACATGACCTAGATTATTTATTTAGCAAAATTGTCCTTTTAAATTTATAAATTTTATATTTATTAATTAAAAAAAGGTTTGCTGTTCCAATAAAGCTCAGTGTGCTCCCTTTAAGCTCATCCACACTGAACGTCTATGTAAATACTTCATAAACAGACTTTAAATATTAACTGATGGTTGTCACTTCAAGTTAATCTTTATAAAATTATTCTTTAAAAATGTTGTTTAAAATAAACAAGAATTTTCCCAAAAAAAACATGTTGTGAGCTTAATGGCAACAGGGGTGTGCTTAAAGGGTACAAACATGTACCCATTAAGCACAGCCAGACTTTTTGCATTTAATGATGTATATCTTAATTTAAACGCTTTTGTCAATTAAGATAAAATTAAATATTATTGTGTGAGATTAATATTTTATTTTAACATAACTTCTTGTACTCAAACCAATACCCTGTGCACTAAAATGTCATCAATGTAGATTTTGGTGAGCTTAATGTGTGCACTGTGTATAATTAGTATGTATACATAAATACACACACATGCATGTATATATTTAAGAAAAAAATATTATATTTATATATAAAATATTTGTTTATATATAATATAAATTATATAAATATATATACAGTTTACACATGCAAACATTTCTTAAATATATACATGCATGTGTGTGTATTTATATATACATGATAATTGTACACAGTACACACACATATATTATGTAAACACAAACTTTTATTTTGGATGTGATTAATCGCAATTAATTGATTTGACAGCACTAGTTTAAAATATTTCTCACTTTAATTCAATTTCAATTAAGATTATTATAATACTGATTAGTACTATTAAAATAGTATTAAGTGTCTGCGCTAAATTAGCTACTCACTATCCGCGAACCACAACAGTTAAAAATATTTTCCATTACGTGAATATTAAAATTAAAGTGAAAGTTTAGAATAATCGCGGTTATTGCAACAACAACAAAAAAATAGCGATAAGTTGATAATCGCGACAAGTCGATTATTTAAAGTAATGCACTAGGCACCATAAACACACTGGCGTGCACCATAAACAGCCACCATAGTTGTAAACGACCCGCTCTTCAAACATCCACCACCACCAAGAATAGGCTGTCAGTTGAGCATGAACATGAACACTCGTGTCTCACCTGTGCAGTTGGCGTACCGCTTCCCTGCCACACTATCCAGCAGCGCCAGCGCTAGGTTGTCTGGAGTGTCCGCGGGCAGCGGGGTCCAGTTCGTGTCCAGACTCGCCTCTGAGCTTTGCTCATCGCTGGACAGCGACGGGCTCCTGATGTCCGCAGTGGCGGATGGCCAGCACGGTGCTTCTTCGGTCTCCGGGCTGAACACCTCTCTCGCCGGGCCGCTTTCGGGAGACGTCTCCCTGAAGAACGGCACCACACGGGACAGACTGGCCCGCCGCCTGGATGCCCCGGTGCCGGTGGCCTTCTCCCCAAAACCACCCGCCCGAGTGAGTGCATTGGTCTGTTTCTTCAAGAATTTTTCAAGAGGCTTCATTCCAGCCGGCATTTTGATGACAGAAATCACAAGAAGGCCCTGGGTTGATTCTAATACTCAATAATGAACACTGATGATAACCGTATAGACGTGAGCGTATAGGCTACATCATAGCTGGATAATGCTGGAACCCAACTCTGATTGGAAAATGCCTGAAGAATATCTTCCCCGCTGCGTGGTTAAAGTGTCAAGAATAAAATACGGCCATTTTCAATGTTCCTTTTACACAAGTGGATGCTGATCGAGTCCTTACTAGCTACTCTCAGAAGAAGAAAAAATCCAAACGTATCCCAGGGAACCCCGTCCTCCACTGCAGTCCTTCAGCTCGAGAAGAAGGCTATATGTGTGCTATCATTGCCACTGACAACGAAGCCTTGATCGAAGAGTCAATTAGACGAATACTCAGACACAAAAGATGAAAATAGCAGCAGGTAGCACTTAATAATGCATGTACGTGTATAAATCAGTCTCTGCCAAGATGCTGGACCATATAAATTAATCGTTTACCGCAGCAGGTCTGAAGGAAACGGGCTTCCGTCGCAGACGAGACACGCGACTCAAAACTGATGATTATTCCGTGTCTGTAGATCCCTGACCGGTTCCAGTGGTATCCGTATTTATTTTTCTCTCACGGAGTGTCTCTGCGTCTCGAGTCCGCACAAATACTGCGCTCAGTCGCTCTCACATACAGTAAAGACTCTCTCTCTCTCTCTCTCTCTCTCATCTCTCTCTCTCTCTCTCTCTCTCTCTCTCTCTCTCTCTCTCTCTCTCTCTCTCTCTCTCTCTCTCTCTCTCTCTCTCTCTCTCTCTCTCTCTTCTCTCTCTCTCTCTCTCTCTCTCTCTCTCTCTCTCTCTCTCTCTCTCTCTCTCCGCCTTCTCTGCAGCGGAGTGCGTGTGTTATTGGTGGTGTCAAGAGATATTGCTCAATTGCTTTGAATCGCAGCAATTGCAGTCACGCTCATATAGGCTACTAACACAGAAGATCCCACATGTCCCACATTTGGATATAGGCTTTTACATTTTTTTTTCTAACCATGCATGCCAAAATTTAACCTAATATTCCCATATATGAATTCTTCATAGTTCTTCACAATTCTAAACAGTTTAAATTAATGTCAAGTATAAAGAATGCCCACTGTGGAACCTTGGTTGTAACAGTAAACTCTAAAAAAAAAAAAAAAAAACCTGTAAAAATAGGACACAATGTAGGCCTACTGTAAAAAAAGAAAGGTCCTTTTAAAGGAGTAGTTCACTTTTTAAAATGAAAATTACCCCATGATTTACTGACCCTCAAGCCATCCTATAGGTGTATATGACTTTCTACTTTCTGATGAACACAATCGGCGTTATATTAATAAATATCCTGATGTTTCCAAGCTTTATAATGGCAGTGACGGGGGCCATGAGTTTGAAGCTCAAAAAAGTGCATCCATCCATCATAAACGTACTCCACACGGCTCCGGGGGGTTAATAAAGGCCATCTGAAGCGAATCGATGGGGTTTTGTAAGAAAAATATCCATATTTAAAACTTTATAAAGTAAAATATCTAGCTTCTGGCGGACCGCCTTCCGTATTTTTCCGTAATTTACAGAGAAAGTGTAACACCTCTCGCTGTTCATAACGCTTACGCTACGTTCGACGTCGTGTCAGTTATGTTTTTTTGTAAGTTGAATACGGAAGGTGGTCTGGCGGAAGCTAGATATTTTACTTTATAAGGTGAGTAAATCATGGGGTCATTTTCATTTTAAAGTGAACTACCCCTTTAAGAACTGTTTACATTTATGTTTCCATTAGCTCTATTACGGTAGAAATAGTGGAAATAATGTGAACACATAATAAGAACATAAGATTGCTGTTGCTGCTGTTATAAAGATAACAGCAGCAACATTCATTAATGTAGAACCTGAGACTAAAGTTCTGTGCTGTATCAATTACAGTTAGCATGTGTCTTGTTGTCCTTAAGGTCTACAGTTAGCCAGCTGTATGGTTTCAAATTGCCCAGCTGGAAAGCACAAAAGGGGTTATCTCTTTCACAACCACTTCATGAACACACACACTGCATTTAAGTGTCTTTAATCAAAGGCACTTATTGGGAGACACACGCCAACACCATCAGGTCTGGTCAAGGTACGAGTTGCTTGGGTGAGCCAATAGAGTAAGCAAATTCATTATCAGTATTAAGTTACGTTTGGCAGGCCATACATGGTGTCTTGTTCAAACGTCTGTCAGGAAACAGTATCCCAAGACACCTATGAGGGGTAAATATGGGATCTGGTGACCATCGGTGACCGCACTATGCTGGGCACTTAATTGAATACAGAATCATTATAACACATGGGAATAGATACCGATTAATTTGCTTAAAAGACGGACCATAAAAAGTTATTTTAAAAAATGTATGAGGTCTATGTGGTTTATAAAACATGTTAAGAAACTATTATACGACCTAATTTTTATGCTAGTTACACTCTTAGAAAAAAGGTTTAATGGCTTCTATTAAGAACTCTAGGGTCCTTGACTCAATTTTAAAGAACCCTTTATGCCGTAAAGGTTCTATACAGGCAGAAATGTCTTACATTTTTGCATAATACTTTCATGTATTCCATCATGGGATCATTTTATGTATTTAGTTTTAATTTATTTTAAAATTTTAATTACATTTTATAAATTAAACAGCTCATAAACAGACTTTATGACTGAAAAGGTTACACTTTATTTTAAGGTGTCATTGTAATTGAGTAATAATAATTAACATGTACTTACTAAAGGGTTAGGCTAGGATTAGTATTTGGATTTGGTTGAGGGTTAGTTGCATGTAATTATGCATAATTTACTGTTATTACTATATGGTAAGTACATGTAACATATTTAACAAGGACACTGTGAAATAAAGTGTTACCAAAAATTCAAATAACTTATTACACATAAAGATAACAACGTAAAGATATTAGCAGCAACATTCATTAATGTAGAACCTGAGACTAAATGGTGTTAATAAAGTCTGAGGTCTGATGGTGTCGGCGTGTGTCTCCTAGCAAGTGCCTTTGATTAAAGACAGTGATAAAGTCTGTTTATGAGCTGTTTAATTTATAAAATGTAACTAAAATTTCAAAATAAATTGAAACTAAATCCATAAAATGATCCCATGATGGGAACCCCAAAAAGGTTCAATATATGAAGCGCCTGACAGAACCCTTTAAACCCTGATGAACCCAGAGGAACTCATTCAGCTGTGGTTAGAGCTTCTTCCACACATCATATGTGATGACTGTGCACGGCAAAACCTCAGGATGGGAATTTCCGCCCTCTGTGACATCACACAAACAAACGTGTTCAAATTAGGCTGGGCGAAATGCACCTCAGATACATCCTACATGATCCTGTTGTATTTTGAGCAATGTGTGTGACTTCACTCAGCCATGTTTGCAAGCTCAAAACTGCAGGCGGTAAAAAGTATAAATTTAGCTCTGCGTCAGTAGAGGTCCTCATTGTCACCATGGAAATGAGAGTGAAACCATGCTGCAGAGAGGTGGAAATCACACATGGGGTGAACCACTGCAGTCAATCCGCTGGTCACTCTCTCCACCCTTATACATTTAGTGGCTTCCCCCCTATATCTCACGGCAGGTCGTTCCTCACTTCATCCCACATTTACCTCTGTGGTTTCTGTGGCCCCTTGAATGGGGAAGTACACTGCATTAGGGCCACGGTCAGATGTGGATGTGTGTGAGTGTCAAAAGAATGACATAGTCAAGTGTTTGTCATATCGTTTAGTCATATGACCTTCTCTGAAGATGACTGACATGATGTCAACATGCACAGTCTGTGACTTCATCACAAGAACCCCCACAACAGCATTAGACTTGCCATCAAAGAGCTGTAAATGGCTATATAATGTTTTCTGTTCTCTCAACTAGAGAATTTAAGGGGTAATGAACCCATAAATAAATTCACTCTAAAGCCAGATGAGGTCCTGCTACTGGGAATGACATGAATGAATGTCAAAATTAGGAATGCACAGACAGAAAAAATGGTCGATACAGTGACTAAATATTTATGTTATGAGCGTTAACTGATTATATTATATGTTTATTTAATGTTTTATAGAATTTTGACTAAAGCTTTAGTATGCAAAAATATATATTTGTTTTTTTATTTGATATGATACAGTATATTGAAAACAGATGTAATTTATACACACACACAGTATTTTTCAGAGACGGACAGTTAAGTATTTTTACTCTGCTTAAGTACATTTTTCAAGTGTCTATACTGTTTTTCTTTGGAAAACTTTTACTTCACAACATTCCGAAGCATAATGTCATACTTTTTACTGCACTACGTTCCATATTGAATATAATTTAAAGGGCATATTGCATTACATTTTTTCAAAATGAATATATAACCTTGTATGAAAATACCATATGAAAAGGTAATGCAGGATTTAAAATGTTTTAAAAAGACATAAGAGCACAAATTTAGTAGATAAAGTGGCCGTTTCGTTGACTGTTTGTAAAAACCGCTTTTTTTCAACAACGCATCATATTACGTCACGAGAGGGAGTCGTTTGCCAGGCTCTGCGCTGGCTCAGTGCAGAATAGGTTGATATTCAGTACGAGTCAGTGTATTTTCGGTAGTTTTTCTATTTCAATTTATCATCGTCATGGTAAATTATTGTGTCCAGCCTGTCAGGACATCGAGTCCACAGGTTTCCTAAAAAATAAAATAAAATAAAAAGTTATGAAACCTGCATGGTGACGTTTTGTGCAGGTGAAGAGACGGGACTTCACTTCTGCATCTGCTTGGAAACACGCGGTGGTGTGTAGCGTTCACTTTAGACCGGAGGATTATCATCCCGGCGATATAATGGAGTTCAGCATTGTAATACTCATGTAAAGGATGATATTAAATGAATAAACATCCACACGCGATGCTTCTTTGCCGTTGTTTTTACGTGAATCACTTTCAACATTGATGAATACAAAGTATGTACATTAACACAATGCATACAGTCTTAACAAGGATAACATGAAACACACAATAACACTATACTGTCTATGGTTCGGCCGCCGGCGGGAGATGTGACGGTCACGGATCCGTCAGAGATGTAGCTCGAAGAAAACGTGAACTGTGCACCGTAAGTCTGGTTTTTTAAACATTTGCTAACTACAAAATCAGTCGTGATGAGAAACCGCTAACGTTATATCACGTAACGTTTTGGACGGATATTAACGAGTGTGATATACGCCTGATCAAAGCTTATTAGTTTCTGTTATTGGTAAGTATCAATAGGCTACTCCTAGATGACCCATACCAGCTTTGCTATTGCCTGATACATGATAAAAATCTGTACAGTATTGTGATCTGAGCAGTGTTCATATCGTTAGCATGTATATATCATTAGCTAACACTGGTCTCTCACCGAGACACCTGCTCTGTTCTCCACTGGTTCTCCTCACAACACAACTCAATATATCTCCTTTAATCGTTGTTATGCCTAATCCTGGCCTGTCCCTAATTGTCTGTCATAATTGTATGGCTGTGGTCTGTGATATGAGTATTAATAAACATTTATAATTTCCTCAGCGTCCGAACTGTCATTGCGATCCATTGTTTTCCTATCGTTGAAATTGACCGCACCATGGACCTCTCTCCCTCCCGTTACATCACTTCCGGTTTTGGCATTTTTAGATGCGGAAGTAAAATTTTCTCACAAAAACGACTCCAGAAGCCTTAGTAGCGTACTTATAAGTATATTTTATAGAAAATCTAGTTCCTACATTATTTTTCTATACATTGACTCACTGGGGTCTCTAACCTGCAATATGCCCTTTAATACTTAATTACATTAAAAATGTAGTATCAAATCAAATCACCTTTATTTATATAGCGCTTTTTACAATGGCAATTGTTTCAAAGCAGCTTCACAGTGGTAACAGGAAAATAATGCAACGGAATTTGATTCGGCTGTACAGCCGCTCTGGTGAAAACGGTGATGTCACCCAGCTCATTTCAGTTATCAATGCGGGCAGATCAGTAATATAGTTGAAATTTAAGTGTCCCCAAGTGTTTTGGGAATTTAAGTGTTTACTCAAGTAAAAGTAATTAAAAGTTTTACTTGAGTACAAATAAGAAAGTACTAAATTTTTCATGTAATTAAGTATTAAAGGTAAAGAAAACTTTTATTTATGAAATGTAGTGCAGTAAAAAGTATGACATTATATATTATGCTTTAGAATGTAGTGAAGTAAAAATTTTCCAAAGAAAAACACTGATAAATTACATACTTGAAAAGTTTACTTGAGTAGAAAGTAAAAATACTTCACTACTGTCCGCCTCTGGTATTTTTAAGTTAAATGTATAAATTAGCTTACTCAAATATTTCAAATTCAGAGCCATTAAAATGTATGATTACAAAATAAAAATCTGCAAGGTCTGCTTACTTAAACTTTAAAGAGGCAACTGATTCGGGTTTACGGTGTAATATTATCTGATTCAAATATCAGTGTTATCAGATTTATGCTGAAAATTAAAAAAAAAAAAAAAAAACAAATGGTTGCAATTGGCCAATATAGAGTTATATATTGTGTATCCCTACTCACAAAACCTTTTGTAACTGTATGTTTATATTAGTCTCCTCCTAGAAATCCAACAAAAACAGAGCAGTATTTCCACAAAAGCGAAAGAAGCCATTACCATGGTAATTCCATAAGCATATTTATCTTTGTAATGAACATGACTCTCTAATATATTTGCCTGGCAGTGGAGCCCACCAGCCCTCATGGATACATAAACCCACCCACCACCCACACACACTCACTCAGATGATGGATGACCTCAAGAGCCTAACGCACTTGCCCTGGAGTGAGGAAAACAGAGCTCACATCTGCGATGACTCATTAAATACATCCCCCCCACCCCTCCATGCTGTCACAACGCCATCCTTATGCCATGCGTTATTGTACGCAATGCAAACACACAAGCACATGCACACACACTTGCTATGTTGTCATTCTGCTTTGTGAAAAGGATTGTAATGTATTGTACGGACGAATGAACAACAAAATGTTAATACTGAGACACAGCATTTTATTTTCACAATAAACAATAGATCCATCATGTCCAACACTTTACTAGACTGGGAACCCCTTTAAACCTAGACAGAAGCCTCTCATGTGGAAACACACTCGCTCTTTCATACATACACATACACAAACAGAAACTAAGATGAATGCTGTAGGCCTCTAGAGTGCAGGATCAGTTGTGTGTGTGTGTGTGTGCGTGTGGACAATTTGTGCCGTAAGGAGATTATCTTTAACTCATTAAACAGACCTACTTTCAAGCACTATGATATACAAACCCCCCTTCTCATCCTGATACCCGTACACATACAAACGCATCAAAAGGAGGAGAGCCGTTTGTCTCACCCCAGTGCAGACGCCCTCCTCCCAGTCAGTCTGGCAGATTAAGATGGTAATGTGACCCCTGAAGAACATTTTCAAAAACACACTTTTATGGGACTATTATTTCACTGTGATCCTCAGGCTTAGCATCATTTAGCTTCGCATCAATCGGGAAGCATCACTAGATTATGCTGCATGTCTTAATGTGTATCTACTGTTCAAGACCTGACACCAGATGGCTTATCTTAATTCTTTTCAATTTGAGAAATATTTGGAAAATAGAAATGCTATTTGGTTGTCAAATGCTGGGATCAACTTCAATAAAGGTCTAAAACAAAACAAAAATGTTGTAAAATATTTTGGTAGCACTTTAAGTAATACTTTATTTCACAGTGTCCTTGTTACATGTTACATGTACTTACCATAGTAATAACAGTAAATTATGCATAATTACATATAACTCTCAACCAAATCCTAATCCTACACTAACCCTATAGTAAGTACATGTTGTTAATTAATATTACTCAGTATTTACATATAATTACACTGTAACAATGACACCTTAAAATAAAGTGTAACCACACTGTTCCCAATGTACATATGTACTTATTATAGTAATTACAATAACTGAGTAATAGCTAGCTACTAACCTGTAACCTTCCCCTAAACCTAACTTTAACCTGTGTAGTTACCTTATATTACCCAGTACTTAGGTAAATACACTAAGTGCACAAACTGTAAAATAAAGTGCAACCCTTAAAGGAATAGTTCAGCCTAAAATGAAAATTATCCCATGATTTACTCAAGCCATCCTATGTGTATATGACATTTCTTCTTTCAGCTGAACACAATCAGAGTTATATTAATAAATATCCTGACACTTCCCAGCTTTGTAATGGCATTGAATAGTGTCCGAGTTTTTGAAGCTCCAAAAAGTGCATCCATCCATCATAAAAGTAATCCATCCGGCTCCAGTGGGTTAATAAATGCCTTCTGAAGCAAAGCGATAGGTTTTTGTAAGAAAAATATCCCTATTTAAAACTTTATAAACTATAATCACTGACTTCCGGCAACGGCCGTATACATGTTCATGAGAGAGTGGAGTTCCGGTGGAAGGGTGACCTCTGACCCGATGTAGGACGTATGAAGTAGGCGTGGTGTAAGCTTAGGTGAGAATTGACGAACGCGGAAGCACAGAGGATTGAGCAAAACAAAACGCCGGTCACGAATTAGAAGTCTAAAGTGAGAAGTTTTGAAGAAAAATGCCAAACCACATGAACGTCATACATTCTATGTCATATGTCGGGTCAGAGGTCACCTTTCCGCCAGAACTTGACTCTCTTATAAACACACAGCGGTTGCTGGAAGCAAGTGATTACAGTTTATACTGTTTTATATTATGTATATTTTTCTTACAAAAACCCATCACTTCACTTTAGAAGGCATTTATCAATCCACTGGAGCCGTATGGATTACTTTTATAATGGATGGATGCGCTTTTTTGAGCTTTAAAAACTCGGGCACTATTCAATGCCATTACAAAACTGGGAAGAGCCAGGATATTATTTAATATAACTCTGATTGTGTTCGACTGAAAGAAGAAAGTTCTACACCTTGTCTTGGATGGCTTGAGGGTTAGTAAATTATTAGATAATTTTCATTTTTGGGTGAACTATTCTTTTAATCTGCTTATAAGAGTTGTTTGCTTGTTTGCAAATCCGACTTCACTGGTTGCACTGTATATTTCAGCCTAAACTAAAATATAACCTGGCCCGTTCACACCAACGATAACTATAAAGATAATAATGATAACTATATTAGCATCCACATTAGCGGGCGATATTATTATGTGTATTATAAGAGTGCGCTGCAGTTTTATTATCTACCGCTTTAAATGCTCGACCTCTTTAAAGCAGGATGGATTCTGATTGGCTGTCAGTGTTTTTTATCGTTCAACAGATAGAAAAAAAATAATAATTCTGAACGTGATTCCAACAATATCGTTTCTCTGTGTCGTTATCGTTAGTTGTGGTCTGGACTCTGGTACCGGCGCAAGAGTCATTTGTGCGAAAATCGCAATAGACCTACACTAATCATGCTGTAGTCTATATGAGTTTGATAATAGACAGGTCTCATAAAAATAATTCGCCAGTGAATCGTGATTTTACTTATCACACTAGTAATCCAGGAAACTGTCAGATTATTGTAGTGTTCAGTTCGGAAGAATGCACGTGCGCAAACTGTTAACGGAATCAAATGTCATAAAAAAAAAGGATTCGGTTCCGGTAGGATTTTTTTTTTTATAAAACTGGTTTTGAATAATAACAGCTTCTTCCAACACTAATAATGACAATGTTTTTATTTGTGGGTGAAGTATTGTTTTAATAAACACGTATTAAATACAAAAAGAACCTTGTTTTTAATGTTTTAATGTAGCCTTCTCTTTGAAAGCAAAAAGCAAAAAAGAGAACAGAACAGACAGAAAGAGTGAGACTCCTTTCTTACACAACAATTGTGGAGAACAAGGGCACATTAGACACACTCTGTCTTGCATTCACCTAGGGATGCAGGCAGGTTAAAGCAATTTCCTTGGCTGTGATATCACACCTCAGTGCTGCTCTCAGCTGTGAAGAGAATGTGAGAAAAATACATCATGAACAAAGAAAGTGAGGAAAAAGAAAAGAGAAAAAAATCAATCAAAAGAAATGACAGTGTGTATGGTTTTCAGATGCCTGAGTCACTTTCAATGAGTTTGTGTAAGTGAGCATCTTTACTTGAGCGTGATGCACATACACATACACTTCTCATTACACATGCACATTATTTGTCTCAATGCATGGATGCTCCCTAACTGCTCCCATGAATCATGTGAAAGTTTAATGACACACACTCCTGGCCCTTGACGGGGGATGGGGGCCCAAAATGACATCACCCTGAGAGACAGTGGGCTTTGTTTGGCTACTGTCACTCCACAAAGACGCCAGAGGGGGAGACCCCACCTCTGCCATGTGCATCTCTACTGCAAAACAATGGATGAGCGAAGAGACGCGTTAAATATGCAGAGACCGCCAACTTAAAGCATTAAAAATGCATTGGTGACAAAAGCTCTCGAAGAAGGTTCGCTAATTGTGCAGACTTCATGAATTTTAAATGTGTGTCAGATTTAGGGCAATACAACTTTAAAGGTTTTTTAGTTGGGTTCTTCAGTTTGTCTGGATCTTTGAAATCCTAAAGTTTGGGTTCAGTTTAGGAAAAGTAAAGGAAAAGTTTGAGCAGAAAATAAAATGCTATTGTAATTTATTCACCCTCATGTAGTTCCAAATCATGACTTTGCTATGTCTCAAAATCATAAACACAACATGATTGATAGATGTGATAAAAAGGCGTTTCAGTGCTGGAAATTAGAAAAGTAATCAAAAAGTAATCAAATGTAATCAGTAACATTACTTTAATAAAGTAATTGAAATAGTTACATTACTTATTACATTTTAAATAGGGTAACTTGTAATCTGTAACCTATTACATTTCCAAAGTAACCTTCCCAACACTGTAGATAGATAGAACGATAGATAGACAGACAGACAGACAGAACGATAGAACGATAGATAGATAAACAGACAGACAGACAGACAGATACAATGATAGATAGATAGATAGATAGATAGATAGATAGATAGATAGATAGATAGATAGATAGATAGATAGATAGATAGATAGATAGATAGATAGACAGACAGATAGATAGACAGACAGATAGAATGATAGATAGAACGATAGATAGAATGATAGATAGACAGATAGATAGAACAATAGATAGATAGATAGATAGATAGATAGATAGATAGATAGATAGATAGATAGATAGATAGATAGACAGACAGACAGACAGACAGGCAGAATGATAGATAGAACAATAGATAGAATGATAGATAGGTAGACAGATAGAACGATAGATAGATAGATAGATAGATAGATAGATAGATAGATAGATAGATAGATAGATAGATAGATAGATAGATAGATAGATAGATAGATAGATAGAACGATTGATAGATAGATAGATAGATAGATAGATAGATAGAACGATAGATAGATAGATAGATAGATAGATAGATAGATAGATAGATAGATAGATAGATAGATAGATAGATAGATAGATAGATAGATAGATAGATAGATAGATAGATAGATAGATAGATAGATAGAGAGATAGAATGATAGATAGATAGATAGATATAGATAGATAGATAGATAGATAGATAGATAGACAGACAGACAGACAGACAGACAGACAGACAGACAGACAGACAGACAGACAGACAGACAGATAGATAGATAGATAGATAGAATGATAGACAGAACGATAGATAGAACGATAGATAGATAGAACGATAGATAGAACGATAGATAGATAGATAGATAGATAGATAGATAGATAGATAGATAGATAGACAGACAGACAGATAGAATGATAGATAGATAGATAGAACGATAGATAGAACGATAGATAGATAGAACGATAGATAGATAGAACGATAGATAGAACGATAGATAGACAGACAGACAGATAGAATAATAGATAGATAGATAGAACGATAGATAGATAGTAGAACGATAGATAGATAGATAGATAGATAGATAGATAGATAGATAGATAGATAGATAGATAGATAGATAGATAGATAGAACGATTGATAGATAGATAGATAGATAGATAGATAGATAGATAGATAGATAGATAGATAGATAGATAGATAGATAGAACGATAGATAGAACGATAGATAGAACGATAGATAGATAGATAGATAGATAGATAGATAGATAGATAGATAGATAGATAGATAGATAGATAGAACGATAGATAGAACGATAGATAGATAGATAGATAGATAGATAGATAGATAGATAGACAGATAGAAAGATAGATAGATAGAACGATTGATAGATAGAACGATAGAACGATAGATAGATAGATAGATAGATAGATAGATAGATAGATAGATAGATAGATAGATAGATAGATAGATAGATAGATAGATAGATAGATAGATAGACAGATAGAATGATAGATAGATAGATAGAACGATAGATAGAACGATAGATAGAACGATAGATAGATAGAACTATAGATAGAACGATAGATAGAACGATAGATAGACAGACAGACAGATAGAATAATAGATAGATAGATAGAACGATAGATAGATAGTAGAACGATAGATAGATAGATAGATAGATAGATAGATAGATAGATAGATAGATAGATAGATAGATAGATAGATAGATAGATAGATAGATAGATAGATAGATAGATAGATAATTCAGTACATGCCAAAATCTTTAAACTGAAAATAAAAATAAAAAGGAAATTAATATTTTGATCTGTAGAAAAATAATAACATCTTTAAGCAAATATGGTCCTGCTTACCCCATGACAACTTGGAATGAGTTTAGGCTTGTGACTCTAAAAGAATCTGTGATGTTTGTCAGGTTTGTGCAGGTCATCTGCGGCCTGAAGCCAGAAATCAGGCCACGTTTCAGTGAACTCAGATGCAGCGTACAAACAAATTCAGCCACGTGATCAGTATCCTTCATGTGCTGTGGGAAAGCATCGCTGCGAGTGTGTTTGTAAACACTGCATCGGTCTGGCGGGAAAAAATATCAAGGCTTATTGTCCAGGAAAAAAATTAAAAAGGACCCTTCAGAACCTGAGGTCCCATCACATTTGGCTAGTCTATGCAAGTCACTGCTGCTCCAGAGAGAAAGAATGAGAGAGATTCCATACATACCAGATGAGAGACGAGGTCAGCTGGAGATGTATGCATGTGGGTCGCTGTCAATGAAAGAGTGGGAATGGATAGATAAACAGGAGGAGAGGGCTGAAAAAACAACTTAACAATAGTAATAATCTTGAATATTTTGGTCTCTATATGGCTTGGGTCTATCCTTCAATGCACAACAATATTTTCTGCGGGGTAAAAGTCATACGAGAGCATTTTTCCTGATTTATCACTGAATTTATAGTTAAAGTTCAATGGTTTAAAACAAATCCTCATTCATTAACATAAGAAATACTAGTTATACGTGCCTTAGTAATCTTTATTCATACATGCACCTTGGGAAATTAAGACTGAAATAAGAAATCTGGTAACACAAAACCCTTGGCTTCTGTTTCACCCTTTCAGCAGTGACACAGGACCGTCATTCACCAGTTCACATGTTTTGCAACATGAACCTATAAACAATGGTGGAGGCATGTTCTACCCAGCATACATCACAAAAAGAGTGAATGCAGGCTAAACGCTTCTATAAGTAGGACAGTGAGAGTATCACTGTTCCTTTCAACTGCTGTGCATAATAATCACATTATGATTATTCAAGAGGATATTTTCTGCTAGGGTGTAGTCAAAATGATGCATGCAGCACCATTGTTTCAACCATACAATCTGATCGCTTTCAGTATAATTGTTGCCCCAAACTGAGTCACTTTGCAAGTGTGATTGGTCTGGTGAGGCAGTTGATGGTTTCAGAAAGCCGAGTGTGAATGCAATAGCTCCCTGTGAGGTTGACACTCTGGTAAAGGCCATGGGTTATTCAGAAATTAGACTATTTATAGGCTTCTAGTGAAGCTGAATCTTTTCAAGCTGATAACTTTCATGCACAGTACAAGTCAAAGGTTCAGACCTACTCAGTTTTTCCTCATTCTATTATTAGCCTACTTGTTCATGGTTTAAAATAATAGTATCATCAAACATGAGACAACATAAATGGAATTGAGGGAATTATAGTAAACTAAATATTTTTAAAACTGTCTATCAAAGTTAATGCACTGTGAACTAACATGAACAATGAACAATTATATTTTTACTAACTTACAACGATCAATAAATGCTTTAAAAAAAATGTATACTCATTGTTAATGAATTAACTAACGTTACCAATGAATTAAGTAAATTGTAAATTGAATGCAAAGAAGAATATCAAAGTCTCCCTATTCACCAAGACCCCTGTTTTAGATGAACAGATTGTTAGGATCATCAACAGTAGGACAATTTTAGTATTAATTTATATACTTTTATAGTATTTATTAATATTTTGAATTAGTTTTTATTTTATTTTTATTCATTTAAAAAAAAGTAGTAGGCCTACTTAAACTTATTTGATTTCAGTTAGTTATTTTTAAGAGTTAGTTTGGATTTTTTTTCCATTTAAGCTAACATTTTTCATCTTACATTTATATTTTATTTAATTTCAGCTTTATTTCGAATGAGAATTTTTGATAGTTTTAGTTTACAATTTATAAAATTTTGGTTACCTTACAACTTACATTTGAGTACCTTTACAGTACCTTTCAAAAGTTTGTAAAAAAATGTTTGTGAAAGACTAGTGTTCACCAAGGCTGCATTTATTTGATCAAAAATACTGTAAAAACATGAAATATTATTAAAACGTAAAATAGCTGTTATCTATGTGAATATAGTAAACGGCAATTTATTCCTGTGATCGTAAAGCTGAATTTTTAGTATCATTACTCCAGTCTTCAGTCACATGATCCTTCAGAAATAATATGCCTATTATTATTATTATTAATGTTAAACACAGTTGTGCTGCTTCATATTTTTGTGGAAAGATTTTTTTTCAGGATTCTTTGATTAATAGAAAGTTCAAAAGAAGCATTTATTATAAATATACCTTTTTTGTAATATATTAATTTCATAAATGTCTTTACCGTCTCTTTTTTGATAATTTTTTTGTGCCTTTGCTAAATAAAAGTATTAATCTCTTTTTTCTTTAAAACAACAACAAAACAGCTAAAACGGTTTTCAACATTGATAAGAAACGATCTTAAGATCATGTGACACTGAATACTGGAATAATGGCTGCTGAAAATTCAGCTTTGCATCTCAGGAATAAATTACATTTTAAAAATATATTTAAATGCAGCCTTGGACTACTTTCAAATAAACCTTAATGTTTCCAAACTTTTGACCGGTAGTGTATATTAAAAGAGTCATATCCGAATATGGTAAATATTAAAATAAAGATAATAGGGGGAAAACAACCATTCAGCTACTGCGGTATTTACTGTTGGTGTGAGAGTGCGGTATCTGTGTGGAGGAGTGTGACAGTGCCGCACTGAAGAATAAAGACATTAGTTCCCCCAAGTGGACATTCTGAAGCACTGGCAGCGACACCAATGTAAAACCTGACCCCATTTTTCTGTCAAAAAAACCCAACTCTATTGGTTTGGTTTCACATTCTACTGCTAAAATAATCTATGATTGAGTCTTTCTCGTAGTTTTTTAAAACACCCGAGAGGCCATGCATGTTTACTGGTGAATATAAACAGTCTAGGCCGTCTGATTTCGCGTTGTCATGGCCTGTGGAAATAAAGTTTTATTTTGTATTTCTCTAAATAACAGTTGCAAACGCAGCAATCCCTGGTTTAAGACAGTAAATCCAAAGCAAAATGTCAAATGAACGCAAAGAATTTCAAAATTACGGCCCGACTGTGGCGCCCGTACTGGCTGAAGTGTAATTTTGAGGCGCGCTGCTATAAGAATTTAAGCGGCAGCAGCGGCGCGTTCCGCCGCATCAGTCACTCCCTCTTGGCAGGGTTGGATGCGGCAGAAGGCGACGCTTCGCTTTTGGCAAAGTCAGAGTATAGCACACAACCACAGGCGGCAACTCAGACAAACGCACGGTCCACCATGCTCTGTTTACAAACTAGAATTCTTTTTACCACTAATAATATCGCTCATATTTCATTTTTAAATGTCTTTGAACATTTAATGCAAAATGGAGACATTTATCAGATGGGAGAGCTGAACAGAAGACGCATGAAGGCAAGACTGTGCATTGATAACTATGGAAAAAGCAAATAAATGGCTGTTATTAAAATTTTAAAATGATTGTCCAAATAAATAAAATTCTTGTAATATTTAAAAATGATTGGTTTATAATCGTTTTTGAAGTATCACAGCATTGTAATATACAGTATAAAAATTGTATGTTAAGATTTGCTAAAAATTACATCTAATAATGAGAAGTATTAGAGGAAAGAATATATAACTACATATACAATTTCAAATGCTGCTAAATTTAAACTTTTAAAAAAAGCCAATATGGTATACAATATATTGAGCATCCCCAGTTTAAAAAAATAAATAAAAATGCCCATTTACAAACCAAAAAGCCAGTACAAGTCGAATGTTATATTCAGTTCTTGTTTAATTTCATCTCCTGACATTGCTCCACAAAACAAATTGCAAAAATGAAACATTTAATATTATTCAAACATCTATGAAACATACAAGCCCTCACAGTGTTGTCAGGTCTAATCAAACAAAAACAGATATGTCAAACCAATGAACTCTTTAAGGCATAGAACGTAATACAACATCTTCTAATAGTCTTTAACGAGCCATGTCTAAACAACACTGGGAAAGACGACATCTCAGTTATACTGTTAGGTTTAATTTGGGAAACAATCATAAAGGGAACAATTGAAAAAGATGCATCCATAGCACTCCCACAGTGGGGCAAAGAATAACAGCTCACAGCCAAAGTTGCCATCTAGAATTGCTTTCACAAAGAAATATATCTATAAAACCATGCATGCCTGTACAGTGTGCCTCAAAGAAAACAATTGCAACCATAACTATTTATAAAAAGAAAAACAATGAATAACTGCAAATTAATTTTAGATATTAAATTCAAAGTGAAAGAGGCTTGGCTAGGTTTCCCTGCTTGCTTTGTTCATATTGACAGCATTTCATAAATGACTAGTTCTTAGTATTATTCGTTAAACCACTGGCTTCAATATACTTTAATATGTACACTTACTATAGAAAGCTAATCAAGCGAATTCCACTGTCAAGTAGGTCAGTATCTGGCAAGGTTAACGGTTCGCTTTAATAGAATTACAGTATTGAATTCAACAGTACAATGTTAAAGAGACAAGGGACAGCCAGACAGATGGGGAAAGAGGAGGTTTGAGGGGTTCAGGCCCAGTTTGAAGAGGGACTAGCACCATCACGGCAGATAAAGCAGTCAGAATGATATAGTGGTCTTAAACGGACAAACATGCGAAAAGGACTTTCATTTGTGCATTTGAAGGTGTACGACAGCTGTCTGCTGGCTGATTTCAGACTATATCTTAACCTCTGGATTAGAATTAAAAACGCAGGTCCATCTTTTCACATACTCAAGTTTGTCGTAGTGCTCTTCTCCTTTTCAATAAAAACATTTGCACAGCAGAGCAAAAGGCGATTTAAAAGAAAATCAACTAAACCACTCAATTCAAAAGTCCATCCGCCTCATACAATTTCAATTAGTCTGTCAGCAGAGACATCAGGGATACAGGAGAAAAAAAATAAATGTCTCGCTGTTTAGGACTGCATATTTAATTCCTAGCTGGATAACAGAACAATGGTAAAACATTTAGCTGGTTATGAATGGAAGTACAAAAGGAAGGAACAACCTGCAAACAGAACCTTGGATGAAGACAGTGAAACTAAGCAAGGCAAAGATAAAATAAAATGACTAAAGATAAAACCTAAATGGTGAATTCAATTTATACAAAAGCGGTGCTGGTCCTGACACGTGGGCTCCTCGCCCCCCGGCAGCTAGGAGCGGATTTCCTCAGCAGCCTTTCTGCTCTGGTCCTGATGGACAGAACAAGGTCAAAGCACAAAATCAGATGTTAATATAATACTATTACAGAAATGTAATACAAACTGGCAACCCTTTCTATCACACACACAAACAAACAAAAATAAAAAAATAAATAATTGTCAACAGATTTGTAATTTCTTCAATATGGAATCCTTTGAGCTTTTGGCCCTTGCGGCTCATTTCCCTCGCCCTGTGTGTATAGTAGGGATGCCATAATTCTCAATATAATATTGAACCGTTTGGTACGACATCCACAGTTCAATAGGCGCTTGTGAATAGGTTTTGCATTTAATTAATTAATTTCCGTGCATTTTATTTCTTTCCGAAATTGGCTCTGTTTGTGTGTGCCCGTGAGTCTCCGCGTTGATATGAGTAAATATCCAATCACTATGCACTAAAGTTAGGGGGTGTTTAGTCACGCTTGCAATGCTGGTGTCAGATTTCACACTTTAACGGTGACGTGAGGCTGCAGTGCCAGTGCGCACCACCATCTTTCAAATCTGTGGTGTGGGTGGGGTGTGAAGCTCACGGGACACTATAGTTATTCGCAATCACGAAAGTTCATTATTTGCATGCGTTTTAAAGCCTTGTCGGTTAAACATTTAATTTGCGTACTTGTGCACGGTTTTAACATGCGCTTTTCAGAGCGTGCGCGCACTAAAAGCCTGGCAAACAGGACGTGATTACTGAACTAAGTAATCTTACTGCGCTAATACTGTCAAATACACACAAGGTTAACAAACACGGTCGGTTATGTCTAAAGTGAAAGTAAAATTGGATGCGTGTCTGTATAGATCCGTGTAGGTCTTAAAGTGACAGCAGCGCAGCCTAATAGTGAACATGCTGCCGCTTGTCCTTAAAGCGCCAGTTCACCTCAATTAAAATTCTGTCATTATTTACTCACTCTAATGTTGTTCCAAACCTGTATTCATTTCTTCTGTTGAACACAGAAGAAGATATTTTGATGAATGTTGGTAACCAGACAGTTGACGGTACTTCCATAGTATTTTTTCATACAATGAATGTCAATTGGGACTTCTTCAAAATATATTTTATGTTCAACAGAAGAACTTTATTCAGGTTTAAAACAACTTGAGCGCAAGTAATCAATGATAGAATTTAAATTTGAGTGAACTATCCCTTTAATGTTAATAAAACAAAA
This sequence comes from Coreius guichenoti, assembly GCA_039654105.1. NCBI lineage: Eukaryota > Metazoa > Chordata > Actinopteri > Cypriniformes > Gobionidae > Coreius > Coreius guichenoti. The sequence continues at coordinate 35,569,068 of CM077171.1, forward strand.
GAAAGAAAATCACTTACTGCTCTTGATTGAAACTTTAATACAATAGCTTTAATAAGAATCAATGTATATTTTATAGTCAAGTCTATGTAGTCTTTTTTACATTTATTCATTCAATTTCATACTTGAATGCTGTAGGGATGCACCGAAATTTCAGCCGCCGAAAATGGCATTTTCGGTTTTTATGAGCCGAATATATGAGCCGAAAATATGCCGCCCCGCCCATCCGTGTTCGGCGATCAGGTTTCACTCTCTCGCAGCATGTTTTGTAACTTTGTGAGCGGCTCCGCTTCCGAAGAAGCACAGCTTCGAAACGACTGCTCCGTGTTCCGCTCCGTGTGTGTGCCGCGTGCAGACATGACATTTCTCTAGACTTGTTTCTGTTTGCACTAGCCCTACTGTGCTGTAATATGGTATGGTATAGCCATGCTGGGGTAAAATTACGCTACCTCTCATTCAATGACCCGTTCCTCGCTCTCTGCTCACATGCTCTGATAATAATAGTTTTCTAGGACTATACATTATTTTGATAATTGGTCAAAAAATAAATCTGTTAAATCTGATTTGAACTGAATTGAATGAATAATATATTGATATTAATTAGTGCTGGGGAAAAATTAATCGTGATTAAATCGCATCCAAAAAAAAGTTTGTGTTTACATAATAAATATATATGTGTGTGTGTACTGTGTATAATTTTTTTTTATATATATATATATATATATATATATATATATATATATATATATATATATATATATATACACACATATACACACACACACACACACACACATATACACACACACATATATACATACACAAAAGAAATATTTGCATGTATATACTGTATATATAATTTATCAAATAATTTTATAAAAAAATATAAAAATTTTCTTAAAATATATACATGCATGTGTGTATTTCTATATACATAATTATACACAGTACACACACATTATGTAAACACAAACTTTTATTTTTGGATGCGATTAATCCCGATTAATTTTTCCCCAGCACTAATATTAATATATTGATATTTAATATTATTTGAATATAGGCCTATTTTCTGTCTAATTATTGTGTGTTACTTTAAATAAAAGTGTGGTTATTTTATTGGCTTGTATTTCTTTTAAATTCAGATTCAGTAAAATTATTGAATTTAATTAAAACATCTAATAATACAATTATACAAAAAACAAATTTAAAATAAATGAATTATTTTAAAGTAATTTTCTGTTTCGGTTTTCGGCCAAGTGTATCCAGAATTTTCGGTTTCGGTTTAGAATTTTCATTTCGGTGCATCCCTAGAATGCTGCTGTACAGCTCTGAGCTGCCAGTATTATTCCTTTTTTTTTAAATTTAATTTTATTATTATTATTATTATTATTATTATTATATATTAAAAAATAAATAAATAAATTATATATATATATATATATATATATATATATATATATATATATATATATATATATATATATATATATATATATATATATAAAAAACATATATACATAAAATACAATACACTAGGAATGTGTACAAGGGTTTTTTTTTCTTAAGTAAAATAAAGAGTATTGCAATAAAAAAAAATTTTTTTTTTAAAAATTCTCTCCTTAACCCCTTGTTCCTGCATGCTCAAAACAGATTCATTCAGAAACGAAGCACCGCTGTGTTGCACATACATTTCTTTTTATTATTATTATTATTATTATGAGTTTATCTTGGTGCGAGCATACATAATTGTATTTTGTGACTGATTCAGAGAGTAGGAAAAAGCCTTTCCTTTTTATCTGTTGTAGAAAGCCATCCAGGAATATAATGTCATCTGCATTTATTTAAAGATATTGGTTGATGATAACTGATCATTATTTTATGTTATGGCTGATAACTGATAAATGGCCATTAATAAAATTATACACTATTTGGCCAAAATAAATTAAACATTAAAAACTAAAATCATTTGAAATGGTACAAGTGAATTTAGACATCACAAGATTATAATGTACAGTATGAAAAATGTATGTTCATTTAGAGATTTGCATTTTACAGTGTTAAGTTGTTAGTGTTTTTAAAGATCAACTTTAAGGGAGTGTTAGATGATTAGATGAAGGTCAAGGTAAAGGTAAATGAACATGCATAATTAAACATCCAATACTGAAAAAACTATAATATCAGCAGGCAACCAATATGGTAGCAATATTTTATGCATCCCCCATTAGAAAAATCACCTGATTGATCTCTCCTGGCTGAATGTAATATGCTGTTACCTCAGGAGGGGGAGGTCTGACTGTAACGGGATGAGAGGAACGTCGGGGCGGGGAGCGTTTGGGTTGAGCTTGCTGCTGTACCGTGTCGTAGTACGTCACACCACCGTAGACCTGTGACTGTGCCTGGAGAGAGACAAGCATGCAGAGATGCACAAAAATCCTGAGATACTTACTAGTGGAGTGTCACAGGCAGTGCTGGGTAGTAACTGACTACATGTAATCTGGATTATGTAATTAGATTAAAAAATGAAATGGCTGTAATTAGACAACGTTTTAAAACGATCATGATCAGACTAAAGTTACTTTTTATTGATAAAATAATACTCACAATTGCAGTAAATTATAATTATAATATAATTCATAATTGACTGATTCTCCCAAATTCTTTTATCTATTATTTTAACTTTTATTACATTTTCCTTTCTAAAAAAAAAAAGAAAAAAGCCTATTGTTTGTATACGTTCGGACAAGTCTATACGTTGAAATTGCACACACAGACTGCCTCTAGTCAGACGGCTATAATTACACAATTGAGAAGCCACACTGCATAAACAATATTTCATAGATTCAGTAAAGCGTTTTATTTTAATTTATCATTTAAGATATAATTTATTATAAACTTTTCATCAGTTAACAAAACCCCTGCAGTTCCTTAACAAATCCCAGTTTGGGAAACACTGACATAATGTTATGTTTAATGCACCTCATATTCTTAATACAGAATGGAATACATTTTCTTTCTCTTTGCATTTTTATATTAATAATGGTACAATATTAGCCTACTCATATCTATGTGAAAAGTAATCTAAAACCAATCCAAAAGTAGTCAGATTATATTACTTAAAATGTGTAATAGATTAACTACAATTGTCATCATGTAATTTGTATTCAGTAATGGACTACAATTTGTAAGTAATCCACCCAGCACTGATCACAGGATGCAAATAACACTTATTTACAGTCAAACAGGCTCACCTGGGGGTTGGGGTACATTGGAGGTAGCGTAGCTCCGCCTGGGTACGGGTAATTGGTGTTCCCAAAGGTCATGACACCTGGTGGAGGGTAGAAGGGTGGGGGTAGCAGCTGCTGTGGAGGTGGTTGCCCAGGTGACAAAGAAACGGGTGGGGCAGCATAAAGAGCCGGATTGGGCATGGGCCCTCCCGACTGGTGCGGATGCAATCCTGAAGCACAGAAAACATTTGAAAAGTTAATGTTGAAATTACATAACTTCCTTTTAGGGCATTAAAGTGCCCCTGTTATGGATTTTTGAAACTTGAACCACCTCAAACACTGCAGCTGATTCATGTGGATACTGGATAGCATCATGTCGAGAAGACGCTGTGCTCTACAATGTGTTTATTGTGTAGGTATCTAGCTAAACGGCTAACACGTTATTACTGTCTTACTGAAATGCTACTGTAAATCAGCTGTGGGCTGCAGTATTACCTAAAACTGTCTATTAATGCAGATTGTCTGTCATTCTTACTACTTTGAGTAAAGAAAGGATGGAACAAGATTTGTTTTGCAAACTTTAATGTTCCATCAGTTATTCACGTTAGTGCTCGGCTAACATATGCACTGTTATTGATACAGTTCCCACATGTGCACTGCAATAAATTAGAAACACACACACAGGTTTGTTGATGGACGCACACTTGTTAATGCTGATGGTGAGGAATTACAGTTGAAACATTTCATGATGTACCTCAACACGTCCTGCTCAAGGTTCGGGTTGAATAACTAGTTCTTCCAATGTTTCATCGTTGATTCGGGCTCACGCTGGGATTGATGTAAAATCTACGTCAACGTTACTGTCTTTACAGTGTGTACTATCGCTGAGCTTTAGAAAGCCTCCGGACGGACCTGGAGCTCAGTTATGGTAATGGTCGTTTGTTTCCGAAATACGCGCTGTACGCGGTAGACCAATCACAACAGACTGGGCCATTTGACCAATCAGAACAGAGTAGCTTGCGGAAAGGGGGGATTTAGAGAGACTGATTCATCCATCGAGTCTTTTGAGAATCATTGAACATTGTGGTGATGTGCAATGTATATTATGAGAAGAGTTTTTTGACCTTTGATGCATGTAAACCTGTTGTTGGAGACCTCCAAAACTAAAATAGGAAACTTTAAAATAGCACAATAGGGGCACTTTAAAAATCAACACAAATGAGGATTCATGCATAAATGAGTCAAATCTAAATTTCTGGGCTTGCTTCTATCCATTGGTTGTTTAGATGAAGGCAGATCTGAATGCGAGCTTGCTGTCGATTGTAAGAAAGGGCCAGGGTTTAAGGAGACAAAATGATTGCAGAAGTCCTGCATACGTCACCAGAGATAAGCCAGTCACTTCAAGATAGAGCTGACATTTTAAATAAAAATTAAGTCAAAATAGCAATAAATCAAGAAATAACACGCATGGACTAATTGTACCCAATAAGACCAATAACATGCATTTAGCAAAGAGTCAACTTTAAGCAGATGTTCACATCTCTCACCTGGGTGTCCGGGGTGGGTGGGGTGTGGCAGGTGCATCTCAGGTTGAACAAGCATGCCTTGAGGGGGCAGGGCTGCTGGACTGTCCCCATGCGTGTAGATTGGTCCTTGGAAAGACACTGCATGAAGAAATGATAGTCAATATCTTGCATGTATGATCACCATAAAAATAAAGAAATACATATTACTATATTCAGTAGGTGAATTTAGGGCACACACATGACCCATTTAACTTAAAACCAAAAGGAGTACTGCACTCACTGGGTTCATAATAATGGCCCTCCATGACTCCTATGTGCATGGGCGCAGGCTCAGGAACTGGCCTCTGGCGCTGTGATGAATACCGCTTAGCCCGGCCACCACCAACACCCTGATAACAAGAAATAACTGGTGAAATTCAAGGCTGTAATTTATCTCTAATCAGCACCCGTTTTTATATTTTAAAAATTATAAATATTAGATTTTAATGAATCCCTATAGACTTACAAACATTCCCCTCACTCCACAACAAATCCTTTAAATTTAACGGTATTCAGAACTGAACTAACTATAGTGGCATTCATTAAACACCAAGCCTAAACAAATTTATTTGCAGTGAAACAAATGTGCGCTTTGCATACATTTTGCCTACTTGACGTTAATAGCATTATATAAGTCCCTTTGGAATGCAAGTCACAGCACCTTTAGATGATAAAAAAAACGCAACTTATATTGCAGAAAATATGGTACATGGATAAATTGTTCACAATAACATCTATTATGCATTTAGAAAATAGAATATAATAGTAAATTGTTGAAAATAAATTCTATTTATTTTTTGCAATTTTTAAAGAGTCTATGAAGGCAAATATTGATGGACCAGCTGACTCACTATATCCTCCATGTTTCCGTACTGCGGAGGACCTCCCGCCATGTGCATGGAACCACGGATGCCTGTTAGGGAAAAAAATGCTGGAAATGTAAAACCACTCTTCTTAAAAATGGTTGTAAAACATAATTACACAAAAAGTAATTACCTCTCATCTCAGCCTGCAGGTAGGAGGGTGGGCTCTGGGCCCAGTTCTGCCCTGCCAGGCTGAGGCGGGCCAGGTCCTGGTCGAGCCCTGTTAGTCCACCTTGTGTCCCTGCATCACTTTGCTCTTGCCACGACTCGCTCTTTGCTGCCGCTGGGGTTTGCTGGACTGTGGGCGAAGAGTCATCTAACGACGCCTGCTTACAGAGATCAGACGGCCGCGTTCGTGTCGCCCTCCGCCCAAGAGAGTACGATTTCTTCTCCACCGGCCTCTCCTGAGGCGGAGACGATTCTCGCACCTGACCAGCTGCACTGCCCCCTTCCATCACTGGGCCTGGATCTTGCTTTCGTGGTGACGGAACCCTTTCCCTTTCCCTTTCCCTTTCCGTCTTGTAGTGGTGAGCGGTGTATGTAGTCGTGGCTGTTGGAATCTCACCCTCTTCCTCTTCTTCCTCACTGCGGATGTTCTCCACCACCACGCCTGGGCTACGGTCAGCGTGAAGAGCATAGGAGCCACGGCCCCTGAGCCTCAGGCCCCTTTCACCCTCCCCAGGCTGTGGTCGCACACCTCGAGGTGGCGGACCATCTAGACTGGGCTTCAGGTGTCCTCTACCTTCTGTCCTGTGGGGGGCAGACGAGGCTCGACTGCCCTGGAAGCTGCGCTGGGGAGGTTGAGTCAAGGGTCGCCCGGAGGTTTTGGGTGCTGCAGGAGGAGCAGGAGGAGGACCTGACTGAAGGGTAACAGACTGAGGGGTATTGCGGTGGCCAGGTGGAGGCCCCTGCCATGTTGTACGCACAGACTTCTCTCCGTCACGGTGGCGCCTAGGCTCCCGACTGGGTGAAACAGCATGTCTACAATGAAACATGGAGATATAAATGGGCAACTCATACAACAAATATGCATGATTTAAAAAACTGTGAAATTAATACAAATTTAAAACAACGGGTTTCTATTTGAATATATTCTTAAAATGTAATTTATTCCTGTGATTTTTTTTAACAAAATGTCTTTACTGTCACTTTACTTGACCAATTTAATGCATCCTTAATAAAAGTATTAAGTTCTTTATAAAATATAATATAATATATATTTACACATACACACAGTCAAGCCCGAATTTATTTATACCCCTGGCAAATTCTGACTTAAATCCCATTGAGAATCTGTGGAGGGAGCTAAAGATCAGGGTGATGGCAAGGAGACCCTCCAACCTGAAAGAGTTGGAGCTCATCGCTAAAGATGAATGGGCAAAAATACCAGTGGAGACATGCAAAAAGCTGGTCAGCAATTATAGCAAGCGTTTGATTGCTGTAATAGCCAATAAAGGCTTTTCTATTGATTATTGAGAAGGGTATGAATAATTTTGGACATGCCACTTTTTGTTCAAATGTAAATAAAGAGTAATTTTTTCCACAATGATGCCTCTTGTACATCTTATCTTCTGGGAGACGCCTGTGTCATTTCTAATCAAGAAAACTTGCTGGTTGAATAAAAGTAACTAAGTCAGAATTTGCCTGGGGTATGAATAATTTCGGGCTTGACTATATATGAAATTTAAATAACAGTATATAAATAAGTAAAATAAATGATGAATAAAAAAAAAGTTATAAAAATTAATCTCGCATACATCTAAAATATATATTTGTATTATATGATATCCTTTTTTTAAACAAATAGAAAATTATATATATAAATGATTTAATCAATTAGTTGAACTGAATGGACTGTTGTTTTGGCCCAGGGTTCAACCTGAAGCTAAAATAAACATTACACGCTTTCTCTTTGACAATAAATAAATAAATAAATAAATAAAATGTTAACCGTTTTCTTTTAATAAGTTACTTTTTTTTTTTTGATAGTTGAGTGGGGAGTTTGTCCCTTCATCTTTCTTTAAATTTTTCTATCACTAGTACATATACATACATTCCCAAAAGTACTACAACTAAACAGATATATTTTACCAATACCACCAAATACCAAATGGTAAAGAAAAAAACAAATGACCTACAAATGGCAAATAAACATGACCTCACCTGGGTTTTCGGGAGCGGTACGATCGTCCGTCACTTGGCCCTGTGCCGTTGCGGATGTCATAACCGTAAAGAGCAATAAGCTCTTCGCGGGATTTTGGCGCCTGCTCCTCTTCACGGAACTTGTCGTGTTCCCATCGGCCCTCGTCCTTCCACAACTTCCTGTGTCTGCCTTTAGGCCTGGTTAGATGGTTGCATAGAAAAATAGAGAATTACGAACCACATAGTTTGTGTCAGATTCAACACTTGAAACTCATGTTCAACTAATTTCATTCATTAAAATATGATTTCATAGTAGTAAAGGGATATCTTTTCCCGAAAGAAAAACCATCTGGTCTCTCACCTCTCCTCCTCTGTAGCCTGGCCTCTCACATCATGCTCAAAGAAAAGGCCTTTTCGGGGGATGTAGGCTGGATTCTTCCTGTCCTCATCATCATCCAGCTTCTGGCCTTTACTTCCTGATTTATTCTCAGGGTCCTCTGTGCTTTCCTGTAATCATTTAGGAGTCTTAACTTAAGTTTTGGCTTAAAAATAATTTACAATTAAGAACATCAGTGTGGCAGTGAGATTTAGCATCGTCTTAGTCCAGCCTGTGGCATTGTGTGCAAGGACTGTTTTAATTATTTGTTTCAAACTAAATGTTCTTGCTAATACAAAGAGTTTAAATGTCATTCCTACCATACAAACTGAATCTGTATTTAAAAAACATCCTGCCCAATGTTGTACTACAACCATCTATGCTATATTTGCAAAAAAAAACACAAAAAAACCCCCCACTACATTCTGTTGTAACATTACAATCTAAAAACAAAAATAATGCATTTTAAAGCAGAAGTTAGAATCACTAAATTAAAAATGAAACTAAAAAACAAAAGCACAGACTAAATGTTAACAGGTAATTCACTCATCTGAGCTTAGTAATTATATTAGCATACATTTCATTACAATAGTTACTTTACAGTTACTTCTATCATAAAAATACACTTGTAGGTTTAAAATTCTACACATGGCACATTTAAAGGCCAACAACAAATATTTTAGCAAAACTCGTGCAAGTACAGTGCCTCATAGAGAAGCCTCAGCGTTTTCTATGAGTGTACGCACACCGGCGCCATTCGCCGTCTGTCTGAGCTGCGTTTTCCAATATTATCTGCCTGCAATACCGGAGGCTGCACTTTTAGGACCGCCGCAGTTTCAGGACTGCATTTCTAGGACCCTAGTTTTGACAACTGTACTCCAACAGAGGACACCTGATTCAAACTTTTTCCACCTTATTTTTAACATAACAGGCACGGCCATTTTAAACGTAATTACTTAAATTAGTTTAAATATTTAAACAGGGTTACCAATGAGTAGGTTTAGGGTAGGGGTTGGTTAAAACAATATATCAATTAAACTTAATCATTGCTAGGGTCCTAGAACCGCGGTCCTGAAAATGCAGCCTCCGGGTTTGCAGGCAGATGCTACTTGCGTTTTTAGCCTCTGCCATCTCACTGTATGATGACATGAATGCATGATCTTCATCTCAGCGCCGCTCTGAGAGTCACTTCTTGATCATTTTACCGTTTCATTTGAGAAAAAAAAAAAACTATCGTCATCTCACGTCATATACCCACAGAAACTCAAAGGTCATCACGGCAACCCGTCAAAATAAAAGTTCGGTTTAACATATTATATAAATATATTATGCTGCTGTTATACAGTAGATTTAGCTACTTCTCAATGTAATAACATTAATAATAATTAAAATTATTATTAATAGGTGTGCACAGATGGTTGCTTATTTTTCACTTGATCTTTTTATAAACAGTGTTTACTTTTAAACATCATGTAGCCTTCAAATGTTTATATGAATTATCTACTTATAAAGATCACCATCATAAATAAACTCATTGAATTTAATTTAGTATTTTCATCAAATAGTTAAATAGAATAGTAAAATAGTTCCAACAGATTTAGCTGGTACCGAAATTGGTACCGAGAACCATAAAATTTGAATGGTATTGGTACCGACTACTGGAATTTTGGTACCGTGACATCCCTATTCCACACAGCAGCTCACTCTGTGTCCTCCGCTAGGTTACTGTATATCAACGTAAGCAGTATTGCCTCAACCTATATCGTTTATAAAAAAAATATCAATATATATCTTACAAATTCGATATACCGCCCAGCCCTAGGAAAAGATGTTCTGTTCTTCCATACCTGTCCATCCCCACTCTGTCGCTCCCCAGCTAGATTCCCCTTCTCATCCGTTTTAACTTCCTTGACCCCTTCATCTCTCTCCTCCGCTTCAACAAGCTCTTCTGTCGGGGCATCTGCAGCAGGCTTCGGTTCTGCAGCAGGACGTGAGGCCTCGTCGTCACTGAAATGCTCTCCTTCCTCCTCATCCTCGCCTCCCTGAGAGGAACACAAATGTCAAATAACAGAAAATTCTCAGGTCAGGAAACACAAACCAAAATGCTCACACTGCACATCAATCTCCTTAAGGTACATTTCACACAATTTTTAGAAACACAAAGCTATAAAACTGCAAGAACAAATGGTAACACACTATTTCAAAGTGTGCTTGTTACACATTACATGAACTTGCAAGAGAAATGATTACTTATTATGCATAATTTACTGCAAGTACATATTACATAATTAAAAGCAACTAAATCTAAAGTACACATTGTCAATTAACATTACTCCGTACTTTAACAAGCACACCTTAAAATAAAGTATAACAGAACAAATAAATATCAGCATATTTGAACCAGAATAAATACAAAAATTTGGTAACACTTTAGTTTAGGGATCAATTCTCACTATTAACTATTTGCTTATTAGCATGCATATTACTAGGATATTGGCTGTTTATTAGTACTTATAAAGCACATATTAATGCCTTATTCTGCATCCTTAATCCTACCCAATACCTAACCTTAACAGCTACCTTACTAACTATTAATAAGCAGTAATTAGGAGTTTAGAGTAAAAAGTTGTAGTTAAACGTTAGTTAATAGTGAGAATTGGACCCTAATCTAAAATGTGACCAAAATTTTTAAAATTTTAAAACTATTAAAAATGGTTTTCGTTGACTGAACAAGGCAGAAATAAAATATAAATATCAAATGAAAAACTCAATTAGAAATGTTGCCTTAGTGAAATATGTTTAAGTACTAAAATTTCTAAAACTGGAATAAAAATCTAAATAGAAATATTTAAAATAAATAAAAATGACAAGCACCTAACAAAATTATTAAAACAAATTAAAATGAACACTGAAAAAATACAAATAAAAGCTAAATCCTATAAATAGCTAACTAATATTAATATCAAATATTAGCATCAATTGATTTCACTAAATCAAGAATAGGGGTGGTCGATAGATAGAGATATATTATATGTGTATGCAACAATCGTTTTTATTTTTCAGGAAATTCAATTATAATTTAGTAAATTAAATACTTAAAGCGTTCTTGATCTAATGCGTTTATCTTCACTATTTATATGGTAACACTTTACAATAAGGTTTATTAGTTAACATTAATGTATTAACATGAACTAACCATGAGCAATACATTTGTTACTGTATCTGTTCATCCTTTAATGTTAGTTAATAAAAATACAGCTGTTCATGGTTTGTTCATGTTAGTTCACAGTGCATTAACTAATGTTAACAAGATTTTAATAAAGTATTAGTAAATGTTGAAATTAACATTAACAAAGATAAATAAATGCTTTATAAGTGCAGTTCATTATTAGTTCATGTTTACTAATACAGTTAACTAATGTTAACTAATGAACCTTATTGTAAAGCGTTACCATTTATATAGTATCTGCACAAGACACGGTATACTGCATGTTACTACAAAACAAAAACAAGCCCAATGTAAAAAAATACATTTTTTTCATGGTTGTTCCACTTCGGAAAACTCCCCTAAACATAGCATTGTGTTTGTCTGCAGTGAAAGCCAGCTTTACGTAGGTCTGAACGATAGGAAAGGGTTGCTAGGACACCAAACAAAGTGACACGAACATCAGCATCCAAGGCATCCCAGACTGAACCCGATGAGCGGAGATCTAAAACACCATCCAATTCCACTCCGCAGGTGCCACAACCTCACAACCAATGAACCTGAGCACTCTCTAATATGTCTAAATTACCTGATGATAGGTCCTGCAATCATCAAAATATTACTTGCATAAGGAGGAAGAGTAGCAAAAAGTGTGGATGGTGCATCATACCAGCCAGGTCTACTAAAATTAGATGAGGACTACAGATGCACTAACAGCATGGGGCTCAGGCATTGGCAGTACTAATAATGCCACGAGAGATGAGCAAACCACATGTAATGCTTACAACAATCTCCCCAGCGGAGTCTCTTCTAAATCAGTTCGTTCTAAATCATAAATTAGGCAGGTCAATTTCGAGCTTCACATTTAAAACAACTAAATTAAACCATAAATCACACTCTCAAATCTAAATTCTCCACAAAGAAAGGGTAGTACTCTCACACAACGACAGATTGCCTGCAATGGAGACATTTTGTAGCCCCACACACACACCAGCAAGCAGTCCAACCACCCAGTCTGGATCTGTACTGATTCATTGCGGCATTGTGTTTTACAGAACTGATTGATTTCCCAACAAGTCCCGTAAACTGTTGCCATAGAGACTTACCTCTGTGTGCGATCCATTCTCCTCCAGATCAGCACTGTCATAGTCTGATAGCACTGCTGAAGAAAAGAAGTCAGCCATTTCAGCAAGTCTGTTCATTTCTGAGAGCAAATAGCATACGACTACAGAACTAGTCATCAAGAGTGACAGTTCATAACCCTTTAACACGAAACCACATATTCATGAACCTACTGGACTACAGGCATAATTTGAAAGTAGATACTTGTGAGCTTGTCAAAAAGTGAAAGATGTACACTCACCTTCACCAACGCCATCTTCACTTTCCTAAAAAGAAAGAGATCAGAATCAAATATCCAGCCAATCAAAGCACACTTTAAAAAAAAAAACAAAAGCCTTGTCTACATGTCCAACCCAAGAACTAATGATCTGAAACCAACAATCAAGAATGGCAAACTTGATAATTCATATGGCAAAAACAATGCTGAACTTCCTCTTCGTGGTCAGCAGATCTTTCTCTTCTCTCATTGCAGAACAGCAGTCAGAGTGACAGATCAGATGTCAAGCATCTAGGAACCTCAAATGTTATCCAGTTTGCTTATCAAAACCCTAAATGTCTTATGCAACATATTCAAGCCAACCAGATGTATCTACCATCACACGCAAGAACTAATTCACCTTTGTCCAAGCATAAGGTTAGATCAGTGTTTCTTAGCCCTATTCCTGGAGGTCCCCCAATGTACTAGACATCTCAGGGGTCTCCTTAACCTGTGACACACACAATTCAGTTTAGGGAGCCTGTTTAGTGAGCAGCTGGGGGTGTAAGATAGAGGAGACATCCAAAATGTACAGGGCAAGGCAACCTCCAGGACCAGGATGGAGAACCACTGGGTTAAATGATGGAAAGCTAGTCATTATAAGGTCAAAAGAGGTCAACATAAAAAAAAAGTACATTAAGCAGAATCACAGACACATCAGGGATTGTACAGGATCCCTATAAAATAACTAGGAATAGGCGCATGTTACACAGCATCTATATCAAGAGCTGGAGACAAAAACCCCACATCACATCAAACGTCTACATTTATACCACGCCTTAAGTCATATTTAAAAGTGTTTAGACCGTTTGAAACGCTATAACCCGCACACTCAGATCGGCCCTGATTATAAAAGCAGATTTATAGCCATACACTCACACACTCCGACTCATCGTCTCTTTTGGTGGCGACGCGCTCCGCTGGCGTTTCTACCGGCTCGGGATCTCTTGCGTGAGGCTTCCGGCTGGCCGAGGAAGATCTCCCGCTCTCGGAGCCCGAAGCGGATTCGTCCTCCTCCTCGCTGTCCTGAGAGGCGCGCCGTCTCCGTCGCCGCCGGTCCGCCATCTTAACTCTCAAGGAAGGGAAAGCGGATCTGCGCGGGGAATTGTGGGGGCTCGTAAGTTCGTCATATCCTCTTGTGAGTCAGAGGAGACGCAAGCGAGTGGGTAGTTCAGTGACAAATGAGAAATTCATTCTGCGCGGTTTCGTTTTTGTGAACCCACGGGCTGTAATAACCTGGCAATAACAAACACAATGCGCCTCTGGCTAAGTCTAAAACCATGTTAAAACACTGTTTTCCATTCATTGTGAAATATTTATTAATTCATTCCGCTTTTTTGAGGTAAGTACATGATAATAGTAAAATACCATTTATTTTGAGTACATTTAAGTATCAAGGTACACAAAAATTGTGATAATTCAGTATCTTTTCCAAGGTAAATAAAAAAAACACTAACAAAATGTACCACGGCAATGCCTTAATTTGGACTGTGGACATATACAGCAAGTAGTACATTTTAAGTACCATTGTAAAAAAATATTTTGGAAAGGTGCCATTGTGCTCTTTGAAGTTCATTGGAGCACCACAGTACACAAATATGGTTACCATTTAGTACTATAATATATTTTCAATGTATAATAGCGGTACCATGTTGTTGTTTTTTTTTTAAATGACAAAACTTGCCAGTTCTTTTTGTAAGGAAAGACTTCCCTCTTATTTCAATTTCTCACACACAGTATAGGTTAATACATTTAAAACTGATGACTGCTGCAGTGATGTAATTTGTTTGCATGAAATAGTTTTGCATTTTCAACCAAGACACTGCAGCTGAGTATATTACATTTTTGAAAAACATACATAATTTATTGCCTAAAGAACAGCAATCGTTTAAAAAATAAATTCAGTGGAGGTTCTTAAACTACAAGAATGTCTCTATTCCAGTGGCTCCCAGTTGCATCCCATTCCGATACACTTTGTTCAAGCAAAACATAAAGGTCAATTAGAATTCTTTAATTTAGCATTCAGAACAATTAATCATTAAAAAAAAAAAGACATGAAGACACAGCACATCCATAATATGACATTTTAATATTTGAAATAATTTCTTTAGCTACAAGTATCTTACACATTTTCTTTGAACAAAGCCTTATATTACAACAAATGCTTCTGTAACCGGTTTTCACAATTTGTCCCTCTTTTTTTCCTTTATGTGACAGAGAACTCGCATACAATCAGCAAAAATGCAGCATGTACAGTTTTGATATTTTACGGCAGCTCTTAATGTGTTATGGTAAGCTTTGGTCGTGAACACTGAAGTGTTACATTCACCATCATGATCATGGTGTGTGGTTGGGAGAGCTTGTTTCTCAAACATTACAGAGCAAAACACATTTTCTCATGGATACCAAGCAGGGGACTTAAGGGAGATCCAAAAACAAATCACCCTTCAATCTGCTTCAGAAGATCCAAAGTGCAATCTAGGGAAGTATGAGAGATAAGACCACAAGGACAAGATTTTGCTTCAGCGCACAGGATGGTACAAATGAAGCTGCTTCCTTGTGATGGTTTCATTTGCGACATGTCCGATGAGGCGTCCGTTTCTTGGTCACCTCTGCTCGACATCGACTATGCTCATCCAACCAGGGCAAGTCAAAATTTCTGTTGAAATACAGTGATAGAATAACTTGTATATATTGCAATTAAATCCATCCACATGTCAAAATACACATCATTAGCATTATGCAAAAAATAAATATTTGACTTACTGCTGTTTCAGGTTGGGAAGAGGCCTTCCAAAAGCCACCACTGGCAAAAAGGGTGTCACCATAATAGACTCCACTGAGGAAATCCACAGAAATAAGCACATTAAAAGAGTGGACCAAATACTTTCAAGGCACATGGGGGAAAAATCCATCTGCTGACATACCATCTTCAGGGTCTGGATAGAAGGAGAGCAGCTCTGGTTCGCTTTCCTGAATGACCTTCCTCCTGTTCATCCTCTGCTGCAGGCGTTGAAACATCCTCTGCTCCCGAATACGCTGGATATCCCACCTGAAAAAGAGAAATGAGATTAAAGGATAAATAGATTCACAATGCTCTCATCTACTGGACACTACACAGAAGTACAAAAGAAGCACACCTCTTTCTCCTCTTCTCATCCAGTTCGAGCTTTGAATGTCTCTTCAGAAAGATGTTATCATCCAGACACTGCACAGAAGAAAGTACAAGTATTTAGATGCATTACTAGGGCTGAATGATTAATTGAAATAAAACCGAAATCACAATGTGGCTTAGTGCTATTATCAATTCGCAAAGGCTGCAATGTAATTAAATATATTATGTGCAGAACAAGCAGTTCATGATCTGGTGTTTTCAGCATCTCACAGCGGATTGGGTTCACAGTAAATGCAGCTCCACACAAATTCCATTTTCATCTGCTCTGAGCTTTTGGGTTGCTTATAATGTGCATTTGGGAACACAATGCCACAAACCATCTTCTCAAACTTGTAATAAGCGCTTATAATCCAGCTGTTGTCAACAACAGCTCTTAAAGGCTCTCTGTGGTGTTATGCCAAAATACAGTGCATCCAGAAAGTATTCACAGCGCTTCACTTTTTCCACATTTTGTTATGTTACAGCCTTATTCCAAAATAGATTAAATTCATTATTTTTCCTCAAAATTCTACAAACAATACCCCATAATGACAACTAGGGATGGGTATTGAACTCGGTACTTTTAAGGGCACTGACCGAATTACGTCGGTACTACCGAGTACCGATTCACATTAAATCAATCGGTACCAAATTTCGGTACTTGAGAACGCAGCTGGTGATATAGACTAGTGTCTGTGAATATTAAACTGCAAAAAGACTATTTAAATACGAATCCTGCGTGTCTCTGTGCAAATGAATGGCGCAGACGCACAGTTTAATTTGCCTCACACACACACTGAATCGCGCGTGACGCTCGCGTGTTTCCATCTCATATGAGGACATGAACGTCATCTCCAGAGCCGCTCAGAGTCACTTAATGAGCATTTTACCGTTTTATTTGAGAAAAACTATCGTCATATCATAAACACAGAAACGCAAAGGTCTTCACGGCAACCCGTCAAAATAGTTTGGTTTAACTTGACAAATATATTACGGTTGTACAGTAGAATAGATACGTCTCAATTCAATAATAATACTAACACTAATAATAATAAATTATGAAAACTTAATTTAAGTAATAAATCAATTTTTCTTCCATGTTTTAATCTTAACAGTATAACACTCAGTTGTAGAGCACTTTGTTTGACAAAAAAGTTTAATTAAATTAAGAGATTAATTAAATTAATGTTTTATGTCTTCATTTGATTACCAGAAAATACACAACACAGAATTTGTGGGAAATCTTTTCATAGAAATGAAAAAGAAAAAAGAAAAAATTAATATGGTTGTTTTTATGAATTCAATTAATTAAGTAGCTAGTAGCCTACTATTTATTGGTAAATATTACAGTAAACAAACATCACAGACAATGGCAGACAGCGACCAAGGCAGCTCTGGCATAATGTCAATAACACTTCTATAAATGACTTACAGTTTCTTTACAGTTATTGATGTAAACATCCCTAAAGTATCGAAAAAAGGTACCGTTGGGTACCGGTAAAAGTGTGAACGGTACTCAACCCTAATGACAACGTGAAAGAAGTTTGTTTGGAATCTTTGCTAATATATTAAAAAAAAAAAAAAAAAGAAAAAAAAGAAAAAAAAAAAAAAAAAACACATATACATAAGTATTCACAGCCTTTGCTTAATACTTTGTTGAAGCACCTTTGGCACCAATTACAGTCTCAAGTATTTTTGAATATGATGCTACAAGCTTGGCACACCTATTTTTGGGCAGTTTCTCCCATTATTCTTTGCAGGACCTCTCAAGCTCCATCAGGTTGGATGGGGAGCATCGGTGCACATTTTCAGATCTCTCCAGAGATGTTCAATCAGGTTCAAGTCTGGACTCTGGCTGTGCCACTCAAGGACATTCACAGAGTTGTCCCGTAACCACTCCTTTGTTTTCTTGGCTGTGTGCTTAGGGTCGTTGTCCTGTTGGAAGATAAACTGTCGCCCCAGTCTGAGGTCCAGAGCGCTCTGGAACAGGTTTTCATCAAGGATGTCTCTGTACATTGCTGCATTCATCTTTCCCTCGATCCTGACTAGTCCCCCAGTTCCTGCCGCTGAAAAACATCCCCACAGCATGATGCTGCCACTACCATGCTTCACTCTAGGGATGGTATTGGCCAGGTGATGAGCGGTGCCTGGTTTTCTCCAGACATGATGCTTGCCATTCAGGCCAAAGAGTTCAATCTTTGTTTCATCAGAAATTTTTCTGTACCCTTCCCCAGATCTGTGCCTCGATACAATCCTGTCTCGGAGGTCTACAGACAATTCCTTGGACTTCATGGCTTGGTTTGTGCTCTGACATGCACTGTTAAATGTGGGACCTTATACAGACAGGTGTGTGCCTTTCCAAATCATGTCCAATCAACTGAATTTACCACAGGTGGACTCCAATGTGATTTTTTAGTTTTAATAAATTTGCAAAGATTTCAAACAAACTTCTTTCACGTTTTCATTATGGGGTATTGTTTGTAGCATTTTGAGGAAAGTAATGAATTTAATCCATTTTGGAATAAGACTGTAACATAACAAAATGTGGAAAAAGTGAAGCGCTGTGAATACTTTCCGGATGCACTGTAAAAGCTTAAGGGTTCAACGTTTGAATATGAAGAAACTGTGACAGCCATACATATAAGTATTGTAATTTTACAGTTGTGCTGTAAAATAAATATATTACTTTTCTTAAATACTATATTTTTTATTTCGCATTGAAATAGCATTATTGCAATAGTATTACTTATTTAGTTTTCTTGTAATATATAATTATTATTCTTTTATTTTTATTGAGTAGAAGTGATGATAATAATAATAAATGTTATTATTTTATAGTTATATTGATATATAATAAAAATTTTCTGGCCAAATTATGCAGCCCTACAAACAAGTACAGTAAACCTGGAACAAACATGAAACATTTTAAATTGCAATCGCAATTTTTATCAGGAATCGTAATTTTTTTTTGCAGTCCTATGCATCACTGAATGAAGCATTGCATCTTGAGGTGCTCACAGTTCTTACTAACCTCAGGGATGTCTGACGCCTCTTTCTGCCCCAAAGGCTCTAAGATACTCTCCCGCCAGGATGGAACTACATACAGAGAATAATGATTAATTTGAGCATCTTTAATATACTTTATATTCAATATATAATTAAAGTCAATAACAGAGAAATTACATAAATTTCTCCCCACCTGCAACTGTCTCTTCATGTATAGGTGAGGATTCTCGCCACGGCGATGGTGGCGGCTGATGCCAGCAGCAAAGGTACATCTCTGTGGTAGCCAGGTAGGGCAGTTCCTCTGAATGAGACAATTCAATCCCCATCTCTTCCTGGGGTTCCTCCTTCAGACCTGGGACCTCCTGTGGTGGTGGTGGTGACCTGGGCTGCCCACGTTGTGACCTACCCATCCGAGAGTCTTGGAAAAGAAACCTCCTTCAAGAGGGGAAATATTAGAATGTATTTAGTTTTATCAATTAAATGCTAAGAACTTCATTAGTTACAGCACATTGGTTTGAAGAAATGTTAAAGGAATAGTTCACCCAAAAATGAAAATTCTGTCATCATTTACTCACCCTCATGTAAAATAAGATATTTTGAGAAATATCTCAGTGTTTTTTTGTCCATACAATTGAAGTCAATGGTAACCAAAACTGTTTGGTTTCCAATATTCCTCAAAATATCTTCTTTTGTGTTCTGCAGAAGAAAGAAAGTCATACAGGTTTGGAACTTACTAAAATATTTCAAAAAAAAGAAAATTGATGATCATACCTTTTCAGGCTTTTTCCTCCTCTTTCAAAGTGCATTTGCTTTGGGGTTTGGATACGCCCCTCAGAATGCTGGACGTCATCTGAGGCGGTGGTCTCGGCCTCAGGTTCCCTACGGCGAGGAGTCTGAGAAGAATGGGATCCATCTTTTTTCACCATCTGCAGCCGCCGCTCCATGCGTTCGATTCGTGCCATTAGCTACAAACACACACCTGTGTTAGGCTGTGTATTAAGCATTGGGTTCAGGTGAACAAGTGAAACAAGTGTTACAAAATAAGAAAAGTGGGAACTATGAGCACACCCACATTAACATTTAAATACGCCAATCTTTTAAGCTTATATTTCATAGAAGGAGAAGAAAAAAAAGTGCAATGTTATTAGCGTACCATCTCTTTTTCAGCTTTGAGGTCATCAATCTCTTTGCTCTTGTTGTGCAGCTGCTTCTGCTGCTGTTCAATCAATTCCAGTTGCAGCAGCAGGATCTGTCGGATGCAGCTGGTTTGCGTGTCCACAAGGCCTGAGCCTTTCCTCACATTCCGACGCTTCCCATCGGGACTGTTCTCTGGCGAGGGGATCCCCACGACCGCCCCCACTTGCCCTCCATCTCTCCGCTGATTACTGCCATTTGATACCATAGGATCCATCTTCCCCACGTGGTTGTGTTTGGCCTGACAAAACAGTGATTTGCTCTTGACCGGGGAACCTTCAGCCCCCATCTGCTTGGTTGACGGGAGTGTCAAGGCCCCCGGCTTCTCCCAGTTCTCCTCCTGCCCGAGGTTCCCTGCTGGAGATTGGTCAGGGCAGCTCAACACGCTCTGTTGGCTGATCTTTTCTTGGCTGTGTAAGTGATGCTTTTGATTAACACTGTTGTGGATTGTGCTTAGCACGTTGGTGGCGATGTTGAGGCTTTCCTTCTTCAGGCCAGCCAGGGATTCATGGGCTCCTGCTGGTTTCTTGCTGAGGCTTGTGTCCAGTCTGTGTCCTTCACTCATGAACACAGTGGATCGCATAGTCATTGCGACTTGCTCCAGTTGGAGATATTTTACCAACACCCACCTCTACAGATGAGGAGGATTTGTGACAGGCTGGATATGTTTCTTTGAGGCCCCTTTTCTATAGCTATTCTAGTGGAAAATAACAAAATAAGGGAGTTTATTGCAGAATTTGACCATGCATTTTTCTCAGCAAGGTAAGAAATCTTAAATTGGATAAGTTGACAAATTGCAAAGCAAAATTTAAACACAGGCATACAATGACTGATATAGGTGTGATGTATTGCTTTAATATGGTTTAATGGAGTTCTGCTTGATATCCAGGAGTCCAGGACTGATCATATTTTAAAAAATAAAATAATAATAAAAAATACATATGGCTAGGCTAAGCTATCCTTCTGCACCATCGCTTGAATGTGCATTGGTACCTATAAATGCATTCCATGCATTATGTTTACTGTTTCGGGGAGGACATCGTCCAGCCACAGTTCACATGCTAGCGACTGGGAGTTTTTTGATCTACAACGAAACACCAGAGTCATGCACGAGCAGTCATCTGGGCACAGGCAGTGTCCACCATTTTAGATCTACAGCCAAAACAATGACAATAATTTTCAGCAGTTCGCTTCGTCTGCTAAGAGGGACGATGGCGCCATTTTAAATCATGCAATCATGCTGAATATTTAAATACTATAGGGAGCATACCGCTACCACCGATAAAATCGTTCCTTATCATTTTGCATGTTATTTAAATTGTCCTGAACCCGCCCGAACTCACCTATCGCCTTCCTTTGACTCACTTTTCGATTTAGTTTGAATCTATGGTTTGAATGTGCGCACGCAGCGCATGCGCGGTGCGTTTGGAATCTGATTGGACGGATGTAGAACAACATTTCGTGGTGCGCGCTTAGGGTTGGGTTTGAGAGGTTTGCATTATATGACATCATGCAGCGATGCACTGCAGATTTACATGGCCGTTTTTAAAAGCATTGCAAAATCACGGCAAATATCAGTGAAAGTATGAACCGAGAGCTTATAAAGAATTCACAGACAAAATATAACAAATGTTTGTTTATAACCTCAATATTAATAGTTCGAACAGTTTAAAACATAAATATACAGTACCTGATTAGTGATTAAATAAATACTGATGAGTTCTGATTAGCTTACAATGCATTCTGGCAAACAGTCATGCAAATATACACTGTTGGGTGCACACTTATATGTCATTATTAATATAAATCACACAGATACTTTTGTAAAACTTACAAATATTGTAAAAATACTGAAATATTCAATACTATAACAGACCAAATCTGGGTGTGATAATAAGACTGAAAATATTTTTTCTTAAAACTGGTAAGAAAAAGAAATGTAATTAAAACATATTCTCTTAAAATAGTCTTATTTTCTTGTAATATTTAATCAATGTTTTTTTCTCAGAATGCTAATGGATGTTTAGGTGTTTTTTTTTTTGTTTGTTTGTTTTTTTTTAAATACTGATGAAATCTTTTTTCCTTTCAGGTCAGTCAGTTTATAAATACAAAATGTGTCCAGTCTGTAAATGTGAACAAATAATTTAGTGCCTCTTCAGACGTCACATCTGTGTTTGTTCTTTTGTTTGGTCAGCTGCTGAAGAGGGAAAAAGAAATCACACATTAATAAATGTACATATTTAATTTACTTAATAACAAATAAGTTTACTTGAGCTGGTCGCAACACAAACCTGAAGCAGGTATGTAGCTGACCTGCAATATAGACAGAAATACAATTATGAAGCCTGGCCAGCAGAGGTTAGGCCTTATAAATATAATGTTACGTATTAATAAAACAGTGTAAGTAATTCTGAACCTGCTCAGGCTGTGTATATCTCTTCTTCCATATTTTAAAGGCAGCCAGAGCTCCAAACACACCCAGCAACAGTAGTACAGAGGGAACCACAATAACCGGATCAGGACCAGGTTCTGCAATAAATCAATCAATCAAACAATCAATGTGTGTGTGTGTGTGTGTGTGTGTGTGTGTGTGTGTAAAAGTTTGCCCTAGGAATTTAATACCTATACTGATGTCAAGTTTGTTATCCAGCCCAAGGTGAGTCACAGTGCATGTGTAGGTGTGCCTCTCTCTTTGCTCTTCAAAACTGAGTTCCACACTCTTCCTCATCTGATACGTTCCATCAGCATTGGGCAGCAGTTCTCCTCCCGTGACCCTCTCCTCATTAACTGGTTGGCCGTCTTGAAGTAGGGTCAGATTAATGTGACGTGGGTAAAAACCTGTTGCCAGGCAGGTCATCTGAACTACACCTGTCTCACTATAAAAGCGTTTAATCATTCTTACTCTGGGCTTTACTGTCAGGGAAAGAGTGAAACACATTAAGCAGGAAACATATCATTAATGTTTTCTGATCCAAATAAAGAGTGCACTTGTGGATGTTATATTAACGGACAGCTACCTCTTGCCATCACACGCTTCTTCTCCTTTTTTAGATATTTCCTAAGCTGGCTAATGCACAAAGGGCGGTAAAAGTAGGCATACAGCCATGCATCATACTCCAGCTGTGCTCTACTCTTTATGACAGGCCATTTCCAGTGAGTGTTTTGTTCTCCATTAACGTTATAACGTCGTTCAAAGCCACTCTCGCTATTAAAGGCCTCCAGCGTCATCATTCGGCCAGGCTCATCATGGACAAGTTCACATCCAACCAGCCTCTGCTGCACATGAAGGCCTTGGGAAGAAATAGAGTCTCAGATGCACATAAGAAAGGATGAAATTCAGAATTCTGGCAGCCCTTGTTATCACATTAACACAAAGTTCACAGAGTGCAAAACGCAGAACTTAATTTAGCTGACAACACACTATAATTACTGATGCTGTTGTGCACTAGTACAATAAGGTTATCTACCAATCAAAAGTTTGGGGTGAGAAAGATTTTTTTAACGTTTTTGAAAGAAGTCTCTTATGCTTACCAAGGCTGCATTGACATTACCAAAAATACACTAAAAACAGTAATACATTATTACAGTTATATATTATTATTATTATAAGTTTTCTATTTTAATATGTTTTAAAATGTAATTTATTTCTGTGATGCAAAGCTGAATTTTCAGCAAAATTACTCCAGTTTTTAGTGTCACATGATCCTTCAGAAATCATTCTAATATGATGATTTGATGATCATTATCAATGTTGAAAACAGTTGAACTGCTTAATATGTTTGTGGAAACGGTGATACAGTTTGTCAGGATTCTTTGAAGAATAGAAAGTTAAAAAGAACAGTATTTATTTTACCACATTATTTGACCACTTCCACTTTTAGTCTGTTTAATACAAGTATGACTAAAAGTAGGCCTGTTAGGCTAATTCTTTTTTAAAGAAAAATTACTACTGACTTCAAACTTTTGATAGATACTCTGGACAGATCTGAATGAAAATACTTTTTTCCAGGCACTCTCAAGAGAATAACACAAGACCATTAGAGAATAATTACCTCTTGTATAATTTAAGTAATCAATTAAGTAGAATGCTTTGGTTTTCATGCCCTCGTGAATGCCTTTACAGACTGTTGATATAGTCATTTGCTCCGTGACATTAACAGATTCTTGCGCTGTCACAGGGACAAAATTTCTCTCATCTGCGTTATAGTGACCGATGACAATATCATCCAGCTTAATGACTGCAGTGAACTCTGGGAATGAGACTGAACTGTCTCCAGTCAAAAATGTAGCAAAGACCCATAGCGAATGTGACCCTGTGAGAGAGTAGAGTTAGGCTACATTTTAGATCAGAGATTTTGGTTACACTGTATTTTGGGGTTTCCTTGTTACAGTGTAATTATACATTTAAGTAGGCTACTTTGTAATATTAATTAACTACATGTATTAGGGTTAGGATTAGAGTTTGGTTTAGGGTTAGTTGCATGTCATTATACATAATTTATAATTGTATAAACCTCATAAAAAGGTGAGAATGCAGAACATGCAAATTGAAAGCAAGCAAGTCTTCAGATGATGATAATTGTTAGACTATATAATGAAGTAGAATATCAAAATATGTGCTTCAGGGTTAGTGCTGTAAAACTGTACAAGTTATCTTGCTTACCTGATTCAGAAAACACAGGGGCTGGCAGTATACACACTGCAAAGATTAAATAAAACATGCCTTTTACAAGGTGTTAAAAAAGGTTAAAGATTTCCATATTACAAAATGAGACGAATTAGAGTTTATCTAAGTTTCAGCATGATTCTAAAGGCAATATTCGGGTCTATCTTTGCTCTATAATTCAGCACCGTCCCGTACTAATACTTCCTCATTGTTGTGCACGAGGTTAGTTCATTCACTGGAGGTGTGGTTTCAACACGCGTATCACCGGCCACTAGGGGACGCAAATCAAATGCGTCTGAACTGAATGTGGAACATTTTTTATGCTTTATTATCAACAAATAGCATGTACAAGAGTAACGTCCATATTACATCAGAAGAACATATCACATGTTTCACAATACAACATAAATTACATAAAGAGAAAAGGAAAGGAGAAAAAAATGAAAGAAAACAACTCAAATCTATTTTTAGATTTTGCCATCACATCTATGCACATTTTAATCTCTGAATGTGGAAATATTGGCAGTGGTTAACATGGAGACAGTTAAAGTGTTAGGTCACTAATGAATCACCCTCATGTCGTTCCAAACCAAAAGACTTTCGTTCATCTTCAGAACATAAATGAAGCTTTTTTGATGAAATCTGAGAGATTTCTGACCCTCCATTGACAGTCTATGCAACTGACACTTTGACGCTTCAAAAAGTTCATAAAGAGATCGTAAAACTATTCGAATTGAGCGGTTTAGTCCAAATTTTCTGAAGAGACTTCAGAATCGCTTTATGAACAGATTTAATTTAGGCTTTTACTCACATTTTCATTTTGAGAACTATCCTTTTAGCAGTGCATTAACTCTCTAGGATTGCTGTGTTGTGTTTTACAGTTGTAAGCATTCTTTTTTGGAGAGACTGCTTCTCGGTTGGGCAGTCAAATTAGATGGTTTTACATGGGTTTGGAGCTTAGAGCACTTTCAGCTGGTCAGGATGAAAAGCAAGGTTGCTGTTTATTCACTTACTCGGCCAGTTTAGAAGACAATCTCGAACCAGCTAAAGCAGGCCATTTGAGGCTGGGTTGATCGTTTTTTTATTTTATTTTATTATTATTAACATTTATTAATTTAGCAGATGATTTTATCCAAAGCGACTTATGAGGAATACAACAAACGATTCATCATAAAAAGGCAATAAACATGATAAATGCGGGTAATACAAAGTTTCAGACATTTAGAATAGAACAGGGATGGATTAAGGGGAAAAAAATTCTCAGCATGATGCAGTTAAGTGCTGACGTAAGAGATGAGTTTTCAGCTGTTTCTTGAATATTGTCATTGATTCTGCCACCCGGATAAGGTTGGGAAGATCACTCCACCAGCAAGGAACAGTGAACGAAAATGTTCTGGAAGTGATTTTGTGCCTATCACTGAAGGTACCACGAGGCGCCACTCATTTACTGACCTCAGGCTTCTGGAGGGGATGTAGACTCGTACGAGAGCAGAGCCCATGGCTGTTATATATGCAAGCATCAATCAAGAGAGATAAACGGAGGTGTGATGTGGGCTCTCTTGGCCTCATTGATGACCAGTCGTGCTGCTGTGTTATGAATCATTTGTAGAGGCTTGATTGCACATGATGGACGTCCAGCTAAGAAGATCATTGCAATAGTCCAGCCTAGAAATGACAAGGGTCTGGACAAGAAGTTGTGCAGTGCAAACCTCCATGACTGTGCTGTCCTTGCAATGTGGTATTTGAAGGTGAGCTGGTCATCAAAGTTTACCCCAAAGTTGCTGACCAAACTTGATGGGATTATTATTGATGAACCTATAGCTGGCTGGTGAAATTGTGCTATATAGACGGAGTGACAGGGAAGACAAGAAGATCCGTCTTTGCTAGGTTGAGCTGTAGTTGATGTATCCATGCTGAGATGTCTGCCAGGCATTTCCTTGAGGAACCCCAGAGACCAGTTGATGTGCTTTGGATACTTCCCAACCTTGAAAGACCTACCTGTGAGGTAAGATTTAAATCAGCAAAGTTGAGTTCTTGTGATGCCCAGTGATGAGAGGGTGAACTGGGAATTATAAACTGGGGGAATAATTTACAGTACCATATATAAATACTTAGAATGTGAACTGGGAGTTTGAGATCTTGAGGACACAAAAAAAAAAAAAAAAAAAAAATAGAACTGTAATTATCATTCTTCTCCACTAGATTGCACTCTTTGCCAGGTTTGTGCTATTGTCATTCACACTACTACAAGTGTAACACTGAACCTCACACATGTACTCAAGTAGGACTCTTTAATATTGTGTAAAGAGTAAGATTATGGTTCATTATATGCAGGGTAAAGTGTACAGATTTGTAAAAATGTTAAAAACAAGGTGTTTTTGACAATGTTAATTTGTAACTTCTCACATGGTAATTAGTAGTGGATAAGAGATCCCAAGAATAGCAGTTATATAGTAGCCTATATCATGATAAGAATGATCAATGTCATAATGCTGAATGCAAAACATGCAAGGTCAAGGCCAGTGTGAGTTCAGTTAGGCCCATGTGATATAACTGACCTCTGTGAACTACAAAGTATTATATATATATATATATATATATATATATATATATATATATATTATAATAATAATATTATAGAATACTATTCAGACTTTGATTTCTAAATGTTGTTTGCATCTCTTATATGTCCTCACTCTCTCCCCTTTTTTCCAGCTTTACAGCATTGAGAACCCTTATCAAAATCAGAGCTACCATAGACTGGACTTTTTTTTCTTTTTTTTTTTTTTACACTGAAACTTCTTATACTTATACCCTCCTTTGGTCCTTTTTGGTATAATCAGTAAATACAGCTAATAGTTAAATATAGCCGCTTGAATGTGAAGAACAAAAAGAACAAAAGAAGAAGAAAAAGTTGCTGAGCGAATTAGCCTACTCCATATTAGTTGTAAAGAAAGGCAACAGGTAGGCTAAATTCATAGCAGGAGATGCCAGGTCAAAGTTTTACTGTCACGTGCATCAATAGGCTTCTTGTTGACAATGACATGCATTGAATCCACCACAGAAAAAAAATGTTAGATGGAAATAATTTAAAGCCTATAATAATAGTATAGATTAATTTAAACAAAATTTTGATATTGTCAAATCATGTCTATAACGTTAATACAGTAGCCTATTATGGTTTGTCAGTATGAATCCACGTTTAAATAGACCGACAACCCAATTAGGCTACACGGCTTTTGTTTCCCTCAGACCGCTGAGATGTTTACGTTAATGGATGACCGAGACTAACCGCTTTCCACAAAAATACAGTGCCGGGTCGACGCCCACTTTACTGTTCTACTTCAGAGCTGAAGTCGTAACAGCACCCCCGCACGTGGAGCAGCCTGGTGACCGCCCGCATCCGCAGCAGCACATTCGGTGACGACACACCCTTATCACGCTCCTGTACGTGCAGCACTGTCCTGGGTGCGGGACAACTCACATGGCGCACGGGGACCTTGCGACTGCAGCGAACAGGAAAACAAGGAAGCATCAAGCATGCCTCTCTGTGCCGCATTGATGCATGGAAGAGGTTTCGAATATCGTTTATTATATTTGCTTGAGGATTGAACGGTCCAGCGCAAGCGTTTCCATCGTAAAGCCCAGGCACACGGCAGAGAAGACCGTGGCGAATCACATAACCAGCCTCGTGATGAAGTTGATGTTTGAAGACATTCCTGGGGCTATTAAACTATACTAAAAGTCGTTTAAAGTAGGCTATATTAAAAATATGTTTTCATCATGAAATGGCGGTGTTATGCTATACGAAATCCCCTTTCTGCAGAACCAAAGAACTTCAGCCTTAAAATGAGCCTCGTGAGAAAGGGATTAACTCGACCACCGGATCACTCCAAGTGAAGTCATTATTTAGGAATATGTGATTAAAGGAGCAACTGTGAGAAAGAAAGCGCCCTCACTGCAGTCGCTGAGACTTATTGAGTCACGCGGACAGTAGGTTAGGAGGCGGCTCAAAGTGACCTACATTCATAACGCTGCAGTTTAGTCTTAGCATTTTAAAACTTTATTTTAATTATGATATAGCCGTGTTATAGGTATATATAGCTATACAGTGTTTGTTTCCAGTGATTGTCCTTTTTTTTTTTTTTTTTTTGGAATTTATAAAAGAAATTTCAGCGCGCGATCTGTTAATATTCATCTTGCTCAACCTAAAAAAAATAAATAAAAAAAAAGACAAGCCAAAAATGGCTAAGCCTTTAATTGTCTTAACCACAAATTATCGATCAGGAAATTAGCAAATTTAAGACATTAAACCATCAGAATAACATCAACGACAGAATGAAGTTTTTGGCTGAATATAGTTGTGTGTGGATGGATGAATGACTCACAATAAAACATGAGTTGCATGGTAATGCTCCAGATCTGTGTCTTTGAAAATCTGGTGAGAAATAGCCTATAATAACAAATGCATATAGCACAGTGAAGCATGGAGGAAGAGTTGTCATTGTGTGGGGAGGCTTTTTAGCTGGTGCTACTGTGAAAAGTCATTTAAAATGTGAAAAATTGTTCTCTATAGAAGAATGATCAGATGTTATTTTTCAACAAGACAATGCTCCTGCTCAAATTTCAAAGACAACCAATAAGTCCATCAGGCTCATGTTTTGGGTCAGAGTCCAGATATCAACCCTGTCAATAGCTATTTGGACTCACATTAAACTCAAAAGAGCTGCCATTTTTCAGTTACTCGTAAACAGTTTGAAACCAATTACATTGAGTGGAACAACACTGACTCTTGTATATATATATAAAAAAAAATAAAAAAAAGCTGTCTGCAAAATGGGGAAGGCTATTCTAAGCTATAGTATTTGTGCAATTCTTGCTAATTTCCTGACCAGTTATTTGTGATTAAAATGTTTGAGACCATTAAAACACCACTAAATATTTAGCCCTTTTTTCTGCTCAGGAGTGTATACATAGGCTATATTTGTTAAATTTCAGTCAGATCCTGAGAGAAGCGCACGAGCAGCCCACTGTTGCTATGGTTACCTTACCTCCTCATAAGAACCATTTTGCGAGCGTCTGTTTACCACTATAGGTGAAATATGCGCTACTTTGCTAACGTTTGTGGCTATTGAAACGTTTAAAACATTATTTTAAACGTTATTTGTAAAACACTATATTAAACATTTATTTTAAGAATATATATTGATGAAACTGTTCTGTGTCAAGAATCCCTATATTGATTAAAACAGCTCTGAATGAATTCGTTGTGTGGCTGATTTGAAATGCCTTGTGTGTATTCTCGGGCTTTGCTCACTCTAAAGGCATGCATCAATGTTTTACCAACACATTTAGACAGTCTTGGCTCTCCTGCCGCCTTTGGTGTTCCCAGAGGGAGGGAAACCGCAATGATGAGAGGCTAATGAGTGTTCGCCAAGCAAAGACTTCCTCACGTTGTCGAGCACGGGCGCTGTTGCGCCAGACAACACAAAGAGGACAACTAACACAGTAGTAAAAGCTAAATAGTTAAGATATACAGAGCTTTGCCGCCGTGAGTCCAATGATGATTAGGCTATCACGCTGCACGTTGTAAATCGTCATTGCTAAAAATATACACGGCTAACAAGGTGTGGTGCTTTCTGGTAGGCCTATAAATAACTTAATAATGTTTTGATGTGTCACCCTCATTTTAAAACGAACAACAACACAGTAAATAATGTTCGAATTAAGTAGTAAATATTAACTTGGCAGTAAAATATTAACGAAAGTTGGTGTACAGTGTCCATGTTACATGTAGCTACTTACCATAATAATAACAACAGTAAATTATGCATAATTACATGCAACTAACTCTCAACCAAATCCTAATCCTACCCTAACCCAATAGTAGCCTAAGTACATGTTGTTAATTGATATTACGCAGTAGGCTACTTAAATATATATTTACACTGTAACAATGACACCTTAAAATAAAGTGTATCCCGAAAGTTACTGCAATAGTTTTTGGCAAGGTATAGCTACACCATTCAATAGCCTTCCACCCACGGGCTTTGGACATTGAATACTATTCTTTGAAGTACTTTGTAGTACCACGTAAACAAATAGGCTACCACCCTTACCAAAAAAATAAAAATAATAATAATAATAATAATAATAATAATTCACGCCATACTGAAATTCATTATCTAAAAGCTTGGTATGTTACTCATTCAGTTCTTAATCCGTTTATCTTTCAGTACCAGAATCAGAATAAGCTTTATTGCCAAGTATACTTACACATACAAGGAATTTGTCTTAATGAAAGAAGTTTCCAGTGTACAGACAGAATGACAGCGACAAGATACAGATAATAAAAGTAAAATGAGTGAATAAAAATAAATATAAAAAAATACACAATATACCAAATAGACAATTTAGACTATAATGTACAGGGATGTTATATACAATGCAAGGGAATGTGAATAAGAGGTGTGGTTCGTAAATAAGGCCTAACCTATAAATGGTACAGATCAAAGTACCATATGATACCATTATTATACCATGTTCATGACTTCATGAAAGCCAAAATAAGGATCAAACATTAGGATTACTAACATTATAAGTTCACCCAAAAATTATTATTGATATAACAGTTTTTAGTTGGTATCAGGTCAGTTTATTTTGCATTTTAATTCTAGCACTCACCAAGATACAACAGACCATGCTGGTCGGATTATGGTACAGCGGTACGTTCCATGTGAGTTGTGGTTTTTGTGTGTGTGTGTGTGTGTGTGTGTGTGTGTGTGTGTGTGTGTGTGTGTGTGTGTGTGTGTGTGTGTGTGTGTGTGTGTGTGTGTGTGCGCGAGCACGAGGGGGGAGGGGGGGGCTTTGCGCACGGACGGAGTGGTTTTGCATGTGAACTCGGCGATGTGTCAAACGCAGTCGTGCCTTTGCTGCGAGACGCGGGAGTCTATGCACGATCATAATGTCTAACGTCGTGTTTAGAAGAGTTATTTAGGCACTTCCTGTGCTTTTCAGCTTTTGAGGATATTTTAAGTTATTTTCAAAAACAGCCATTCACCCCCAAAATACATTTTCATTGTGTCCCAGATAGAGCTTCTCCCTTAGAGAAAAAGCGACCAGCTTTTGGAAGACCATTATCCTCTTGTCGGGGCTCCGGCAGGCACGTGCACGTGCCTGAGAATAAAATCGGCAGCTTTAAGTCCACTCATGCGATTACGTGGTGTGCGCGCGCCCGGTCCCATAGTGTTTGGTGCAGGTAGCGTTATGTGCAAATGTGACGAAATCCCCGTGATAGACTAAACAACCAACACAAATATTCAGAAAATTGCCGTAAAGATATGGTCCGAAAATAGAAGCAACAGGCGCGGTCAGTTCACAACATCAGACAACACTTGGCGCAAACAGCTCTTCGCCACGCCGATGAATCATCTTGTTGATGTTTTCCACCCGCTGCGTTGCTTGTCACGTGCAGCGTCACACATTGTTGTTATACAGGTGAGAATGATTAATCATACCTGCAATAAAGTGCCCGAGAGATTCACGTGAATGCAACAAGTGGCTCGTGCTGTGCCATGGTCACTAAAGTGATGTTACGGATGTGACTCTGCTCATTGCTGCGAGATGGTCTATTTCTAAAGCAGCACGATTTTATTCTCAGGCACGTGCACGTGCCTGCCGGAGCCCCGACAAGAGGATAATGGTCTTCCAAAAGCTGGTCGGTTTTTCTCTAAGGGAGAAGCTCTATCTGGGACACAATGATAATGTATTTTGGGGGTGAATGGCTGTTTTTGAAAATAAACTTAAAATAGCCTCAAAAGCTGAAAAGCACAGGAAGTGCCAAAATAACTCTTCTAAACACGACGTTAGACATTATGATCGTGCATTGCAAACGTGGTGAGCACAAGACATCCTGGTTTAGTTAATAATTACAGTATATATCAATAGGCTATACCTTTTACCTGACCTAAAACACACATAATTGTGCTTATATGTCCACATTTAATTGGTCTCCATGTTATTCCCAGCGTCACCTTCAATACCTGTTTGAACAGAAAAAAAAAGAATCTTATAAATAGCATCAATAAAAGCATCTTTTGCGCACAGAAAGGATGTCACCAACAAACATCTAAATCATCCGATTTCATGTTTTTACAATTATGTAAATAAATACATTTGTCATGATAATATTAGGTCCATTTTCTGATATTTCTATCTGTGACAGAGGCTGTGAAAAGTTGGCCCTCCTCATCTGAGACATTTTTCCACTTTCTACTTCTGTAACTTACAGTGATGTCCCAGATATACTGTACTGTATTGCTTTGCTATATAGAATATAGCAATCAAAATATTTTTCAGCAATCAATATACTGATCACTCGAAATACTTTTTGCATAGGTGGTAATACCGATGAATTTTCTTATGCCAAATATTAAGATAACATGAGACGTTTAAAAGTTAGAAATGCAGTGGAGTATACTTTATCAGAGTAGTTTTATTTTGGGAAACTTTTACTTCACCACATTCCAACGCATATCGTACTTTACTCCACTAAACAGGAGTAAAAGTACGATCATCAAATAAAAACATCGATCCACGTTATTTCGAACTATCTGAATGCGTTGATTCTTTCCATTCGTTCCTGATTGGTTCACAAAACGCACGATTCGACGTATCCGGATTTGAGTGTCGCCGTCTGTACGGCGATTGTAGGTCAAATAACGCATATTAATATCAATGCACACTATGTTTGTCTAGCGTCCATCTTAAAATGGTAATGCATCTTTGCCCCATGTGACATGTTAGCTATACACAAATTTCCTCATTTTTAAAATACTATATGGTATATTCACTTGTTTGCACACTTGAATTATCCGTAACTTATATTAGTATAGGCCTATTTAAGTTTAATGTTGTGATAGTAATAGCCTACCAAGTTTTGGTAATAAAATAAAAAGTTTGCCTATTTGCAGATCAATACAAATTGCATGTCTGCACTAATCTAGTGCTGGCTAAATACATAATAAACATGGTTAATCGATCAGTAGGCTACTTAAGTAAAAGTAGCCTACTGATCGATTAACCATGTTTATTAAAACATGCTACATTAAAGCTTGTGTACTTTACTGGACTACTTTTACTCAAGTACTTGATGTGTGTATTTCGTCCAACACTGACATTTTGTCATGAATTATTGTATTGTTTGAGTAGTGGGAGCAAAGATCTTCCCACACATTCTAAATAAATGTACAAGGAGTGCTGACGAGTTTCACATTTACTGGGAAGTCTATATCCCTTGCACTGCAAACTTCTCCTTCCTTATACAAAACCACTTTTCACGAATAAAACGCAAGCACTAGATACAGTAATACAACCAATTCCTCTTTGACATCAGGCGTTTTCAAACTCTTCAACTTAAAGACATTTCCCAATACTGAGGCAGGCACGTGCGCGGGGATTTTTAAAATTCGCACCGAAATGTGTTCTGGAGAAACTGTGTCACTGGGCCACGAGGTTTTCGTCGAGGTCACATGGACACATTTCGAGCCTCGTGCAGCGGCGGGGAAGTAGGTGCGCCTGCGCTCGTCTCATCCAAGCATGCTCCTTGGAACGAGGCAGCTTAAGCAAAACCGGGCCGACTTGACAGAACAGTTCAGAGCGACACAGTTTGAGCGAGTGACAGGACAGGCGCACCGGCGTATGATAGCGTTCTACTGAATGAACCACATTTCACTGACGTCTTTGCGCAGCATTTTAATATTTTTTATCATATTTTATGCGATTTCATGAGAGCCATTACATGGCAGTTATGACTTTATCGTAAATAAGAAGTGATAAGAAAAACATAAGTGCATCTAGAGAGAGTGCATCTCCTCTCTGGGTGTTTGCATTGGAGATTGTCAAAAACCTGCATGACTTTACTGGGGCTCAACATGACGACAGCAGTAGACACAAACACAGGTAAGACTCTCTGGATGCTCTGGCTTTAGCGATTTGTTTCGCCTCTCTGCTTATTAATCATCATCAAATTGCATGTTAGTAAATGTGTTGCATACGCACCACTGACTGTTGGGCAAACAGTCCACAAACTAAATGTATAATCATTAGTGCGGTGAAACGTCACAGCTATCTAAATAATTTTTTTAATGTTTTTTTTTTATTTTTTTATGTTTAGCCTAACGACGTATGGTTCTGAAATAAATAATCGCGAAGGTATGTTTAAAGACGTACAAATAATTTCGAGATACTTCATTATGCCTTGATAAAAGTGCCTTCATAGGTCTATGTGTGAAACGACTGTTCAAGTACGCATAATTCGCATGTTTATATCGTATCTGGCGTGAGAAAAATTCGCGATATAGATAGAATGTAAATGCCAGAGGAAGGCGGGTTAAGACACGGTGTTCTCATGAATTTCGGGGAACTAGGTCATAACTGAAAAGTCAGGTGTACGGACATCCCTGTGATGCAGGCGAGCGTCGAAGATCCTCACTCGATTCACATGGACCGCCGTGCCTAGCCATGTGCTTTTTGTTTTCATTCTTCTCTCTCCGCCTACAGCCATTGGTAAGCGCAGCCACTCATTACATAATTCCGCCTTGCGATGTGTCTGCCCTCCTAGCGCGAACCCGTGTGTGACGCTGCAGTGTGAGCCATGTGCGCGCTGCGATTGGACCGTACAGTGAGACTCGGGGCTGGACATCACGTTAACCCGTGTTCACTTAAAAACTGGGACATGAAATTGATCCAGTTCAACATAACAGTTTTCTCTCCCTCTGACATGAATACAGCGTCACAAAATATCCCCGTGTTTGGCTATTTCTTGGAACTAGTCTAGTGTTTAAACATATTTAATAGATTTATCTTTGATTATGAAGATAATATGATGGCTAACTTTAGTTTATGATACAATAAAGAGGAAAATATGTCAGCGTATTTTTTTTAGAATTGGTTTTATTTGTCGTTATAACTAGGGAGTTTTGTGTTTAAATCCCGATTAATGGAATCCGTGATTCGAAGACGTTCTATCAAATGCTGATAAACGTCTGACTACAAATTCTGACTTATTACGGCTCTCTGGAATGCTCGATTGTGATTGGTCAGTCGTTCATTCAGAAGTCAATTTTATTTTAAATGACTATTGCCCATAGCAACACTGTTTAAATGTATACGCTCATCCTACATAGCTGTGCTCGCTTTCTGTTTCTCGTATCACTCCCCAGTAACAATTGTTTATAGGTCATTATCGCAAATATTTATATTAATTCATAGCTGTGTTGGAATTGGTGGGGGTTCGGGTTCACATAACTCTCACCCTTTACCTGTCGTAAATTCACTACAAGTCCAGTCTCGAGTGGGCTAAGGGACAAATATAATGAACCCAATGTAAAAAGGCTTGCTCGTTGCATCTAGGCGTGAATGAATGGTGAAGCGTTTTAAAAAGCGGGGGTGTCTTGAGAGGCGTGCCTAATGAACTGAGTCTCGTTGAAAGGCTGGCCTTGTGTGGCGCACGTGGAGGGGAGGCGTGCTTCCCCAATGATACGCCTGAACAGCTCACACGCGCCCCTGTTGTGCTTACACAAGTATTTCCTTTGACAGAATGTTTAGGAAAGTCTAAGTGTTTAGATTTAAAAACAATTAGGAGCCAAAGGAAGCGGGTTTTTGAACATAAGCAGGGTGAAGATCCAAACCCCCTGTTGCCATGTAACTAGCCTATAACAGAAACATCCACAATGAACTCAGTTATAGTCTAGTCTAAAACAGTCTAGTGGACATGCATTGGTAAATCTAATACGTGACAGAAGCGTTTCCATGTTGTGGCTCCACCTGACACAGTGACTTGTTGACCTTTTGTGCTAGAGCACACTTATGTAATCTCTAACTGGTTTGCCTTTGACATTTAAAATGCTGTAAAGATTATACTTGCAAAACACTTTGATATCCACAACTTAACACTGAAATAAGAGCACTTTACTGAGTGCTTGACTCTTGCATTGTCAATACAAGATCTTGACCAAACATTGATGCGCCTCTTAATGGAAATAAATGTTGTGATGTTATTTCCATCATGAGGTGCATCAATGTTTGGTCAAGATCTCCAATTAGGGTTAGAAGAATTGTTGCCAAACATATAACATGCTAGAAACATAATATCACTGCAATAATGATCCAATCATAGACGATTAAGCATTTGCCTGTTTAAATCCAAACAGCAACCTTTTTTTTGGCCGGGCAGTGTGTATACACACACACACACACTCAAATAAGGCTGTATCATTTAAGAGAAAAACAAAAGGCACAAAGTACACAAAAAATGTTTCCATCAAGCGCAGTGATAAGGTGTGCAGAAGGAAACAGTAAAACAAGAGCGAAGGATACGGAGTTTAACTTCAGGGGACAAAAGGTTAGGAAAGGCAGCAGGAATTATCGGACATTAGGGAATAGTATACATGCTAGAGTCAATGCCAAGGTGTAAACTCTAGCACACTGCAGAGTTCCTCAAGAGCAAAGTTGACTAGTCTTCTCTGATTTGAGCTAATGAGGTAAACTAATAAGCGGGATATAAGTCGAACGAAAACAGAGTTCTAAATGTTTTTTAATCAATGCACATGTCTAGGCATGTGCTACCAACACATCATGCAGGGTTGTGTATTTGATACACAGAAATACCATGAGTCAAATGTGGCTTGCTCACATGGCTTACTAGTGCCAGTGAAACTGTAAACCACCAAAAAAAAAAAGCCCTCTGAGACACAAATTCTGGATAAAAGGAGTGGTCGCTGTAACTCTTTTAATGTCCCCATCCAGTTTACAATAACAGTTCCTAGAAAGTATCCCTATTTTCCACTAGGACAGATTCTCTCCGCTTCCTCGTTTCCACAATGCCACCTGTTTCAGAGAGAAGTATTTATGGGAACATTTTAATGAGGATGTAACCACAAGACTGTTTTAGAGAGGAGAAAAAAAAAAAATATAAGAACATTTTCAACTCCCTCTCGGTAGGCCTCTCTCACTTTTTGTTTTTGCACAGTGCACCGAACAGGGAGCAATCTAGTAAGTGTGCTTTTCTTTTTCACCGCTAGGTGGGGTGATATCATACATCGGATCATGTGGAGGCTCTCCCAACCGGACCAG
This sequence comes from Coreius guichenoti, assembly GCA_039654105.1. Classification (NCBI taxonomy): domain Eukaryota; kingdom Metazoa; phylum Chordata; class Actinopteri; order Cypriniformes; family Gobionidae; genus Coreius; species Coreius guichenoti. Next base: position 35,606,972 of record CM077171.1, read on the forward strand.
CCCTGTGTCCATGTACAGTGATAATTCCAACAGCAGCCTGCAGTCCTTTACGCAGCCCTGCTTTGGTTCTTCATTCCCGCCATCCCCCAATGGATCCCATGATTCCTCACGCATGTACACCAGCAGCAGTAGCAGCAGCTCGAGTTCTGGATCAGGAGAGGAGGGAAGCTCATCATGCTCTGGTGGATCCCCAAGAGGCCGTGATGATGGTGGAAGTGCACGCAATTCACCCAACAAATCAGTTGCCACCCTTACTAGTAAGTGATAAGAACCATACTTTACCTGATTAATGTACAGTACAGTATCCAGGAGAACGATTATAATATCTGACTTTCCGTCCAGAGCTGAATGGAATGGTGTTGCTGTGCAAAGTGTGTGGTGATGTGGCTTCCGGTTTTCACTACGGTGTCCATGCCTGTGAGGGCTGCAAGGTAAGAAAATAGCAATTTACAAAAGTTGAATAAACATTGCATTTTAATTTAAAGCTTTTGTTTAAAAAAAAAAAAATAAAATAAATAACATTTACGTTATCTCTATTGTCCACAGGGTTTCTTTCGACGCAGCATCCAGCAGAACATCCAGTACAAAAAGTGCCTGAAGAATGAAACTTGTACCATTATGAGGATCAATAGGAACCGGTGCCAGCAGTGCCGTTTCAAAAAGTGTCTGTCTGTGGGAATGTCCCGAGATGGTGAGTATCCATACAACCAAGAAAAGTTTAGGGATGCACTGATATTACAATTCTGACTGTTATTAAATGTATTAAATTAGTGTTTTTAAAAGATGATGGCAAAAGTAATGTAAAAAAAAAAAAAAAAAAACTAAAATAATCAACTAATATCAGATATAGTACCAATATTTTACACATCCCTCAAAAAGTTTCTAAATAGAACATTGGCATACAACATAAATATGATACATTTGTGACATTTTCTGTACTTTCCTAACCCCTAGCTGTCCGTTTCGGCCGTATCCCAAAACGTGAGAAGCAGCGTATGCTGGCCGAGATGCAGAACGCCATGAACAACATGGTGAACAACCAGCTTCAGAATGAATTCCAGCTGGCGAGCATCACATCAAACACCCCGTGCTCGTCTTCCTTGTCCCCATCCACCTCTTCCCCATCTCCTTGCCCAGGCCTTACAGTGGGGCTGCAACCCCAGCCCCCTGCAGTGCCCGTAGCACCATCCCCATCAGCCCCAACCACCCCATTGGTGCAACCGGCTCAGAGCCCTCCGCCTCTTACCTCTTCTCCACCACCGTGCTCTAGCCCAGGTGTAGACAAAACCATCGCTGCCATAACCCGGGCACACCGCGAGACCTTCGTCTACGCCCATGATAAGTTAGGACCAGTGCTGCTGCCTCACAACGGCGAGCTGGACAACCGAAGCAGCAACCGCTGCATGGCTGGATACCACCTCAATGGCCACAACACCATCTACCACCATGATAATAATGTCACTCATCATTGTAACAACTTCGAGTTGCCACCAGAAAACCATTTTCAAGCCTCCCAAGCACCTGGGCAACACCAGCAGCACAATAACAACGGCCAGCGATCTCCAAACAGTAACCTCTATGGCGCCCACCACAGTCAGGAGTTAAACAGCAGCTCCCAGGGTCAGAACTGTCCGTGGAAAAAACGCAAAGAGATTCTGCTGGTAAGACCTTTGTTATTCTAACGATATATTCTAGAAGACTTAGAAGTGAACTTTTTGATTTTAAACCGATTTCTTTTTTCCAGGCTTGTCCAATGAACATGCATCCTTACTCAGACCCCAACAAAACACCCCAGGAAATTTGGGAAGACTTCTCTCTTAGCTTCACCCCAGCGGTGCGAGAGGTGGTGGAGTTCGCCAAACACATCCCAGGGTTTAGCACTCTATCCCAAAACGACCAGGTCACTTTGCTGAAGGCCGGAACATTTGAGGTAAGTCAATGGCATTTCATTTAAAACATCAGACTTTCGTCAAATATAAAAGGCCACAATGCCAATTAAGTTTTATTAAGTACGTTTTATTTTTGAATCTCTCCTGCAGGTCCTCATGGTACGCTTCTCCTCGCTGTTTAATGTAAAAGAGAAGACTGTAACATTCATCTCAGGTGCCACCTACAGATTGGAGGCCCTGAAAAGCATGGGCATGGGCGATTTGCTGGGAACCATGTTTGACTTCAGTGAAAAACTCAACGCATTAGAGCTCTCAGCAGAAGAACTGGGACTCTTCACTGCAGTGGTGCTGGTTTCTGCAGGTAGGTTGCATATTAGTGTTAAAGGGAGAATTAACTCAAATGAAAATTCTGTCATTATTTACCCAACCTTACATTGTTGCAAACCCAAAAGACATCGCTTAATCTTCAAAACAAAAATTAGAATATGAAACCTAAGAGGTGTCTGTCCCTCCATTGAAAGTCCAAATCCAAATCCATAGGAAGTGTTGTGAAGAGATATATGATCTTCTAATCTGATCTTATTTTGTGTTTTGAAAATCACCCAAAGACTAATAGGTTAGAAATGATGTGAGGATGGGTAAATGATATGAAAGAGATAAATCATTTAAAAATTAAAAAACATAAAAAAAAAAGGCCTTTAAAAAAAAAAAAAAAAAAGATATATATATATATATATATATATATATATATATATATCTTACACAGAAGAAATGCATAAGTTACAGAATTTTCATGTTTGGGTCAACTATCCCTTTAATGGCTTGACACTACATATATCTCATATAGTAAGTACCTTAAGTTTGATCCACTAATTAATTCCGTCTCTCATCATTTGTTTCTGTTGTACAGACCGTTCTGGCATTGAAAATGTGAATTCAGTAGAGATGCTTCAGGAAAGTCTAATCCGGGCTCTCCGAAGCCTCATCAGCAAGAGCGCCCCTTGCGACGCCTCCCGATTCACCAAGCTGCTGCTCAAACTTCCTGACTTGCGCACGCTGAATAACATGCACTCTGAGAAACTGCTCTCTTTCCGCATTGATGCCTGAGGTTCCAAACCACTGCCATGAGAAGCCAGTTAAAGTGGGTCACTGCTGGTTGACTGAAAGACAAAAAAAAAAAAAAAAAAAAAAAAAAAAAAAAAAAAAAAGGGTTCAAACATTAGAACCCTTTCCAAGAGAACCAACCAGAAAACAAACTAATGCCTTTGGCACTTAAAAGCACTTGAGACATTTTGAAGGGATTCTTTGGTGTCTAATGCTCGGTCAGTAGCCTTTATGGCTAGCTAAACATATAGGGCAGTTAAAAGGGTCTTTGAGCCACATTTCATTGCTTACTTGAAATGGGTGGTAACAATGAAGCAGACAGAAACACTCACATTTCTACATAGGGAACAAGTGCAAAATGTCTCTTGCAAGGAGTCACAGCCAGGCCAGAAGGATCTCCAGGCCACTTCCAGAGACGAGACAACAGCAGCAGAACACCAAGCGTCTCCTCATACTCAGGCCTGGGTTCTTGCTACACCCCCACTCAGAGATTAAATAACCATTTTAGCTATGATGCAAATGACAAGCTGTACATGGTATGAACCTTCACGCATATTCACATCCCTGTGACTTTGTAAAATATTTGTAAATATATGTAAGATATACATACTTTAAATGTTTTAAAATGTATAATATATATTTTTTTGTAAAGTTCACATGCTCAATGCAGATATATAAATATACAAGCACAGACATATAAGTAGAGTGTATGCATATTATAGAACCACATTCAGACATGTATTTCAGGTGTCTTCATAAAGCCATTTTATGAAACAAGTACAGTGTGTTGTCTTTCTTTAAGAAGATTTTTTTTTTAAATCTTGGTTTATCTGTGTACTGAACACGTTTATTGTAAAATAATGTATACAAACATTTAATTATAATTTTATACTAAGTTGCTTTCCAGTATCAAGAGTAATAAGCAAATTATATAATTTCTGTCCTCAATAGTAAAGCTAAAGGCTGTGTCCTCTAGTGGGAGCTGATAGAAGACAGGAAATGATGCCAAGTCTTTTCCACAAGTGCTGCCATTGAATAGGACAGTAGAGTCCTCTGACAATAGATAATTAAATCAATACATAGTGTTTAAAAGGTTGGGGTCAGTTAGATTTTTAAAAAATAAAAATACTTTTTCTCAGCAAGAACACATTAAATTGATCATAAGTGACAGTAAAGACATTTATAATGTTACAAAAGATTTCCATTTCATATAAATGTTTTTTTTAAACTTCCCATTTATCAAAGAATCCTGAAAAAAGCATCATGGTTTCCACAAATATATTAAGCAGCACAACCGTTTTCAACATTGATTTGCTCTTGCAAATAGTTATTTTTATATTATTAAAATGTTAAATTACAGTAAATAAACGCAAGCATAAAATGATAAGCAAGTGGAGAAAAAGAAAACAATACCTACCTCATTCATTGTAATTATAAATCAACTTAGTACACCAATTTAAATTAATTTTAACAATAAATAACACTTTTAACATATGACAAAGCAATACGAAAAGAATGGGGGGAGGGGAAGTATGGTTCAATTAGCTACGCAAGCAGATACTAATGACAAGATGCTGCAAATTCTGCATAAGATCTTTTAGGCTATATATAAACAATTTTGGGTTTACCAAGGTGACTACGAAGAACTCAGAAAGCCAAAAGTCATTATTTGCCAAGACCTGTTATAGTTTCCACTGTTAGACATGGAATCTGATCCACAAAGACAATTGTCAAAGCACAGCATAGAGTCTAGGCCATCTCATTACAGACACCAGAATGAGCAGAGAATATGGAGAGTTCTCACCACACACATGGACCCAGAACTGGGTCATTGTGCCCTCATAATCAGTTTCACAGCTCCCTATTGGCCAAATCCAAAACAAACCTCACATCTTATTTGGCCAATGAGAGCAGCTCCTGTTGTGCAGCACCAGAGGGCGGATAACTGGTACAGAAAGTGGAGTCATGCTCAACGTGCTAAGTAGAGTATATCAGAATAACCATGAGGGGAAAAATGACTGAATTGCATCTCATTTCATAAGCTCAGGTGTGGCCAGAAGCCAACGTGATGGGAACTGTTAGTGTCAGAGGTGGAAATGTAGGACACTTCAAAAGTGAAAAATTATTCTACACAACTCTGTTGTGTAGTTTAAAAAAAAAAAAAAAAAGGAGGATTAACTATCCAGGCAGCAGAAGAACAAGCTCGAGTCTAAACTGTTACCTAACCTGTTATGTCAGACGACAGCGGATGGAATGTGCATGTGGTGCTACTTACATAAAGTGCTGCCCTCTAGTGTTCAAAAACAAGAGTAGAAGTGTAAAAGTGGGAAGTGAAAACTAGATGCCATTTAATACATTTTAGATTCATTTTATTTACACAAACATGACATTTAAACTGCTGAGAGTCACTTGACCTCTTGCAATTACTGACTGAACAACGCATAGCTCTTTTCCACTAGAAAACATGTAATGAGCCTCAAATTTAAATGCTGATTTGCCCAATCCTTTGATATGGATGAAGAGCAATTTTATGCAAATAATAATTATAAAAATAATGACAGTCTGGGTTGGTTAGATAAAGACTGAAAGCACTTTATAACTCACAGTACGTACACAGACAATACAAACATTCATTTATATAACAATACAACTAGAACTGTACAATGCAGATGGTGTATGTGTAATGTAATAGACTCTGACTCAGGACATAACATACGTGATGGAGACCTTCCTTTCTAACTCTGGAGTAAATTGTGTGACATCAGATGTTCGGATTGGAGGAGAGAAACTCAAGCCACTCTGTCAGGACAGGATGTTGCTCTGGGGGCTGAAAACAGTCACTTATGAAATGAATAAATGGAACTCAGAAATGACAAAAATATGTTGCAAGGATCTGACCTGGTAACATCTTGACCTGTTATAACGGGGGATTTACCAAATACTTTGGAAAATGCAATTCATACACACAATGACTTCAATGTATATCTTCTAAGATGAGCAAACTATATATTTATTTTGATATTTTTTAGGAGGTAAATAATAATTAAAAAAAAAAACAATACAATTCTACAACATTATTAAATTAATGAAATTCATAAAAACAACATTAAATAGATAGGCAATAATTTGGGAAAAGGTGTTTCTTTTAGCAAGGCATGGTTAGTTCAGGTTGTAAAAATGTCATGTGATGCGACTCCCCATGATATCTAATGAATAATTAATGATATTTAAAAAAAAAAAAAAAAAAATTATACACTTGAAAACCTTTTAAAAATAAAAGGCATGGATCAGCAAATGGATAAGCAAATTGAAACCAAACCTTTTCACTCTTCCTTACCTGTAGATTGGTGATATCAAACAGATTGCTGTCTTTTCTCACAGACAGGAGAGTAGCTCGGCCGTGTGATGGGTAACCATCCTCAACCCTCAGGTGACATACAGTGGTCGCAGTCTTGAGAAAGATCAGAAGCTTTTCAGCAGGACACCAATCAATTGCAAACCTGATGAAACAAACAAAATTCTTCTTTGTATAAGACGAGTTTCCCTTTTTTTGCTGTAAAGTAGTAATGCTGACATCCAGTGTTAACTTAAATTAGAACATTCCTCGGCAACTGAGATCCAATAAAACCATAAAAGATGATGGTGAAAGTCTTTCTGGTTACTTTAATGGTATATTAAGCCACTGAATCATAAATCTGAGCCAAACGAAATATGAATATCTGAGCGTTAAACGAAATATGAATATATTCAGTCATTGATTTAGTTTTTCTATCAGTGAAGGCCGTCCGTCATTCTGTCCAGCTGGTGGCGAGTGTGCTCCAGTGTGGCAGCAGAGAGTGGGTTTAGCCTCCATAACAAAGTTAAAACTGCCACGACAAGTCGTCTGTCCAAGGCAAAGACTTAAAATCTAATGACAATTGACCATATGCACGGTTACTTACTGGTTTTCGGTAAGCCAGCTTAGGCATTTCCGGTGAACTGTTCACTGTCATTCTATACTTGTTGTACATAGACACAAAACCATCAATGGTTGACATTTTAATGTTGAGTTTATATTTTAATGCAGTTATCACACATACCTAATTTTGGCAACAAATCAGTTTTATTGATTGTAATAAAAATGAAGTTAATGGGAACGTTGGAATAAGAAACACGGTGTCTGTAATTAGACACGCACACGGAACATTTTTAATGTGATGACCAAAAACATTATTTGTTCATCCTTCGGAGATTGTACCCATTTGTAAAACTGAATGTTTCAAGATGTAGGAAAATCAACATTTGATAGAAAACACTTATTTAAAAATAAAAAATAAAATTATTACCACTATAACCAGCAGATGGCGGCAGAGGCTCATATAAGCCATTTTCAGTAATGTTTAATATTTATTCAAAATCGAAACGTGGAAAAAAAATATTATAAAATCTCTAGGTTTAAAAATATATTTTGTCAAGGTGAAATATTAAATACTCACAAAGTCTCATGAAAAACAACTTTTATTGCGAATGAATTCCACTGAAAGTGACCACCGCACTCTCCCTTTATAATCACTGACAGAAGCTGTCAGTCAGAGCAGCGCAAGCTCACTGATTTCAGCACACGTGTGAAACTCACATTTTGTTCAATTAATCTAACTAAAGTGCCCAATAAATCTTTAATTTACTGTGTGTTGATGCTTTTTTCCACACAAAAGTGTGAAAACTGATGGTCGAATTGGATTTTGTTGAGGCGGAACATTGAGGTACGCTTTTTTTTTTAATGTCGTTTTACGTTTGAATAACTAAATAATGCTAGGCCTGACTATTTAAGTGACTATATTTTGTTTATAAACCAAGTATTACACTATTGATGCTGTTAAAGCTACCTCAGGACATACAAACAAGTGACATTTCACTGGAAGTTTTCCAGGTGGCTTATGTCATTGCGGAAGTTCTTAAGAATGTTCTAGGCATATGGTCAATTTGCCTCTGCATCAGTCTCCCTTGATGCGTTTGATTACTCACAGAAGAGCATACAGTTTAAGTCGATTTGGACCAGGAGGAAGGTTTGAGGTCAGACAGATATAGAAATTCGACTTAGTTCAGTTTATTTTTTACAGGTTTTGTTCATATTTTAATCGTAATTGTATTATTGCACTGTTCATATTAGCCTGTTCAGGCACAAAAGCTTGTTTTTAAGTGACCTCCGCTGTCACTGCAGGGGGGAGGCAAACATTCATCTGCTTCCTGTGGTGTCAAACATGAAGTGACGCACAGTCTCTTAATAAATAAATGTATAATCTAGCCTATATGCTTGTCTTGTTCATGATTAAATGAAAATGTGAACAAAAACAAAAGCTATTAAACGTCTTATTAAAATATGGAAATTAAAACACAGGTAATAAATTATGACGGAATTTTTATGACCCTGTGTGTCAAAATTATTGACAATGAGAAAGTCTAACGCAACCACTGAATCAGAGTTAGCATAAATAAAAAATCCTTTTAAATGTTTCTTATAAATCTATAAAACCAAATAGTGCCTGTTCGTCAGTATTGAGACAGGAGCCAAATTCTCAAAACATGCTGAACGAAGAAAATAAATGAAGAAAATGCAGCTGTCACAACATTTCACAGGTTACATTGAGGACGAGTTGTATGGTGTCTGGGTTTTTATTAACCTTTTTCTTTATCAGCATCTGATATCATTGGACCTTTACAAAATATATACAGTAAGTACATATTAAACAGACAGTTCTACAAAAAAAATTGTGATTATACTTTTAGAAAATGTACCTGGAGTGAAGAGCCTGAATCTCAGACAGCATCTCTCCTTGACTTATGTACCGCTCCATCACCTCCACAAGGGCGGCACTCACTTGCCTAAACGGGCCGTTCACCGCCTCCTCTACCAGGCCAGCGGTTCCCTGAAACACCTACAGACAGGAAAGAGGTACATTCACAATAATGTAATGAAACAAAATGAAAACGAAAAGTAGTTCTAGTAGAATATTAGCTCTAAGCACTGAAAAAAACAAAAAGATTTAGGATAATTTTCATATTACCATATGATCACTACCATTCAAAAGTTAAACATTGTCATTAGTTATTTAAAACAGTAACAATAATTAACATCTTTCTTGATTATTGTTCAATTTATATTTTCAACAGTCTTGGTGAATAAAATTGTCAGTTGTTAAATGGTCTTAGCATTTCCACACTCTTTTTAAGTTAAGTTTTAGTAGGGTACTTTACATAGGACGAGGATGCAATTTTCTTTTTACAGCAGTACATTACAGCATTACAAATTATAGTATATTCATAAGTTTGAATTGAACCTCAAATGATACATAATTTCATAATATATCATAATTTCTTTAACATTTATAATGCACTTTTAAAGGGATCCAAAAATGAAAATTCCATCATTAATTACTCACCTTCAAGTCGTTCCAAACCCGTAAGACTTACGTTCATCTTTGGACACAAATGAAGATCTTTTTGATGAAATCTGAGAGCTTTCTGACCCTCCATTGACAGCTAAGCAAACTGACACTTTGACATTGTAAAAATACTCCATATGAATCGAGCGGTTTAGTCCAAATTTTCTGAAGAGACTATCAATTTTTATGATGAACAGATTGAATTTATGCTTTTATTCAAATATAAACATTGATCAGAGAACATAAAAAGAAGCTCAACCGAACCTGCTTGACGCACGAGAACAAACCTCTTGCGGAAGCTTAAACGTGCACGAGAACAAACCTCATTGGTTCTTGCACATCAAACGAACATGCTTGAGCTTCCGTTTACCAAAACGGATGTGCGAGTTGATGAATGTTTATGTGAATAAAAGCCTAAATGAAATCTAAATATATATATAAAGTGATCGAGTCTCTTCAGAAATTTTGGACTAAGCCGCTCGATTCATATGGAGTCGTTTTACAATCTCTTCATGAACTTTTTGAAGCGTCAAAGTTTCAGTTGCGTAGCTGTCTATGGAGGGGCAGAAAGCTCTCAGATTTCATCAAAAAGATCTTCATTTGTGTTCTGAAGATGAGGTTTGGAACAACACGAGTAAATGACAGAATTTTCATTTTGGGGTGAACTAAGCCTTTAATTAGCACTACGTATGGGTGCATGTACAAAGTATATATGTTTTATTATAAGAAGCATGTTCCTCTCTTAAAAATCAGGCAGCTCATTACTAATTTCATGGATCACAGCTCTCAGCATCACTTTAGGGCAATATGCTGAGACAGTACCTGAAGATGGAATTCGTCACTGGCTGTCATGGTGATGGAGACACACAGCGGTTCAAGTGATTTTTCAGCAGCACAAGGCAAGAGCTCAAGGCACAGCTCAGAGGGAGTGACTGAGAGCAGCCTGTACTGCATATTTCTGTGAGTCACTGTGACCAAGGTTTGCAGCCTGAGAGACAAAAAAAAAAAAAAAAGGCAGAAAAAAAAAAAAAAGTTTTTTTTTTTTTTTTTTTTTGCAGCAAAATAATCAGACACCGTAATCTAACAACTTTTAGAATCTTTGATCAATCCTGAATTTAAAAAGAACATTATTTGAAATAGAAATATTTTGTAACATTATAAATTTCCTTGTCGATCCATTTAATGCATCCTCTCTGAATAATACTACTCATTTCTTTAAAAAAAAAAACATAAAATAGAACATCTTACTGACCCCAACCTTTTCAACAGTAGTGTATATACAGACTCACCTGTCTCTTAATATTGTCCAGTCACTAATTTTAGCCTGCTGTTTTTCAACCTCATCCTTGAGCTTAGACAGATGCAAATCACACACATTCAAGGCGTTCTGGGCTGCCTGGAGGGAATCTTCCAACTGAAAGAGGATTTGTTTCTGTGCGTGAGAGAAAAGAATAAAAGTTATTTGTTTCAAGCAGTTTGTCCCACAGCTGTTTTTACTTCTTTTTGGTGAAGAAAAGTTGAAATTATTGGAGCTAATTAGCCAAACCAGGAAGTCTAACTTGAGTGGACGTCTTACCTCAGCTCTCTGATTTTGTTTAGCTGTGATTCTCTCCTTCTCTTTGCACTCCTCCTTCTGAACGAGAAAGAGATTTCATGTACAATACTCCTCCACGTATAGCTGCATCATA